>CM062808.1:932192655-932844322 GCA_031772625.1 Pinus tabuliformis
CGGTGGGCTCGTAGACCAGATGGAAAAGACACCAAAAAGAAAGTGTTAGACACTTATTTTTGGAAAAGGTCTGTAGAGCTTGTGAAAATTACCGAGCCCCTTGTTAAGGTGCTAAGGTTGGTGGATGGGGAAAGATTGGCCATGGGCTACATTTATGAAGCTATGGATCAGGCAAAGGAGCAGATATGGGCAGCTTACAAGGACAGGTTAGCTAAATATGGCCGTATATGGTAGATCATTGATAACAGATGGAACAATCAACTCCATCGTCCTATACATGCAGCCGGGTATTTTTTGAACCCAAGGTATCACTATAAAAATCGGCTAGGAGATCAGCATGATGGGGAGGTCAGAGCTGGATTGATTGATTGCTTGGAGCGCATGGTCCCTAACCATGTAGACCAGTTGGAAATACATAGACAACTTACTATTTTCAATATGGCAAGTGGTACTTTTGGCAAAAACTTGGCAAAGATGGCAAGAGATGTGGACCAACCAGGTAAGCAATTCCAATTTCCATTTTGTTTTTCATTTCAAGTTAAAATTGTTTACGTTCTTTACAATTCAAATTATAAACTAAGTTACTAATTATTGTCTTTTTCTTTGCAGCACATTGGTGGGAGTCATTTGGTGGCCAGTGTCCTAAATTGCAAAGGTTTTCAATTAGAGTCCTCAGTCAAACTTGCAGTGCTTCAGGTTGTGAGCGCAATTGGTCTGTTTTTGAGCGCATACACACGAAGAAGAGAAACCGTTTGGAACAAAAACGGTTAAATGATCTTGTTTTTGTGCAATACAACCTTCGACTGAGGAGGAACCAAATGATGAGCAAATCACCTAATCTAGATCCCATTGTGTTGGACGACATTGATCCAACATCAGAATGGGTGGAGGAGACTGAAGATCCTGTGTTTGAGACTGATTTTGATATCGACATGGTTTTAGCGGGGGATGAGGCAGATTATGTGCTGGCATCAGAACCAGGATCAAGGATAATTTTAGGGGCGAATGTTCGCCCTTTGGCGAAATTAAGGGGTTTTAAATTTTTAGTGGGCGAATATTTTGTATCATAGTACATTTTTACAAATCACCTCAAATAGCCCACCTTATTTTAAGGGAGAGGGTAAAAAAGGTAAATTTAGCCCTTGAAATTAGGACTTACAACCTTCCATTCGCCCATTTTCAAGAATAGGTTTTATTTAAGTGAATCCATTCGCCCATTTTCAAGAATAGGTTTTATTTAAGTGAATCCTATGGGCCAAATACCATATTTATAAAAGAGGTATGGTAAATTAATAAAAATATAAATAAATGAGAGGTATGGTAAATAAATAAAACATTTTTTATATTTACTCCATAAGTCACCTTATATACATGTAACGTTGTAAACAAATAAAAATATAGCTAAAGTGGAGGTATGGTAAATAAATAAAACGTCTTTTTATACTTACTCAAACGATATGGTAAATAAATAAAAATATAAATAAACTAGACGTATCATAAATAAATAAAACCTCTTTTTATATTTAGTCCATAACCCTCATTCTATTTATGAAGGCTCAAGAAAGAGGTTTTATTTAAGTGAATCCTATGGGCCAAATACCATATTTGTAAAAGAGGTATGGTAAATTAATAAAAATATAAATAAACGAGAGGTATGTTAAACAAATAAAACATTTTTTTATATTTACTCCATAAGTCACCTTATATTTACGAAAACTCAAAAGATGGGTTATATTTAGGTGAAACCTATGGCCAAAATACTATGGGACAATTACCATGGACTAGATTGTTATTAATACCATGCAAAAAACCATTATTAACCCTAATATTAGAATTAATAAAAATAAAAATGGCACATGGTATTGACCCATGGTATTCACCCAAATGGCACATGGTATTGACCCATGGTATTCACCTGGAATGTAGCCTATGCTAAGATTCACTAGGACTTTACAAAGTTTTATTATTTAGTGAAAGACTCGCCAAGATCTTACAAGATTTTATAATTGAGTAAAATATTCACCATGCCTGGTGAGAGATTCGCCAAAAAATTATATATACATATTATATTATTGATAAAATCGCCTTCCATTTTTCCTATATACCATGGAGATTCGCCCATTTATTATATTTATAAATTTACGGGGGGTTCTTAAAATTTTTCCTGACCAGGATCAGTAGCGGCATCAAGGAAAGGCAAGGAACCAATGGAAGGCACTAGTTATGCAGGTCGACAAACTCGTGCTTCCATTAGGTCCACTTCTATTGTCATTGGTGGCATTGATACTGAGGTTGCAGATCAGGCTGAGGCATCCTCAAACTCTGAACCAGATGATGTCTATGTAGCTCCTGATGATGATCCTGTGTCTAGTAGTGGTGATGGACTTGATGATTGATCATGTGTACACTGTAGACTTGTAGTAGGCCAATGGCCTGATAGCTTGCAACATTGTTTTTGGACTTTATAGGCCATTTAGAGCCTCATTTCTTATGTATTTTTCTATTTTGTCAATGATATGTATTGCACTCGGTGCCATTTTGATATATTCACCTTTGCATAGTATATAAATGAGCAAACTTTGCATATTTTGTCTCTATTGGCTTGGAATCATGGTTTTACATCTTAAAAATAGTTTTGTTTCATTAAAAATTAATTATTTAATGTATTTTTTTTTAAACCGGTTCGTTTAGACCAAACCAGTCCCGGTTAGACCGGTTCCGGTCGGTAAACCGGTTCATTAGGTGGACCGGTCCGGTCACCGGTTCCGGTTTTAAAAACATTGCTTCATGTATGAAGATGAAGGCTTCTATGAGAGTTTTCTTGGAAACAAAAATAGAGGTTCCTTCCTTAAAGGACCTATGAATAGTGTTCATATCATATCAAGAATCCATACTTGTTTCATGAAAAGATTATGTGCATTAAAGTAAAAGTAATTGTGTTAGGAAAAACACATTTTGCATGCACATAAGGGTAGCTATTGTGACAATTGGAAATATGATTTTGGGTGTACATAGAGAAAGTATTAAGTTAACCTTCTTGGAGATATTAATCTCTTGAAAATATTGTCTTGCTAGATGAGTTGGGTCGATTTCTAGTTTGGTGCATAAAAAGGGTAAGTTAACCTTGTTATTGTTTCTTGATTTTTATGCATAAAGATGAGTATTCACAATATTTTCTTGAAAGAGAAAACATGAGGAACTTACTTATAGGAAGATAAAGAAATGGGGTTATATTGAATTCCTTTAAGAAAGAAGTACGTGATTTGTTACATGAAATGATGTTAATATTCTAGTGAAGGGAATATGTGTTGCATACATTAAAGAATTGCTATTATGATAAGTTAATGTATGCACAAAGAATAGTCATTGTGATATAAGATTTATGTTCTTTGTATGATACATAAACTATGTTGAGTTCTCGAAAAATAATTGTGTGAAAATAACATGTGTGCTTAAGCATAGAAACAACAGTTTATTACATGTATGAAGATATAACGATTGTGTTATACATGTTAGTAGAACTAATGAGTTAGATCTCTTAAAGAGAATTATGCATTAGTGTGGATAAACATTGTGGAGGTAAAACAATATTTACTTGAGTATATGTACTAGTTAAATAGTATGTCATGCTTGCTCATGCATATGAGTAGATGTTTAAAGATCTCTTTTAGAGGTTGATTATTGATTGATTAATATGGTATCTAATCTTGTTGCCAAAGCTTGTTGATGACAACATTGACAGGAAACGATGGCGGTTGGTGCCAAAGAAAAGTGATGTTTAACATTGTGGCAGGAAAAGGATTAATGGTCCATGCAGATAAGTACGAGTTGCGGGAATCGTACATTGCTAGAACAATCATGCCACAAGGAATGTTGCATGTGGCGGTATGTAAGTAAAAGATTACATGGAAATTGTATTAGCTTTTAGCTAGTTATGTGACAACTTAATGATAATTCATTGTAATAATTTTATAACAATGGTTAAGGGATGGAATCCCTTATAAGCCATTGAGTGAGGGGTGAAATCCCTCACGAGCGTTTAATAATAAGATTAAACGTTTGTTGGTTTTCACCCTACGGGGTTTCTAGGGTATATCAGTGTCCAATGGTGTGATTGCCTTTTGTGTCAGTTGGATGATGTTGAATCCTTGATGATGATGTTTCTTTATTTGATGTGATAATCATAATTTCCTAGTACGTGATTACTTAATATGGTTAAGGAAAATCATAAAATGGATGAAAGGTTCATGAGACAGTTTATATTATTACACTACCACAGTGGTGGTTGATGGTTATGCAAATGGTTATGCAACTTACTGTCTTCTATTGCAATTTACCTGATGTACTAATGAACATTATATCTAATGGTTAATGAGGAATTGTGGAATTGTGAATTTGATAATTACTTGTGGGTAATTTGTATAAAAAAATTCTAACTCCCTGCTTTTACATGCGAGGTTACCGGGTACGTTACACTTCCCATTCGTGATCGATATATTTTCATTATTGGGAACTTATTGGGAACATGTAAACGATCTCATTCTTGATCTTTGAGATTCAGATTAAAAATGATTTATTAATTTTTTTATAATTTTAATTGACATTATTAAGATTAATTTTTGTTTTGTTTTTTATTTATGTTAATTGAAAATTTTTATCTAATCATTAAATTTATTGAATGATATTTTTATAGTGAGAGATATTGTAATAGAGTATTAAATCAGTAAAGTATTAGATTTAAATAAAATTAATGCAAGTTTTATTATTGAAAAGATATTAGAGTCAAAAGTTAGATAAAATGTTATAGTGAAGAAGTGTCAAATACAATAATAATAATAATAATAAGTAAAATATGTAGTGTTGTTGCTTAGTATTTCTCTATTATGTATAATTAATTACAAAATTTATTGTAACTAGGATACAAATAATACTATTACTATATAGAAAAATGCCTATTTTTATAATGATTTTTTAACCTATTTTGATAACAAAACATATTGTAACTAAGACAAAAATAATACTACTACTATGCAGAAAAATGCCTATATTTATAATGATTTTTTAACCTACTTTGATAAGAAAACTTATTGTAACTAGGATAAAAATAATACTACTACTATGCAAAAAAATGTCTATATTTATAGTGATTTTTTAACCTACTTTTTAAAAGTATATTTCTATCTTTTTACATCTAACATAAGGTACTAACTGGGATTTTTAAATGACACTAACTTCCATGGTTGAGCATGGTTTGTGATATACTTGAGACACAAATTTAAGATATAGTTTTTGGTGATCACAAAGATACATAGAACAAATCCTATGTTATAGGACAACTAACATACTATAGTAATTAGGAGTTATAATGGCACTAACTTCCATGAGGAAGCATGTTTTATGATATGTTTGAGATACAAATCCAAGTTATAGTTTTGGTGACCATATAGGCACATAGAAATAATCATTTCTTATAGTTATTTGAAAAGACAAAAATAATAAAATACTTTTTATTAAAAATTATATTACTTTTAATATAAACAATAAAAATAAAAAATATTTTTATAAAAAAATATTGTTATTAACATTACAATAATACTATAAGGATATAGTATTCTATTTAAATAAAAAAAAAAATGACACAACAATCCCCATTAATAAGTTATTCTAAATTTGATTCTAAATCTATATAATTTTCAATTTAAATATTAAAAATAAATTAGTTAGAAGACCAAAAAAAATAATAAGATATATTTTTTCAATAAAATATTATGTTATTAATATCGTCACTAAATATGCATGGTGAATAATTTCATATATATATATATATATACACACACACAGATTATGTTTTATATAATTTAAATTACAGGCTATTGATTTTATTAATTAATTAATGTATTAATAATGATTATTATAATCTAAAGATTAATTATAATACAATAACTATATCTATTTTTATTAATTAATATATTAACTTTCCAGTACAAATCTTTATAATATATCTTATTATCAAGCTTATTAATTAATATATTGAGTTTAGAGTACAAATCTTTTTTATAATAAATATTATTTGTAAAATCTAGATAAAAACTCATGGAAAAACATATACTTAAAAGAGGTCTCGTCACAATCTAATTCTATATATATATAATATATATAACGATTTAAACAAAAAATTATTTATGTGACACTAATGAGGCCACTCTCAACTTCAATGCTCCACCATTATAATATAAAAAAATATTATTAAATAAAAAGGTAAATAAATAAAATATATTTTTTAAAGAATAAATGGTACACTATAATAATTATAGTACATATGTCATGTCATTATAGTATAGATTGATATAATAAGGATTGTACAGAGTGTACACATGCCATTTTTATATATTTTCTCAAATTTATATTTTTAAATTATTTTTTTACTAAAGCGCATAAAAATGGTTTATTCAATAATTTAAAAGTGATTACAAACCATTATCATAAAACATAATATTAATTAAAATAAAAAAAATAATAAAAATAATAAATTGACTAAATTCAATTTATTATATTGCATTTTTATTTTTATTAATAAAATTACAAATATTCTATTAAATATATATAATATGTATGTTATATTAAAAGAAATTAATAATGTATATTTATAATTATAATATTTTATAATTTCATACTTAAATTTAATTAATAATCATACACAATTATATATATAAAAAATATATCATATAAATTTTAAATATTATATAATTAAAATTTATTTTAATTTTAGATTTATTAACTGCGAAAAGAAATTAAATTTGCAAAGTTCAAACTCTCATACATATATATATATATATGCGCGCAAGATCATAAAGACTGGTATTCTATATTTAGTAGACAATGTAGTCTTCCCGGCGGTGGCATGAAGTGAGAAAGGCCCTTCTCTCCGCCCACATTGTCTTACTAAAAATTATTTTAACTAATTTTTATTAATAATAAATAAATAATATAACAATCATGATATTATATTTTAGATATTAAATTTTTAAACATCTAAAAATATATCCAATTACACTTACATTCCTCTATAATTAAAATTAATTTCTTTTTAACTTTACCATAACCGTCTGACAACCTTTATATAATCGATAATGCATCTCACAAAGATACATTTCCTTATCTTTATGAAATTGGTCGATGCATTACACCCTCATGTCAAATTTCCATTTTCTAAACTTCATACTTAAATTTTGATTTCTCTTTTCCTTTTTATAACTCCTTCACCTAAAACAAATATTTATATATTTAATGAGCCTCTAACGTTTTACATAACATTTGTTTTATATATTTCATGAGGCTTATTAACGCTTTGCATAACATTAGTCTCACAAGCATTGATAGTTAGCTAGATGTCTTATCTTTTACATACATATACAACCTTATTTTGTAATTCTTTAATGTATTTTACCTTCATATTCATGGATGAACTCCAATCACCTTCGTTTTCCAAACAAAAGTGTAAATAGTAATAAGTACTTTAAGCATTTTCTTGAATTTAACCTGCCTTCAAAAAATAAAATTCAATGAAATGATGGAAAGATGTATATAACATACTCTTTGAATTGTTTTAACACATATTATATATGTATGCTTAATTTTTATTACCGTGTTAAAATCAAGTTTCAAGACATAGCTGTTATGCTTAATTTTTATTACTGTGTTAAAATCAAGTTTCAAGACATAACTAAGTTATGTTTTTAGGATACAGTTTAGTTATGTATTATTAGTGTATTTTATTGCAGATAGTCTCAACTTGCTCAATAGGAGTTAGGTGTTTTTGACTGTCTATCTATAAAGTAAATAGTCTAAAACTGGAAAAGTTTTACCATCATTAAAATAACAAAAGTATCTACAAAAACATCAAACCATAAAACAATGACAATAACCATATGACAACTAAGAATCAAAACATGTAACTTTAACCAGATCTCTTACACTAGATCTTGGTGGTGCAAAAGAGGTAGCTAGGCACGAGACGTGGCACTCAATTTGAGCCAAGAAAGTGTCCATCCTTTCCATATGAAACCTCATATTCCTTTGTTCCCTTTTCATGTCCACAAGGATGGAAAAAATATTATATTGGTCTGCCTACTTTTCCATTAGAATCCTTCCAATCAGGGTTTTCATCTTCTAGTAAAGAAAAAGAGCTTGGAGATATTGTTTTTTCTGACCTTTGGTGTGCCCAACGTTTGAAATCATCTGACCAAATTCTTCTAATAACTCCAAGTCAAAAATAATTCCCATCTTTGGCTGCCATATTTCCCAAGGTCTGAACTTTTCTATGAATATCACTGGCAACAACTAAATGAAAGGACTCGATAACCTCCTAGGCTTGAATATAGGCTCGATTGCAGCCCTGGGACACTTGGAAACCATCCCCCCCGGCCCCCTCATGCACTAACATTGCATAGGGATGAACTGAAGCAAGATGGCCCCATTATGACTAAGGAGTAACAGGTGATGGGAAAGGCACCAATGTTCAAACCTTGATCAGGCTCATGGAATGACAAAATGTATAGGTAGACAAACCTAACTAAGGTCAAGTGTGCTAAAGGAACAACCTGAAACAAAGAAGGAATCACATAGTACCACAACCCTCACAACAAATACACTTCCTGAGATCTCAAGACAAATCATAGAGCAATTGCAGTTGACCCAGTTAGTTGAATTAAGCTAAGCATTATGCTAAATCACACTACCAAAGCTTGAGGGAACTATCAAACTAATGAACTAGGCACTGCAAAACAAAGCAGCTAAAATATAAGAATACATGAGAGGTTTAATAATTATCAATTCGACGCAGTACTCTAGACGCTGCATGTAGGGTAGAAATGCCACTATCTAAAGAACAAGGTGGTTGATAGACGATGAAACTCTGCCCTCCTCCACCAGCACACTTCCATAATTACTGATGCAAGCCCAAATTTAAGCCTACTTAAAGCCCCACATTTCCTAGACCTGACCTCGAAAGGCGCTTCCTTCAATCCCAAAATTAGGGAGATAGCCCATTTTTAAAAGTTAAGTGGGAGATAATTCCCACCAAGTTCAAGATTTGTTTAAATAGCCCCGAGAGCCAAAATATATATACAAATTCATAACCCAATTAGTAATAGAAGCACTGTGACTTTTGGTTTACATAAATGAGCCAAAGGGGAGGCGTTAATCCAACCCTAAAGAACCACCGCAACCGAACTTCTCTGTAATACACAAGAGTGATCCCTTTTCCAAATCTTCAACAGTCACTTGCTTAGTTTGGCTCCTTTACACTCTGCCATGGAACCATCCTCATGGTCGTATCATTAAAAGCCCAACTCTGTCCTTTCTTTGCTATCACTGTGACTCTGAACTGCCTTCAATAACCATAACACTATAACAAAAAAATGTTTACGAAACTTGTTGGGGTGGAACCCTCTGGGCTGGACCCAATTACTCCTCCACTTCCATTCTCCAACCTACTTTTGTTGGCCCTGCTCAAGGGAAAAATAAATTTATGGAAACCGTCGAGGTAGAACCTGTTAGGAAAAATACTAAGAGGGGGGGTGAATCAATATTTTAAGAAAAAATGATTTAATTTTCTTATTTTGATTTATGTATGTGACTGTTCTAAAGTAGACTTGCATATGTACGTGACTTTAATGTATAAAACTAGCGTATATCTAGTAAAATTAGTTTTTCAATCAATTTTATCTTGAACCAATATGTTATTACTTCATCAACATTAAATATACAGTAACCATGTGCAGTAAGAACATAATAAATCATCACACATAAGAAACACATATGAACACCGTGATTGTTAGGTGGAAACCCAATGTGGGAAAAAAACCACTGCTACTGTAGTCTCTGTCTTCTTTTTATTATGATGAAATAATTCTTACAGTCTTGTATTTGCATAGGCTCATACCATCACGCAGGCACCCACCGAAAGAAGGCTACAACCTTCTCTCATTTTCTAGCACCCACTGGAAGGAGCTTCAACCCCCTGATCTGATTTACCAGCTACCACTAAAAGGAAGCTTCGACTCCCTTACTAAAGGCTCCAATGCTCAGCACCACCGTGGACCGCATTTCATACATTTTCACACTAGATCCACCTGATATAAAACATCACAATTTGTAGGCCACTTTTCATCAAATTTTTAGACTGGACCCACTACCATATTTTAAGCCCAATACAAAATATAAAATTTGAAACTAATCACTCCAATAGATCACTCAATCATTGAACCAATTGAATCAACCATTCACAGAACCAACTGAGACCCAAATCAATCAACTAAATCTCAAACAACGAAAGTAGTTAGATCACTGTAACCAGAATACCAATACTGAACCCAAACACTGCATCAACTAACTGGACCAACTGAAAAGCCTGATCAATAAAATGTCAGAATATATACACTACTTTATTTTAGCAAATCTGTGTATATGTGTGACTTCCTTGAAGCATACCTATGTACAAATCTCAAAACATTGAACCCTGAAACTGAATCACTGTCATTCTGAAAAAAACACTGAGTTACACCCTGAACCACTGAATTACTATGAAATAATCATAGAACCATCACATATCTTCAATCACATACAACTAGTAGCATCATCACTCTTCAATCAATCAATTCAACTTCAATCATCACTGTTAAACCTAGATCATCAAGTAAGACTTCATTGACAGACAACAGAAACAAAACAAGACTAATTAGACTGATCAGACATCTTATTCAACAAAACCATAGCTTATATACGCGCTTACCACAAAAAACTTCCATGTGTATACGCACTTTTCAGGAGTCAAACCCGCATACAAATCTATCTAAAGTGTAGAATTGATACACAAATTACCAACATTAAACCCACATATGTAAGCGTCTTTCAGGTTATCAAACCCGCATATAGATCTGCAACTATTGACTTATAGATTCGCTGCACTTCCGACCTTCAAAACAAACCCATCTCTCCACATACATAACAAAACATGCATTAGACATAAAGATTACAAATCAAGTCAATCCATTATCAATATAGTCATTTCAGATCTGTTGGATCGATCCATCATCAAATTCCAGGGCGCATACTTACTTTCAGATCAAACTATTCATTAATAGCCCATTACATGCACACTTGCTTCAAATCTAACTATGGTATTCTTTGACAGGATCAAATATTTGTTACTGGGCTCAATACTATGGGTCAATACCATGTAAAGACCCTTAGTATTTAAAATACCATGGTGCGAAAATTGTACGTGCCTTTTCTTCTTCATACCCACGTGCGCATGTGGTTTTGCTTCACAGAACCTGCGTGTACCTATCAAAACATCTCTTTCAACATTCCTCTGTCTCTGAACTGTTATTCCTTTATACAAACTCTCTCTCCTATGTAGACACATTCTATTGACATCTTCATCAAGTAGGTTGCCATTAAAAGACAAATCATCAAGTAGGTTGCCATCAAGGACAACACATTAGTCATAATGCCAACAATATCCCCCTTTGGCCTTGATGGAAACTCAAGCACCAAGTTACTCTCCCCCTTTGACATCAAGGGAAAAGGGCTAACCAATGATTAATGAAGACTTCTCTTTCCTTGTAGAGACATGAGCACTGTTGATCTTCGCTATATACTTACCATGCCCCCCGTGAGAATATGTTGAAACTTCTGAAAGATTTGCAATAAAGTACATGACTCTATGACTCAATTGAATATGACTTTTCCTATAACCAAGGACACAAACTTACATCAATCACCCAATCATATAGGGGTTACATATTTGACTTCATTATTACATATTTACTTCATTATTACATCAACCACCCAAATTGGGGTTACATTCATAATTGATTTGACCCCAATAGTTCAAACATGACTAAATGTTATAATTATTACACCATAGGTCTTTACATGACCTTTACATCAAGAGACATATATGACATTTATAACCAAGACGAAAGAGACCTCAAAGAGTGAGGTAACAACAACAAAAACTATATGAGTAACTTCAGCAACATAAAGAATCAATACATTTGCAAGTAAATATAATACCAGCAATGAAAATTCTCCTCCTGAACTACAAGCAATATCAACAGACTGTACTCAACCAATTCCAGAACCAACAAGCAAAATTGGAGCTTTTTTCTTCATCATAGTAAAACATACACGACTTTTTAAGTGGAAACTGGCGTATACACGTGACTGTTATTCATAGGATCCGCATATAGAAAATAAAGTACTGAAACTTCACAACTATGGCTCCCCCTAAGCCTGTAATATATGATCTTGTTCACTATGACTATACCAGATGCATTGTTAGTAATAAAAGGATGGATATCAAAAGAAACCATAAGAGTCATCACCAAGATAACATATACATTACTCCCCCTAAACTTGAAGGATTAACAGAGTGATGAAGTAGGGACCATTCCTAATTTATGTCTAAGATATTCAAATGCATCACGTGGAAGTGGTTTTGTAAATATGTCAGCAACTTGTTCTTTTGAGTGAACATATTCCAGTTTGACCTTTTGTTCAAGCACTTGTTCTCTTAGAAAATGATATTTAATTGGAATATGCTTGGTCTTGGAGTGCATAACAATATTTTTCGAAATACTAATGGCACTTGTATTATCACATAGAATGGAAATGGGTGGATAACAATTGATTTGAATATCCTGCAATGTTTGCATCATCCAAAGAATTTGTGTGCAACAAGATGCAACAACAACATATTCTTCTTCTATAGTAGATAAAGCAATTGAGCTTTATTTTTTGATAAACCATGATACCAAGCGGGGCCCCATATAGAATGCTCCTCCACTAGTGGTTTTTCTATCATCAATATTTCCTGCCCAATCTCTATTTGTATAAGCATGAAGAATAAGATCTGCATCTTTGGGATACCCTAAACCAAAGTCTTGAGTGCCTTGTAGATATTTGAATATTATTTTCACTGCCTGAAGATGAGTTTCTTTTGGATTAGATTGGAATCATCCAACAATCCCAACTACATGCATGATATCTGGTCTCATTCCTCTAAGATAAAGTAGACTTCTGATCATGGATATGTATTCTGGTTGGTTGACTACGGGAGAATCATCATTTGAACTATGACTACAACATGTCACCGTTGGTGTGCATACCAATTTTCAATCTTCCATTCCACATTTCTTCAAAATCTGCTTGAGGTACTTTGTTTGTGAGATAAATATGTCATTCTTTGCTTGTTGTACTTGTAAACCAAGGAAGTATGTTAGTTCACCAAGTAAAGACATTTCAAATTCTTGTTGTATAACAAAATAAAACCATTGACTCATGGATTCTTCATTGCTACCAAAGATGATGTCATCCATGTAAACAACAACAATTAAAGGTTTTCCATCATCCACCTTTATATATAGGTTGCTATCTGCATACCCCTTAGTGAAGTCTTGTTGTTGAAGATACCTGTCAAGGCAATAATACCATGCACGAGGGGGACTTGTTTTAGCCCATATAATGTGATTTTTCAAATGAGTTTTTCATCATTTCATAGAATGAATCCTTCAGGTTGTTCAATATAGACTTCTTCTTCTAGGTTCCCATTTAAAATTGCATATTTAACATCCATTTGATAGACTTTGAAATGATGAAAGCTTTAAAAGGCAAGAAACTTCTTATGATTTCAAGTCTAGCGATAGGTGCAAATGTTTCTTCAAAGTCTATTCCTTCTTGTTGACCATAGCCTTTGCAAACTAGTCTTGTTTTATTTCTAATTACTTCTCCATTCTCATTCAATTTATTTTTGAATATCCATTTTTTCCCAATCACATTCTTATCATGAGGTCTAGGTACAAATTCCCATGTATGATTCTTTTCTATTTGGTCAAGTTCTTCATTCATATCCTTAATCCAACATTCATCTTTGCTTTCTTGATTCACATTTTGTGGTTCAATTGTGGATATTAAGGCTAGATAACTAGGAGTTCCAACAAGGGCTCTTCTAGTTTGTACTCCAATTTCCTTTTCACCTAGGATTTGATATTCTGGATGATTTTTTTGAACATACCTGGATGGAGTCTTTTCTAATGCTTTGATATTGTTAATTCCTTCTTTTGATGCTTCACTAATTTCTTCCCTTACATCCCTTTGGCTTGTTGTGGAAATACATTCATCATCTACTGGTGTTTCACTTTTGGAACCTGTGCATGCTCCATCGGTTACAACATCAATACATTCAACAATCTTTTGAAGTTTTTTATTGTAGCATTTGTATCCTTTACTTCTAGGGGATTAACCAAGTAGAATTCCTTCGTTGTCTCTAGCTTTAAACTTTCCAAGCTTATCATTATTATTCTTTATGTAACATTTACTTCCAAAGACTCTAAAATGCTTGATAGTTGGAGGCTTACTGAACCAAAGTTCATGAGGTGTTTTATCATTGTTTACACGGATATGAGCTTTGTTGAGAATAGTTACCAATGTATGTGTTGCTTGTCCCCGAAAGGTATGAGGTGTCCTAGACTCATCAAGCATGGCACATGCCATTTGTTGAATTGTTATGTTCATTCTTTCTGCTACCCCATTTTATTGAGGAGTCTTAGCTATAGAGAACTGCCTCTTGATGCCATGTTGTTCAAAAAAGTCGAAAAAATCATCTGATATGAGTTCTCCTCCCTTGTCAGATCTGGGAAATTTTATTTTTAAGTCTAACTCATTATCTACTAAATCTTTGAAGGCCTTAAATTTATCAAATGATTCATCTTTATGTTTTAATAAACCAATCCAAAACATTCTGTAAAGTCATCAATAAATAAGATGAAATATTGTTCACCTCTAGGTGATATTTTCCTCATTTGCCGACACAAATTAGTATGAATAAGTTCAAGTGGCTTACGTGTGGAACCTTTTTTGGCATTGAATTATTCCCTAGTTTTCTTATCGAATTGAAATGCTTTGCATATAGTATTTTCTGGTAGAGAGATGTTGGGAAAATCATGAACTTCTCCTAGATTTCTTATCTTATGTATTTGAGTAAAGCTTAGATGTCCCAATATTTTGTGCCACAACCAGTTTTATTCTGCTTTTCTTAAGTAACATTTTTCTAGACCGCCTTCCAAGGCATAGACATTACCTGGAGTTCTTGTTCCTTTTATTATAGTTTTGCCTATATCGAGATTTTGAGCCACACAATTATTTTATTTGAAAACAAAATCATTCCCATGGTCACACATATGGCTAACACTAAAGAATTTATGCTTCAACACATCAACAAACAAAATATTTCTAGCTTTAACGTTTTCTTTTAGCAAAATAGTTCCTTTTCCTTTGATAATAATAGGTGAATTATTTCCAAAGGTTACGTTATTTTCTTTTTTTATTTCATTAAAAGACATAAGTTATCTTTATCACCTGTCATGTGTTTTGAGCATCCATTGTCAATGTACCACAATTTTTCTTGATCTCCTACATATAAATCTAGACCACAGTTCTCAGATTCGATGGTCTTCTTCTTCCATACCTTAGATGTTGTTGCCATTTGCTCATTCTAAGGTGTTGATCATCCTTTGCTCCTACATTCAGATTCTTTATGCCCAAAGTTATTGCAAAAAGAGCATATGATTTCATATTGAAGAGGAGAGAAGGCATTGTAAGAGTATTTATTTACCCCAATCTCATTCTTTTGTTTTCTTGCTTCTCTAGTCATGATAGTTTTGTAAGAAACACATTGAGCAACCTTATGACCAAAATTGTGACAAGTGAAAAAGTGTCCATTAAAGTAGAAGTTTATGGGACCATATCACCTTCTAGTGTTGTTTTTCTTTTGATTGAGCCAAGGAGAATTTACTCGAGAAGTATTTGGTCCTTTATTCTTTAGTTGTAGGCTGGAGTTTTTTTTACTGCTTCTTTTTACTACATTGAGATAGCTTCCTGTTTCTGTAGAAGACTTTACAGTCTTTGATGTTTCTTCACTATATCCAAGACCTCTCTTTATAAGATGAGAGCCTTGAAATTTGATGATTTCATCTAAGGTTTCAGATCCCTTAGCAAATCTAAGATTAATACATTTTTCCTTTCTCAAGTTCTTTCCTTAGACTTACTATTTCACATTCTAGCTTTTCATTGTGCTCCTCCTTTTCTATGATTTGTTTCTTCAAAGTTTCTTCTGCTAATTTAGTTTCTTCTAAAAAAATCTTAATCTGAGTTATTTATTCAATAAAAATATCCTTTTCTTCTAGGGAATCCATTAAATTATTATCATACTCATTACAACTTTTGTCTTCAAATTCCATAAGTAATTGATGTTCTTGATTAGACTCACCTTCTTCACCATTTGAAAGATCATCACTGTATTCATGTGTATAAAAATTCTCTTGTTTTGAAACCTTCTCCTATTTATTTTTGCGACTGCTTTCCCTTTCTCATGATTTTCTCTATAGGGACACTTAGCAATGTAATGACCAACTCTACCACAAGAAAACCACTTAAAGGGAATATTATGTATGTGTTGTAGCGATTGCAACACCCTCCAAAATTTTGGCCCGCATCTAATTTCGGAGATTCCCTTTAGTTTTTACTTGATGCTTGCAAGCACTCGGGCTCACCCAGTGGGCTCGTGTTGATTCTTTACACCCATCTTGCTTGATCGTTCCACGGATATCTTTTGCATGTTAGTAACAATGTCTCACTTACGACCATGTTCTGGTCATGTGGAAGGTCTTCGCTTCATGTGTACATGTTGTGTTCGCTATGTAAACATATATTGCGCTCACACATGAAGTTGTATGCACTGTCACGCAAGCGTCGTCGCGGTCGTTCAACGATCTATCACAAATGTCACGCTTGTCGCTCGCACCGTCGGACAATCATGTTAAGCATGTGTGTCTTGATGGTTTGAGGCATCTTGTAGTCAAGTCATGTGAGTGGGTGTTTGCAAGGTCGCATATGTACAAATTCACTCGCTCACACACTTAGTCATTTTTGCTGAAGTTTTGATGACCAAATCACCCTCTAACAATCGGACCTTCACCCCACCATCGACTCCATCGAATGTTACCCAGAACAACACAGAAGCATCCAGCAAGCCATTTCAAGTTGCGCTCCCCACAAGCTGATCAATCAAC
Organism: Pinus tabuliformis; assembly: GCA_031772625.1. NCBI lineage: Eukaryota > Viridiplantae > Streptophyta > Pinopsida > Pinales > Pinaceae > Pinus > Pinus tabuliformis. Next base: position 932,209,791 of record CM062808.1, read on the forward strand.
CCTACTACTGGTCAACCAGATAGTTTGACCGAGAAGCCACCCCGGGACTCACTCCCCTCAAAAATTGCGCAGAGGCTACAAAAATTGCCTTCTCTGCTGACTAAGAAAATTGTGCAGACAGGATGGACAAACACATAGTGCCCATCCCTGTCTCCTTTAGAAAATTGTGCAGTTTTCCCAACTAGTCACCCAGTCAGCTGGCCGGTTGCTCACCCAGAAAACTATGTAGATTTCATGAGCAAGCCTTCTGTAGCTCAGTAGCCTGCTCAGCTAAGAAACTATGCAAAGGTGGTCAACAAGGTAGCCTCCCAACAACTACATAGTTTCTCTCTCCATCAGCTCGCTGCCAGCTCCCTCCAGGAACTACGCAGTTTTTGCTACCAAGCTCCCACAACCCGTTGCCTACTCCCTCCATAAATTACGCAAATTTTCCTTCCAAGCCTTTTTGCAGCCCACACTGCTTCCCTCCAGAAATTGTGTAGATCTATCCTCCAGTCGAGCTAGATCTCACAAATAGTCATTGCTGATCCAGATTGCCTGTCTCCACCTCCTAGTGAATTTTGCGCAATTTTCACCAGCAGTGCCCGAAGCCCACATCGCAACTCGAAACTTGCCTCGTGCGGTTTCGTAACCTTTTCCTCTCTCCCAGTCACCTGCATCCGAAATCAATCATGCATCATGGTAGATTAGGAGGTTTATGGATTTGATGTCGTATCGTCATGAGTGGTTGCAGATATAGGTACATGAATAGACATGATGCAATGACAGATGGAATGAACAAGGAGAGTACATGCAAAAGGATGTGTTCACGAACGCACGAACAAACGATCCAAGCAAGAAGATGTGTTCGCAAATGGATGGACATGCGAAGATGTGTTCGCGGACGAACGAACGGAAGAACACGCGAAGATATGTTCACATATGGACGAACGAATGAACATGCAAAGATGTGTTCCCTGGCAGACAAACGGATGAACATACAATTTTTGCGAACAGACGAACATGTCAAGCATGCCAAAGTACAAGAAAGGAGCAACATGTGGATGCAACATCAAGTGAACCCAATGATCATTGAAGACTCCGCACACCTTGCTATGCGTAATGAAATTGTGATACACCATGAGGACATTCATCACTCAACAACACTGCAGCTCGACATGCACACTAGCAGCAACATGAATGTACCAGCATTGTCATGTTGATTCGTGTCATGAGTCATGTCGGACACATCACTATTGTGGGCCATACTGTGTCAATCAATGTAATGTAACGTGGAAGTCCAAGAGACCCACTTGTAATCTGAAGAGTCATGTAAAGTTGAAAAGTCATGAAAGTCGAACAGTCATAAGGTTGATTTTTACCCTTGGCTATAAATAGCCTTCAAACAATGTAAACTTTGAAACGAGAACTATAAACTCAAAACGGGAACTCTGGCCAAAAAACCCCAAAAAAACATCAAAAACAATGCTCAAAACGAAAAGTGTATATACTGGAACGATGTTTTTATTTTTTAGGCGTCAATTTTGAACATGTTTTAAAATTGGCAGTGACTACAAAATTTACTATGAAATTTTCGTGCAAAATATAGCTTCAAAATGAAACTGATGACACTGGAACAATGATTTTTTTTTTAGGGTCAATTTTCAGTATTTAAAAAAAATGCTAATAAAACCAAATTTCTATGTGTCAAACAAAGTTGTTTATGCGGGAAAAAACACACTAATGTTTTTGGTAGAATATCATTTTTCTTTCCTAAGTATAAATTTAACATGTTTTCAACCATAACATGCTAGATACAAAAAAATTGAAATTTTTTCAACTATAAAATAAAAAAAACCATGACATTATGAACAAATTACATCACTAAATGCATTCAAAAGTCATTATTTGTATATTGAATAAAACACATTTTATATCTCTAATTTAATATTGCATTGTAGATATTTTAAACAATAAAATTTATCATAACTAAGACATATAATCCAACAACATAAAAATGCCTCATAACTTCTCATTTAACACCATATGGAAAACATTAATTTTATTTGAAGATACGATGCATACATCAGTTATATAAACTGTCTTAAACAACTATTCAAAATCACTCATGTTTTCTAGCACACCATCAGAATTCACATCTTCAGATGAGTGACTGGATGCTGACGAAGATGTTCCATATTCTTCTCTTTCATCAACTAGTGCCCCATCTGAGTCCACATGCATGCCCAACATTTCAGGTTTCAAAATTCTTCTAGATCTACGACTGGTTTCAGGTGACTCCCATGTCAACATTGTTCCTTCTGGTAACAACCTTTTCAGAATCTCTATCGTCTTGAAGCGAAGAGTTCCTGTCTTTGTTAAATTGAAGTCATAAACAAGTATGTCTACATCCTCCAATTTTAATATGTCTGTGCGGCAGCGATTTACATTTGTACCCTTTCTTTTTCTTTTTCCGCGATTTTTTTTGTCAACTACCATCTCTGGCTTATACACACCATTAAATGGGTGTGTATTTGTGGCATACCAATGTAATTCAACACTTGTAACATCCTCATTTTCTGTAAAGACCTTTATAACTTTAGCAACCCAAAATGGATAGCCATTGGGATCTCCATCTGCTAGCACTGCAATCATGCAACCCTCCTTAATATCCTATACTGAACCCCTATAAAGGTCTTCCATGGCTTCACGTTGTGCATGAGATCTTCTGGAACCAATATACATCTCTCTTTCCTCTGCCTGTGAAGAATTAATAATACCTTGAGATTGTTGTTGTTCAACAATGTTTACTTCCTCATGTTCATTCGACACATTATGTGGCCAAATAAATGGATTTTTCAAAGGTATATCTTCATTTATTGTTGTCGAAATGATATCACTTTGATTATTGAAAAACGACTCCCACCAAACTGAATCAGCAATGTCAAAGTACTCATATGTATATCTAATACATTTTTTAATTTCTTCCAGGCAATCAGAATAATTTATAGCCCTGTTCTGTCTACGTGCATTCTGAACTTCACCAACTGATTGTAATAACAATATTTTTGATGCAAATATTGGATGATCTGGAATGAACTTCAAAAATTGCAATCCTGATGACGGTGCCCATTCTGTAGTAGTTGAATACTTCTTGCCCCATATTAGTGTTTTCCCATCAATTTTTTTGATACGAAATTGATGTTGGAAGCTAATGTCATTAAGTTGTTCAATGCATTTCCCATCACCATATGATCCCAGAATAAACCTTCGCATGTCAATAGTTTCTTCCAACACATCAAAAGTAGGCTCTGGCATGTATGATTTCTTAATACATTCAATTAGTGATGGCAAGCTACCAACTTCCTTCCTCCTCAATGTGAGTGAAAAACGGCTGAACATCTGATCAATATGGTCATGAGTGTGCCCAACAAGAAGGAAACCAACCTTTACCTTCTGAAAAATTCCCAATTCAACAAGCATGTTTAGATATCCAAAAACAACCTGATTTTTTTTTTCACGGCAAGTGTTGTCCAATTGTAGATACAAAACTTCAGGAAGATTACCAGACCAATGAGAAATCACATCATGAATTATAGTTATGGTCAGATTTGCATCATTATGAATATTTGGAGCTGTGAAGTACACCCTTGGAAACATTTTCCCATTGAAGACCATACAACCGACCAAGTGAAATTGAATAAAGTTTTCCTCCTGTAAATTTTTGGGTGTGCGAACAAAATGTGGTAAAAGTGTTTTCTTTTGGTCCATACCATCAATTATCAAACCCAAATATTTATTCGGATTATCATAGCACTTTTTTCGATGCTTGTACAACTTCTTCCTTTCGTTTGTTTGTTGTTCGCGATGCTCCTGAAGTTGTTTGACAATTAAATCTACACAACATAAAAGAGATTCATTAAGAAATATGTTTTCATAGTTGATGACTATACAATTTTAAAAGTTAAAGTTATAAACGCTTACCTCTTTCTGAGCCTTCACTTTTGTCCCTTTTTGATTTAAGAGAAGCACATGTACTGCAAATCCCCATCCTTGTCTTCTTAGGAATACGGACATTGTTGAATTCTTTCTTCCATACCTTCACAAAATATTGATATGTAATAAACTGGCCATGTCCCTCAGCACCTTCTGCATCTTCTTTGTATAAGTTGTAGATTTCTCGTCTTGAAAAATTATCTGGAATATGTATTGTCTCTCCATTTGGCATACACTCTCCATGCTTTGAAAAGAAATCTTTCATCCATGACATTGCAGTATTTGATAATGGACCAAACTGTCTTTTATGACGTACTTCTGAATAAAATGTGGGATCCTTTTCCAAATTTTCTTGAATTCTCGAGAGACGAAAATTCCCAATCGAATGAAACATTTTGAAACCTTTTCTACAGATAAAAAAAGTCCCAATATGATAATCATAACCTGACAATGTAGATTGCATGCACCCAACTAAATATGAATTTTGCATGCTTTTATTCATTGACAAATATCTCTTCCTGCTTTCTAATGCAAATTTGAAATCCATATGTTTCAAGCAATCTTTTTGGCAACATTCACTTGAAATGAGAGCACTGATAGAACTTCTTCTCGTCAGATATTCTGCTCTACCCCTTGTATAACTAGAACAACTTGCATTGATACGAAAAGGTCTGCTCCTACTCCTTGATACAATGTTTCTTGGCAACATATCCATCATTTGATCATCATTTGTATAAGGCTTTTCATCATCATTAAGAGGAATGTTATCCACACTATGATCATCCTTGCTTTTCAAATATTGACTTGGAGGATATTCTTCATCTTCTGCTTCTTCAGTGCTACTGTCGTAGTCCTTAGAATTCGGACTGAATGGAAAATCTGACTCGATGTTTAATGGATATTCTTCCTCATATGCATTGCCAGTGCTACTCTCATAATCCATAGAATTAGGACTACGTTGAAAATGTGACTTACTTATTGAAGATGCTACATCCCGTCCTTTGTCACTGCTACCTTTATACTCATTAGAATTAGGACTAAGTGCATCATCCTGTCCTTCATCACTGCTGCTCTCATAGTCCGTAGAATTAGGACTAAGAGGACACAGTGACACTCTATTATTTTTAAATTCATCATCACGCTCTTCATAACTATTTCTCTCATAGTCCGCAGAATTAGGACTAAGTGGACACTGTGGTACTGCAATCTTTTGAATTTCATCATCCCACTCTTCATCACTGCTGCTCTCATAGTCCTTAGAATTTGGACTAACTGGACACCGTGACACTCCATACTTTTGAAAATCAACATCATGCTTTTCATCACTACTACTCTCATAGTCCTTAGAATTAGGACTAAGTGGACACTTTGACACTCCATACTTTTGAAAATCAACATCATGCTTTTCATCACTGCTGCTCTCATAGTCTTCAAAATTAGGACTAAGTGGACACCGTGACACTCCATTCTTTTGAAATTTGCCATCATGTGCTTCAAAACTGCTGCTCTCATAGTCCTCAGAATTAGGACTAAGTGGACACCATGACACTCCCTTCTTTTGAACTTCACCATTATGCTTTTCAAAACTGCTGCTCTCATAGTCCTCAGAATTAGGACTAAGTGGACACCGTGACACTCCCTTCTTTTGAACTTCACCATTATGCTCTTCAAAACTGCTGCTCTCATAGTCCTCGGAATTAGGACTAAGTGGACACCGTGACACTCCATTCTTTTGAACTTCACCATCATGCTCGTCAAAACTGCTGCTCTCATAGTCCTCAGAATTAGGACTAAGTGGACACCATGACCCTCCATTCTTTTGAACTTCACCATCATGCTCTTCAAAACTGCTGCTCTCATAGTCCTTAGAATTAGGACTAAGTGGACATCGTGACACTTTGTTCTTTTGAACTTCACCATCATGCTCTTCATCACTGCGGCTTTCATAGTCCTTAGAAGTAGGACTAAGTGGAATCTGTGACTCTTTATTTATTTGAAATTCTCCATCCCCTCTTTCATCAGTGCTGCTCTCATAGTCCTTAGAATCAGGACTAAGTGGAAGAAGTGACTTTCTATTCATAGTGGAAGAATTCCCGCTATGTTCATCAATATGAATAGAGTTGTTACGCGATGCAGAAGTTGATGGTGTATAAATCGAAACTTCACTATCAGAACAATCCATCCCTTTCAAATAGAAGATGTTGAATGATACAAATGGAGAGTCTCTAAAGATATTATATAGCTTAAAGAATGAAATTTTCCCTCCAAAAAATTTCGCGAAAATATGTCCCTCCAAAAAGTTTCACGAAAATATTTCCCTCCAAAAAATCTGTTAAATTTATTTACCTTTATTACTTTGTTCTACAATTTATTGGAAAATGTAAACTAAATTTTTTTATGAAATCATAATTAAAATTATACACTACAACTTCTACAATTATTATAATAGTTAAACCATATAATATTTTCTTTCCAATACTACAATATTCACTTTAAAATATTTTAAAACAAATTATCCCACATTCAACCCGTTGTAAAACAAATCAATAATATTCACTTTATAATATTGTAAAACAAATTATCCCATATTAACCGTACAGTAAAACATCCTTGTAACTTCACTTACATATTAAAATTTCATTATCACTATTACTAACATCACATCCAGGCTTTCTGAAAATCGTTGAAAGAGGTCGTGAATTTGTGGAGCAGCTAAATCGCTATCAACAACATAATCAACGAAGAATTCTCACAATTAAAAGGTAAGTTAAATTTTTTTCTTGAAAACTTTCATATTAAATTAGTTTCATGAAAAATCGTGAGCATGGTGGGCCCGGTCAACCTCATTTTCTTAACACCAGTGGGTGCTCCACACCCCCCCTCGCCCGCCCGCCCGCCCGCCCCCTCCAGGTGCCTTAACAGCGCCCCCCCTCACCCGCCTGCCCGGCCCCTCCAGGCGCCCTGACAGCCCCCCCTCACCCGCTTGCCCCCCTCACCCACCCCCTTGCCCGGCCCGGGCCCCCTCACCCGCCCGGCCCACACACCCCGTCCCCCCTCACCCACCAGCCCGGCTCGGCCCGGGCGCCCTAACCCGCCCGCCCCACCCCTCCAGTCGAACCACCCATGCCCCCCTCATGCCCCCCTCACCCGCTCGCCCGGCCCGGGCGCCCTCACCCGCCCGCCCAACCCCTCCCGGCGCCCTCACCCGGGCACCTCACCCCTTCGAGTGGGCCACCCCCCCCCCGCCCGGGCGCCCTCACCCGCACACCCCACCCACCCCAGGGTGCCCTGACCCGCCCGCCCGCACGGCACGGGTGCCCTCACCCGCCTGCCCCACCCGCCCGCGGGCGCCCTGACCCGCCTGCCCCACCCGCCCCGACCCGCCCGCCCGCGCCCGCCCGAACCCACCCGCCCGTTCGCCCCACCCGCCCACGGGCGCCCTCACTCGCCCGCCCACCCGCGGGCTGCCTCACCTGCCCGCCCCACCCGCCCGCCCGCCACACCCGCCCACGGGCGCCCTCACCCGCCCGCCGCCCCACCTGCGGGCACCCTCACCCGCCCGCCCGCCCCACCCACCCACCCCTGGGCGCCCTCACCCACCCGCCCGACCCACACCCGGGCGCCCTCAACTACCCGCCCAACCCACCCTCGGGCGCCCTCACCCGCCCACCCGCCCGCCTCACCCGCGCTCCGCCCGCCCGCCTCACCCACCCTCCGCCCTCGGCCTCACCCGCCCTCGCGCGTCACCCACCCTCTGCCCTCGGCCTCACCCACCCTCCCTCAGCCCCATGAGTGGGGCTCGTGCAGGCGCCACCCGGGCCGCCCGCGCCCTCGCCGGCAGGCAGGGCGGTTCATGGAATCGCCCTGCCTGCTGGGCGAGGGCGCGGGCGGCCCGGGTGGCGCCTGCGCGAGGGGGGGCGCCCTCGTGCAGGCGCCACCCGGGCCGCCCGCGCCCTCGCCGGCAGGCAGGGTCGCCCTGCCTGCCGGGCGAGGGCGCGGGCGGCCCGGGTGGCGCCTGGGCGGAGGGCGATTCGGGTGAAGCGGCCGGGTGGGTGAGGGCGCCGGTTGGGGGGGCGGGTGAGGGCATCGGGCCGGGGGGGGGGTGAAGGCGCCCGAAGGTTTGGGTCGGGCGGCCAGGTGAGGGCGCCTAAAGGGGCGGGGCGGGCGGGTTGGAGCGGGGGGTGAGGGGGTGCGGGTGAAGGTGTGCGGGGTGAGGGGGTGCAGTAGAGAGCCCGGGCGGAGGGGGGTTCGGGTGAGGTAGGCGGGTGGGTGAGGGCACCGGGCGGGGGGGCGGTCGAGGGCGCCGGGAGGGGTTGAGCGGGTGGGTGAGGGGTGCATGATGGGGTGCGGGGTGGGCGGGTTGGGGGAGAGGTAGGGAGCCCGGGCGAAGGGGGGTTCAGTTGAGGCGGGTGGGTGGGTGAGGGCGCCGGGCGGACGGGCGGGCGAGGGCGCCCGAAGGGGTGAGGGCACCGGGAGGGTTGGAGCGGGCGGGTGAGGTGGTGCGGGGTGGGCGGGTGTGGAAGAGGTAGGGAGCCCGGGCGGAGGTGGGTTCGGGTGAGGCGGGCGGGTGGGTGAGGGTGCGGGTGGGGGGCCGGGTGAGGGCACCCGGAGGGGTGGGGCGGGCGGGTGGGCGAGGGCGCCCGGAGGGGTGGGGTGTCGGGAGGGTTGGAGCGGGCGGGTGAGGGGGTGTGGGGCGCGCAGGTTGGGTGAGAGGTAGGGAGGGCGCCCAGAGGGGTGGGTGAGGGCACCTGGGTCGGTCGGTTGGGCGGGCGGAGTAGGGAGAGAGTTGGGGTGGGCGGGCGGGTGAGGGCGCCCGGGCTGGAGAGGGTTGTGGGGGTTGGGCCGGGGCGCCCGGGCCGCCGGGGTGGGGGGTTGGGATGCTTGGGAGGGTGGGTGGGTGAGGGCTCCCATGCCATGCGGGGGGGTGGTGGGTTGGTGAGGGCGCCCCAGCAAAATGTTTTATTCATGATTTACTTTTTTACACTGGAATGTTAATGCATGTCCTTTTGGAATATGAGGGGTGGTGGGTGGGGCGATTGTTGATTAAAATTTATGATATGTTTTCGTTGTTACTTTAAGTTAATATGTTTTTATTATTTACTGATTTATGTGTTTCTATTTTTCAGGAAAATGGCATCAAAGAGAATTTCAGTGAATCTTTCTGGACCAAAGACTCATAAAGGTGCATCTAAAAGAAACATTGGTGAACAAACTCCACCTGAGCTCATGACTACAAATCTTTCAAGTGCCACAAGTGATAAGAAGATGATTTCAGACTGAAAGAATTCGAAAGAGGTGAAATTTCCATCAAGAATGTGGTATGTGAAAGAAAGAGAAAGCGCAAATGTGAATATATATCTATATATCGATATACCGAATGATAATGGAATTTTTGAGGTGATGGGAAGAGTCGTAGATATGTGTTCGGTACCGGACACTGAAGTTGTTTACGTACTTACAAAAGCTCCCAAGTCACATGAAAGGGTTAAATACCAACTATCATATTCATTGTATGACACGAGAGAGGTATCTACAAAGTTGTGTAGTCAAATCGTAAATGAGATGACAGAAAACATCGTAAGTATTATTATTTATATTTGTATTTTGCGTTTTTTAAAGTGTCTCACTATATTTTTTAACTTTGTTTTTTATTGACATATGATATTTTGTTTGGCAGAATTTCGTTGAAAGTTGTTCAATTAGGTTGGGAGGCATTCATTTCATTGAGAATGATATCATGAAAGTTGTCAGCAGTTTTTACTCAGTGTCAGAAGAAAATATGGAAAAAAGGCAAAATGAAGTAATTGATAATGCTACAAAACTACATCCAAAGAATCAGAAAAAAAAGGTCTCTGGTGGATAAATCTAGCAAGGGTAAACAAGTTACTTTTGAGAACGATGAAGTTGAAATTGACGATGAAACATATGTTGTCATTACTGAAGATGACATTGGAACTGAGAAGAGCCATAAAAATCCAAAAGTAACAATGCCCAAGAATAACTCTGGTGGGAATGTTATGACCAAGAAAAGTAGAGTTGATGATTTTGAAGCAGTCATTACCAGCAGTCAAGAACCTAGTGAAACTTCAAAAGAAAGCAGAGAAATCATTACACCAGGAGCTGATTTAGAAGATGGCATTATCAAAACAAAACAAAATGTCATTCGAGAGAATTTGACAAAGAGAAACTTAATTGATGGTGGTCGCACATTTCAGCTTAATGTCAGGCAAACCTATAAAGCAAGTGAAGGACAATGTCAATATCAAGTTAGAAAGCCACATCATCTGCATGTTCACAACTTGAAGACATTGATGAGGTACAATCCATATGCTCATGTGGTTAGTTATGTGCTTCTTGTTGATCCACTTCAAGTTCCCAACAAAGAAGCATTTGATAAGTCAAAATGTTTTGAATACAATTATTATGTGCTTGGGGGGAACCATTCTGTAGAAGCTCAAAGACAATTGATGGAGGAATATCCTAATAACCCACGTTTTGAAACAATGAAATGTATCATTTACACTGGTTTATCTGATACAGAAGCAAAGTTAGTGGCATGGGATCATAATTCAGATAATGAATATAGGATGTCTATGACTTTCATCCAAAGGGTTAGATTTATTCATAGTGAATTTGAAGAAAAATGTGGTGGGGATAGGACAAAAGTTACTGCAGAGTTTCGAAAGGAATGTTGTATGGAAATAGGATATCAAATTGAAGAGAAAACCAATTCAAAAGGTGGAAAGGGCAACAAACATAGTGATTTATTCAAAGGTGTTGATAACATTTTCCAATTGGCATTTAGAACTGGAGATGTTTGGAGGTTGATTGATGAGTTTTTTGGCATGTGGGAAGACATTGCCATTAAAAACCAGAAGGTCAAAAAGTCTAAGCCATTCATATGTGGCAACAGTAAATTAGCTCCTGAAATGAAGCATCTTCCAGACGATATGACTATCACACCTTGGAGGGCGATGCAAGGAGTGAAAGATGAGAAAATTGTCAAAACAATATTATCTCGTGTGAGGTCAGGGGAATTATCATTGGAGGAAATGTCTGAAGAATTTCAAAAGTAAGTTTCTTGAAATATTTTTATTTATTTCTAGATTATAATTATATTTTAAATAAAACATGTTGTTCTTGGTAGTATTTGTTATACATATCATTATATTAACTTTTTGTTACTTTATCTATGCAGTGACAAAGTTTACATGAAAATTCAAGAACAAATGGTTAGATTGTTGAATGAAGATAGTTGGGATGATGTCGTACGCAACTATCCAGATTCAAGTTCTACATCAACATTAAAATCTTTTTATCTTGCATTTAAAAAGGTATCTTGATTTATACATTCATTTTTATTCACCTGTGTACTGTTTTTAATTTATAACTTACACATATATTTGTTTATTTTATAAAATATGAGGAAGGATGATAATGGAGTGCCAGATAGTTTCAAAACCTTTATCGAAAAGATAAAGATCGAAAGACTGAGGAAGCAACGTATTAAGGATATTCAACTTGATCCAACTCTTAATAATTTCATTTGGAATGGGCTAGACACTATTCAATATCAAGTAATACAAGGCGACTGTGAAGACATTGCTAAACTCATACCTAAAAGGGATTATGCCCTAGTCATTGCAGATATTCCCCATGGTTTCAATATTCCAAACATTGACTATGATAGTGACCCTTATACTTATCAAGCTTTTAGTAAAGTGGTTGCGGGATTTGTAGAAGTCACGTCATCACCATTATGGAGATTTGTGACATTTCATTCAGACACACAATTGGCAATGATATTGTCAAGCTTCAAGGGGAAAACAAATTCAAGGATGCAGCTTACGTGGTAAGACGTTTAAAATGTATATTTGATTAATGTTGAAAAATTTATTTATGTACAAGTTAATTTAACTTTTACTATTTCATGTTACAGGGAAAAGTCAAATCTTCTTCACAATGAAGATCAACAATTTATAAATGATTGTGAGTTCATTCATATTGATAGTTGGGCAAAAGATGATAGCCATATGTCTATGATTTTTAATCGGCTAGACAGAAAGAGTCATAGCCAAATACTGAGTTATGATGCTGTTGTGAGAAAACTAACATATGAAGACAAAGAAGCAAAAGGAGAGATAGTTAACATTTATCAAAAACCACAGTTATTGATTAACTATCTTATAGACATTTGTTCAAATGAAGGAGATTGGGTTTTGGATTTATTTTCTGGCTCAGGTAAGTTTTATTATATGGAATTGAATTTCAATATGTTATTTTTTTAATTAATATGTCATTGTACTAATTTAGTTCATTATTTCTTTTGTGCTTGAAAATTAGGTACAACACTAGCATGTTGCCTTCAAAAAGGAAGAAATTGCATTGCAATTGAAAAAGATCCAGTACAGTGCAATTTCATTCAGCAAAGAATTAATGTTCTTCAATTTCTTCCAGATGCAATGCAAGAAATTGGGTTGAAGAAAGGGGACTTTAGTGAATCACGTGTGGCAAAAAAGGCAAAGGAACCCCAACCACCATTACATGGAATTTTTGGAAAGACATACATTGGGAGTTTCGCAGACATCAAAGACCCATTAGAAGAGGAAAATGAGAAAAATGAAACAGAAAATATTGTGGAAGAGGACAATGATGAAACTCTAGAGGACGAAGAGTTTGGATTACGTGACATTGTTGATTAAATTTAAGTTATGCTTGTAAATCAAGCTTTGCAATGTTTTGACTTTGACATTTTATGAGAAGAATAAACACTCAATTAGGGTTGTTATACGTTCAATATTGGTAATATGTGATTTTTGCATTGATTTTTAAGTTAATCATTATTTTTTGAAAAAAAAAAGTGATTTTTATTATTTTTTTGACATGAAATTCATAGAAAAAGCTATTATTTAACCATTTTTAGTTAAAATTATCGTATAAAAATTGTGATTTTGACATGTCAATTCTAACAAAAAATTATCAAAACGTGTAGTTTTTTAGTTATATTTATGTTAAAAATGGTTATTTTTATGTCCATTGTTAAAAAATATTGTTTTTTAGAAACAATTATTTCATGTCGATTGAAAAATTAATTAAGGATGTATAAATATGTAGAATATCGAAAAGTCTAAATATCGACCTTCTAATTTAAAAATGCAAAACAGTAAAAACCTCACGAAAAAAAAATTAAAATTATAATAAAAAACAAGAAAATTTGAAGAAAACGACCACTTCAAAAATTATCAAATTTACTAAATAATTATTTACATTTTATACATTAAAAAATTTAAAGCCAAAAAATAGGGCTTTTAAAAAAGGAGTGTGATGCAGAATGCTCACTTTTTAAAATCAGCATGAAAATCACTACCATTCTAAAACGTGATGTACATAAAAAAAACTAAAGTGCCAAAAACTATGCTCTAGAAAAAACATGTGCGTTGTGCATCACCCATTTTCAAAATCAGGTCACTTTTTAGCTATCTCTACGAAACGGGTAACAGTATCAGTTCCCGTTTCAAAGTTTACATTGTTCCTCATTTGTACATGCAAAAGGACTTTTCACCTTGGCTCCTCCTACATAGCCTTGAGAGTCTGTAATATTTTCTTTGAGGAGCGAGCAGTGGCTCCAACACCCTGCCCACGGGGTTAGTGATGTAATGGTGTACCAATGTCTCTTGGAACTTTCACTTAATTCAGAAGCTTGCTGACAAGCCAACACATTTTCACACATGTGTTGTAACTGTTTGTAAGATTTATCTTGAACACTTGTTATACATGTTGCTTTAACCTGTGTTAAACAATTGAACTCATTCAAATGTTCTAATACATATATTTATGAAAATTCATTGCATAAGTTTTTAACATTGTCCTGCTCGTGTTGGTTACCTCCCTAGACATCAAACAAAACCTTTCACGTAAACTTGCTATAACGACCATCGCACTCGCGCGGATTCACCCGCTGAGTGTTGTACGTGCTATCTTCCCTTGTGTGTTGTGACTGCCGCATCCATGTGGATTTCTCCTCCGGAAGATGTGCACATCCTGTTGCATTGTGTGTTTCTAACAGAGTTGGGGCTTCCTCCCATCTGACTTGAGACTCACTCCCACCCTCTCTCTCTGTGGTGAAAGAACCTTGACACAAGTAACACTAGCACTCAGTGAGCATGCGAACCTTGATGTTCAAAGATGAAGCAGATCACTCTCACATGCTAACAAGCAAGAGCTGAGGCATATATTTAAGATAATGGAAACTAAGCCATCATACCAAATGAGACTCCTACATGAAACATTATGAGGTCTAGTTGGGACTTCATACCGGGGATATCCCCTCATATTGGCGAGTCCAACACTATCAACATTTTAGCGCTAGAAGGAGGGACAGGTGACAAGCTTAGCCCGTACATCTAGGTTGAATCTCTTACCCAATGAATCATACACAATTCATGCTCTCGAGGTGTTTCTCTCATTTCTCCCTTAATCAGCTATCAATCCCCATGAGCTTCTCAATCAATTATCCTTGTTAAAGTTTAACAGTGAGGAAAAAATGTCTGTAACCAAGCACATTTATGATTTTCTTCATTTCTGTGAATCTCATGAAATTGATAATGATGAGATTGTTTTCGTACTCTTCTTCCTCACCCTTGAAGGTCATGCTAATTGGTGGTGTCATACCCTGCCACCTGCTTCCATCCATTCCCTTCTCACTTTCCTCAAGGATCTCCATCAAGCCTTCGATGAGTGTGACCACCAAGATGTCTATGAAATAATGTCTCATTTAAGAATGAAGCTTGGCGAATCATTTGAGGACTTTGCTACCCAATTCCTTCACCTCTGTCACAAAATTTCTGAATGGTTTGTGGACCTTGACTTCATGAGACAAGAGCTGAAATGCTTGGTTCATGTCTCCCGAAATGGTGAACCTCCCGATTTCCCTTCTTCCTCAACCCTTGCGGATCACGATACACCTCATGTCTCGAAGAAGGTGCCCCCTCGCAATGACCGCAAAGCAAAGAAATCTGCGCACTGGGTACCCCTCATAGTGGTTGTAAAGCTGAGAAATAAGCGCAGCATGTTCCCAATCCATCTGCTCGGCTATCTCCTGCCCCAACAAAGGAAATTCCAGAATTGTTCAGAAAACCTATGGAAAACTCATCCCTCCATTCTGCAAGAGGACATCACCATTCATAACCCAAGTCTTGAGTCTAATCTACATCTCTAGCATATTCCATCATCTACGAGCCATGACTCCTTGCACCATGACTCACTTGAGCGATCTGCTTCACAAGCTAGCTCTGCACACTCTTGATTCTTGAGCTGCTGGCTCAAGTTGCAGTCATGTGCAAGGTAATCTCATCATACAAGCGGAGGAGAAGGATGGTGAAGACACAATCAATTCCTCTCAAAACATTGAGCTTCCATTCTTGATCGATTCTCGATCTACGAATCTTGGTGAAACATCATGCACAATCAATTCTTTCGATCAACCTCCAGTCTTGGGCTGCCATCACTCCCACGCTTCCACCTCAGCACATCATATGATCTAATGTCATCTCATGTACACTCTAACTCAGATCTAGAATGTGCACCGATCAAAGAAAACATCCATATCGAAGCTTCCTCTACACCTCACTTGCCCGTGTGTCCTATCATTCACAACACATCAACATGCGTCGGAGATACTCCACGTTCTCTTGCTTCTTCATCTTATGAATTATATCCTTGATTGACACAAGGCAATGAGGTTTTCCATGATGAAAATAGTCTCAACACACAGGAATATTCCCACTCGTCATCATCTTGTGTGTTGCATGAAGGCAGCTCGTCAAGTCAACTTGTTGAAAATTTTGATGAAGCCTGTGATAGAGATGGCTGTCATCCTAAGAGAAGTTTTGAAATCAGTAGCAACATCCATCCTCAAGCCATGCATGATCTGGTTCACATCTCAAAATGCAATTTTTTAATTCTAGAAAGTTTCGAGACGTATCAGGGAGTCAAGGCACGTCAACATCCTTTGATGGTTATGTCAGGACCTCGTGACTCTGGTAACCCGTCAAACCAAATCAGATCTTGTTTCTCATGCACAATCCATCTATCTGCATGGTTGCACTCGATGTGGATCCCCGTGTAAAGAATATTTACTATTTTGAGTGTGATATTTCAAAATTTCATATTTCGCTAATGATCGAATCCACAAGTCCATTACAGCATGTCTATATTCATGCACCTCTCTTAGATCCAATTCGGGTTGGCAGTGTTTGTCCCTCATGCAATCATGGGACAACAAAGTTGATCATCTCAAAGAATATATTTATCTAGAATCATACTTATTGGATGTTCTCTCTTGTAATCAACTCCTTGGTCTTTTTTCAAATTTTGCACGTCAAATATGCCCACTCATCACACCAACAATCTCCCTATGTGATGACGAGTACACAACCTATTGCACGAATCAAGTTACTCTCATTTCACCACACCCCAACTGGTTTCACACATTCACAGTGTTGGCATCCTTTCTACATTTCTGTGATGACCATGATGCTTGTGCACTTTTTCACCAGTTGTAGGTGGGTGTTCTATCATGTCTAGCGCACAATGAGCTTGGTTCCCTCATTCAAAGTGTTCACACAATTGTTCAAAAATTTTCTTTGTTCATGTCAAACTCGGAATTTGGCATCTCGACCGACTGGTATGATTTTTATTCTATCTTGGGCGGTTGTCATGTAGTTTATCATTTTCCCAACATTACATCCAATGACAGTTGCTTCGCACACTGTGATCTTCACCATGTAACATCTTTCTTCTTAGACTTCTGTCAAGCAAGTGAGGAACTTTGTCCTACACCGACGGCTATGGCAGGCCCTCACTATCTTGACATGACTGACGAGAATGTCCAGATATATCTATCGATATCATATTCATATCGTGATCCCCTCTCTCGGATTAGGAATCCATCTTCTCAAAGATCACGAATATTTCAAAACAGCCATCACAAATTTTATGATCCAATCATTGAATGGCTAGAACAATCTTACTTGGTGAGTCGTGTTGTAGGTAACACACTTTATTCCTTCCTTGCACTCACTAAGAAACTTGGTGTAGAACAACACACACTCGCAAGGGGCCTTTGAGGTTCGTTGAAAAATGGTAGTCACGAAGAGGTAATTGGGTGGTTGTGACAAATTCTTCTGCCCACAGGCAATACCTTCTCCCTCGTGTGCAAGTTTGTCAAGTTTTTGCGTTTTCTATTACACACTATTTTTTATCTGTTTTAATCTCTCGTATATTTGTGATTGCATGTCAGGTACGCCTACGGTGGCTTCATTGGAAATTTCATTTCACGTAATCCTGACCATTTAGCGTAGGAGTAGGAGTAGTGTTTGCTTTTTCGCTTGTCTTTGCTTTGTGGTTTGCATGTTTGTTTGCCTGCTGACTTGGTTTAGTTTGTGTGCTTGTTTTCTTTTCTTGCTTGTTGTTTTGTTGGCTTTGCTTACTATTTTTGTTTTGTTTTGTTCTGTTTGCTTAGTATCATGCTATTTTTAGTTTTGCAAATAACTACTGCCCTTTACTGAGTTCTGCCTTTTGAATGAGTATGTGGTTGAGATCTAAGAGTCTTGTGACACTGCAACACTTGGTCAGTCTTGTGTCTGTCTTCTCTGTGCTTGGTTGTAACCTTCGACCAATGAAGTCTTGATGGAAAATACGAGCCGTCTGCAAGGGGAGCTTGGTTCCAACCATGAACCTATGTCCACACTGGGAAACCTCATGCCTATACTCAGCCTTCTACTCTGTGTGTTCAAGCTCATCCAACTAGTAGAAACGGAGAAGGGGAAAATCTAAACGAGAAAACCTATGTCAGAGGTCTTACATGCTTCTCTGAAGGAACAACCTCTTCTGATCTCAATAAGTCGGGATCCCTCTTCCACCCCAAAAATAAATAAGTGCCTATGCACAATCCTCTTATATATATATATATATATATATATATATATATATATATATATATAAAGGAAAAATAAGAGAAAGGCTTCCCGTGCGGAGAGGTGAAGCATGCAACTCCACCAGGGTATTGACCAACCTTGCTAGCAGTGGAGCAATGTGTGTGTTCCTGCATGACTTTGTCAGGATACTGACCAGGCTTGCTAGCAGCGGAGCAATACCAGAGATGAAAACTTATACCCTGAAAATTTTCAACTCACGAGCCAAACTACCCTTCCCAATTTCGAAACATTGTGATCAAGCTGAAACTTTTATTGTGTTTCACTTTGTTGGCAAAAGGTGAACCACGTCTATCCATAGGGAAAGTGAGGAATCCGAATTAACTAGCACGGTGATTCAATACTCCTCGAAAGACCAAGGCCCTGTGCTGTCAATGTACCAAAACAGAGAAGTTGGAGTTCTACCAGTGTGTTGCCAAGTGTTGTAGCGGCTACAAAACCCTCCAAAAGTTTGGCCCGCATCCAATTTTGGAGCCTCCCTTGAGTTTTTACTTGATGCTTGCAAGAACTTGGGCTCAGCCCATAGGCTCATGTTGAGTCTTTCCACCCACCTTGCTTGACTGTTCAACAAACAACTTTTGGATGTTGGTAACCATATCTCGCTTGCGACCATTTCTAGTCATGCACAAGGTCTTCGCTTCATGTGTACATGTTGTGTTCACTATGTAAACATCTGTCAGGCTCACACACAAAGTTGTATGCACTGTCACGCAAGCATCGTCGCATCGTTCAACGATCTATCACAAGCATCGCACTTGTCACTCGCACCTTCGGTCAGTCATGTTGAGCATGTGTGTCTTAATGGTTTGAGGCATCTTGTCGTCAAGTCATGTGAGTGTATGTTTGCAAGGTCATGTATGTACAAATTCACTCTCTCACACACTTAGTCATTTTTTTGAAGTTTTTACAACCAAATCACCCTCTAACAGCCGGACCTTATTCAGCCTGCCATCGACTCCACCGATTGTCACCCAAAACAAAGCAGAAGCATCCATCAATCCATTTCAAGCTGCGATGCCCGCAAGTTGATCAATCAACCCTCCTATCGATCAACCAAAGAGTTTGACCGGGCAATCACCTTGGGACCCACTCCCATCAAAAATTGTGTAGAGGCTGTAGACCTTACCTGCTCCACTGACAGAGAAAATTTCATAGACAAGCCGGATAGACACCTAGTGCTCTTCCTTGTCTCCCTCAGAAAATTGTGCAGTTTTCCCAACCAATCATCCAGTCAGCTCAGAAAATTATGCATATTTCATAAGAAAGCCTTCTGTAGCCCAACATCCTTATCAGCTCAGAAACTGCCCAAAGGTGATCAGCAGGTCATCCTCCCAACAACTACGCATTTTTTCTCTCCAGCAGCTCCCAATAGCCCGTTGCTAGCTCCCTCGAGGAACTGTGTAGTTTTTACTGCAAAGCTCCTGCAGGCTGCTACCTGCTCCCTCCAAAAATTGTGCAAATTTGCCTACCAAGCCTTCCTACAGCCCACACTGGTTCCCTCCATAAATTGTGCAGATCTTTCCTCCAACCGAGCCAGATATTGCGAACAGTCGTTGCTGATCCAGATTGCCCATCTCCGCCTCCGAGTGACTTCTGAGTAATTTTCACCAGTAGTGCCCAGAGCCTGCATCCCAGCTTGAAACTTGCCTCATTCGGTTTCAGAACCTTTTCCTCTCTCCTGGTCATCTACATCCGAAATCGATCATGCATCATGGTAAACTAGGAGGTTTATGGATTTGATGTCATCTCGTCATGAGTGATTGAAGATACAGGTACATTAATAGACATGACACAATGATAGATGGTATGAACAAGGAGAGTTCATGCAAAAGGACATGTTCGCGAATGCATGAACAAACGATCCATACAAGGAGATGTGTTCGCAAAATGACGGACATGCGAAGATGTGTTCGCGGATGGATGAACCGAACATGCGAAGATGTGTTCGCTGATGGATGAATGGATGAACATGCAATTTTCGTGAACGGACAAACATGTCAAGCATGCCAAAGTACAATAAAGGAGCAACTTGTGAACTCAACATCAAGAGAACCCAATGCCATTGAAGACTCCGCACACCTTGCCATTCGGAGGTGAAGTTGTGATATACCGTGAGGACATTCATCACTCAGCATCACTTCAGCTCGACATGCACACTAGCAGCAACACAAATGTACCAGCACTGTCATCTCGAGTCGTGTCATGAGTCATGTCGACCACATCACTACTATGGGCCATACTGTGTCAATCAATGTAATGTAACGTGGAAGTCCAAGAGACCCACTTGTAATCTGAAGAGTCATGTAAATTTTAAAAGTCATGAAAGTCGAACAGTGACAAGGGTTAGTTTTACCCTTGGCTATAAATAGCCCTCATTTGTAAATGCAAAAGGACTTTTCACCTTGGCTCCTCCCACATAGCCTTGAGAGTCTGTAATATTTTCTTTGAGGATCGAGCAATGGCTCCAACGCCCCGCCCACGGGGTTAGTGATGTAATGGTGTACCAATGTGTCTTGGAACATTCACTTAATTCAGAATCCTGCTAATAGGAAAACACGTTTTCACACATGTGTTGTAATTGTTTGTAAGATTTATCTTGAACACTTGTTATACATGTTGCTTTAACCCATGTTAAACAATTAAACTCATTCAACTGTTCTAATACATATATTTATGAGAATGTGGTGTATAAGTTGTTAATGTTGTCTTGCCCATGTTGGTTACCTCCCTGGGCATTAAACAAAACATTTCACGTAACTTGCTATAGTGACCGTCGCACTTGCGCAGATTCACCCATTGAGTGGTGTACGTGCTATCTTCCCATGTGTGTTGTGACTTCCACATCCGTGTGGATTTCTCCTTTGGAAGTTGCACACGTCCTATTGTGTTGTGTGTTTCTAACAGATTTGGGGCTTCCTCCCATCCGACTTGAGACTCACTCCCACCCTCTCTCTCCGATGAAAGAACCTCAACACAAGTAACACTAGCAGTCACTAGGCACGCGCGCCTCGCTATTTGGAGACAAAGCAGACCACTCTCACGTGCTAACAGGAAAGAGTTAAGGCATATCTTTAAGATAATGACAACTGGGCCATCGTACCGGATGGGACTCCTACACCAAACAGTGTTAGGTATAGTTGGGACTTCATACCATGGAGATCCCCTGATGTTGTTTGGTCCAGCACCGTCAACACTATGAATCTTCCAGTACCCACTTGGAGTTTCTTTACGAAGTTTTCCTCTTCTTCTTCTGATACATAACTTGATTCTTTATTTTCTTTTCCTTTTGTAGTAGCTTTGAATGCAGCTTCTCTGATATCTAAGGGACCCACTTTTCTCATTTCATAGGTTGTTAGAATCCCATGAAGTTGTTCAATAGTAAGATTCTTCAAGTCCTGCATTTAATCTATGGTAGGAACTTTCAAATCGAATTTGGGAGTTAGAGACCTTAATATTTTTTTAACCAATGATGATTCTTTTATTTCTTCACCAATATTTCTCATAGAATTCACGATCTTATCTACCCTATGAAAGAAACTTACGATACTTTCATCATTGTGCATTCTGAGAGTTTCATATTGAATTCTACGAGTTTGAAGTTTGACACTTTTTATCTTGGTGTCACCTTCATATATTTGGATGATCTTGTCCCATATAGTCTTTGTCGTATTCAGCTGCATGACTTTGAAACATTTTGATTCTGCCAAAATTCCTAATAGAGCATCGAAAACCTTTGCATTGGTCTCATATTTCTTCTTTTCTACTTCATCTATGGGAATGGAGGATGGATATTGATAGCCTCCTTCAACAATTCCCCATACATATGCTCCAAGTGACTGTAAGTAAGCTCTTGTTCTTACCTTCCAGAAAACTAGATTGGTTCCATTGAACAATGGTGGCTTGATAGATGTTATCCCCTTTTTACTTCTCATCTTGATGAATATTCCTTCAAGCGATCAAGATTCTTCCGAAGAACCTAGATCTGATACCAATTATTAGGAAAAATACTGAGATGGGGGGTGAATCAGTATTTTAATAAAACTTGATTTATTTTTCTTATTCTGATTTTTCTACGCGACTGTTCTGAAGTAAACCTGCATATGTACGCTACTTTAATGAAGACAACTAGCGTATATCCAGTCAACTTAGTTTTTCATTCAATTTTATGTTGAACCAGTATGTTAGTACTTCATCAACATTAGATATATAGTAACCATGTGCTAATAAATCATCACACGTAAGCAACACATAAGAACACCATGATTTTTAGGTGGAAATATAATGTGGGAAAAAAACCACCAATATTGTCGTCTTTGTTTTATTTTTATTATGATAAAATAATTCCTACAGTCTTGTATTGGTGCAGCCTCATACCAGCATGCAGGAACCCACCTGAAGAAGGCTACAACCTTCTCTCATTTTCCAACACCCACTGGAAGGGATCTTAACCCCCTAATCTGATTTACCATCTACCATTGAAAGGAAGCTTTGACTCCCTTACTGAAGGCTCCAGCCCTCAACACCACTGTGGACTGTGTTTCATAATTTTTCATATTGGATCCACCCGATACAAAACATCACAACTTATAGGCCAATTTTCATCAAAATTTCATATTGGACCCACTACCATCATTTAATTCGAATACAAAATATCAAAATCGAAACTAATCACTGCACCAAATCACTCAATCATTCAACCAACTTAATAAACCAATTACTGAACCAACTGAGACCCAAATCAATCAACTTATTCTCAAACAACTAAAGGAGTTAGTTCACTGTAACCAGAATACGAATACCAAACCCAAACACTACATCAACTCACTTAACCAACTGAAAACCCTGATTAATAAAATTTCATAATATATACTACACTTTACTTTAGAAAATCTCCGTGTATACGCGACTTCCTTCAAGCATACATGTGTATAGATCTCAAGATATTAAACCCTGAAACTGAATCATTGTCATTCTAAAACAAACACTGAGTTACACCCTGAACCACTAAATTACTCTAAAATAATCATAGAACCATCACAGATCTTCAATCACATACAACTAGCAGCATCATCACTCTTCAATCAATCAATTCAACTACAATAATCACTTTTAAACCCAGGTCATCAAGTAAAACTTCATTGACAGACAACATAAACACAACAAGACTGAGTAGACTAATCAAACATCTTATTCAACAAAGGCCAATATTATATATGTGCTTTCCACAAAACACTTCTGCATGTATATGCACTTTTCAGGAATCAAACCCACATACAGATCTATCCAAAGTGCAAAATTGATACACGACTTACCAAAATTAAACCCACATATGTATGCGTCTTTCAAGCTATCAAACCCGCTTATTGATCTGCAACTATTGACTTAAGCTTCGATGCACATCAAACCTTCAGAACAAACCCATCTCTAGAAATACATAAAAAACACATGTCATACATAAATATTATAGATCTAATCAATCCATTATCAATACAGTCATTTCAGATCTATTGGATCTGATCCATGATCGAATTCCTGGGTGCATACTTAGTTTCAAATCAAGATATTCATTAATATCCCATTACATGCACACTTGCTTCATATCTAAATATGAATCTTCATTAGTTTCACACACAAGTACTTTGATCTTCATTTCCTTATATAGATTAGCCCTTATCTAATACCACAAGTCAAAAACACACTAATGTCGATGGCATTCTTTAACGGGATCAAATATCCATTATTGGGCTCAATACTATGGGTCAATACCATGGTAAAGACCCTTAGTATTTAGAATACCATGGTACAGAAACTGTACGCATATTTTCTTCTTCATACCCACGTGTGTACGTGGTTTTTCTTCATAGAATCCACGTGTACCTATCAAAAAATCCCTTTCATCATTCCTTTGCTATGAACTGCTATTCCTTTGTCCAAACTCTCTGTCATATGTAGACACATTCTGTTGACATATTCATCAAGTAGGTTTCCATCAAGGACAACACATTAATCATAATGCCAACAGAACCTTAGGCAGGACTCATGGTTCCACATGAGCCCAATCCTTATCATCCCTATGTTCTCTATTATTGGTTGACTGCAACCTCTATGAATGCCTAGTTATCTCGACATATAGTCAAATCTCCTCCTTCCTGATGCACTCATTTATCGAACAGTGGGATATAACCTCTGGCTCGACACTATTAAGTGAAATATTTTTCTAACAAAAATTAATATTTGTCTCCCCTTCTTCATCAATTAGCGTAATTTCTTCAATCATGATACTTTCAATAAACTAAGTGTTGCGCTCCTTTTCCTATCTTTGACCCCAAATACTATATTCTATGATTTCCACTGTGCCACTCTGATCAAAATAGATCATTGATCTTGATCAATTGATCAATTAAGGACTTCCACCACTGAAAATATATTCTCATCTTGTGTGCTTACCTGAGCTTATCTGCAATACATATACACTCAATATAACCTACAAGGTTCTTTTATACACAATCAACAAATATTTCCACACAAATCAATCCAAACACTCGAACAAAATAGTTCTTCTATTAAATTAATTCTATGTACAAAATTATAGAAATGTCCCCCCCTTGTCCTGTTTACATAAAATTGGCCCTTTTGGCCTAAATTTTGTACTCTCTACTCTCCTCTCCACACACTTCTACTTCTATATCCGGTGCACACATTAATTTCATTTACATTATTAAAAGAGAATTTTGAACTAATTCAATTCAGATCCACGAAACTCTCACCTAAACCTCTAATCTAAGATTCTCTAGATCCACAAATCATTCAAGGAATCCAACTACCCTCAAATCTCTCAATCTCATTCAAATATTCTTGAGATCCATCCTAAGGAATATATCTTATTATAATTTCTTTCTTTAATTACATATTTTTTAGAAATCTTTAAATACATTAGATATACAAATAATTTAACCAAAAACACTCACTTAGGGAACCAACTCCCTTGGTAAAGAAACCCCTAGGTCTATTCAAAAGTGTTTTTGACTTGGAAGTGGAATGCTCCTGCATCGGACTCCCAAGGTAAAAGATAATCATGGTTTCCTGATCATGTGCTTCCATATGCTGATGAAAAATCCTCATGGATCCCAAACTTTTGTTTGTAACTGGGCTTCCTCCTTGCTATATTGTTGTTTCTTTACTGTTTCCAACTATCTAGGTCTCCATACTTTATGTTGTTGTTGTGATTTTTCTCTGCTGATAGACATTGCTTCAATCAACTACAATTCTTTTTTAGTTGTCCTTCTCCTTTTGGGGTACCTTTTTTTGGATGTCTTCCTCATAAACATCCACATTTCCTATATTACCTCATCAATCTCCAATTTTGGTTGAACTCCACTGCATTCATTGTCCCCAGGCTGCTGCATACCCTCTTCTTCTACAAAAGTTATAAAAATAATCTTCATTTATGGTTTGAATATCTCTTTATTAGTTTCTTTTCTAAAATTTGTTGTATGTTCTTCACTATTTTTGCAGTCAATTTCTTCCTTAGCTAATTCTTCCTTTGCAATTGGTATGTGCAATAGGTGGCTTTCTAATTTCTCCTCCAAGAAATTAAGTTCTTCAAACAATTCAAGATTATTTTGAATTGTCTCCATTTCCTCCATACTTGAATTCCTTTCCAACCATTCCTCCTCATCTTCACTTATGTCTTCTTCTATAGTTATGAGACCTCCAATTAAAATCTCCTTAAGCATAACTTCTTGAAATATTCCTCCTTCTTCAATTGTTGCTACATCCTCTGAGGCTTCTCCTTCTTCTAAAATTGTATCATATTCCTCAAATGATGTTGCTTCATCCTCATCTAAGACAAAAATCAAGGATGATGCTCCCTTGATTTCCTCTAGCATAACAACGTTCTTATTAAATTTGACCACTTCAAAGTTATTATACATATCCTCAAAAAATTTCTCCTTCTCCTAAAGAAGTCTCGTTTATTCACTAGCCTACACAAATCCATCAGTCATGCATTGATCACTACCTACCAAATCTACATACATACACAAAATGTTAGATTAAAAAACATAAGTATATTCTTCCTTTTCCAAGGTTCTAGTTTCCTTTTCTTCCTCTTGCAGACTCTCTATAAATTCTTCCTCAATATCTCTGGCTTCTTCTGCACCAAAAAACACATTTATTTCAAACTCAACTACTATGAATTCCTCTGTCAGCCTGCTATACTTCCTATGTCTCTACTTCTCTTGCAATGAAGGCTATCTTAGCTTTTTATTCCTCATTATTCAGCCATAACTTCTCCACTCTACAAACTGTTTCTTGAGCTTATTGTTGGTGCTCATATATGAATCATGCAATTCAACCAATTTCACATTAATTGTCAACCCCAAGCTCGATTGGTTATTTCAAGGGTATCATGCAAGGTATATGCAGGCGACAAGTTCCCTACCCAACATTGAACATTCTATCATAACATAACAATGTGTAACAACAAGTCATAATTGTAACAACAAATAAGAGTAACAACAAGTTAAGACTCATAGAAACACATTGAAATCATTATGCAGCAAAGAGATAACATAGCAGAAAATAAACATACACACATATCTAATCCAACAGTGTTTGGTCAGGAGAGTGGGCCCAACTCCCTAATCAGGGTTGTGGCAAGATCGAGATCTATAAAACACTCAAAGGATCAACAATTGTATTAATTAAAATATAATTATAGAGGTCTACTGTTACAGCTCAAAAATATCGGATATCTCCTAGCGATGGCTTTCCCAGCCCCGTAATCACTACTTATACATTTCATTAATCAACTAACAGTGCCTAAGATTATGAAAATTGTCTTCTTGCAAATACATAATGGTTTCTTGAGATAAAACATAATTCAAAGATATAACTTATGTCGGTCGATAGGTTGATTGACTGTTGTAGCTGATATCCAAAGATAGCATTGCCAGTTCAATAGTCATCATATGTTGAATAATTCCTTTGATCACCATTCCTCCAAATCTGCAAGAAAACTTAAGTTAGCAAGTCACTTTAGGAAATAATCCCTATGACTACGCTTCATTGATTAACATTTCATAAAGACATGACAATAGGTGTACCTTCGTTGTTTAGAATGCGAATTGACCAACAAGGGAATGAAATGAGTTCAAGAAAGGGATAAAAAGGTGGGTAAAAATAAGCAAAATTTGCAACTAACATCTCCCCCCAACTAGCCTTTCTGCATGTTCTCATGCAACTCGTCTCTTGTGTAGATCTATGTTAGAGCCACTATGGTCAGCATGGAGTTGTGCAAGGTCATACTTCGCAGCCATTTCTGTTACAGGAACCTTGTATCCACTTATATGAAGGACTTCCTTCCACCAATCCTTGTGTACCACATAAGATGGTGTGTACTCTTCGGATGGCAACCAAAAAATGGGAAAATGGAATCTCAGACCCATCCATTGAGTCCCAAAGGTATGAATACATGCGATATATCATGGTACTCTGTCCAAAGCTCAAAATAAATTAGGGGCCCCAAAAGGTTCGCGTATTCCTGGTACTGCAGCTGACGATAACATCATCGTTTCTAACAGTTAGCTCGGGCCTCCTCTTGACGAGTAAAAATTTGTTTTGTACACATGTGAGCACACCACTTCTGCATTACCAACATCTGACCCCTTCATCCTTCTATTCCCAATAAGGTATGATGTTTGTTAAAAATATTCATAGCCTGACAATACTCTGCCCGAACTACAAGTGGCATGTTCACTTGGTTCTCTTCGAACATGTCGAAGGCTTTCTTCCACTTAACTTGGTTAAGAGCGAAGGAGGTGAAGGATCTCAACTGAATATCCCCCACATTTGGCACTGGATTGAACGATTGATCGGTCCCTAGAAATAGTCATGCATGTAGATTTCGCACATCAAGTGCTAGTTTAGAATTTTGTGTCCCTTCAAGATCCGCAAAAACTATATCAGGTCTTCAATTTCTTGACTTATCTCCTAATGGATGCTCTCCGAACAGAAGAACATGTGTTTTTTGTCGAGGAATAGAGCATAACTATGAGCAAGAGGTTGGCATGCCATTACCTGTTGCGCTAGAGTGAACCTTTCATGTTTGTCAACCTTCAGTAGCTGCACCTGTTCTTCTAGTTCCTCAATCCTTTTCTTCTGCTTTTCTTGTTGTTTCTTGGCTTTATCGATCTAAGTCGTGTAATCAATCACTACTATCATAGCTTTTTCTCAAAGTCGTCGCACTCCTTCCGAGTGTACTTCTAGAGAGATAGATCCCCATTAAAGACGAGATGCGGTAACCTACCATTTCTGAATTTCAACATGAATAAGTATACTCGCGACTTAAACAAATGTGACAATGGTTCATTATGTACTGTTGCTGAAGTGGTTTTAGCTCTAGGATTCACAGTAGCCTAACAAAACTTATTCTTGTGCTTCTTCACTTACCTCTATAAGTGTAACACCTGCTTCCCTAACTTAATAATCTCCAATTTTAATTGCATATTTTCTTTGAATTGAGACCAGTACCTTTCTTGGATAGATGCCCTTCTTTTTTCACACTTTTCAATAAATTATTGCTTGATAACAACCACCTCCACTAGTCTTGTGGCTGGTGTTGGATTTGGTGAGTTGATGTCAGGAAAATTGTCCACATGCCTGCTTCACCCTTATTTCCTCTCTCTACTCCTCAACTCGAGGGGCGGCCCCAACATTTTCCTCCACAGGTCTTGAAACCTCTACATTTTCCCTGAGTGACTCTGAAGCCACTGCAAGCCCTTGCAGAGAAGCATTTTCATCACCTTTTTCCTGTGGCTGCTCTGGTTTCTCTGTTGTCTGGTTATCCTCCTCCATTTTCTCAAAAATTGGTTCTGGCTCTGGCGAGTCGATATCAATAGTAGTGTTTTCTTCTAATGGCTCTGTGCGAACAACACTAGCCACAGTTTCTTCAACTTTCCCCTCGGTTGAAACTAGTTCTTGTTAAACAATGTCGACCACCAGTCCTTCGATTTGTCCAATTTATCCACCGTCGACACTGGTTCTTGTGTGACAATGTCAACAATGGTGCCTCTAGTTGTCCCTAAAAATTTCAATATCAGGGGAGAGATCTTTTCTTTCACCGAGAATTTAGGGGTGTGAAATTTCCTTGCCCCTCTTGGCAGGGAGGCAGAAAGTGGAGAACGAGGGATATCCTCCTCGATTTCCATCCTTTCTACACCTGCTGCTTTAATTCCTTCTCCTTCCCCTAGCTTTTCTGCACTTTCCTTCTCCTTTTCCCATGCCACATGCTTTTCCATTCTAGCCGCTTTCTCAGCAATCGATATTGGTTCTTATGTAACAACATCGACCACAAATTCCACTTCTTCCACTAGTTTCTCCATCACTTTGGGAGGCGTTGTTGGTTATGGGCCTCAAAATTAGACATAAATTAAGGCCTGTGCCTCTAAATTAAACATAAATTAAGGCCCATCTAACCATATTTCAGCATATTAAACCTCTCTTTTTGCATCAGATAATGTATTTTTAACTTTAACATGTTCATTAGGAAGGTTTATGAATAATTGCATATTTGTGCCTAATATTCTTTATTTTTGTGGAATATTACGAGAATATTGGGCAGATTATGAAGATTTGGAGGAGGAGATAATTTAGGGACTTGCTCCCTACTATAGGAGGATCAATATTAGATAATAAATCAATGACATATTAAGAATTATGACACATATTATAGAACTCCAATGATTGAGAAAATCTAGGAATGTGTTCCCTGCCATTTAATGCAGATTCCTAGTATTGGCAACCAGATCCACTAATCAAGGGATTTTGGTGGGGAAAGCTTCCTCCTTTCATGGGGAATGATTCCTAATAATTTTGTATAAGTACCAAATCAAATTTTCCTCTAGGGGTATATTTTTATTATTTTTCGTGTGGAGAGAACTCATATTTTTGCAGCTCCATTGTATTTTCTTGTAGGGATGTAACTATATTGATGAAAATAATGAAGATTGGTATCATGTTCAGCTTCTAAGTCTTATTATCCTCCATAGGTCTCTGAGTTTCCTTGGGCTTGGCCATCCCAGAATCCTCAAACCCCTTTTGTATCTTTTTCTTTTCTTCTTGTTACTTCTTATTCACATGAATCTCTTTTTTTTGTTTCTTTCTATTTTTGCATTTATTATTAATGATTTCTTGTTGTATAATTGGGTTAAATGGTTAATGTAAGTTCTTTTGTAGGATCACAACCATCATTTCATCCTTGGAAAATATTTTGAAGGTCATAGTAATCATTGAGCTACTTGGATTAGTTTTCTTATTCCCAAATCTAGATTTCTGGAACTCCTTTGTGGCAAAGAACAATAAATTTATGTTAGTTTTTAGAGCATGCTAACGAGCTTCAATCGAGTTGGTTCCACTTGAATCAGATAAAAAAAAAATTATATTTAATAACAAAATTTACCCCATTGCATTTTCACTTGATTAGATTAAGCATTTGATAGATTTACTAGCTCAATAGTTCTCGAATTTATAGATTTTAGACTAGTGATTTTCCGTTATTTAATAAATCTTTCCCATGTATATATGAATTTGTGGATAGATGAAAAAAATAATGTGTGTTATTGTAGGATCTTCTACATTATAGGGAGACCTCATCTCATTCGCCTCATCCAAGCCTCATCCACCCATGTTGCCAAAATCCACTAAAATCTCCATTCGTATTCTTGAGTTCTGGGTGGTGTCTACCACCTCCATGCCTTATTCTTCCATTATCCACCTTTCCCAAGCTCCACTCCACCTTCTAGACCACTTCCTAATCTTTCGGCCTGTTTTTTGTAATAAAACAAGGGATCCTGTAGGAACTAGTACATCATGTAGACATCCTGTAGGAAATCCTGTAGTGGTCTAATTTGAGCCCGAATTGAGAAAAAACATCATTGAAGCTGGGATTGGGCCTTTACTTGACCTGCAAGCCATAAAAAACATTATACCCCTCTTCCTCCACACCTGTCTCCCCTGCCAAAGAATAAGGAAAGATTAGCATTTGCATTTATAAAATGAAAAGATAAAGAAAAATAGTTCTTTCTATTTCTTAATTAGCACATGCATGCAACATTTATTACTCCCAAGATCAGCTTCCATGCTCATTTAGTTTAAATCATCACATGTGATAAATAGGGTTGAGTTAGGTTTCTTTAACATTTAGTTCATGATCTTTATGCAATTAGAATATGTTTCTTTTCTTATACTTTATTTCTTGCAATAGGTTAAGGTTTCCATTTCGAGCAGTTAATTTTCTGCAATTATTTTAGGATTTGATTTCAGTTCATGCACTCCATTACATCATGATAGCAAAGGAAGGACACATTGTATGCTACACATATAGTGCTGATACCTCTTAAGTTTGTACGAACCCTGAGTTGATAATTAAAGTCAGTAGCCTTGGGAGTTGCAACATTCTTGTTGCAATAACGAGGCTCATCACTTTTTGGCACAGTTGCTGGCGAGGTGTCAAAGTATGCATTTTTTTCTTCCCTAGTTGATTATTTCTTTTTACTTTTTGAAAAAAACAAAAAAATATTTGCATTAGGCATATTTCATTTCAAAAATAGAAAAGTGCATTGCATTAATGTTTCCATTCAATCATAAAAAACAAAAAATTCTCCAACACCAACCCACCCCCCCATTTGATCACGTGGTTTAGTAAGAGCCACACCAACACCCACTTTTGCAGGTAGAAGAAGAAGAGATGGAAAAGAATATAAAAGAAATGGATGGAGATAATGACAATGAGGAAGATCCTCTTGGATTTCCCATTCAAGATACTGATGTTAGTGTGAACATGAAGAACATCCCTCCATCTTTTCTTCCAAAATTTCATGGTCTAAGGTCAGAGAATTCGGAAACCTTTCTCTTTGAATTTTAAATCCTTTGTAGATCTTATGGTTACTTATTAAACACTCAAAAATTGAGATTGTTTTCGGCAACATTGAAGGATAGAGCTCTTAAATGGTTCATGAGTTTAGGGACTAATTCAATAAGATCATGGAATGATATGCAAAAGATATTTCTAGAAAAATATAAAGAACATGATCTTAAAAAAGAAATCTTTAGAATGAACCAAAGATAAGATGAGAGTCTAGAGGATCTAATAGAGAGGTTCATGTATAATGTTAAGAGGGAAAAACTATATCATTTAGGATCCGACACACTAAAAACCCTCTTACTTAGAACAATTAGGGATTAGTGGATTGATATCCTTGATCTCATGAGTGGAGGTGATGCATAGCAAATATCATTTGAAGAAATTTGTGAAATATGCAAGCACATATCAAGAGGAAGGGCAAGAGTAAGTAAATCAACATCAAGATCGGTAAGTCAAGCTAAACTTGGAATTTTTCATGATAACTTTAAAACAAAAATTCTTAGCAATCTACGTGAACAAGTAAAAAAGTTAAGAATTCAAAATGAGAAAAAAATAAGATGTTGATATTTGTGTCATCCATGCAGAATCACATGATGTTAAGTATTGCCCCTCATTACCAAGGTTGAAGGAAGTTTACCAAGAAGACAATGGAGCAAGTCAATTGCCAATGCAGTTATCTTATGTAGCTCCAAGAGGACCACGTAAACCTATTCAACCTAGTATGACGCAAGAACCTAATTCAAAATTTAAATCTTATGCACATCCATCTCAAAGTAATTGGAACACACCCTTTCCTTGGCAACATTGGCCTTTTCAACCCCAAAACGAATCTTGGCAACAAGGTTGGAAAGGAACTTATGGGATCCATCCACAATATCCTCAATATCCTCCATACCCAACTCCATGTTATCCCTACCATTCACCTCCACCACAACCACATCCATCTCAAATATCCACTCCCACTCAACTACTTGTACCACCATTTCCAAACCCGCACAATGAAGTAGCTCATCCCACTTACAATGTTGAGGTACAACACTTCCAAATATCTCCTTTCAATCTCAATGGTATTCATCTTAGCTCATGAATAATATAAAAAAAAATAAAAAAAATCGCTTGATTGCATTGAAGGACAACATGCAGAAAAAGAAGATTCAAAAGAGAAGATCAAAGAATCATGGGTTGCACTTGATGAAGAGTAGACAACAAAATCAAAGATTGAGAAAGCTCCCTCATGGTTACCATCAAATCCTCCATGTGTTCAAGAGAACAATCAGCAAAAAGAAGAAGATTTGAAGGTCATGGAAGAAGAATACATCCAAGATGATCCAAATCAACAAGTGGACCAGGGGCATCAAAACTATATTGAAATATGGTTCCAGACAGTCATTAAGTTGCAACAACACTCTCTTCTTCAACTGTGCTTGATCATTTCAAAGTCAAATCATTTGGTCTCTGAAATCTAGGTACATGTCAAATCATATATTGCAAGCCTACACATCAGTTTATCTGTCATCTTGATGTGCACATGGCTCCATTGGAAGTATTCTTATACTTGAAAGTAATTTTGTTTTTCAAGTAGGGTAGAGTAGATAAAAAATAATAAGAGGAAAAAAAATCTCTGTTGAAATCCTCCTTTGAGGTGCTTGAGATTGGCTCATTGATTGAAAACCTCCATGAGGCGGTCAATGGGTTGGGAAAAAGAGAAAAAAGAGAGAAAAAGAAAAGATCCTAGGTGAAAACCTCCTTTGAGGCACCTAGGCAGACCTACTAGTTGAAAACCTCATTGAGGCGGCTAGTAGGCCTAGAAGAAAAAAGAGAAAAAAAAAATGTGCTTGATGTATCTCTCTAATGAATGTAGGTGCCCTCCAACATCTGCAAGCAAAAAAAACAAGTTGGCACCAACAAAAGAAAAAATAGGTCAAACCTAGTCAAAAGAAGTTAAATTTTGACTTTCTCCTCCTTTGCTCAAATGCTCCAACATGACCAAGGCCATGCAAATACATCACCCTCATCTATTTCCACTATCCACTCATAATTCCCAAGTTTCTACCACTCATTTT
Source organism: Pinus tabuliformis (assembly GCA_031772625.1). NCBI lineage: Eukaryota > Viridiplantae > Streptophyta > Pinopsida > Pinales > Pinaceae > Pinus > Pinus tabuliformis. The sequence continues at coordinate 932,243,747 of CM062808.1, forward strand.
CCTTGTTGTCCTAAAAAACTACAGGAATGCTCTGTTTTAGTACAAGAAACAAAAATACATAGAGCAAAAAAATATTTTTGTCATATCTTGCAAACCATGCATCCATTTGCCAATCGGTTTTAGGGGGAGATGCATATGGATTATGGTAACATGCTCAAGCAATTTCAACAAATTTCAGTGCATAGTTTTCGAGAAATCAACCTCCATTACCTACAACGATTTTTGAATTTTCTCAATATCTGTGCATCCATTTAAAAATTTGTTTCATGGGAAGATGCATATGGATGATGGTAACATGCCTAAATAATTTCAGAAAATTCAAGAGCACGGTGTCCAAGAAATCGACCTCCATCACCTACAACCATTTTTAGTTTTTTTTGAGATTCGTGCATCCATTGGCCAAGATTTTTTATGGGGAGGTGCATAATGACGATGGAAACACGATCAGAAAATTTCAAGTCAATCCATTCTATCGTTTGGGAGATATGGACAAAACAAGTATGCTACAAGAGGGTGTCCTGAATTACTACAAGATGTCTATAGGAAACAGAAATACATAGAGCAGAAAACTATTTTTGTCATATCTTGCAAACCATGCATCCATTTTTCAAACTATTTCAGGGGGAGATGCATATGGATGATGGTAACATGCTCAAAAAATTTCAGTGAATTCCAATGCACAGTTTCCAAGAAATCGACCTCCATCACCTTCATCCATTTTTAGTTTTTGTCAAGATTTGTGCATCCATTGACGAACATTTTTTTATGGGGAGGTGAATAATAATGATGAAAACGTGCTCAGAAAGTTTCAGGTCAATCCATCCTACCGTTTGGGAGATATAGACAAAACAAGTTTGCTACAAGAGGTTGTCCTAAAATACTACAGGATCTCTACAGGAAGGTCGAGAAGAAGCTACAAGAGGCAGTGTGACGGAGAAATGGGTAAAAAGGTCAGGTATTCTTTAGGGAAGTTTGATATAGATCCCCCAACACATGCACATCAACAAGAAGACAACCCATCAAAAAATTGAGATAAAAAAAAAAAAAAAAAGGCAGACAAGAAGATGTACCTGAGTCATTAGCAGCACAACAACATCAACTTAGTAGCATCATGCATGTCTCTCCAACAGACATCAGGTAGGTACAGGTATGCAATATTCTTGACCTCGTCTCTTAAGCATATTATAGTTAGAAATTTATTGTTAGTGCATGAGAGATGAGGTTTTGTAAGCTAAGGATGGGTGAACAATCTCAGTTGCCTTCAACTAGTTAATTGCAGCTCACTCCTTCACTTATGCAATGTGGAAAAGTAAAATTATGAAGGGTGATGATTTCAAGGAATGGGGAAAACAGTTAAAAGAAAGAATTTTTGCAAAGGCCAAGTCACCACAGCACTCCAAGCCCTCCATCCACTTCATATTCACTATCTATCCATCATTCATCCATCCCATTTCATAATTTCAAGAAAAAACCCTACACTCTGTCTCACCCTGAAAATTTATAGAAAATAAAAACAAACATAACATCCTCTCCATTTTCACACACCTACACAACTCCCTCTGAGCCCTAGCATCATCCTCCAAACTCTCTACATCATTTCTGATCACTCCCATACAGTTAAAAGACTCTGAAAGAGAACGAATGACAGCTACAAGAAAACATAATGTTGCTACAAGAAGGAAGAAATGAACAAATGGTGCCAAAAAAAAAAAGGCAGTGCCTAAGAGAGACCTAATCAAAACAGAAAACTGCAAGGTCATTAGGCAATCATCTAGGCCTCAAAAGAAAAGAAGAAGGCAACCTAATGGTCTCAAGAAACAATGATTTTTCTATGCACAAATATATTTTTGGGCTTGTACTTGCAGAACTTATAGGCAAGATTCTTAATAGAAAGGACTGAGGAATACACAAGAGAGAGGCCACCAGGGCCATGAGTGAGGCACAATGAGGTCACTAAATTGCTCAGAGGATGAGCAACACTTTCAGTAGGGGGTATGATGGACCTCTAAATTAGACATAAATTAAGGCCCATGTCTCTAAATTAAACATAAATTAAGGCCCATCTAATCATCCTTCAGCATATTAAACCTCTCTTTTTGCATTGGATAATGTATTTTTAACTTTAATATGTTCGTTAGGAAGGTTTATGAATAATTGCATATTTGTGCCTAATATTATTTATTTTTGTGGAATATTATGAGAATATTGGGCAGATTATGAAGATTTGGAGGAGGATATAATTTAGGGACTTTCTCCCTACTATAGGAGGATCAATATTAAATAATAAATCAACAAGATATTAAGGAATTATGGCACAGATTATGGAATTCCAATGATTGAGAAAATATAGGAATGTGTTCCCTGCCATTTAATGCAACTTCCTAGCATTGAGAACCAAATCCACTAATCAAGGGATTTTGGTGGGAAAATATTCCACCTTTCATGGGGAATGATTCCTAATCATTTTGTATAAGTACCAAGTCAAATTTTCCTCTAGGGGTAGATTTTGATTAGTCTTCTTTTGGAGAGAACTCGTATTTTTGCAGCTCCATTGTATTTTCTTGCAGGGATGTAATTGTATTGATGAAAATAATGAAGGTTGGTGTCATGTTCAGCTTCTAAGTCTTGTTCTCCTCCATAGGTATCTGATTTTCCTTAGGCTTGGCCATCCCAGTGGTGGGCTCTATTATTGCAACAATAATGCTGAAACGAATGAGCAGCAGGTTGAGTATAGTTGAGATGGATAAGACCAAGGAGAAGGTGTGGACCAGGAAGGATGAGCAGGGGCCCCCGAGAAGGCATGTGAGCGGATTTGTTGGGGTTGTAATAAGTTTGGGATGTTCCTTGCATCCCCTGATGGTAAGGTCTCGACCCATGTGTGTTGTGGGGAAAAATGTCTATGCAGGACGATCCTATCCACCTAAGGTGTGACAACGCCTTAGCAACAAACGAATACAGCTATTATGATTTCTTCCTTTATGAAATGTGAAAGAGGGGAGATCGGCAGACTTACCTTTGTCTTCCGGTTGTCCCTCGATCTAGATCCTCTTCTCTTTGTGTGTCCACAGCTACTTGTCTCCTCGCTTGCTCAAGAGAACAACTACTTGACTCCCACGAGATCACAAGAGAACAGCTACCTGTGACAAGAGAACAGCTACTTGCGACAAGAGAAGAACACAATACAAAGGCAAATATACATATTCATAAATGATTCAGGATTAGAAGTAAATCAAATACACTAATGCAATCATACAAAATACACCAGCATATAGGAAAGAATCAAGATAGCTTTATTGATTGATAACAGGGTTCATGAAGAGATACAACCCATAGGGCTCCAATCTAGCATCTCCTTCCTAGCAGAATGGAATTCCTTCTTCAGCTCCCTTCAAAGCATTAAGCACCCAATATTTCTAGCCACAAACCAACAACAATTCTTTGCAATCACCAAATTCCAGCCTCAGATCTCATGGAGGAGAGATCTATATATAGATGTTTTGGAGAGAGGATGAGTCAGCTTGAGATCTGACTAGTGTCCTCTCCCTCTCTCAGTCCTTGAGTCCACTTGGAGGTTCTTGCTTCCACTTGGAGATTTGGAACCTCTCACTCATCACCAGTCGAATTCCTTGATGCAAGTGTCATTTTGGAAGCTTCCTGGGCATTGACACATTGAGAAATGAGCCTGCCACTTGTCCAATTATGCTCAGCACAGGTAGCCTTTGTTGGAGTTGACATTCAACGCAGGTAGACAGTGGAGCAGTTGACATTCAGCGCAGATGCTCAGTGGAGCAGTTGACATGATCCAGAATTGGCTTGTTTTTTATTGTTTTCAAGTGGAGAACTTCTGTGAATTGCTGTGGTTAGTTGGCCTTGTTCCTCTAGGGGTAGGAACAACATGTTTAGGGACTTTGGATCCCTTAGATTATGGACATTTCATGCTCGAGGCTGTAAGGCACAAAAATGTCTATAACAGTTGCCCCCTAAAGTATGAGGCCGTTTATCGGGTGAAATGCTTTATCCAGGAGGGTCCGAAGTTCATCCATCTACTGGGAGGAGACCTGTAATAAAATACAATACAATACATTATGATTCATACTGCTTTCATGATCTAGCTGAGGCGGGCATTCCCATGCTCAGCTTTATAAATTCATTTTTGTACATAAAACAGACGATCGTCTGATGGTAGACTGATAATTTTGGCGAAATTATCATCCTTTGAGTAGGATGATCATTTGCAGCAATGATGTACATGTCAAATGTCTTTATCTTTCCTGAATATATATCGCAGCCCAGATGGATGAAACTAGATCCGGGGTCTTCAAACTCGTTCGATCTTCACTCTAAGTACAAGTCGATCCATGCGAGAATTGCGTTGAAGTCGAACATGGAAAGACATCGCTTGATTACCGATCAATGATGTAAACCGTTAACAAGCGCGAGAGGAATCACCGATAATGATAATGACCCTCAAGGTACTGCAGTACAATTCACATGGTGTGAATAAAGGACTTGGCGTCGAACACCACGCAAAATCTTATGGTCGAAGGTCATTGATGTATACCCGTCGCCGGAAGTGAGAAACTTTCCATTGAGGCATGCAAGCTTCAAAGTACTGAAGGGGTTGTTCCTAGATCAACTTCTTGGATAATGAGTTGATGTCGACAAGAAGCGATCCGTCAAAGGAGGGCCTTGATGAATCCCACATCAGTGACACGGAACGGAGCTAATGATTTTAATGGAGGTGAAAATGATCTGTGACATATGATTCAGGGTGGCGGTCATGAATGGATGAAGGATAATGTATGGCAGTGGATGGGACCCGGTTGACTCTTTCTGAACGACTTCTCTTGAACATATGGTGACACTGATGCGATGGATTGGTAGCATTACCCCAAATATGGATGGTATGGCGAGACCATGGTGATGTGACCGGTGAATGAAACAACCCAACCCGAATGTGGTACGAAGGAAAAGTGTCATGTTCAAGAGCGACCTGCTACCATCAAAGTTTTCTTGATTTTCCCAATTTTTCCCCAGTCATTGCTGACCAGTACCTCTTTATTTTTGTCAAGTTTGAGGAGGATAACATATGATTTTTCTATAACCTGCCCTTCGGGCAAGCCCATCGCTATGTTTTAACGAGCCTAGCGATAGTGAAACTCGTTCTCGTCTAAAGACAAGTTTGTCACTATTTAATAATTTTAACGAGTCTAACGACAAGGATAACTCGGTCCTTTTCATTTTTAGAGAGTCTGAAAAAGTACATAAAGTTAACTCCAAAATTCCTTTTTCGTCATCTAATCCCTTAAGTCCGAAAAAGTATAAAACAATACAGAAGGGATGAGTTTTCGATAATTTTAACGAGCCGAATAAAACAAGCGCTCGAACTTTTTGTGCAACAATCCCTCAGGTCCAAAAAGATTAAAATCTAGAGGAGGGATAGCTCTTCCTGTCCTTTAACGAGCTGGAAGGCCAAAACTCGGCAATCTTTTCATATTTTACGAGTCAATTGAAAAGAGCTTAAAGAAGACTCGTCTTTTGAGGAACGAGTGATAAACAGGGATAGCAACTGATTCCAGGTACAGGTTGGAATTTTCCAATCACGGCAGTGTCACAAGGATGGCTAGGTGAAATCACTCTTCACAGCTGTTCCTCAAAATGGGTAAACAATCATATGGGGGTGAATGATCGGCCAAATGAAAAGTGGAGGTGGCAGGTGCAAACACGACCAAGGCTTTAACAGCTGATAAATTTACGATCACAGTGGTTATTTACCGGGATAGGTTCATTTTTTAGTTAAAAATGAGCTTAAACACTAGAGGAAACTCTGCTCACTGCTTATATTTATTTTTTAACGAGCATGAAGACCGCGTTAAAACTACTCGGATCTTGCGTTTATTTTTTAACGAGCATGAACTTTATGCTAAAACTGCTCGATTACCCAGTCATTTGATAAGAGTGTCTCATCAAGATTCTATTTTTTATGGAGCTTCATCTCACTAAGATTTGCTCCCCATCCTTTCTTTATGCAAGTTCGGAAACGGCTAATCCTACGAGTTTAAAGGGTTAGACCTACAGGTTTAAAGGGAGGACCTAAAAATTTAAAAAATAAATAGTCGCCCCTTGCTTGCACTCCAAAAGGTCCGCATGCCCCCAGGTATAAAACAGAGTTTCAAGGTTACCTCTACTTTTCTGCCATCGAAACTTTCGTTTCACCGGGAGAGGTACCTCTTTCAGGTTACCCAAGGATTGTCTCGTTAATCTTTCAAACAAAACACTTCCTCGGCAATTTCTACCGAAATAGACAGAGGTGAGTGACGACCCCCGCCTCCTCGCTTAACTTTGACAAAAGAATCTTATTCCAGAACAACCCCTCTTCCAAATAACGGACGGGGTACGGACTAGTCATATTCTCCCGCGGAAACCTACCCTATACCCAAAGTTTTCCTGCCGAAGCAGACCAGGACGCATGCCCCCTGGGTTCCAGTCATATTCTCCCGGATTACTCGCGCTCATCAGGAGGACGGACCGTGGGTTGAGACACTTCTTGCATGAATAGACCATTTAGGGATGGTACATGACTATTTGCGAAGTGTGATCCGGGAAACGAAAGTTGGTCCACGAGCTTGACCATTCTTCCTTCATGCGGAAAACACATTACTCTAAAGAGTGAGGAGACTACAGCTCCCATGCAATATATATAGTCTCGTCCAAGGAGTAGGTTATAATCCAAGGGTCCTTGAACGACCATCACGTTCATCTGAACGGTCTTCCCTTTCAATGTTATAGGCACATTGGGAGGATCCCTAAAGATCGACTGGTTCCTTTATCAAAACCTGATAGATTTCTCATCTCAGGTAAAAACACTGGCGAACCAAGCGCTTTCCAAGCAATAGAGGAAAGGATACCCACAGATGCCCCCTCATCAATGATAGTGCCAGCCATTACCATTCTGTATATTTGACAAATAATTCTGAATGGTATACTGGCTGGCAACCGGGGTCTGCCTAGTTGGTTCCAATCAAAGGACACAACCAGGTTGCTTGGTGGTGGGACCGGATAGACGGCCGGATATCGCTCCGATGAACTTCCTTCCTGCGATAAAGGAATGGTGGCATTGCCCCCTTGATCATCAGAGTCAGTGCTGATGAAGAGAATCTGGACGGTGTCGTCCTTATTCTCCTCCGTGATGGTGTCATTCGAAGATGGAGCCTCTGAAGGCAAAACCGGGTCAACTGCCGTATCAACCTTTTGACTTTCGTCAGGCATGGATCCAGAAGGTTCTTCTTCAATGACAGGTGCTTCGGCTGACCACCTAGGTGGCTCAGCCGGATTCTCAACTAGCGAGGTACTTGGCAGGAGTCTTTGATATCCAGGAGGGAGATGCGCTCGTAGCCTCGTAAAATCGGGCGATCTTCCAAAACTCTTTTTGCCTCGTCTAAGAAGGGACAACGGTGGATGGCGTGATCGCCTTCACACAGTCTGCAGGGAAATTTAGCTCTCTCGTTCTGTCCTGGAGCTTCACTCCCACTAGTTGACGGTGAGCAGTCGACATGGCTATCAGAGGTCGATGCTACAGAATTTTGCAAACGGGGGGACCAGTCTCTTAGTATCCGCGGGATACAGGGACAATCTCTATGGAAGTGGTCTCCCTTGCATATGACGCATGGCGATTTAGGCCTTACGAGTGCGGTGTGTGGATTCTTGTTAGATGACACTTGTTTGCCCCCAGTCGCCTTAGGCTCCTTCTTCTTCTTTTCTTTCTTCTTCTTCTCCTTCTTCTCCTTAGGAACCTGGTTTTTAATTCGACCAGTTCCGTCAAGCAAAGAGGAAGGAGGGGAGGAAGATGAAGTGGAAGGCTGGGAGGTAACTTTTGTCTGATCTAACTGTTGACTCGACTGTTCAGGAATGGTGGTATTCTGAACGACATTGGTTGAAAAGAGCCAAACTGGCAGGCCAATTGTCAGTCCTGGAAGCGACAATGTGGCCATGTGGGGCGCACCAACATCTCCCCAAGAGGAGAAGGGACTAGGATTCCCACCAAGGGGAACTCCTTGGTTGGTGTGCTCCATCTTTTCAACTTAAAGATCAACGCAAGATTAAAGGGTGATTGTTCCGTTTAAAATAAATTGTTAACAACGCTTTAGACACAACTTGCTTTTTCAGTTTTAAAGAGTCGAGAAAAAGCTAAAGATGACTCTAGTCTCCTTCGATGTTTTAATGAGCCTGAAGTGACAAATGCTCGGATGGACTTTTTCTGTTATAGAGTCTGAAAAAGGCCAAAAGAAACTGCTCTGGAGATCTAGGTAGAGGGTGTGCCAAACTTTTCGCAAAACCACAGAATACTTTTTACGGTACGGGTGGTCGATCTTCGTGAATGCTGTGTTCACTGCATTGCGATCAGTAGGGCGGCCGACACGGCTTCCTAAGGATAAAAGATATATGCCTATAGGGGTCTCCCAATATATACGTGACGGTACGTGGGAGCACAATCCGTACTAGCGCCACCGTCTCTCAGGAGGAATCACCCACCTTCTTCGAGATCGACAGTCACTAGGCTTAACGACGCCGGAACACGTCTCTAGCCTAGACCTCTATGTTGTGCGTTATGTTACAAAGCGTTGTTAGGTTCATTCAGTTTATTTTAGGTTGATCTTTTTAAAGTTTGCCTTTCAAGGTTCACCACGAGATGTATGATTCAAATTCCTAAATGCAGTCTAAGATGATAAGCAAGCTTTACAATCTTTCAACTTTGAAAATCCTAGTACTAAGGGAAGAGAATAACACTATCTTTTCTCAAAGAGAAATCAGCACACTCTAATGCACTTTCCCTAAATCCGACATGCAAACTATCAAATGCAAAATGCACAATGCAGGTGTTTGTTTTCCACTTTCTTAGTATAAATGCCTACAAAGAAAGCTTTTTGCACAACTTTGAATTTTCTTTTACAATGATCAATACAAACAAGTTCACTTTCTTCGAAATCAACAAGGGTAGAAGAGATTACAATCACTTTGCGATTTTCGAAATAAAGACTTGTTTTGACACTTTGAAAGAGACAAATTCAAACCAATAAGCAAAAGTAAATCTATAATCAATCTGAAAACAGCCAATGAACTCTCTTCTAAGATCACTATCAATCAGATCTGAATCAAAGGCTACAAGATGACTACTTTACTCATGCAAAGGAAAACTGTAAATGACGTCACAAACACATAAAAACATTCACAGTCTTTTTGTACAAAAAAGAGGCAGAATCTAAGCAAAGAAAAAGGTTTATCAGACTGGTACTTATGCTGGTTAAAGGCTGCAAAAAACAGAGATCAAAACAGGGCAATAGAGGACAAAGAACCCCAGCTGCACAAGGCCAAACTGATTCAGTGCAACCTCAACACTGAGGACTTGAAATTCAGCGCAGGTAGCCCCTTCGGGACCTGCGTTGAAATGCAGACTGCCTTCACAGCAGTTGCGCTGAAAGAGAAACTCTCGTTTCCCTTGGGTTCTGGGTCATAAAATGGTCAAAAATCAACTGTTTCATGCCAAATCAGAAACACAAGCAAGGTATAAACAGAGGGATACTTTGATAGGGTACTAAAGACTATCAGAAGGATCATCAAATCATTTGTGGATCTAGTTTAGATCATAGACAAGTCCAACAACTGGATCAAAGCAGCAACTTTCTACTTTGCATCCAGGAAAGATGCAGTTCAATAGTTGCTGTCAACTCTATGAAGTAAACAAATGACGGAAACACAAATGAAATGAATAAACAAGTTCTTCCCCAACGGAGTCGCCAATTTGTTGTGGGGAAAAATGCCTATGCAGGACGATCCTATCCACCTAAGGTGTGACAGTGCCTTAGCAACAAACGAATACAGCTATTATGATTTCTTCCTTTATGAAATGTGAAAGAGGGGAGATCGGCAGACTTACCTTTGTCTTCCGGTTATCCCTCGATCTAGATCCTCTTCTCTTTGTGTGTCCACAGCTACTTGTCTCCTCGCTTGCTCAAGAGAACAGCTACTTGACTCCCACGAGATCACAAGAGAACAGCTACCTGTGACAAGAGAACAGCTACTTGCGACAAGAGAAGAACACAATACAAAGGCAAATATACATATTCATAAATGATTCAGGATTAGAAGTAAATCAAATACACTAATGCAATCATACAAAATACACCAGCATATAGGAAAGAATCAAGATAGCTTTATTGATTGATAACAGGGTTCAGGAAGAGATACAACCCATAGGGCTCCAATCCAGCATCTCCTTCCCAGCAGAATGGAATTCCTTCTTCAGCTCCCTTCAAAGCATTAAGCACCCAATATTTCCAGCCACAAACCAACAGAAATTCTTTGCAATCACCAAATTCCAGCCTCAGATCTCATGGAGGAGAGATCTATATATAGATGTTTTGGAGAGAGGATGAGTCAGCTTGAGATCTGACTAGTGTCCTCTCCCTCTCTCAGTTCTTGAGTCCACTTGGAGGTTCTTGCTTCCACTTGGAGATTTGGAACCTCTCACTCATCACCAGTCGAATTCCTTGATGCAAGTGTCATTTTGGAAGCTTCCTGGGCATTGACACATTGAGAAATGAGCCTGCCACTTGTCCAATTACGCTCAGCGCAGGTAGCCTTTGTTGGAGTTGACATTCAACGCAGGTAGACAGTGGAGCAGTTGACATTCAGCGCAGATGCTCAGTGGAGCAGTTGACATGATCCAGAATTGGCTTGTTTTTGAGTGTTTTCAGGTGGAGAACTTCTGTGAATTGCTGTGGTTAGTTGGCCTTGTTCTTCTAGGGGTAGGAACAACATGTTTAGGGACTTTGGATCCCTTAGATTATGGACATTTCATGCTCGAGGCTGTAAAGCACAAAAATGTCTATAACAATGTGGCCTCCTTTGGTTAAGGAAGTAGAGTGGCTTAGTGGCCCCTTCAGCCCCTTGGTACATGGCTTTAAGTCCAGGTAAGGTTGGGCAATGGTTCGTGGGGTGGTCTTCCTCACAAACGAAACATACCTCCACTGAGTGCAATGGACACTCGTTCTTAGGATGCTTCCTTGTACATCTGGGACAAAAAATGGCCAAAGCCCTCTCAACTTCCTCTTTCTTCTGTTGGATTCGAAAAGTATCCAGTTGCATGGCAATGGTCTATCTCATCTCACTTTTGAGGTCTTCCATCTGATTAGCAAACTCTTGCTTGGAGAAGGTGGTACTAGATGAGAGTGGATTCCCCCTACCTTGTTTCCGAGCTGCCCTAGAGTGGTTTCTAAACATAGTCTTTATGTCCTCATAAGGTAGTTGGTAGATGTCTCCTCTAGCTAGCAGATGGAGGGTACCTAGAAGGTCTTTAGGAACTCCTCGGAGCAGAACCAGCTTCAAAGATTCAGGGTCAAGCGTGCACCTGGCCCGTTTATAGCTAAGTTGGAACCTTTTCTCGTAGTCTTCTAAAGACTCATCACTTCCCATGGTCATCCGAAAGATCTCTCCCTTTGTTTCCTTTGACCTACAGTAGTCCCGGTGTTTGTTGTTAAAGGCTTGCTGCATCTGAGCCCAAGTTGTGATACTATTTCCAGGTAGCCCCATGAACCAGCGTAGTGCTGCATCCTTGAGGGTAGAGGGAAAGAGTTTCAACTTTTGCTCGTCTTCTGCATAGTCATAAGTTCGACAAAGGACAGCAAACTCAAACAGGAAGGTATCAGGGTCTTCAGTGGTCAATCCATGGAAATGAGATAAGGCCGAGGGACTTATGTTTTTCATCTTCATGTCCCCGTTGGTCTCTCAGATGGGAAAGGCACCTTCTATTCTCTCCTCATCTTCTCTACCGTTTCTGTTTTCAGCCATGGTCTTAAAAGGAATGTTTTCTTGCTCTTCTTCTGTTATAGAATCTGCGTATATCTCAGGAGGTTCACCTATAGGTTCTTCTGGATCACTGCCACCAAAGAAGAGAGAAGGGTGACTCAGAGATGTGGTGGGGGTGTTGGGTAGGAATTTTCCGGTATTGTCTCTATTCCTACGAGGCATGAAATGAAATATTTTTGTTTGCTTTTGCTTCTTTTTTTTCTGCTTTCTACCTGCAAAACTGAAATAGATTGAATTGCAACTAACTAAAATCTATCTTGCTGAAATGAAAATGTGGAATTGAAATGAAAGCAGGAAAGGACTAATCTATTTTGCTGAAATAAAATTGCAGAAATGAAATGCTAGGCTACGCTTGCAGAATTGAAATTACAGAATTGAAATGCTAATCTACGCTTGCAGAATTGAAATTGCGGAATTGAAATGCTAATCTACGCTTGTAGAATTGAAATTGTGGGATTGAAATGTTAATCTATGAAATCAGGAAAGGTCTAATCTACTTTTCCATAAATGAAATTGCAGAATGGAAATGAAATAAGCTACTTAGCAGAAGGTTGTAGTAGAAAATAGAAGAAAAGCAACAATCACAAATACTCTGGCGCTTTCCCGACAACAACACCAAAAATATGGTGGGCTCCAGTATTGCAGAAATAATGCTGCAACTCATGGGACTCCCTTCTTTACTTTTATCAACCCAGTAGTTCGTAACAAACTTGGAAGCGACGGTGCTATATGCACAAGTACTAGCTCTTGCCGCAGGCTGTCACTTGATTAGCTGGCACAAGTCCGTTAGGAGCTTAAGCCAACTTCTATGAGCTCTTAGAAGAAGATTTTAACTGTGACAGATGAAAACTAACTCAACCAGAGGCTAATCTACTTGCAGAAAGAAGTTGAAAGCTAGAAAGGAACGCAAACCCTAGCAAACCCTAGTTGTACCGACTAACCCTACTGGTGCAAGTAAAAGGATGAAAGCTACAGAAATGGATGCCATTAAGTTCTAGAAAGGTAAAATGCATATGACTAAGCTACTTTTGAAGATAAATATGAAGAAAACATCTTTTTTCATTTTAGAGTAATTTGTCAGAATTATTTTGCATGTGCTTTAACTGTTTTTGACTGTGCAGAGGTTGATTGGCGAAAGGAAATGGAGTAGGTGCTTGCAGGAGGTTGGAAAGGTTAGAAGAGGACCTAAAGGGTCCCTAGCACCCTTCCAGAGAGTTTCACAGTGCTCGGATCTCAAGAAATCACTTTCGTGAGCTTCTACAGGAAGTTTGCAGGGGTTCTACAGGATGTTCTGTGGCTTCTACAAGATGTTTCTACAGGCTGTTCCGAAAGGGAATTTTGAAGGGTTGATGGTGGAAGAAAGGTGAAGAAGTGGGTACAGAGGTTGGATGATGATGTGGAGGGGTCTAGCACCTGGCAAACGAAGTGGGTGAGTGATAAGGATGGTTGGATTTGTTCAAGGAGGGGTAGAGCAATGTTGCACAAAAATATGGAAATTAGGTCAAAGTGAGGGAACGTGGCAATTATGAGGCAAGAATCAGAGTTGGGGGAAGGAGCAGGCGGTATTGATGGAGTAGGGGTAGGCAAAGAGGTATCACAGGTGCTCTGCAAGTTATTTTCCCAAACTATTCAATCGAAGACTCGAAAAACCAAAGACCTAGCTACTTTAACCTAATCTGACCTGAATATCAGCAAAGGAAATGAATAGAAGTTTATTGCAATGAAATCATGTGAAATAGCTATGCAAACTAAGCAATTAGGAACCTGAACATGTAACCACAACTGGTATCAACTTCTGCAAATGAAAATTTAACACTAACAATTGCATGATGAAGCAAAAACAGTGTTTTTGGTGGCGGCAAGGACACCTTGGTCTCAGCTCATGGTCCCATAGAGGGAGAGGTGAGATCAGGGGTTCTTGATGGCCTTTTCTGAAGATCTTCTCTGTTATTAACCTATCAAAACAATCTGAACATGAAAAGCCTTTTTAATAATCAACAATGACCTAGGTAACCAAACAAGACTGTGATCTACTTAACAGAAATTATTTTGCAAAGACATTAAAAGCATATAACAGTACATGAAGGAGGCCTTGGAACTCGGGTTGGGCCCAACCCCAAGAGCTATAGGCTCCTAAGAAAAGCTCAAAACTGATGCCAAATGAAACTGCTTTCAATTATTCAGAAATAACCATGTCACAAAGAAATTTGTACAACAGAAGCTACAAAATGAGCTGAAAGACTAACATCACTATAGTGCAAAATACAACTGCTCAAAAAGTAACCTACGAAGGCTGGAAGCCTTCCTATTTATGCACTATGAGGGTCTCCAACAACCCTCCTTAACTCGAGGGACTCGGCTGTTCTAACTGCCAGTGATCAGTCACTTTACACAAAACTGCTCGGCTACCCTTGGGAATTCTTTTCGGTGGCCTGCTGAACTCTGAGCTGAGGGTGGAGAATTCAAGGAAGGGGCCATTTAGTGTAGGAGACACACTTCCTATGAATCCTCACCCTTGTTCCTTCATGCTTGGCTGTCATCTAGCTCATAAATGCTTGGCCTTGGTAAAAAATTTGTCCAAAAATCTACAATAACCACGTGTTAGCCTTCTTGGTCAAGTGACTATTCTCATTCGTTCAACTAACATAAATATACTCAAAAAACATGCATAAACTATGAAAAATGGTGGATTGATGAAGAACAATAGGCAAAATGAGCCCAATAAGTTACCCATTTTTGGGGCTCATCATCACCCCCCTGCTAAATGGGTTTCTCATCCTCTGAGCAACTAATCTAGCTCATCATCTTTGATAGCTTTGACTGCCTCTCTCATGTCCCAGGCCTCTGAGGTGATGTTTTATTCCCGGTCATGAAATCCTGCTTTTCTTTCCACTTCCTCCCACTGCCTGTTTTCCTCTTCTTCCTTAACTCCTTCCAGCAATCCCAAAAGCAAGGGAGGATTGAACTTTAGGCCGATCCAATTGGCTTGTAGATTTTGCATTGACTGTTTATAGAGGGGTACCCTTGCCAAGGCCTCCCTCATCCTGGTTGGAGAGTGGTATTCTCTTATCTTCAAACTGTGGGGCAGTGTGTTCCACCTCCTTGTGAAAGCATGAAGGCAGTTATCCCCCAATAGTCTCTCCATGTCCTCAAAGTGGGCAATAGCTTGAGCTTGTCGTTCAATGTAATCTGGTAACTCCTGAGGGTTGTTGGCCAAGTGCTGGTGGGCACTTATCAATGCTGAGGGATCCTCCGGCTCTGCTCTGATCATTAGTGGTTCACTGAGTTCCCTGTTCATAATATCTCGGACCTCTGCTGCCCTTTTTTCCTCATGATTCAACCAAGAGGCCATGGCCATAAGTTGCACATCTCCTACCACAGCATTGGGATCCCACGAATTCATATTTGGAAGGGCCAAGTTGTGCAAATAAAACTCTGATAATTTAGCCTTGTCCTCTGATGAGCTACTGTCACATAAAGCCATAAATTGATGATAGTTTTGAAATGGAGTAGTGCCCCTTTGGGCCAAGGTGTTAATCTGGAACTGCAACCATTGATCTTTAAGGTACAAAGCATATGACTTGGCAGGCTACCTACACTGTATGGCCTCTATTGCCCAGCTGGCCATGTAGGCCAGTTGAGCTTCCTTCTCATGTACCTGTTGCCTTAGAGACTGTATCTCCTCTGCTGCCTACAACTCCTTCTCCTGTAGTTGTTTTGTTAGTGCCTCGATCTCAGCCTGCAGCCCATCCTTTCTTTGCTGTTCATCCAAGGTTTCTTTGTCTGTTGGAGGCTTTTCCCGTTGCTGCTGTTCTCCTAGAGTGGAGGACCTGTCTTCCTTATGGATTTCCTGTAGCTGTAGCTACTGTTTCAGCAACTCATTCTCTTCCTGTAGTTTGGCCCTCTGAATGCTTCCCACATGCTTCACCATGGCCAATTCTCCCCTTAACTCCTTGAGTTGTTCTTCTAGGGGGCCTATGTCTGCCACACCCTTGGACTTGGAAATCCTCATCCAAGTATGAGTCCTAATTCTTTCTTCCTCCAGTGCAAAGAATAGTGGCACCACAAATTTTCGGGGAATTATTTTCCCAGCTTCTAACAGGTTATAGTATGAGCCCAAACTGGGCTGAGGGCTTGGTTCCAATATTTCTTCTATCCTTTCTTCTTCCTGTGGTTGTTTGGTTGCCTTTTCCTCCAATGTCTCGGTCTCTTTTAGCTTAGCCCGAGTTTCCTGTAGAGCTTTCTCAACTTCCTGTAGAATTGTCTTTGAGTCCATTGTCTTCAGTCTTTCTCTCCAGGTGGAAGTTTTTGGGCTTCCTCGCTCATAGGTGACGGAAATCTTTGAAGGAGACCCTTCCTTTGGTTTAGGGGTTGTGTCCTCAATGATAATTGGCTCCTTTGATTGCGGTTGGGGTCTACCTACTTTGATCCGTGTGCTCCTTCTTGCTTTAAAGTACATGGAGGTTTGCCTCTTTCACTTCCCTTTTTGTTTTGGAGGTGTTTTTAAGGTGGCCAGCACAACTGCTGCCTCTCTTGCCAATATTTTCGGTGATTTCCCTCTTTGCTGTTCTGTTTCCATGCTTCTTGTAGAAGCCTCTGTGTCAATTGTTTCTGCCTGTATTGCAGCCATTTCAGGATCTGTCTTTGCCTTTTGTTTTGGTGTGACTGCTGTGGCTATGCCAGCGTTTACTTGGGATGTTTCTGCCTTCTCTGCTCTCCTCTGCAGTCTCTTTTCCCTTGGTGTTCGTGCTGTTGTTCCTTGCTCTGTTTTAGGCTCAACAATTTGGCCCTTTCCCTCTTTCTCTTTTTGTCCTGCTTGTGCTTGTTTTTCCTGTGTTTCTTTACCACTGGTTTTCTCTCCTGCTTCAGTGTGTTCCCCTTCTTCACTGCTGGATGAGGTGAGCTCCTTGGCCAGAATTCTAATATCGTCATCTCTGGTCATGTTTCAGAAAATTTCCCAAGAGAGGGGGACAGTGTAGGTGTGGAGGGAATCTTCCACTAAAAGTTAGATGAGCCCATGATGGGCTAACTGATCCAGTGTCCCTTCTTTCAATTTTGTCCCACATTCACTTAATGACCGCAAAAGAAAATAGGGGATGCTCAACTTCTCTTCTGGAGGTAAATCCATTCCATGTCTTAGTTCATTCAGTAACCTAAAATGATAGCCATAGACAATGCTGAACCTCCCTTCACAGGTAATGTATTTCATGATTTGGAAAATGACTTTGCTCCAAAGAGGAGGTAAGCTGGTTCTCCGGACCCCGTTTTTGTCTTCTACAGGATGTTCCTCAAGCATGAAGAATGCCTTCTTGGCTACCTGGCCCAATGACCTTTCTTCTTTACTCCAAGGGAGCCCTAATGGGAGACTAGTAACACGACTGATGAGCTCAGGGGTAACTTCTAGGGTCAAACCCCTAAAATTCACTGTGGCCTGTGTCTTTGATTCAGGTTTTAGGGACATTAAGAATTCCTCCGTTATCTCATCGTCATGACCCTGAATTTTGTCACAAAAGGACATCCAATTGGCACGGGTGAAGAGGTCCACCACCTCCGGATGCTCACGTAGCTTGTTGGGATCCGAAGGTTCTTTCCTGATAAACCCTCCTAGTATGGTGAGGGTGCCCTGTTTTATGCTCTGATCAGAAAAAGGAAATGTTGTTTATGGACCTCTCCCCTGAACTCTGAGAAGGGATTTCAACTATCAATTAGCACCAATTTCCTGGCTTTAAGGTTGTTGCTGCCCAGAACTCGGTTGTCCGATTATGAAGGAAGAAATTGGGTTTCCACAGACAGAGTACAGAGCTCAATGTTTATTCCCAGCATACATACAAACATGCAAATTCAAATTCTTCATACACAAGCTAGCCCTCACAGTTGCGTATCTTTCCTACAGGAGAATTTTCTTTTTTTTTTTTTAACAAGAACTATGGAGGAGAATTTTGACGCAAAAACGACTGAGAAATATCGTGCAACACATAGGAAAACTGCTATTTCCAACTCACAGGCGGATTTTTCTCGGACTCCCCAATTTGAGACAGTTCAATTCACCACCTTTTCGAAACATACCATGCATGGAAGAGTGTTTTTGAGCCTACCTCTCTTGGAACTCCAAATTCGACGAAGAAAAGTCCAGGCTTCTCTACTTCGGAAAGCTGTGCCGGACTTCCTGTAGAGCTGCTTCCTGTGGAACTCTTGCCAGCTTCTGTAGGATGTCATTGTGCTTCTGAACAAGCCCGGTATGCGGGAGATTTTTTGAAATAGGCCGAAAAACTCGGTGGAGGACGACGGGTTAACAGATTTTAGAAGCAGACGACGCGTACTTCGGCCAAGGACGTTGCAAGTGCAAATGAACAATGGGTGGTGAGAGTCTTCAGCAGAGTATCTTTTAACTACGACGCAATTCGTTGCGAGGGGATGAGGTGGCTGGACTGAACCATTGATCCAACATCACAGCCATCATTTTTCTGCGTGTCTCTGACCGCCATCACCTCCCCTCTACCATTAACCGCCGCCACCACTACCAGTCCCGATGATTTTCCCCGACTGGACACTCCACATGTGTCGGCTGCACGTCTCGTCGGCAAATTTGAACGTAACTGAGCTTGTTCAGATCCCACGAAGCTATGTAACTGGCTGAGGGTGGCCAGTTGACTGGCCACTGATCCCGTTCAATCTGAACCATTT
The DNA here is from genome assembly GCA_031772625.1 of Pinus tabuliformis. NCBI lineage: Eukaryota > Viridiplantae > Streptophyta > Pinopsida > Pinales > Pinaceae > Pinus > Pinus tabuliformis. Next base: position 932,262,296 of record CM062808.1, read on the forward strand.
TCACAGTCATGCAGTTTTCAAAATATAGTTTATGCAATTGACGAATGAGTTTAGACATTTACCTGCGTGGCTGTGGACACATTATGCAGACTTCGGGCCTTGGAACCACTGCTTCGCTTACTGCTGCCTCGTGCACGGGTGTTAGAACCCATTCCTTCATTTTTTGATGTTGTATGCACGGGTTTTGGAACCCGATCCTTCGGTTGTAAACGTTGCATGCACAGGTTCTGTTGGGTTTCGGCTACCGAGGATGTTTCCACATCCAATAGGAGCCTTCTGCATGTTCCCTTTGTTGATCTCGGTTGTCCCTGCCTCCAGGGTATGTTTTCCAGAGGGATCAACTGCTACAGGATCACTGTAGGATGTCCTGTAGTTGCTTCTCCTCCTGGGATGCAGGCTAAACGAGCAGGGCTATATTGCAGACGAGGGATTCGCTGATGAAGAGTCTAGATGGAGTTTGGACAGGTAGGGTGAGCGAGACTTTGTTACTTGACTTGTCACTAAGAATTCTTGTTGTCAATCTGAGGAAACAGGGTTTCTTGTATGACTGTGCAGGAACACATAACCAGGTGGGTGACGGAGGTGTAAAGAGATGGAACAGGGTGCCATATGGTGATGGCTAGAAACAAGGGTGGTTGCAGGCCTAAAAAAACAGATTCCAACCTTTAGATTCCCCTCCAAGATCGATTTTGGCTTGCCCGAAGGTTCTACAGGATGTTTCATGTAGAAGACATAAACTGCCTGTAGAATAGGCATAACTTCCTGTAGAAGGTGAAATCTGCTCCCGAATGTGATCAAATCCTAGGAGAGGCGAGTGGTCATGGAGGAAGTGTCTGTGAGGGTGTCCTGTAGCCTGGTGTGGACCCCTGTCCTTGTTTTGCGCGACCTTCCTAACCTGCAATATATTCCCTGCAACCTGCAATTATTCCACAAAGATTAGGCCTGTTTTTTCCTTTTTTTTTCTTTTTTTTTTTTTTTTTGAGAGACAGCTGGGGTGCCTCCATGAGGTTTTCACCCTCACTGTCTGCCCCGGGTGCCTCTAAGAAGTTTTCACCCAAGGATATTTTTATTTCATTTCTCTGTTTTTTTTTTTTGATGCTCAAGGTGTGGGTGGAGTAGAGACAGGGCCCTGCTCCACTACCAGCACTGATTTGTCCAAAGTTTCAATGAACTCCTGCCTCAAAAGGGGTTTCCTGTAGATTTTCAATCGATGCCCATTGACGAGCATGGGGATGGCTTCTTCATCAATGGTCCTGATAAGGACTGAACCATTGTCATTGCATTTCTCCACTGTATATGGTCCTAACCACCTTGTCCTCAGTTTCCCTTTGAAATCCTTGTATCTTGAGTCATACAGTAGCGCCCAATCTCCTGGCTAGAATTGCTTTTCATTAAGGTGTCGGTCATGCCATATCTTCCTCTGGAGTTGAACTACTTCTAAGTGGAGGAGGGCCTGCATTATCTGTTCATCTAATCCATTCATCTGCAGTAATCTTTCCCGTTGTGCATGGTTGAGATCTAGGTCCAGCTGAGCTGCCACCCTCAATGTGTTATACTCGAATTCTATGGACAGCAGAGCCTTCTTCCTGTAGACCAGCTCATAAGGTGTGAAACCTGTTGTAGTTTTCCAAGTGGTGTTGTAGGCCTAGGTGGCCTCAACCAAGCGATCTGCCCAATCCTTCTTGCTACTGCTCACCACTTTAGTCAAAATCTCTTCCAATGATCTATTAGTAACTTCCACCTGCCCATTAGCTTGCAGATGATAAGGGGTGGAAGTTTTGTGCTTGATCGTGTGATGAGCGAGCAGGTCTTCAATCAGGTTAGAGGTGAACTGACTTCCTTGATCGGTGACTAGCTCTCTTGGGTAGCCAAATTTGTAGAAGATATTTTCCCTTAAAAACTCAACCACTTTTTCTTCTGTCACTGCCTTGATTGCCTTGGTTTCTTCCCACTTTGTCAGGTAGTTTGTGCACACAATGATGTAAGATCTTTTCTTTGAAGGAGGGTTGATAGGACCCACAAAATCCATGCCCCACTTCTCAAATGGCTCGAAGGTGACTTGAGGTTGGAGGGGAATTTCATCCCTTGGAGTCGATTTCCCTATCCTTTGACACCGGTCACATTGGCTGATGTATCTTCTGACATCTTGATGAAGAGTGGGCCAATAGTAGCCTTCCTATAGAATTTTGAAGGCAGTCCTTTTCGCTGCAAAGTGACCTCCACAGGGCCCATCATGACAGGTCAGGAGGATGTCAAAAACTTCCTCCTCCCTAACACAATGCCTCAAGATCTGATCTGGGCCAAGTTTAAACAAGTTTCCCCCGATCCAAGTGAATGGGATGCTTTTCCTCACAATTTTGCTCTTCTCTCTTAAGGATAGGTGTGGAGGGAACTGTGCTGGGACCAAGTAATTTGCTATATCAACAAACCATGGAGAGAGTACTGAAATAGAAAACAGGTGTTCGTCTGGCATCTGGTCATCCACTGTCCCTTCTTCACCTACAGGCAAATCCAATCTAGACAGAAAGTCAGCAACAACATTTTCCTTACCTGGCTTGTCCACAATGGTCAGATAAAATTACTACAACAAGAGTAACCATCTAATGTTACGAGCATTTACATCAGGCTTATTCATTAAATATCTAATCGCAGCATGATCAGTGTGTACGAATGTTTGATAACCAGTGATGTAGTGTCTGAACTTGTTTAGGGAGTGGACTACAGCCAGGAACTCTTTTTCGGTTACAGTATAGTTCATCTCTGCCTTAGACAGGTTTTTGCTGACAAAGTATATGGCATATGGTAGTTTCTCCTCAACTTGCCCTAAGGCTGCCCCTATGGCTTTGTTCGAAGCATCAGTGTGGATGTGGAAAGGTAGGGCCCAGTTTGGACCTCTCAAGATCAGGGCGGACACTAGCTTATCTTTCAACTCATCTAGAGCCCCTTGACATTCGTTAGTCCATTTAAACTCAACATCTTTCCCTAAGAGGCCAAACAATGGTGAGGCTAGCTTACTAAAATCTTTAATGAATCTTCTATAATATCCTGCTAAGCCTAGGAAACTCCGAACATCCTTTACCTTTTAAGGAGGTGGAACCTTTTGGATGATAGCAATTATGTTAGGATCCACCTGTAATCCTTGCTGAGAAATGGTATGACCTAACACGGTCCCTTCAGTCATCAGGAATTCACATTTTTCAGGACTGAGGGATAGGTTCATCTCAATACACTTGGTTTAAACTTTTCCCAGGTTAGACAATGCTTCTTGGAAGTTAGACCCATAAGGAGTAAAGTCATCCATATAGATTTCCATCGAATCATGAACCAGCTCAGCAAATATGCTCAATACTACTCTCTGGAAAGTGGCAGGAGCGTTGCATAGCCCAAAGGGAAGGACCCGGTAGGCAAAGGTTCCCCAAGAACAAGTGAAGGTGGTCTTATCTTGGACTTCCGGGCTGATTTGGATTTGATTATGCCTGCTGAACCCATCTAGGAAAGAAAAGAACTTCTTCCCTGCCAACCCATCTAGCACTTGATCTATGAATGGCAAAGGGAAATGGTCCTTCTTGGTGGCTTTGTTAAGTTCTTGATAATCTACACAGATTCTCCACTTCCCATTTTTCTTGGGTACAAACACCAGAGGAGAAACCCATTCGCTGTCCGAGATGAATCCTACATCCAACAAATTTTTCAATTCTTCTTTAACGATGTCCTTAAGGGCTGGATTCATTCTCCTCTGAGGCTACCTGATTGGTTTACAATCCTCTTTAATGTAAATGTGATAGGTACAGACCGAAGGGTGGACTCCTTTCATCTCCTTATAGCTCCAAGCGAAAGCATCCAAATGGTGGCTCAATAAGCTACAGAGCTCCTTCTCCTGAGTGGAAGATAGGGATGAGCTGATCTTTAAGGTTCTTTCAGGGCCAAATTCCACATTTTTAACTCTGGGTGAGGTCGGATCGGCCACACAGACGTCCACTAAAGCATTGGCTTGGGTACCTTCCACTAACTCCTCTAACGATAGTGCACTGGGAGGTGGATTTTGAATCAAATTCTCGATCAAGTCATCCTCGGTCAAAGGACCTCCCCTGGTGGCTTCTACTATGCACAATGGTGCTGAGTAGACTTCACCCTCATCTTCATCCTCCAACCAGAGTGGTAAGTCATGTTCTAACAGAGGTTGGGCAGGAGGGTATAGGACTAGCTGTTTGGACATAGGCCCATTCTTAATGGTCATGCTTCCCACTCGACAACTGATGTAAGCATCCGCAGTAGCTAACCAAGGCCTTCCCAAAATGAGGGGGTATCCAGTGAGTTTTGCCTTTGGCTGAAGGACCAAAAAGTCCGCAGGGTACTCTCAAGAATCAACAGAGACTAGGACATCCTCCACAATCCCTTCAGAAGTCACGGTGGAGCGGTCTGCCAACTGCAGTACTGTCGAGGTCTTTCTTAAGGAACCTTGAAGGTTAAGTTTAAGCATAGTGTCCCTGGTCATCACATTAATGGCAGCCCCTAGATCAATCAAGGTGTGGGGGATTATGGTGCCATTGATGTGGACATCAGCTATAGGACTCCCAGGGTCGAAATATTTTGGACAGATTATTTGTCCCAACATCAGATCAGACAGTTGTCCTATGACATTGATAGTCGGGGCATCTCTCTTGCGCCTTCCTGGGTGCCTGAAACACTTCTCCTTGATCAATTTGTTGTAGATTGGTACATCTTTTATGGCCTGGAGAAGTGGGATTTTCACACACAACTGTTTAAGTTCTCCCAAAAGTTCGGTCTCCTCTAGGTTTGGTTGCGTGGCTACTATTAGTCTCTCAGGAAAGGGTGGAATGGCTTTGGGTTCACTTTCCTGATTCTCTTCCTCTTCCTCCAGGGGAGGAGGCTGGTGATCTGGAAGGACCTTCCCAGATCGTAGGTTGATCTCCTGAATCTCCACAGCATAGGTAGGGCATGTTGTCTCTCAAGTGTATACCTACTGGGCCTATCTATTGTTGGGGTTCGGGTTCATTTGAGTAGGCATCTGGGGTTGTCTTGGAGGAGCAGGAGGTAATGGTTGGGGTTGAGTAGGAGGTGGAGGCAAAATAGCGGGAGGAGAGTTGTATTGGGGCCTCCACCCCGGTTGAGGTGCATTCCACTGAGGTTGTGGCTGGACATGAGAGTGAAACAAATGAGCAGCACATTGAGTATAGTATTGAGATGGATAAGACCAAGGAGGAGGTGTGGACCAGGAAGGATGAGCAGGGGACCCCCAAGAAGGCATGTGAGTGGATTGGTTGGGGTTGTAATAAGTTTGGGATGTTCCTTGCATCCCCTGCTGGTAAGGTCTGGACCCATGCGGCCTCCTTTGGTTAAGGAAGTAGAGTGGCTCAGTGGCCCCTTCAGCCCCTTAGTACATGGCTTTAAGTCTAGGTAAGGTTGGGCACTGGTTCATGGGGTGGTCTTCCTCACAAATGAAACATACCTCCACTGAGTGCAATGGACACTCGTTCTTAGGATGCTTCCTTGTACATCTGCGACAAAAAATGGCCAAAGCCCTCTCAGCTTCCTATTTCTTCTATTGGATTCGGAAAGTATCTAGTTGCATGGCAATGGTCTGTCTCATCTCACTTTTGAGGTCTTCCATCTGATTAGCAAACTCATGCTTAGAGAAGGTGGTACTAGCTAAGAGTGGATTCCCCCTACCTCGTTTCTGGGCTGCCCTAGAGTGGTTTCTAAACACAGTCTTTATGTCCTCATAAGGTAGTTGGTAGATGTCTCCTCCAGCTAGCAGATGGAGGGTATCTAGAAGGTCTTCGGGGACTCCTCGGAGCAGAACCAGCTTTATAGATTCAGGTTCAAGCGTGCACCTGGCCCGTTTATAGCTAAGTTGGAACCTTTCCTCGTAGTCTTCTAAAGACTCATCACTTCCCATGGTCATCCGAAAGATCTCTCCCTTTGTTTCCTTTGACCTACAGTAGTCCCGGTATTTGTTGTTAAAGGCTTGCTGCATCTAAGCCCAAATTTTGATACTGTTTCCAGGTAGCCCCATGAACTAGCATAGTGCTGCATCCTTGAGGGTAGAGGGAAAGAGTTTCAACTTTTGCTCATCTTCTGCATAGTCATAAGTTCGACAAAGGACAACAAACTCAAACAGGAAGGTATCAGGGTCTTCAGTGGTCAATCCATGGAAATGAGGTAAGGCTGAGGGACTTATGTTTTTCATCTTCATGTCCCCGTTGGTCTCTCGGATGGGAAAGGCACCTTCTATTCTCTCCTCATCTTCTCTACCGTTTCTATTTTCATCCATGGTCTCAAAAGGAATGTTTTCTTGCTCTTCTTCTGTTATAGGATCTTCGTATATCTTAGGAGGTTCACCTATAGGTTCTTCTGGATCACTGCCACCAAAGAAGAGAGAAGGGTGACTTAGTGATGTGGTGGGGGTGTTGGGTAGGAATTTTCCGGTATTGTCTCTGTTCCTACAAGGCATGAAATGAAATATTTTTGTTTGCTTTTGCTTTTTTTTCTGCTTGTACCTGAAAAACTGAAATAGATTATTGCAACTAACTAAAATCTATCTTGCTGAAATGAAAATGCGAAATTCAAATGAAAGCAGAAAAGGACTAATCTATTTTGCTGAAATGAAATTGCAAGAATGAAATGCTAAGCTACGCTTGCAGAATTGAAATTGCGGAATTGAAATGCTAATCTACGCTTGCAGAATTGAAATTGTGGAATTGAAATGCTAATCTACACTTGCAGAATTGAAATTGCAGAATTTAAATGCTAATCTATGAAAGCAGGAAAGGTCTAATCTACTTTTCCATAAATGAAATTGCAGAATGGAAATGAAATAAACTACTTAGCAGAAGGTTGTAGTAGAAAATAGAAGAAAAGCAGCAATCACAAATGCTCTGGCGCTTCCCCGGCAACGGCACCAAAAAGATGGTGGGCTCCAGTATTGCAAAAATAATGCTACAACTCCTGGGACTCCCTTCTTTACTTTTATCAACCCGGTAGTTCATAACAAACTTGGAAGCGACGGTGCTATATGCACAAGTACTAGTTCTTGCCGCAGGCTATCACTTGATCAGCGGCACAAGTCCGCTAGGAGCTTAAGCCAACTTCTATGAGCTCTTAGAAGAAGCTTTTAACTGTGATGGATGAAAACTAACTCAACCAGAGGCTAATCTACTTGCAGAAAGAAGTTGAAAGCTATAAAGGAACGCAAACCCTAGCAAACCCTAGTTGTACCGACTAACCCTACTGGTGCAAGTAAAAGGATGAAAGCTATAGAAATCGATGCCATTAACTTCTAGAAAGGTAAAATGCATGTGACTAAGCTACTTCTAAAGAGAAATATGAAGAAGACATCATTTTTCATTTTAGATTAATTTGTCAGAATTATTTTGCATGTGCTTTAACTGTTTTTTACTGTGTAGAGGTTGATTGGCGAAAGGAAATGGAGTAGGTGCTTGCAAGAAGTTGGGAAGGTTAGAAAAGGGCCTAAAGGGTCCCTAGCACCCTTTCAGAGAGTTTCACAGTGCTCGGATCCAAGAAACCTCTTTCGTGAGCTTCTATAGGAAGTTTGCAGGGGTTCTACAGGATGTTCTGTGGCTTCTACAGGATGTTTCTACAGGATGTTCCGAAAGGGAATTTTGAAGGGTTGATGGTGGAAGAAAGGTGAAGAAGTGGGTATAGAGGTTGGATGATGATGTGGAGGGGTCCAAGACCTGGCGAACGAAGCGAGTGAGTGATAAGGATGGTTGGATTTGTTCAAGGAGGGGTAGAGCAATGTTGCACAAAAATATGGAAATTAGGTCAAAGTGAGGGAACGTGGCAATTGTGAGGAAAGAATCAGAGTTGGGGGACAGAGCAGATGGTATTGATGGAGTAGGGGTAGGCAAAGAGGTATCACAGGTGCTCTGCAAGTTATTTTCCCAAACTATTCAATCGAAGACTCGAAAAACCAAAGACCTAGCTACTTTAACCTAATCTGACCTGAATATCAACAAAGGAAATGAATAGAATTTTATTGCAATGAAATCATGTGAAATAGCTATGCAAACTAAGCAATCAGGAACCTGAACATGTAACCACAACTGGTATCAACTTCTGCAAATGAAAATTTAACACTAACAATTGCATGATGAAGCAAAAACAATGTTTTTGGTGGCGGCAAGGACACCTTGGTCTCAGCTCATGGTCCCATAGAGGGAGAGGTGAGATCAGGGGTGCTTGATGGCATTTTCTGAAGATCTTATCTGTTATTAACCTATCAAAACAATCTGAACATGAAAATCCTTTTTAATCATCAACAATGAACTAGGTAACCAAACAAGACTGTGATCTACTTAACAGAAATTATTTTGCAAAGACATTAAAAGCATATAACAGTACACGAAGGAGGCCTTGGCACTTGGGTTGGGCCCAACCCCAAGAGCTACAGGCTCCTAAGAAAAGCTCAGAACTGATGCCAAATGAAACTGCTTTCCATTATTCAGAAATAACCATGTCACAAAGAAAGTTCTATAGCAGAAACCACAAAATGAGCTGAAAGACTAACATCACTATAGTGCAAAATACAACTGCTCAAAAAGTAACCTACGAAGGCCGAAAGCCTTCCTATTTATGCACTACGAGGGTCTCCAACAGCCCTCCTTAACTCGAGGGACTCGGCTGCTCTAACTGCCAGTGATCAGTCACTTTACACAAAACTGCTCGGCTGCCCTTGGGAATTCTTTTCGGTGGCCTACTGAACTCCGAGCTGAGGGTGGAGAATTCAAGGAAGGGGCCATTTAGTGCAGGAGACACCCTTCCTACGAATCCTCACCCTTGCTTCTTCATGCTTGGCTGTCATCTGGCTCATAAATGCTTGGCCTTGGTCCAAAATTTGTCCAAAAATCTACAATAACCACGTGTTAGCCTTCTTGGTCAAGTGACTATTCTCATTCATTCAACTAACATAAATATACTCAAAAAACATGCATAAACTATGAAAAATGGTGGATTGATGAAGAAAAATAGGCAAAATGAGCCCAATAAGTTACCCATTTTTGGGGCTCATCACCTAGTAGCCTTAGATCCCTTTTGTATCATTTTCTTTTCTTCTTGTCACTTCTTATTCACATGTATCTTTTGTTCTTGCTTCTTTCAATTTCTGCATTTAGTATTAATGATTTCTTGTTGTAGTATTGGTTAAATTGTTAATGTAAGTTCTTTTGCAGGATCACAACATAATTTCATTCTTGGAAAATATTTGGAAGGTCATATTAATCATTGAGCTACTTGGACTAGTTTTATTATTCCCAAATCTAGATTTCTGGAACTCCTTTGTGGCAAAGAACAATAAATTTCTACTATTTTTTAGAGCACGCTAACGATCTTAAATTGAGTTGGTTCCACTTGAATTATATCACAAAAACATTCTATTTAATAAAAAAAATTACCTCATTGCATTTGCACTTGATTAGGTTAGGCATTTGATAGATTTACTAGCTCACTAGCTCTCGAATTTCTAGATTTTAGACTAGTAATTTTCCGTTATTTAATAAATCTTTCCCATCTATAGATGAATTTGTGGATAGATGCAGAAAATAATGTGTGTTGTTGCAGGATATTCTACATTTCAGGGAGACCTCATCTCATTCGCCTCATCCAAGCCTCATCCACCCATGTCGCCAAAATCCACTAAAATCTCAATCTGAATTCTTGTTTTATAATAAAAATTTACATTTCCATTGAGAAAATCTACCCATCTTGAAGCCCTTGCTTGAGTTCTGGGTAGTGTCCACCACCTCCATGCCTTATTCTTCTATTATCCACCTTTCCCAAGCTCCATTCCACCTTTTAGACCACTTCCTAAGCTTTCAACCTGTTTTTTGTAATAAAACAGGGGCTCCTCTAGGAACTAGTACATCCTGTAGACATCCTGTAGCGGCCTGTTTTGAGCCCGAATTGAGAAAAATCATCCTTGAAGCTAGGATTAGGCATCTAATTGACCTCCAAGCCATCAAAACCATTGTACCCCTTTTCCTCCACACATGTCTCCCCTGACAAAGAACAAGGAAAGATTAGCATTTGCATTTATAAAATGAAAAGATAAAGAAAAATAGTTCTTTTTATTTCTTAATTAGCACATGCATGCAACAGTTAATACTCCCTAGATTAGATTCCATGCTTAGTTAGTTTAAATCATCACATGTGATAAATAGGGTTGATTTAGGTTTCTTTTACATTTAGTTCATGATCTTTATGAAATTAGAATATGTTTCTTTCCTTGTACTTTATTTCTTGCAATAGGTTAGGGTTTCCATTTCGAGCAGTTCATTTTCTCAATTAGTTTAGGATTTGATTTCAGTTCATGCACTCCCTTACATCATGATAGCAAAGGAAGGACACATTGTATGTTGCACATAAAGTTCTGAAACATCTTAAGTTTGTACAAACCCCAGGTTGATAATTAAAGTTAGTAGCCTTGGGAGTTGTAGCATTCTTATTGCAATACCGAGGCTCATCAGCTACTTCTTATGTAACAACACTGCCTGCAATTTCTTCTACTACTGGAAATTCTTCCATCAGCTTAGTGGTCCATGTTGGTTCTTGTTTAACATCATCGACTACACTTCCTTCCACTTAGATTGCCCCTGTTTCCAAGTTGGTAGTCGATGCTAGTTCTTTTGTAGCAGTTTTGCCTGCACCTCCTTCTACCTCCATTTCTTCTTCTTCCAGGTTAGCAGTCATTGCTGGGTCTTGTTAGCTCTGCTACATTTTATGACATCTGATGGGTGGAGAGCAGGGGTGGTAGCCTTATTTCATCTCTTATGAAGGCTCACAGAGATCGGTTCCTTTTCTATTTAATTCTCCTTATAGCTCCTGCTAACCTCCGTTTCCTCCCTCCTCTTAAATCCTCCTTATTCTCTTTAAACCCCTTTATCCTTGTTTTGGTCTTAAAACCCCACCTAAACCCTTTTTTACCTACTCCCGGGCATATTTTGTTTATAATGTTATTAAACCCCGCTTACCCTTTATAAACTCTGTTACATTTTATAAAAGCCCGAAAGCCTTTTAAACCCCGCATAAACCTTATATGTTTATTCCCAGGCGCTTAAGTTTTAACCTCGGTTCATTTAACCGCACATATCATAAAATTTATGACCCTAAGCTTTAATAAAGCCCGGGCCCACCCATACCTGTCACATCAGCCAACAAACATGAGCATTAATCTGTGACCGTCCGATGATCCATTGCTTGATCCAACGCCATACGCAACCCCCGCTCCCATGAACTGCTTGTTCGTTAGGGAGCGAGGAAAGCAGTTTCCCCACCGTCCCGTCAGACACGCGTCACATTTTCGTTCCATCGCACCGCCCTGTAAAAATACCGCCATAGCCCGAAAGCAGTGCAGGGAAAACCTTTTACCGCCCATCCTGCCTATCCCTCGGCCGTTAACGTGCTTGCTCCTTTCGCTCCTGACCACCGTCGGATCTGCCGCGTCCAGATCTGACGGCCCTAATTTCTTCATCCGCCTATCTTCCAATATCCTCTGTCAAATGATCTCCACCATCCGATTACATGATCTTACGGTCTTCGTTTATTCCATCATCTGCCTCCCAATTCCTCCCGCTTCCGATCTCCGCCGTCCATTTTCTCATCCAACGGTCAATATTCATTTGCAGGTCATCGTCTAGTTTCATGAAATTTTCAATGTTTTCGGCTTGTCTCGTGCACACAGAAAAGGAGGGAAGCCATGATCCAGCGTCCTACGCATTAAAGACCTCAGCTACTGTATTCAACGTAGTGTACCTCCGAAGGACAAAAAGGACCACCTTGAGCAGATAGATGACTGCAACAGTTATTGAAAGTCATACAAATAATACTTCCCCTGTTCAAGGAGTATACCAGAGTACAGAAAGAGCCGTTTTGTTCATTAAAACATTCAGATTGTAGCAGAAGACCCATATCTAACTGTAAATACGGTTGGTGGTCAATTAAGACACCTCCACACATAGCCTAGCAGAGTAATTTTGTAAACAAATTCTATATATACCCAAAAAAATGATGTAATCAGGTTGATGGGTGTTATTCTGTTGTAACGTTCAACTTCTATAGATTGTAACTGATGTGATACCTGCAGCGTCTGGTCTTCATTTTCAGCTGATGCAAGCTTCTTTTGCTATTAATTGCTCACTGTCCACTTCTCTTTCTTATTCCAGGCTGTGCCTGTTTTACATTTATTCATGTGCTGTTAATATTTAGCATTAGAGGGGCTGTCATCCCACCTCTGTGTTAGGATTTAGCATGTATCATTGAATTTGTTAGCAGGTTTCTGTTGTTTTAATACCAGAGAGCTGTCATCCTGTCTGTGTATAAGGAAACAAATTTACAGACCTTTTAACTGGTTGCACCCGGCCATCACAGGGTCCTGTGCATCCGCTGGTGTGGTCAGTCTTCTCCATTATCACCTTATCCTCAAGCTATGAGTAATTGGTGGTCTAAAGCCTTGTAGTCTGGGGGTGTTCACCCATGTCCAGGGTCAATCACAGTAGAAGTGGTTATCTGGCTTGAATATGCAGCATTTCTTTCATTCATCCACCATTTTTCCAACATTTTTGTTGAGTTTGTAATGTTCTCTAGCATCTCTGAGATACAACCTAGGAGAGTTTCTTGGGGTGATAACATTAATTGGCGCCGTTGCCAGGGAGAGGAGAATTGAAGCTCAGCTTCCCTGGAGAACGACTTAGTGTCAAGCTTTGATGACAGACAAGGTTTGAACACAATTTCTAGTTGTAATTATCTGTCTAGCGGCTCCATTGGAGGAAGAACATCATTTGGCGACTCCACACCGAAGTTCTGGCTCAGCTTGTGAGACAAACTTGAAGAAATCCACAGAAATCACCAGCTGAACCAATGCCTAAACTTGAGAGGACTGTCAAAGGAAAGAAATCTTCATAAAAAGGGGCATCAGGATCAGGTAAGCCTAAAAAATCTCATTCTTCTCTGAAAGACAAAGTTATTGCTGAAGATTTACAGTTTGAAGATTTTGAAATCAACACTGTTAATAAGGAAAAACCTTCAGGGATTTGTTCCCCCCCTTGAGCAGTTAGTTCCCCTTTGAATCTTAGTCCAAAGAAAGCATCCCATTCAGTCCAAAACATCCCTTTATCTCTACCATCCATCACATTACTGCCTATCATTCAATCTGCCAGTATTCTTCCCAATATTCCAATCATGGCAGGGCAACAAGCACCTACGAGGATAGAAAGAATTGTAGGAGCCAGATATGGACCTTTAGTCTTGCCTGTGCCTTTAAATCCTATGCCTGTGGGAGAATATAAAAAATATATGCCTAAATTCACTGGCACAGAGGGAGTGACAGCAGAGGAACACCTTGAAGCTTTTTACAGTTATGCTGATAATTTAGATATAAGTGAAAATGATGTGTGGATGAGAGTTTTTGTCCAGAGCCTTGATGGAGAGGCTAGGAAGTGGTTTAGAGAATTACCCTAGAGATCTATAATAGATATTGAAGCATTAGATGATGCATTTTTGAAGCAATGGTGAGATAAAAAGGACTTGTTGTATTATCATACTGAGTTTGGTAATCTGAAGAGGGAAAATGGTGAATCTTTACCTGATTTTAATAAAAGGTTCAATCGAATGTATAGTAAGATACCAGCTAAGGTAAAGCCTACTCCTACCTCAGCCAAACTCACTTATGCCAATGCTTTTGACTCTGATTTCTACCTGTTATTGAGAGAAAGGAGATGTGCTACGCTGGCAGATATGCAGGATGCAGCCCTAGAAGTAGAATCCAATATCATGGCTACAGAAAAGCTTAAAAGTCAAGTTGATAGGAGAATACAGAGAAATCAGGCTTCTGCTTCTTCTTCAGAGCCTAAATTGAATAAAATGACCAAGATGATAGAGTCATTGGCTGCTGAAATTTCTAAGCTGAAAATTGAGCAGAATTCAGGGAAAACAAGGCAGCAAAATACATTTGCTTCAAGAAATCAGAATCCATTCAGAAGAGCAAATGAGCAGTTATAGATTATGTAGAGGGGTGAAGAATCAAAAGAAGATCAGAAAGTAAAAGCTCCCTTCCAAAATGTAGTCATGGAGGAGGAACAATTTGAAGAAGATGAGGATGAAATTCACTGCATGGAAGATAAAGGCGGCGCTACATTTTTTACATTGGCTGAGTATGAACAATCATTGCTGCATGAACAAGACAGCCAAGAATGGGACAAAGGAGCTGTTCTACAAACTGGTGACCAGCAAAGATATAATCTGAGATCCAATGCAAAGAATGTCAAAGAAAATTCTCCCCAAAGAGTTGTTGTTTAAACAGAACCACAGAATATGAAGCAGAGAAGACCAGCAGCTGATCCAGTCTTCCTCAAAGCTCCAGTTCAAGAGTTAAAAAGTTCTGATAAATTATCTTCTTCTTTCAACTTTGAGTTAGAAATTCAAAAATTGAAAATATCTGTGCCTCTGGTTGAGTTGGTGAAGAGTGAAGTGTTTAGAAAGCCCATCCTTGAAGCCCTTGAGCTAGAAACCAAACAAACCTCCACTGACTCTGTTAATTTGCAAGATGACAAGCTTGCTATTGTGCTCAACCCCATGATTGAACCTGCTGATAATAATTCCCCATGTTTTTATGTCTCATGGACCATTCATGACAAAATCCTCCACAATTTCCTGCTAGACACAGGGGCCAGCCATAATTTAATTCCTAAAGCTGTCATGGAAGAGTTAGGCTTTGGTATCACTAGACCCTATCATGATTTATTTTCTTTTGATTCAAGGAAAGTCAAATGCCTAGGATTAATCAAATATCTGGCCATTACTTTAACTCAGCTGCCCATGAAGAGTATGATGATGGATATTGTGGTAGTAGATGTCCCTCCTAAGTTTGGCATGTTGCTGTCCAGAGGGTGGATTAAGAGACTAGGTGGGACATTACAGAATAATCTATCTTATGCAACTGTCCCAATGTTTGGAGGAGAAAGCAAGAGATTTTACAGAGAAGCACAGTTGGCATACATCATTAGTGATGAGAAGAATCCTACAAATCATCCCATTTATGCAGTGGACACTGATTTTGGAGCATGCATTCTCCAAATAGAAGAATCTTAGAAGGACTCAATGCAGCGTAAGAAACCAACAGTTCAGGCCGAGAAAGAGCAAGGAAGTCAGATTTTGGAGATGTTCTTTGATGGAGCATGTTCTAGGGAGACTGCAGGAGCAGGGGTGGTGCTAGTATCTCCACAACAAGGAAGCATTCAGCTGTCTTATAAGATGGTTTTTCAAGTCACAAACAACATAGCAGAATATGAAGCACTGCTGTTGGGCCTAAATGCAGCAAAAGACAGAGGAATTAGAAGCATAAAGGTATTTGGAGATGCTGACTTAATCATTCAACAAGTAAATAAAACATTTCAAAAAAAGCACCCAAAGCTGAAAGCATACAGAAATGAGGTATGGAGAATCAGGGATTCCTTTGATTTTTTCTATATTTCATATACTCCTAGAGGTCAAAATCAGCTTGTCGATTCCCTTGCTGTTTCTTCCAATCTGTTTATACCTCCCATGCCTGCCAAACTAGTGTATGAATTCCAAATGAAGTATAGGCCTTCCTTGCCTGATAATGTCCAGCATTGGAAAGTTTTTGAAGATGATGATGAGATAAATAGGTTTCTGCAAGTCATTGATGAGTTTTCTGAAATGCAAATTGACCAAGAAAATGAAGTCTTGGAAGAAAGCCACCACTCTCAGCTTAGAAATAAAATTGGTAAAGACAACATTGTCCAACTTCCTAGTAACCATATTCCTAAGGGTCTAATTCCTCTTGAAAGACTGTTTGACCAAAATGATGTCCCTTACAAAGCTGCCAAAAAAGAAGACCAATCTGCAGTCTGTAAGCATGATATAGGAAGTCCAGGTTAGCCTAGATATGTAAATCTGTCCACTCATTTGTCTGCTGATCAAAGTGCTGAATACTGCAATTTAATGAGGCAGTTTGCTGATGTGTTTGCCTGGGAATATAGTGACCTGAAAACTTATGATAAGAATATAATTCAGCATAAAATCCCTCTGGAAAAAGACACTATTCCTTTCAAACAGAAGCTGAGACCAATAAATCCTATGCTTCTTCCTCTAATTGAAAAAGAAATTAAAAAGTTGTTGGCTGCCAAGATCATTGTTCCTCTCAGGTATTCAAAATGGGTAGCCAATCTAGTGGTGGTGAGGAAGAAAAGTGGTGAAATCAGACTGTGTTGATTTCAGAAATTTGAACAAATGCTCAAAGAAAGACAACTATCCTCTGCCAAAGATGGAGCATTTGCTGCAAAAAGTCTCAGGAGCTAAACTGATGTCATTTTGGGATGGATTTTCAGGCTTTAATCAGATTGTTGTTCACTCAGATGATCAAGAAAAAACTGCATTCACCACTCATTGGGGCACTTTTATGTATGCCAAAATGCCATTTGGATTGATAAATGTTGGAGCCACCTTTCAGAGAGCTATGGATATAGCATTTGTGGGAGATAAAGAAAAATTTGTGCTTATCTAACTTGATGATATAACAATTTACTCCATCAACCATCAAAATCATTTGCAGCATTTGAAAAGAGTGTTTTTGAAGTGCAAAAGGTTTGGAATATCAGTCAATCCCAAAAAATCTCAATTTGATTTAAATGAAGGCAAGTTGTTAGGACACATTGTGTCCACTGCAGGTGTTCAGATTGACCCAAAAAGAGTCAAAGCAATTCAGACTTTATCTGTCCCTAGATCAAAGAAAGATATCCAATCCTTTTTGGGAAAAATTAATTTTGTCAGGAGGTTTATTCCAAATTTTGCAGAATTGGTTAAGCATGTGACCTCAATGTTGAAAAAAGGATCAGAGGTAAGATGGACTGATACAACAAGACAATCATTTGAGTCTATTAAAAAAGCTATTATGGAGGCTCCCACATTAATAAGTCCAGACTACAGCAAGGAGTTCCACATATTTTCTTTTTCCTCTGAAGACACCATTGTAGCAGATTTATTGCAGCAAGATGAAGAAGGTTCAGAACATCCAATGGCATTTTTCAGAAAGAACTTGAGGGATGCTGAATTAAGGTATGATATTATAGAAAAACAGGCATATGCTCTTATTAAATCCTTGAAGGCTTTCAGAGTTTATATCTTGCATTCAAAAATAATTGCATATGTGCCTTCTGCTGCAATAAAATATGTCTTGACACAACCTGATGCTGATGGAAGAAGGGAAAAATGGATTGCTAAAATGATAGAATTTGATATAGAGCTGAGGCCCACAAAGCTAGTAAGAGGTTAGAGGCTTGCCAAGTTATTGGCTGAAGAAAATTGCAGGTCTTTGGACATTGATTTCCTATATGAAAATGCAAAAGATTTTCAGGTAGAAGAGGAAAAAACAGCTAAAATAGAGAAAAAACAATCAGTGGCCGAGAATCTAGCTTCGTGTGGTTGGTATTCTGCAATAATTAATTTCTTGTTGAAGCTAGAAATCCCTTTAGAATTTACTCAAAGTCAAGCTAGAACTTTAAAACTCAGGGCAGCAAAATATTGCATCAATAAAAATCTGCTCTACTGGAGGGATCCATCTGGAGTATTTTTAAGGTGTCTGGACAAAGATCAGTCAAAAGAAGTTATGCAGGAGTTTCATAACAGCATGTGTGGAGGGCACCATTATTAGAAAACTACAAGCCCATAAAGTTCTCAGAGCTGGGTACTATTGGCCCACTTTATTTTCTGATGTATTTGTTTTTGTTAAATCTTGTGACAGGTGCCAAAGATTTGAAGGAAAACAGCAGTTGAAATCCCTGCCCCTAAAACCAATTCAGGCAAAAGGACCCTTTCAACAGTGGGGTTTGGATTTCACTGGGGAAATTAATCCACATTCCAGTGGCCAACATAGGTGGATATTAGTAGCCACTGATTATTTCACAAAGTGGATTGAAGCAGTCCCTACAAGGAAGGCTGATCATAATGTGGTCATGAAGTTTTTGACAGAGAATATCTTCACCAGATTTGGTTGTCCACAGAAATTAGTCACAGATAATGTAGCAGCCTTCAAGGCCAAAGAGTTGGTGGAAATGTGTTACTCAATGGGTATCAAGCTTGTTCATTCCACCTCATACTATCCACAGGGAAATGGTCCAGCAGAATCCTCTAATAAAAGTCTGATCAGGATAATTAAAAAACTGTTAGAGGACAATAAAAGGAATTGGGATTCAAAGCTCAAGTATGCGTTGTGGGCTGACAGAGTGACCATTAAGAGATCCACAGGCAATTCTCCTTTCAAGATGGTATATGGTACTGAGGCTATGTTTCCAATTCAGCTAACTCTCCCTGTGGCAAAATTCCTTCAAGAAGAGCAGGAAGAGAATGAAGACATGGCAAGAAGGATCACTGATCTAGCAGAAATACATCAAATTAGAGAACATCTAGTTGAAAAAGTTGCAGCACATCAAAGAAAGGTCAAGGAAGCCTTTGACAAAAGGGAAAAAACAAATAATTTTCAGGTTGGTGACTTGGTTTTGAAGTGGGATGCATTAAAGGAGAAGAAAGGCAATCATGGGAAATGCGATGCTTTCTGGACAGGGCCTTTCATCATTTCATAGGTTCAAGGGAACAACACCTTCATACTGAAAAGTATGGAAGGAGAGACAGTTTTTGATGGCTCTATTAATGGGCGGTTTTTGAAAAATTATGTTGTTTAAGGTCTTTTGGCCTTAAAGGCTGTAAATATTTTGTGTTTATCAGTTTTGTGCAGGCAAAGTAGACTCCATGCCCAATGGAACACTAGGAATTTTGGTTAATTGGTTTTCAGCTGGAAAGGCAATGGTCTACAGGTTCTTGAGACCTCACAGGGAGGATCTCATCCCCAGAAGGAGCCAGTGTTAGCTCTGCTACATTTTGTGACATCTGATGGATGGAGAGCAGGGGTGGCAACCTTGTTTCATGTCTTATGAAGACTCGCAGAGATCAGTTCCTTTTCTATTTAATTCTCCTTATAGCTCCTGCTAACCTCCGTTTCCTCCCTCCTCTTAAATCCTCCTTATTCTCTTTAAACCCCTTTATCCTTGTTTTGGTCTTAAAGCCCCGCCTGAACCCTTTTTTACCTACTCCAATGTTATCAAACCCTGCTTACCCTTTATAAACTTCGTTACTTTTTATAAAAGCCCGAAAGCCTTTTAAACCCCACATAAACCTTATATGTTTATTCCTGGGCAATTAAGTTTTAACATCGGTTCATTTAACTGCACATATCATAAAATTAATGACCCTAAGCTTTAATAAAGCCCGGGCCCGCCCGGACCTGTCAAATCAACCAACAAACATGAGCGTTAATCCGTGACCATCCGATGATCCAACACCATACGCAACCCATGCTCCCGTGAACGCTCGTCCGTTACGCGGAGGGAAAGCGGTTTCCTCGTCGTCCCGTCAGACACACGTAACATTTTTGTTCCATCGCACCGCCCTGTACGAATACCGCCATAGCCCGAAAGTGGTGCGGGGAAAACCTTTTACCGCCCGTCCTGCCTATTCCCCGGCCATTAACGCGCTTGCTCCTTTCGCTCCCGATCACCGTCGGATCTGCCGCGTCCAGATCCGACGACCCTCATTTCTTCATCCGCCTATCTTCCGATATCCTCTGTCAAATGATCTCCACCGTCTGATTACATGATCTGACGGTCCTCGTTTATTCCATCATCCGCCTCCCGATTCCTCCCACTTCCGATCTCCGCCGTCCATTTTGTCATCCAACGGTCAATATTCATTTGCAGGTCATCGTCCAGTTTCATGCAATTTTCAGTGTTTTCGGCTTGTCTCGTGCACGCAGAGAAGGAGGGAAGCCATGATCCAACGACCTACGCATTAAAGCCCTCAGCTACTATATTCAACGCAGTGTACCTCCGAAGGACAAAAAGGACCACCTTGAGCAGATAAATGACTGCAGCAGTTATTGAAAGTCATGCAGATAATACTTCACCTATTCAAGGAGTACACCAGAGTACAGAAAGAGCCATTTTGTTCATTAAAACATTCAGATTGTAGCAGAAGACCCATATCTAACTGTAAATGTGGTTGGTGGTCAATTAAGACACCTCCACGCATAGCCTAACAGAGTAATTTTGTAAACAAATTCTATATATACCCAAAAAAACGATGTAATCAGGTTGATGAGTGTTATTTTGCTGTAAGGTTCAACTTCTAGAGATTGTAACTGTTGCGATACCTGCAACGTCTGGTCTTTATTTTCAGCTAATGCAATCTTCTTTTGTTGTTAATTGCTCATTGTCCACTTCTCTTTCTTGTTCCAGGCTGTGCCTGTTTTACATTTATTCATGTGCTGTTAATGTTTAACATTAGAGGGGCTGTCATCCCACCTCTGTGTTAGGATTTAGCATGTATCATTGAATTTGTTATCAGGTTTATGTTGTTTTAATACCAGAGAGTTGTCATCCTGTCTGTGTATAAGGAAACAGATTTACAGACCTTTTAACTGGTTGCAACCGGCCATCACAGGGTCCTGTGCATCTGCTGGTGTGGTCAGTCTTCTCCATTATCACCTTATCCTCAAGTTGTGAGTAATTGGTGGTCTAAAGCCTTGTAGTCTAGGGGTGTTCACCCATGTCTAGGGTCAATCACAGTAGAAGTGGTTATTTGGCATGAATATGAAGCATTTCATTCATCCACCATTTTTCCAACATTTTTGTTGAGTTTGTAATGTTCCTGAGCATCTTAGAGATACAACCTAGGAGAGTTTCTTGGGGTGATAACAGGTCTAATGTAACAACATCGTCTATGGCCCCTTTCTCAATTGGAGATTCTATTGCAGCCTACTTTGTCACTAATGCTTCCACTTATTTGGCAGTCGATGCTAGTTCTTGTGTAATACTGTCATCTGTGGCTTCTTCTTCTACCACGAATCCCTCTTGCTCTCTGGTTGGCATCATGGCAACAAGTTCTTCTTCTGTCAATTTAGTGAATTGTGGCCAAGCCATAGAATTTTGTGATAGGGCATGCACCACCAGCAACCTGACAAGCCCATGGTTTGTGAGGACCGCCAATGGTTGCTGCGATCGACAAGAAGGCTATGCCATTAACTGCAGAGTATTCCATAAGAAATGTGGCATATCCAGAGAATGCACATGATGGAACCGAAGGCATGAAAGAAATTTAAAATGATATTTGAACAGGGTAGCAAGCCGCCCTTCACAAGTGATGTATCGCACCATAAAATACGCGACCTCGACCCATGGATGTGGAAAAGACTTCCAATCATATCCCCTTCCCTTTTGAACCACAATCTCCCCTGCTTGCAAGAATAATTTCAGAAATTCTAGTAGAGGCGATTTCTAGGTGAACCATTTCTGCCCACATTGCGGAAATTCACGAACAGTCGAAATAATTTTCTCTGTGACAGGAATGTCTAGCCCACGAACTCTGGAATAATTCTCGTCCAAGTTCAACGCAAATTCGACTGTAATAACTTCATCGAATCCCTGCAACCTCTCAAAATAGGTATGCCACCCCGCATTCTAAAAAACCTGCCATACATCCGGATGGCGTCAAAGCTGCACTGTATATTCAGGTTCATGCCTAACATATTTCCCACCCATTCTGCAAATTACTCTGTAGCAGAACTTGGAGTAGCAACAAAACCGTTGATGAGAGCATTAGCTGGTAACATTTCGATGACAGGGATTGCAGTTGCAAGGGATGCAGTAAAAGGAAAATATGGGTGAATATTATGGAAAAATCCATGGTGGATTATGCATTAGGGGAATTTTGAAGTCTAAAATGGGCCTCCTAAGGAAATTATAAAATAATAGTGGAAATAAGAAAATAAGATTAGATTACATCATCAAATTTTAGAGGGAAAAATTAAAAAACTATTTTTTCAACGTATCTCCCTATGGGTTTTCTCAAATTTCGAGTGGAAACACTCATTAGATGCAAAATTTGATTCATCATCCAATAAGTATGCATGTTGAATACTTTCAAAGGACCCTACTAAACTAAAAATGACAAATACATCAAAAACATGATTGCAATCATGGTTTTTCATGTATTTCTTATTTTACATGTAGCAAGGTCCATCGAGCGTAGGCAACATGGGTACTCCTTGGATGAGGAATTAAATTTTGCATCCAACAAGTACTCCTGCTCAAAATTTGACTAAAACCTTATGGAGATAAGTTGAAAATATGAGTTGAAAAAGTACTTTTATTATTTTTTAATCTTTTTACTTTTTTACTCCAAAAATGGTGAATCATCCCCCATGGTTGACATCATCATCTTGAATCCTTTTGGTTCTTATAAAGTCTATTTTGGTTGTACATTTTTCTTAGGAGGCCAATTTTAGACCTCCTCATTCCCCTAATGGGTAAATAATGTCAATTATTACAATGAGTTGGAAAGGACCATAATTTAATTCAATCATACATAGCTCAAGTTCTAATGCGTATAGATAATTGCGCAAGGTATGGTGGAGATATAAATGTTAATGTAGAGTGTACGAGTTGGCGCGAGGTTCAACAACAATGATGAAGAATCATTATTGCTATTAAATACGACATGTTTAACATTAATATGGTACCTCCCTCGAGCTAAGGGATGACCATCCACGGTCATGTTTGGTCATGTCATAGGTGAAATGTCAATCAAATCCGCAAATTCAGTTGGGGATGTCCTGTCAACTTACCTTGACGAAGTAACAGTACTAGTGTACTTATACGAAATCGAGATGAATAGAGTAACATCACCGGAGGAGTAACAACACCGGTGTACTTAGACAAAATCACGACAAACAGAGTAACAACACCGGAGGAGTAACAACGCCAGTGTAGTACTTAGGTGAAATCAAGATCCATAGAATAACAACACCAAAGGAGTAACAACACCAGTGAAGTAATTAGATTAAATCATCATTCACAGAGTATCAACAAGAGAGGAGTAACAATACCAGCAAAGTACATGCAACAAAAATAATGATAGAGTAGTAACAACATTTTATTATATATATATATATATACAATATTTTTTTTTTTAACAAGAGGTTCAAAGGAAGAATTCTTTGCATTAACAATTTAAAAACTAGAATTATCAGAGAGATATTTAATAAAGGAGTCTTTGGAAACTGGATGGTGATACAATTTGAGGTGATGTCCATTTATAATTAGGGGAGTATGTGCCTCATCGATTGTTACGAGTCTAACAGTCCCATTATGAAACACCGTGTCAACTTCATATGGTCCTATTCATCTAGAGCAGAGTTTTCCTTTAAAATATTTGAACCAAGAGTCATAGAGCAATGCCAAATCTCCTCTTTGAAACACATTTTTCTTGATAAATTTATCATGCCATTTAGTTCATTGTTGTTGAATTGCAACAGTGTTCTAGACAACTACCAAACGAATTTCATCCAACTCATTTAACTGTTCAAGTCGATGTTTCTGGGCTTTTGAAAGATTCAAACCTACTTCAAGGGCTATCTTTAGCATCTTAATTTCAAATTCCACTGGAAAAAAAGGGGATTTCCCATAGACAAGCTCGTATGGTGAAAATTCTGTTGTGTTCCGCCATGTTGTTCTATACGCCCAAAGTGCCTTAGGAAGCTTTTCAACCCAATTTCGACAATGGTTTGCTACAATATTCGTAAGGATATTCTCCATCACTTTATTTGTACTCTCGACTTGACCATTCACTTGAGGATGATATGGATATGTCACCTTGTGCTTGATTCCATACTTCTTCATAAGTCCTGCTATCCGATGTGATGTGAATTGTGCCCCTCCATTTGAAACTATCTCGCTAGGAGCTCCATACCGAGCAAACATTTGTTCGAATTTGAAATCTAAGACAACCTGTTATGTTGTTTCCACAACAACCTTGGCCTCTACCCACTTTGTCACATAATCCGTGCATACCAGAATGTGGATTTTCTAATGTGAGGATGGATTGAATGGTCCAACAAAATCAATAGCCCATTTCTCAAAGGGCTCAAGAACTAGTTGAGGTTGTAATGACATCTCATCCAACCGACCAAGTTGTCCCATTCACTAGAAGTTATTTCACCTTCAGACATATTTCCCTACATCACGAAAAATAGATGGCCAATAGTACCCCATCTATAAGAGCTTATGACATGTCCTCTTATCTGCAAAATGACCCCCACAGGGGCCATTATGAGAAGCTTTTACATTATCATAGATGTCATCTTCACCTATGCAACACCAGATTTGTTGATCAAGTCCTGTATAAAAGAGGTATCCCTCTATCCACAAATAGTGGGTGCTATGATGGATAATACTTTTCTGCTCTCAGTATGGTAGTGTTGAGGTACTTTTCATGTAGCAAGATAGTTAGCAATATCTGCATACCACAGAGTGTGAGTAGAAATTGCAAAAAGATGTTCATATGGAAAAATATCCTCTACAGGTGCACCTTCATCACTAGTATCCAGCCTATGTAGGAAATATGCAACTACATTATCTTTCCCTATCTTGTCTACAATGGTAATATCAAATTCTTGAATTCGTAATAACCATATCTTAATATGACCAAGAGTTATCGGTTTATTCATCAGATACCTGATGGCTGTATGATCAGTGTACATGAAAGTGGGATACCCTATAATGTAATGCCGAAACTTATTAATAGCATAAATAACAGCCAAAACTCTTTTTCAGTTACCGTATAGTTCAGTTTAGCAGGAGTCAAATTCTTGCTGATGTAATAAATCACATACAGTTTCTTGTCCTCCTGTTGTCCCAAGACTGCCTCTACTGCTGTGTGAGAAGAATCTATAGAGATGTGAAGCAGGAGCTTCCATTCAGGACCATGTAATATCAAAGCTTTGCAAACTAGTTCTTTGATTTTCACAAAGGTTGTTTCACATTCATCTATCCACACAAATTTTGCATCCTTAGGTAACAATTGAAAAAGTGGAAATGCTATCTTAGAATTTTTTTCTATAAAATGTCTATAATAGCAAGCATAAATGATGAAAATACGTACCTGCGCTGGTGTCTTAGGTGTAGGAAAATTTAATATTACCTCTACCTTGGAAGGATCAACCCAAATTACTGCAACTGAAAGCAGATGTCCTAGCACTATTCCTTCCTTCATCATCATATGGAATTTTATTGTATTAAGAGAAACACGTGTTTTATTACATCTCTTAAGTACTTTCTCTAAGTTTTCTAGACCTTCTTCAAAGGAATCCCCATACGGGGTGAAGTCATCCATGTAGATTTCAACACTATCATTGACTAGATTAGAAAAAATCCCCAATATTTCCCATTGGAAGGTAGCAAGAACATTACAGAGACCAAATGGGAGGACTCGATATGCAAAGGTTCCTGATGGGAATTTGAAGATAGTTTTATCTTGATCCTCAAGGGCTATTTGGACCTGGTTGTACCCACTAAATCCATCCAGAAAGGAGAATAACTTCTTTTTGGCTAAGTGTCAAAGACCTAGTCAACAAAATGTAAGGGAAAATGATCCTTCTGAGTTGCTTTATTTAATTCCCTATAATCAACACAAATCCTCCACTTGTCATTCTTTTTCGAAACAATGATTACTGGGGATACCCATTGACTACCCGAGATTGGGTAAATATATCCCACATCCAATAGTTTCTGTAATTCATCTTTGACAATGTTCTTTAAAGCATGATTCATTCTTCTTTGTGGTTTCCAAACATGTCTACATTCTTCTTTATTATATATGTGATGAGTAAATAAATCAACATAGATCCCTTTCATGTCTGTATATTCCCAAGCGAAGGATTCTTTCTGTTCCCGAAGGACTTTTAGCAACCGTTCAAACTAGGAAGGTGAAAGGTTAGGATTAATGTTCAATGTCTTCCTTGGTTCAATTTCTACAGGAATACTATTACGGGGTACAATTATAGGAACGTTTTCAACTTCAATCTCTGGTTCAATAGCTTCCTGAACATTGCAACTCATAACATATTCTAATACCTAGAGGGTTGAATCAGAAATAAAATTGGGGTTGTTGATAAAATCACTAATGGCATCATCCCCCATTTCATCCTTAAAACAAAGGGCTTCACCAATAGTAAGAGTTGGTCTAATTTCTTCATTTTCAGGTTCGATCTCTTTTGCAAGTAGAGGTTTTTGTGTTAAGGTAAATCCTGGTTTATCTGACGAACTCAGTTCTACAAGGGGATAAAGAATAATATTCTTTGTAACTTCCCCATTGGATATTACCATATTTCTCGACCGACACCCGATGTAAGCGTCTGTGGTCACAAGCCAAGGTATTCCTAAAATCAAAGGATGCCCACTGGCTGGGGATTGGGTATGTAATACTAAAATATCAATAGGGTACTGCCATGAGTCTATTGAAATAGTTATATCTTCCAACTTCCCTATCGGTCTTATAATAGACCGATCTGCCAATTCTAGGACGGTGGGAGTTGGTTTAAGGTTTTGTAGACCCAATGTAATCACAATTGCATAAGTTATAGCATTAATTTCTCCCCCCAAGTCTACCAACACATTTGGGATATCAACCCCATTAATCTATACTATAAGAATTGTGTTCCTTGGATTTGATCATTTTCCCACAACATGAATAGTGAGTGGATCCTTTGGTTTTCTTCTAGGTTTCTTAGAGAAATATTATTTGATTGTTTTGGCATAAATTGGTACGTCCTTCATAGCCTGAAGTAAGGGAATTTTGACAAATAAATTTTGCAATTCCCCTAAAAAATGAAATTTAGGATGAGGACTATGTTTGCTCAAGGATAGCCTCTCAGGTAAGGTGGATGAGTCTGAAATCCTCAAGTAACAATTGTTTGAGAAGGGGGTTGTTGCTCCATAGGAATTTGTGTTGACTCATCCCCAGCTGTTCCAACAGAATTCCTAGATTCTGGTTTTGAGACTTCATCATTAGTGTGTTCAACATTTATTGGTGAAGTCTAAGTATTTACCACCCAACTGGACCAAAGATTTAATTCATTACATTCTGAGGTGGAAATACAGTATGTAGGAATGTTGAGTGTCTCAACCTATTGATCCTCCCTATATTTTGAATTTGGGTTGGATTGAATAGGCAGTTGTGGACGAAGAGGAGAATTAGTGGTTGAAGCATTAGAGGGCAGCTGTAATTTCTTTTGTGGCATAGGCTGGTAGAATTGCCCTGAAGGAAGAAGAGGAGGTCCACGCCAATTCTAGGACCATGAAGGAGTTGGACCAAACTGAGGGAACCGTGGTTTCCAGGGCATTGGATATTGATAGGACTGTGACCATGAAGGTCAAAAAGGTACAAACTCAAGACCAAAATTTAAATTATTAAAAATATACTGAGAAGGGTCTTGAGGCATACCTTGATTCATGTTGTATGGTTGTGGTTTCCATGGTTTCCTTGATCCCATGAAGTACAACTGATCTACTTCTTCATTTGCTCCCTGAAAAACTACCTTCAGCCCAGGAAGAGATGGACAGGTGTTAGTAGAATGGCTTTGTCCACATATTACATATGTTTCGACAATATTCGGTGGACATTCCTTCAGCGGGTGCTTATTTCTGCATTGAGGGTGGAAAATAGACATGGCCTTGTATGCTTCCATCTTCTTCCGTTTCACCTATAAAATGTCCAGCTATGAGGATAATGTGCTCAAGATATCAGTCCTCAAGTTGTTCAGCAAGTTTCCAATTTCTAATTTTGTAACTCCACCGTTGGATGTCTTAAGGGTTCAGATCCCCTGCCTCTGCCTTACAGCTCCATGTGAACACTTATTGCACGATTCGCAGATGGTGCCAAAATATTCCTTTGATATGTCTCCCTCTCCTACTACATTCAAAAGTTCCGAAGACTCCTCCCTTTGTGCCCAAAGAAAAAATATTTTCAAGATGTCCTTATCCAATTCACTATGGCCTTATCTCTGCAAAATGTATTGGAAATGTTCCACAAAGTCCTCCATGTTCTCATCCTCTTTTTGCATAATCTTAAAGATTTATTCCTTAACATCTCAGGATTTGCAGTAGTCTTGATACTTTTCGAGGAAAATCATCTTCATATCATCCCATGTAGTAATAGATTTCCCTCCTCAACCCATAAACCATCTCAAAGTTGTTCCCTTCAAAGTGGTGGGGAATATATTCAATTTTTGTGCATCAGAAATATAGTCATACCCTTGTCAGATAACGTCGAATTCAAACAGGAAGGTGTCTGAATATTCAGAAGAAAGACCATGAAAGTTAGGTATTGTTGTCAGAGGAACTCGATCGAAGAAGTTGCAGGAGCTATGAATATCTTCCAATATTCACTTGGAATCTCAATAGGTTTTGGTTGTTCTATAATGTGTGGCTGAGTCTGTTTAACAACACTCCCTTGATCAAATGGTGCAGTGAATTCCCTTAAGTCTTCTTCTTCTTTTGAACTCACTGTGTTCAGTTCCCTTGATCCTTTGCTTACTAATTCTTCCTTGAATTGTGCTTCTGTTATTAGGGGAGGTTCTGGTTGTGAAACTGACTGCCCTCTAGATATCGTATGAGATCCCAACCTAACAGAAGCTTGTGATGATGCCCCTAATTTGACTCTTGAAATGATTTCTTGGATATAGGTATTTCTACCTAGATCTTTCCTTCCTCTTTTTGGGGGTCTTCATCTACCCCTTATATTTGTATCTCTATTCATGCAATCAAAAAATAAAAGGAAAACATTCAAATAAATTAAAATCTAGGGACCTGAAGCAGGGTGAAAACTTCCCTCCCGAGGATGAGAAAGTGGCCCCTAAAAAGAAAGAAAAATAAGGAAAGCAAACCAATCACAAAATTCTAATCTCGGGGCCTGAAACATGGTGAAAAAAAAACTTCCCTTCCCAGGACTAGAGAATGTTTCTAATGAAAGAAACACACAATCTAATGTTCAAGACCTAGAGCAGGGTGAAAAAACTTCCCTCCCCAGGATGAGAGAATGGTCCTATGGTCAATACTAGTCATACTTTCGCGCCTTTGATAGCCTCCCCAAAAACGACGCCAAAATGTTGGTGTTCATATATGAATAATGCAATTCATCCAATTCCACATTAATTGTCAACCTTCGGCTCGACTAGTTATTTCACGGCTATCATGCAAGGTATATGCAAGCCACAAGTTCCCTACCCAACAGTTAACATTCAATCATAACATAACAATGTGTAACAACAAGTTATAATTGTAACAGCAAATAAGAGTAACAAAAAGTTAAGAATCACAGTAACACACTGAAATCATTACGCAACAAAGAGATAACACAACATCAAATAAACCTACACACGTATCTAATCCAACAACGCCTGGTCAAGAGAGTGGGCCCAACCCCCTGATCAGGGTTGTGGAAAGATCGAGATCTATAAAATACTCAAAGGATCAACAATTGTTTTAATCAAAATATCATTAAAGATTTATGTTGTTACAGCTCACAAATATTGTATATCTCCTAGCGGTGGATTTCCCAGCCCTGTAATCACTACTTATACTTTTCATTAATTAACTGACAATGCCTAAGATTACGACAGTTGTCTACCTACAAGTACATAACGGTTTCTTGAGATAAAACATAATTCAAAGATAGCACTTGTGTTGGTCGATAGGTTGATCCACAGTTACAACTGATATCCAAAGATAGTGTTGCCAGCTCAATAGTCATCATATGCTGAATCATGCCTTTGA
Organism: Pinus tabuliformis; assembly: GCA_031772625.1. Classification (NCBI taxonomy): domain Eukaryota; kingdom Viridiplantae; phylum Streptophyta; class Pinopsida; order Pinales; family Pinaceae; genus Pinus; species Pinus tabuliformis. The sequence continues at coordinate 932,292,007 of CM062808.1, forward strand.
TCATCATTCCTCCAAATCTGAATGAAAACTTAAGTTAGCAAGCCACTTTAGGCAATAATCCCCTATGACTACACTTCATTAATTAACATTTCACAAAGACATGAAAATAGGTGTACCTTCACTATTTAGAATGCAAATCGACCAACAAGGGCATGAAATGAGTTCAGTAAAGGGATAAAAAGGTGGGTAAAAATAGGCAAAATTAGCAACAAACACTTATCAAAAACCTTCTCTTAACTCAACCAATTCCTCTTTCTCTACATTAATCATCATCCTGTTCATGCTAGCTACTTTGGCATGCTATTCCTTCTCATTGTGACTTCCTCCTTTAACCAATAGCCATTTTCACCCTCCTCTCTACTAATCTGTAACCTTTTCAAGAGATATCATTCTCTCGATTTCCCCTTGTCTGCAATCTTCAATTTAGGTTTACAAAACTGCTCTGTACTCTTTTATTCTCAATTCAATTCAAATAGTCAAGACAAAATGATTAAATGTCAAGTTCTAAGCCTGAACATTGTTTTTGTCCCTCCAAAGGCTATCACTCCTTCTTCTTTCTGCCAAGTCCTCAATCCTGGGTTCCTACACTTTTTGTCCTTCCTACAAAGCCAACACCTCTGGTTTTGCTGTCATGTCCCAGGGACCTCTCACTCCTTAAACACTCCACAATTTCTTCAAACTCTTCCCTTGAACCATCAATTCTCAAATTTAATATAAATTTCAAAATAAAATAAAATTACTTCATTGGGCTCCTCTAGATCATATCTTTTATATCTTTCATTCCTCCTTTATAAATTCTCTATTTTGAAGTTTACAAAGCAATTATGCTCTGATACCACATGATGCAAACCCAAATTTGAGTCTGCTTGAAACCCCACAGTTCCTAAACCTGTCCTCAAAAGACGCTTCCTTCAATCCTAAAACTAGGGAGAAAAATTAATTTTTAAAAGTTAAGTGGGACATAAATCCCACCGAATTCAAGAGTTGTTCAAACATCCCCCAGAACCAAAACATGCATACAAATGCATAACCTAATTAATAACAAAACCACCGTGACCAAGCTGGTTTATATAAATAAGCCAAAGGGGAGGCGTTAAGGCCACCCCAAAGAACCACCACCAGCAGAGCTTCTCCAAATACACAAGCGCAGGCCCTTTTCCAAATCTTCAACACCCACTTGCTTAGTTTGGCTCCTTTACGCTCGGCCATTAAATCGTCCTCATGGTCATGTCCTTAAAATCCCAATTCTACTCTTTCTCCGCTATCACCATTCCTCTTCCTCGCCCTCAATAGATCTGATGCTATAAAAAAAAATATTTACAAAACCTGTCGAGGTGGAACCCTCAGGGAGGGACCGACTTACTCCTCTGCTTCTGTTCTCCAGCCTACTTTCGTTGGCTTGACTCAAGTGAAAATATCTTTATGGAAACTAGCAGGGTAGAACCTTTGGGTAGGACTCATGGTTTGGTCAACTGCAACCTTCATCAACGCTTGGGTGACCCAGTGTCTAGTCTGTCTGCCTCCTTCCTGATGTGCTCCTTCCTCGAACACTTGGATGGATCCTCCAGCTTCGCACTATTAGGTGACTATTTTCTCTAAAAGAACTTAAGTTTTGTCTCCCATTCTTCGTCAATAGGCATACTTATTTCAAGCATGATACTATAAATAAACTAATTTTTTCTCTCCTTTTCCTATCTTCGGCCCCTTTGTTCATAGAGTTTATAGTCTATGGCTTCCGTTATGCCACTATAATCAAAATAGATAGTTGATATACTATGTTGATTAATCAATCGATTAAGGACTCCCACCACTGAAAAGGGACTCTCGTCTTATCTATCTTATCCCTACTGAGCTTGATTTTGCGGCCTCTACATACTCATATGTGCTTATCTATAATATATCTGCACTCAATATAACCTACAAGGCTCTTTTATATGCAATCAACGAAATATTTCCACATAGATTAATCTCGAACACTCGAACAAAATAATTCTTCTATTAAATTAATTCTCTATACAAAATTATAAAAATGTCCTCTCCTTGACCTGATTTACATAAAATTGGCGCTCTCGACCCTTTTGGACTAACCACTATACTCTCTACTCTCCTCTCCGCACGCTTATACTTCTATATCCCTTACACACATTAATTTAATTTACACTATTAAAAGAGAATTTTGGACTAATTCAATTCAGATTCACAGAAATCCCACCTAAACCTCCAAGCTACGATTCTCTAGATCCACAAATCTTTCAAGGAATCCAACTACTCTCAAATCTCTCCAACTCACTCAAATATTCTCGAGATCCATACTATGGAATAGATATGATTACAATTTCTTTCTTTAATTACATATTTTCTAGAAATATTTAAATACATAGGATATACAAATAATTTAAACAAAGACACTCACTTAGGGAACCAACTCCCTTGGTAAATAAACCCCTACGTCTAGTCAAAAGTACTTTTTGACTTGGAAGTGGAATAATCCTACATCAATTACTATCTCTTTCTCTTCTCACAAAACCTTTTAGCTACATATTGTCAATTTCTATCTCTCCACTAGTAAAGGCAAATATTTGGTGGTTTAGATAAATCATGTTCTCACTCCATTTTAGTAAGCTGCCAAAATTACTATGCTAAGAGGGGCATGCTCTGCCTATTAAGCCACTAGCTACCCAGGATTTTAACCAGAACCCTCTCCCTGTGTGTAACAACCCCAAGTTAAAATTTCATGTAATAAAGTTAATAAAGGATAAAATAAGACCAAGGTCAAGGGACACTTATTCCAACTTGAATGTTGGGCAAGACATCCTAGTGGGTGTTCATTTGGTTTATTCTGGCTAAGAAAAATGACAAAGGAAATGGCAAAGGTATTGACAAGGCAAAGAGGAATTAATTGGCATCTTATTTACGAAAATAATGGAAAATAGGAGAAAAGGAAGGTGAAAGGTCACATGTTCCATGTGAGGAGGAAATTGGAAGAAAATTGAAGAAAATAGAGGCCTCATTAATAAAAAGGATTTTGAGGATTAGTTCACAGCATTTTGACATTTTTGGGTTGGATATATCTCTCTATTATCTCTCTCTCCTACTCTTGCTTTGAACATTCTTGGATCACTCTAGCATTGGAGAAAGGAAGGAAAAAGGAGGACAAGGAAGTAAAGGGAAAAAAATATCAAACAAGTAAGAGCTGGATCAATTGACTACAATGGGATTACTTGCAGATATCAAGTTGCATGTATGATTTCCTTGCTAGTTTTAGCATGCATGTGTGTATTTGGTTCTCTTGTTGTCATAGACATGGGTTTTTCCAGCTGTGACCATGGTTTTCAACTTTCCCTTGCCATTTTTGGATAGCCATGGTGTGATGGGGTTCTTTCATTTGGTTGAGATGGATTTATAGATAGTTTTGGAACCGGGTGAGGTGGTCTCAAGAAAATTCCCATGGGCCTAAGAATCCCTTGACCAGTAATGACGGGATAACACTAAAGCATGAGGGTGGAGATGGGAAAATTACTCAAGGTATTGGTGAAGAAATCCGAAAGAATCTAGGCTTGTTTATGGCCTAGTGAGCCCTTAACCAATTTTGGCGAGATTGCGGTAAATACCGGTAGTGTATGTTTATTTGTTTTGGCATAGAAATCCCTTGACCGGTAATCATAGGATTGCGGTAAAGATTGATTGTATAGATGAGTGTTTCGAGCCTATAAATCCCTTGAACTGTAATGGCGGGATATGCGGTAAAGCATGAGGAAGCCCTGGTTGTTTTGTTGTGAGTCCCACATTCATGCTTGGAATATGGCATGGGGGTGATTGGCTAAAAGAAATACTTGGTTCAGCCCAATATATGGTCGGGTCGGATGTGGAAGTCCCTAACTTGGCTTGATTTTGCATCTATTAATAAGAGCTCTTTTTACCCTTGTATTTCATGAGTATTTATACTTGTTATTATGTGGCTGTGATGGTTGTTCTATTATTGTTATTATTCTGCTTATATGCTAGTTATACACATGGTTTATGAAAGACTTTAGTTATGGCTCTTATCATGTTTTGATTAGTAAATGAATGGTTAATGAATGTATGTCTTATTAGATGAAATTTCAATTATTTAGAGAAGACATTAGACATTTTTGATGATTCTCATATAAGTATGAAACCCCTATGTTCATATATGTAATTATGACCTATAAATTACATGCTCATTATGTATTTGACCAAATGTATGTCATGGTTAGGATAGGTCAAGTTAAGTCCTTGATCAAGTTTCGAACTAAAGGCTTTGTCTTTGTGTCATTTAGCATTTCTGAGAGTTTAATCAAGTTATGGGCATAGGTATAGATCCTAGACCTAGAAAGGTGGCTCAGATCTCGAGGCCGTTGGTACAAAACTAAGTAATTTAGTCCATAGTTGCTAGGAATCAGGCTTATGGGAGAAATTGGAGGGTTACAGTCACTGGCCTGCCTTGTCATGGGACCAACTGCGAATCCAAATGATTAAAAATTCAAGTTAACTCAAGGGTTGGGCACTTGGAGTGGTTGGTTAGCAACTAGAGGTCCTGTAGCACATGAGGAAGGGTAGTAAAGTTTTGGTTGGATGATTCCACTTCCTTAACTGTACCTAGGAGGTTGAGTCCTATCATAGTAACTCTTGATCACATATTTACCCTGGTGGATAAGTGAACTTGGGTAAGTATGGGAGGAGGTTGTTACAAAGTGGTATCAAATCATGGTACAACACTTGGACTGGATCGATGAAATGTTTTTTTCATGCATGCATGCAGGTTTTATACATGCTTGTTTTGTATGGATGGTGGTGGTCATTGTTATAGTTTTGTTGTCATGTAGAAGTTGATGATGTTGTTGTTGGGATGAGGTTGTCATGAATGCATGTCAGTTGTATATGTAATTGTTATGCATGTCACTGTTATAGTTTATGAAATCATGCATGGTAACTAGATGATGATTCAAAAGATGTCGATATATTTTTATGATTATGATTACACATGTATCATGCTAATTTGGTTGATCTTGTAGACGAGATATCCTCCCCTGAACTATACTAAGGTATGTTGGATATGTTTAAGTTTGGTCATATGACATGATATGTTTTAAGAAGAAGAGGATCAAATATGACTAGAAAATTGGTGGATTATAGTTCACGAGACTCTTCCTATAGATAAGAATAGAAGCATGGTGATGGGTACTCTCCTGACATAGAAAATACTTTGAGAAGTTTGAAGGCAGATAATGACATAAACATTCAGTCACAATAGAGACTTTCTAGGGCACACGAGAAATAAGTAGAGGTCAATGCAATTATCCTTAAGAGTTTATCATACTTGCAGAGATAGGGACTTCTTAGGGTCATTCATGGATAGGAGGACATGACTAATGGAGCCTATGGTAGAAGATCTCATGATGGACACAGGTCAAATAGGGATGATACCGTCAGGCATGGTAGATTCTTGGATACACCTAATAGGAGAGGAAGTGGACATGGGATTTATTCTAGTTCTAGTTCGGACATGTGCCATGGATATAATCATTATCATCCTTATAGAAGGAATTACAAAGGACATTTGTCGGATTAGTTCAAGAAAGCCAAGCCACCTACACTTGATGGAGAGTTGAAGAAACCGGAAGATGCAGAGGCATGGTTGCTTGGAATGAAGAAGTTCTTTGAGTTGCATGATTATTCCGAAGAACATGAAGGCCATGATAGCTATTTTCAGCCTCAAAGGGAAAGAAGACATATAGTAGCAATACGTGAAGCGGTTCAAAGACATCAGGACAAAGGAGTTGAGTTGGCATGAATTCAAAATACATTTTAGGAAGAAGTACTTTTCAGAGAGGTACTATGACAGTAAAGCTAAGGACTTCTATGAGATGATTATCGGATCGATGACAAATGAGGAGTACACAACTAAATTATTTGATTTTTTGAGGTACTGTATCTTAAGGATGGGAAGGTAAAATTTCACATATTTGTTAGTGGATTACCAATAACATTTAAATATCAGATTGAGTATGATGAGCCCCGGTCGCTTGAAGAAGTAATTGGAAAGTTGAAGCATTGTTATGAGCAATCAAAGCGTAAGACAAAGTCTCAAACGTTGTAAAGGGAAAGACAAGACTAAAGGTAAATCGCTACCGAGGTGACCAAGACCTTAGGATGCAGGTGAGAAAAATAATGTTGTTCCTTACAAGAAGTTTAATGCAGTTGGAAAGGGACATGGGTCATAGCCCAGAGGGAAGCGAAATAAAGGTGATGGTAAGGGACAGTTGCAGTGTTGTATATGTGGCAATGAGCATCTCAAGAAGGATTAGGCATTGTATCAGGGTGGGAGGCCTAAAATATACAATGCACAAGAAGCATAGACAGTTGGGGATATTGGACAAAGAATTCTTCAGATCTATGCAACATTGGATAATAGGAAGGAAGATCACAGGCATCTATTATCAAGATGGATGGTAAGATTTGTGTTCAAGTTGTATCTAATTATAGTTATGTTAACCCTGACCTTGTGGATAAGTGTGGTTAGAGAAAGGAATTGGATGCAAATTCTTGGCTAATGCAGTTCGCTACAGGTACTAAGAAAAGAGTTCATCATTGGGTAAGAGCTTGTGCATTTGAGTTGAACAGTGTGCCTACATCAGTGCATATGAATTTACTTCCATTGGGTTCGTACATTATTCTTTTATGTATGGATTGGTTATATCTTCACATGACCAATGTATATTTTTGTGAAAAGGCCATTGAGTGCTTGGATGATAATGCAGAACAGATAATATTGTAGGGTAAGAAGAAGGAAACATTAGTTGGAATGGTTACAAATATGCAGGAAAAACATAATCACAGGAAAGGGTGTGTGTTATTTGCATTTCATATCTCCAATGATAGAGGTAAGGATGTTGAGGATGTAAAAGTATTGAAGAGGTACCTAGTCTTGGAGCAGTTTCAGTAGGTGTTTCCAATAAATATTTTTTACAGTTTCCACCTCACAGCGAATTGGACTTTTCTATTGAGTTGGTATTAGTGAAAACACTAGAATCAAAGGAACCTTACAATATGAGCACTCTGAAGCTAGTGGAATTGAAGTTTTGGTTGAAGGGAATGCTTCACAAGGGATACACATGGCCAAGTGTGTCGCCTTGGGGTGCATCAACATTGTTTGTGAAGAAGAAGGATGGCACTCTTAGGTTGTGTATTGATTATGGGTAGTTGAACAAGGTGACAATCAATAATATGTACCCTTTACCAAGGATTGATGACTTGTTTAACTAGTTGAAGGGAGCACAATGTTCTCGAAGATCGATTTAAGAGGAAGATATAATCATGTATGCATCAAAGAAGAGGAAATCTACAAGAATGCTTTTCGGACCAAGTATGGGAATTATGCATTTATTATAGTTGCTTTTGGTTTGATTAATGATCCAAGTACTTTCATGTTCTTGATGAATAGTGCGTTGCATCCTTATCTGGACAAGTTTTTTATTATACCATTGATGACATATTAATATATTCTAAGAATGAGGCAGAGCATGCTGAACACTTAGAAACAATATTGAGATTACTAAGAGAGAATCAGTTGTATGCCAATTTTAGTAAATGCAGTTTCTTCTAGACATAGGTACATTAATTGGGACATGTTGGTTCCAAGGAAGACATACCAGTGGATACGGAAAATATCAGAGCTATCATGGAATGGGAAACTCCTAGGAATGTGGATGAGGTTAGATCATTCATGGGATTAACAGGTTATTACAGGAAGTTCATCTGGAACTTCTCCTGGATTTCCTACCCCATTACATCATTGCAGAGGAAAGGAAATAAATTTGAATGGATAGAGGAATGTGCAGCTAGTTCTAAGTAGTTGAAGCAGTTTTTGACAAATGATCTAATTCTCAAAATTATAGATCCAGATAAAGAGTTTGTAGTGTGTATATATGCTTTCAAGAGAGGACTTGGTGGAGTCCTGATGCAGGAGGGGCAGGTAGTATGCCACGAATCAAGGAAATTAAATGAGCATAGTAGAACTATGTGACAAATGATCTTGAGTTGGCATCGATCATTCATGCATTGAAGATGTGGAGGAATTAGCTTCTTGGCAGGAGGTTCATTCTGATGAGTGATCATAGTGGGCCGAGGTACCTCCTTGACCAACCTAATCTAAATTGCAGACAGGTTAGATGGTTGGCCACGATCAGTGAGTTGACTTTGAGATCAGGTAAATTAAAGGAAAAGAGAATAGGGTTGCATATGCTCTTAGCAAAAGAGTATAGGTAATTCACATAGTAGATATGAGTTAATATGAGGTTGTCATGTACCTCCATAGAATTTTTTTTTTTTACTTTCTTAAAAGGACTTACAAAGGAAACATGTCTATGTCCTAAAAACAAGGGTAATTTTCTAAGACACTTTCATTGGGTATTTACCTACCTTATACATAACTTTATTCAATTAGCTCTTTTGTTTGATCACTAGTATCCATTAATGTTATGACTTCTAATGTTATCCCTTGATATTTCCCTTGGTTAATACAATTCTCAATCTATCTCCTAGGGGAAAGTACTCATTATGACCACTATTGAAAATAACAGGTCACTTCAAAGTTGCATATGTCAGATGTTTATTATTATAGATAAGTTTACGATACATGTCCTCTACCCTATTTCAGTTCTAACTCTTTATATGTTGTAAGTTGGGAAAATGTGTTATTTCATTTGGTCATATCAAAATTCCCATACCATGCTTTGTCATTCACCCTTTTTCATATATTAAAGTATCATAAGCGTAGCAATAGTATGGTTTGGGTTTCGAAGCACTTGGGGAACCACAAACCAATCTTTGTGTTCCATCTCAACTTAAGCCATGTGTGTTTCACATGGTTTGGAAGTATTGGTATATATGAATGGTTGAGATGCAATATGGTCATCATCAGTTCATAGAGCTTGCCTCCAAACCCTAATCCCCTTTGTGCAATTTTCCTTAGTCGTTTGCTAGTGATGTCCTCTCCTGGGCGATGCTAAGTGAGCTCCCATAGAAACTACCAGCTTCCTAGTTATCCCCGTCTCTGTGTCATGGATTATATTTCACAAGTGGATGACTACTTGAGTTTTGTTTTTACATGATTATGGGCTTCATCCAAAAAGGTCCACCGAACGATTTGTACTCCACAGTGGATGACGGAATAGGGTGTGGGTTTAAATCCCATCGTTCGGACATCAGGCACTTGGCGCTACCCATTCTGGAAAATAGTATATTTACGCAACAAAGGTAATATAAGCACTTTGTCCTACTATTTTTAAGAACAATTTTCTCTTTTTTCCCTACTCTGGTTTTTGTCATCGCCTCTTCGTAAATTTTCCCTTTATTCAATCTATGGTTAGGCATTCACCATGACTTAGGAAGGAAGTGCATAAGGGATTTGGGTGCTTACCAGCTACTCTGTCTCGCGGCCTTTTCAACACGAAGCTCTCATCAATTTCTCTACGAGGTACTACTATTTTGCATCTATCATTCTATTTTGTGTAATGTAAAAGGAGCCCTTCCTGTCCGGTTTTTTATATTGTAATCAAGATTAAATGGATGTTTGTTATTTTTGTTAAACCCTCTTCAGCTAGGAGATATGAATACCCAAACATTGGCACCTGTAGTAGGTAAATTTTGACTTATTTGCTTTGGTTTGAGAATGTGAAACCTTTATAGTTTGGCTACTGTTATCAATAAACTTACCATCATTTTTGTTTGGTTTCCTTTCTCTTGTACAGATCTTATCTACGTTTGACTTGAATCCATCCTCTCATCATGGCTATGTACTCCACGACTAACAGTGCGTTGCACTGCTATAGGTCGATTCGTGCCTACCTTCCTAAAGAGTGTTCACGAGAGTTATCACACTGGAATTTTTATTTTTTTTATACATAAGGTTATGTCTGGTGATATACTTGCTTATTGAATGTCTGTGAAAGATATTTCTTCTTATAAGAATGGAACTTGTAATATTCTTATCGCCATACTTAAAACCCTTAAGTGCTCTTATTTGGGCTTGGGATAACTATTTGATGAGGATACAACTTTTATCCAATATACGAGGTTACTGTTTATTCCACTATTGGTTATTGTAATATTTTTTTTCAAACTATCATCAACAACCATTCTAGTGAAGGGTCTATAGACCTAAGTGATGTAATTACAATTCAACTTCCTGCTAAATTATTACATACTCCACGACGTTGCATGTTTGTTGTTCCCTAATTCTTCCCATGCACTGTAATTACATAATATTGGCTTTGTAATGTGAATTCTATGAATGTTTCTTCAGTTTGGTTATTAATTTACATCCTCTATTGAGAATGATGAAGATTCACCCATGATCATGGGAATTCGCTAGTTAAGAATTAATTTTCCCATGTCCTTAATACATTATATATCATGAAATGGTTTTTCTTTATTAACCAAATAGCTAGAGCTACACTAACTCATGCCCATGATTCACTTAGTCTTATCATTTGTATGAACTACATCTAGTTGAGGTATCATAATTATATACTTTTTACAACCTTGTTTATTTCCTAGGTGTATATTGGCAAAACATTTATATTGGTATCCTAACTACCTTAATATACATATGGGGTTTAGCTATTGCATGTATGGTAACCTTTCAAATTTGATTTTCTACTTATAATCTAGTGTTCACCAAATAATGGCTGAAGTTTAACTTACAAGTATTCAATGGTTATATTTAATTTCATCAATCTTCCAGTAGATTCTTCTCCTTTGTATATATAAAGTTTATAATGAGTAGAAGGGCTACTAGGCATGACTCCTGGTTGGCAAAACTCTTTTTATTGTCCTGTTTGCAACCCTTGTAGTGATTGTAGTTATACTTATATATTTATGTTTCAGTATGACTCTTTTGAAAGAGATTTTTCAATTCAAGTAGGATCTATTTTGTCTCAATTATACCACATCTAACTACATGACTCTTCTTGTCTCTGAGGATAACGTTAAATTCCTCTTTTCCTATATAATTAAGGAGAAGTTGCAATGATAGTTTGCTAAATGATTTCTTGACTACTAAGTGACCCATAAGAAACCCTCACCTTACGAAAAATTCACTCGGTTAATCTCTTATTCCTAATCTATTTTCTTTGGATATGACATCTACTATATGCTCCACTACCTTATAGTTCCAGTCGCCGATCTTACCAGTATAACCATAGACGATCTTATTTTGCATACATTTCTTGGTTTACATGAACAAAACTCCCATTAATAAAATTTAACATTGCTCAATTAGCAAATTTAAATAGAGGCATTATAACCAATCCATTTGAAGACCTGTCAGTCATTCATACAAAAATTACAGAACCATGCACAATAGATGGTTATCTACATCTCACTCATATGAATATATAGATATAAAATTGTATATACATTTCTATAACTCATTACTGAACAAAATTTTCACCTATAAACAACTAGAAAATAAAATCTCATATCAGTTAATAAGTAGATGAAATAATAGTAGTATAATTAACACATCAACCAGAAGGTCTAACTGTAATCAACTGGAACAACTTGGGATGAACAAATTTCCACCCAGCCATGAACTCTTGCCATAGATTCTCCCCCGAGCTAAGTTATCCTTTACCCGGAATCAACAACCTCTTGTGATTCTGGACAAGGTATTCTTATGCTTTTCTTCCCTGGAAGAATTTCCTCAGCGACATCCCGCTTTCTAGGGTCTGCCAACCCTATAGCCTAGGATTTTTTATTTTTTATTTTTATTTATTTTTATTTTTATTTTTATTTTTTTATTATTTATTTATTTATTTATTTTCGAAAAAGTATCTTCCCTTTTTCGTTAAAGCCCACATTTTTCTCCCGCAACGCTTTATTTACCCTTACTCAGTGTTTTTTCCCACACTAAGTGATTTAATATATTTTTCTCTTCCAATCATATTAAATCTCATCAAGCAATCGCTAAGGATTTTTCAGAGTATATTGAGGGAATTTTGTCTAACCTTATATGTCCACATTACTTTTCGAATCTGGATAATGATCTCATTAACTCAATTGTTCTTTCCTAAGTAAATCTCTGATTCATTTTTATTATTAAAATCTATTTATTACATCACCATACTTATTTCAAATTGAGTTTACTTATGGCTTCATAGCCATCACACCAACATTGGTTCATCCTAATCAAAGAATATTCACATATTCACAGAGGGGTATTACATCTCCCCCCTCTAAAAGAAATAACATTGTCTACAATGTTTATTATTCAGTTGTCGCATTCTTGAACAATGCGAGGTAGGTTTCTTTCATAATATCTTCTCATTCCCAAGTAGCCTCCTCGGGATTAAAGTGCCTCCATTGCACTTTAGCCCAAGCGAAGACTCGATTTCGGAGCACGGTCTCTTTCCGATCCATGATATAGAGTGGCTCTGGCAGAAAATCTCCTTCGGGTTCCACCTTCACCAAGTTCCAATCAATTACATGCAATTTGTCATGAATATATTTTTTTAATAAGGACACATGAAATACATTATGAAATTTAATGTGACTGGGCAGAGATAGCTGATATGCCACTAGACCAACTCTGTCCAAAATTTCAAAGGGCCCATAGAACCGTGGTGCTAACTTTTCACAAGTCTCAGTTCTGAGAGTACATTTCCTGGGTTTTATGGGTAAGTAGACATGATCTCCAATGCTAAATTCCTTATGAGTCATTTTCCTATCTACATAACGTTTTTTTCCTGTCTTGTGCTATTTAGATATTCTATCTAATTTTTCGCACTGTCTACTCCATTTCCTGCAAAACATTTGGACCCAATGTTAATATACCCTCTGGTTTCCCCCAGCTAAGTGGCGTATGACATTTTCTTCCATACAAGGCTTCAAAAGGGCTCATCTTGATGGAAGCTTGGTAGTTGTTTCTATAGGAAAATTATGTTAAATTTAGAAAACCTCCCACTTAGTAGGCCTGTTCATGACATACATTCGTAGCATATATTCTAGGATCTGATTGTCCTCTCTGTTTGTCCATCTGTTTGGGGATGATATGTCGTACTAAAGTTTAATTGAGTCCCATGCCCCAAATAGAGCTTTCCAAAACTTGGAGGTAAATTTAGCATCTTTGTCCGACACTATCATTTTTTATACCATGCAGTAGAAAGATTTCCTTCATGAAAATTTTGGCAATCTAGGCAAATCCAAAAGTAGACTGTACTGGCGTAAAATGTGTTTCATTTGTCAAGGTGTCTACCACCACCATGATGGAGTCATTTTGGTGCTTTATTCTGGGTAACCCAGTAATAAAATCTATTGAAATTACCTCCCACTTCCATTCAGAAATGGGTAATGGATTTAACAATCTAGCAGGATGTTGGTGTTCCACCTTTACTTGTTGACATTCTATGCATATGGCTAAATATTTTGCTACATCACTCTTCCTACATGACCAAAACAAGTTTTTCTTAATGTTGTTAACATATTTTGGTATCTTGGATGTCCTACATATGGTTTCTTATGTTACTCATCTAATATATTTTGTTTTAGCTCAGCCACATTAGGAATGCACAATTTGTTGTGGTAGGTTAACAATTTCTTAAAATTTTCATCATATCCTGGAAATTCTTCATGTTGTAATTTCTGTTGAATTTCTCAATATTGAGGATCTTGTTGCATTTAATTTTTTATCTGTTCCTCGAAATTTCTACTATAGCTACTCATAGACCTCCCTATCACTAAATGGGCATGTCTACTTACAACGTCTGTGATTTTGTTTTCTTTCCCTTTTATGTGTTTTATATCAAATTCAAATTCACTGAGGAAAGCTAGCCATCTTGCTTGTCTAGCATTTAAATCGAGTTGACTAAAGAAGTATTTCAGACTGATGTGGTTTACTACCAAAACAAATTTTTTTCCTAGTAAATAGTGCCTCCACATTATTAGAGCGTGTATTATTGTTGTCAGCTCTAAATCATACACAACGTAATTGTTTTTGTGTTGTTTTAGGTTCTTGGACTCATAGGCTACTACCACATTTTCCTGCATCAAAACACCCCTAAGTCCTTCCAAACTTGCATCAGTACATATGGTAAATTCCTTATTTGGATCTGTAAATTTTAGTATAGGGGTTGTTTTTAACAATTGTTTCAGCTTGTCAAAACTTTCTTGACATTTGGTTGTCAACTCAAAATTTATTCCCTTTTTTCGAAGGGAGGTGATGGGGTAAGCTACCTTGGAAAACCCTTCCACAAATCTACGATAAAATCCCGCAATCACCATAAATGAACGAACTGTTGATACATCATTAGGTGCGGGCCAGTTCATAATTTCCCTCACCTTTTTAGGGTCTACACATAATCCTTACTTATAAATTATGTGTCTTAAATACTGTAGTTTGCTTTTGTAAAACTCACATTTGTTGAATTTTGCGTAAAGTTGATGTTCCCTTAGAGTTTGTAACACCAATCTGAGATGTTCTTGTTGCTCTTCTTCATCTTTAGAGTACACTAGGATGTCATCTATGAATACTGACACAAACCTGTCAAGGTATTTGTGAATTATGATATCCATTAAACGCATGAAGGTTGCTGGTGCATTAGTGAAACCAAAGGGTAACGCTACGAACTCATAATGACCATATATGGTTTTAAAAGTTGTTTTGTGAATATCTTCCTCTTTAATTTGTAGTTGATGATAACCAGTCCTTAAATCAATTTTTAAAAAAAGAGTTGTTCCCCTTACTTGATCAAACAAGTCATCAATTCGGGGCAGCGAATATTTATTCTTAATGGTTAGATTTTTTGGTTGTCGATAATCGATGCACATTCTAAATGTGCCATCTTTTTTCGTGACAAATAGTACCAGGGCCCCCCATGGTGATACACTAGGTCCGATATAACCCTTATCTAACAGTTCCTCTAGCTGCATTTTTAGCTCTAGTAACTCTAGTACACTCATTCTATAAGGGGCTCTAGACACGGGGGTAGCACCTGGTACTAAATCAATAGAGAAATATATATCTCTACAAGGGGGTAACTTGGGAATTTCCTCCGGAAAAACATTTTGAAACTCTTATGACTGGTAAATTCCCTAACCTTTCTTTTTTTTTGTTGCTCATCCCTTTCCACATGCACCATGTATACTTGACATCCTTTTCTTGCAGTACTTTTTAACTGTAAAGCTGATATTTTCTTGACTGATACTAGTTTTGGTTTACCTTTAACTACCCAGTTCTACACATCCGTACTCGTAAAACTCACCATTGTTTCCAAACAATTTATAGCATCCCTCTTTCTTTCTAAGCAATCCATGCCCATTAATAGATCATAAGATCCTAATGGAAGAATATTTAAAAATGCTTCTGTAGGGTAACCATTTAAATCAATGGGGCACTGTTTTACTTGGTTGGTCACCTTTCTTTTGGTACCAGTTGCTAACTCAACCTACCTTGCAGTTTTAAATTTCTCTAATTTTAATTTACATTTTTCTACAATTTGGGGACTAATATAACTTAAACTAGCCCTTGGATCAATTAAAATAGAGACAAACTCGTTTGAGATGATACATTCAATTTCTATCATGGTAGATTGATTTTCATCCTTCCTATCCTCAAATGTCGCACTCATCTTTGGAATATTTCTAGCGACATCATTCATTGTTGATGCTTCATTAACTGCTTGAATGTTCTAAATAGACGACGGATTATGTAGACAATCCCTTAATAAATGGGGTTCGCCGCAACCCCAACACTTTAACAACTCCCTTTCTTTGACCCCACTATTCTTTTGGTTGTTCAGGTCCATGGGCTTTGACCCAGTGTAGGACTGTGCAGGCTGACTTGCATTTCCCTTACTGAAATTTTTCTTATGATGATTTTTTCCAAAGTTTTCAAATAAGGAGTGTTGACCACTACGTGTCGACGACTCATAGCAGTACACCCCCTTTTTCATAAAAGGGATAGCGCTTGATCGATGTGTTCGTGCCGTCCAACTATCATCATCAGCTTGATCATCATGTTATATTGAAAACCCTTTCTGCATGTGTAAATTGTAAATAATCTCAGCATATTCATGTCGTGTATGTAATTGCCTAGGTAAACCTATTTTTCTAGTGACGATCTACATTCCAGGAGGTTTTTTGTCTCACCGATCCATTCTCGGATGGTTGACAGAGTTTTCCTTCAGCCTTACCCCAAAGTCGGAGTGGATTTTGTCATTAGGATCTTAGGGGAGTCCTAGTGTTCTAGATCGAGTCCATGTAAAAGTGATTTGGGAATAATCCTAACTATTTAGTTGGGTTATTTTATTACAAATTGCTGGATCTGCTAGATTATATTTGTGTCGTAGAATTGGATAGTCTGTGAGGGTCTTTTGCAAATGGGTTTTCTCCCTTGAGATGTAAAAAATGTAAAATCATGATGTAAAGTGTCTTGAGGGTTAGAAAAATAATTTATCCCCTCATAGGTTAATTAATTAAATTTTCTGGACAAAATTAATTAAAATCCCAGGCTAGAAATTTAAATAATTATAGGTCCTAGGTAAATTTAAATTTTCCAAAGGAAAAATTCATGGGTCCTTTAAAAAATTGAATTTTAAGAGGTCCAGGGACTAAGGTTAATTGATTATTTTGCTAAATTTTATGCCTTTGGTCCCTGGGGTTAAGTCAAAGTCAAAATTTTGAGGAAATTAATTCAAAAATTTAATTTCTGAATTAATTAAAATGCATTTAATTGAAAAATTCAAAATTTCCTCAATATTTAAAATTGCGACGGATGTGATTAAAAGAAATTCTGATCCTCATCAACGGTTGAGATCACTTTGACAAGGATCATTCGAACTAGCCATTGGAAGATTTATCTTTAAATAGGGGGTCAGTTGTCAGTTAGTTCATCCGATCTTTGGATTGTGTACTAAGCGAAAAGCTCTCTTGTAATATTTTTATGAGCAATAAAGAAAGACTTTGGGGTTAATTTCTGTTGGTGTTACTCTTTGTGGAAATACTTTAAGATGTGTCATTTTCATGTACAGATTTATTTTTAGCCATTGATGTAGCTTTCTGAAGAGTGATTTGAGTACAGGTATCTTGCTTAGTCGTTGGGGTCTGAATGATAATTTAAGCAGGTATCTCTATTTATCTAAATTTTATTATCATTTTCTCGCTCTATGTTGATGGTTAAATTGAATTTTGCAGGAAATCCTTGATTATTAGATCAACGGGCGTTCGGGGAAGTTATCGGTTGAACCAGCTAATTCCCGATCCGTGTTTTCTAAAGAGCCCTATTTTAATTTGATCTCGGGCTTATCATAAGATATATTTTTTATTGGTGACACATGAAGGGTTTTGAGCTCAGTGCCTCCTTTAAAATTCAAAAAAATGAATTTTTTCTTGTTAAATCATTAGATCTGGCTGTTGAGAGCATCAGATCATCAGATCTGGGAGCGGAGTCAGACTCACACTCCCTAGATCTAATAGATCTGCCATTTATGCACATAGATCTGTAATTTTTTTCAGTTTTCTAACTTGGGTTTTTTTGGATTTTCTCTATTTTTGTACATATTGGGTATTAGGTTCTTCTCTTTTCACTTGTGCAGAAATAGATCTAAAAAATCAGCCAAGAAAATCTTCAGATCTAAGCTAGATCTAGACCCTGGAGGGCAAGATCTGGGCTCAAAGATTGTTTGCAATAATAGATTTGAGAAATCAGCCAAGTAAATCTTCAGAGCCGAGCTAGATCTAGACCCTAGAGGGCAAGATCTGGGCTCAAAGATTGTTTGCAGGAATAGATCTTAGAAATCAGCCAAGTAAATCTTCAGATCTGAGATTTTTCAAGCAGATCTGGAGGATTTGAGACAGATATAGGCCCTGGAGGGCAATATCTTATCCTAAATATTTTTACAAGGCCAGCCATTAAAGATTTTGCAATAAATTTGAAGATCTGAAGCAAAATAATTTTTTTTCAGAACAAGGGTTTCAAATTTTGGGGATCTTAAGCCCAAATCTGCCTTCTCCTAGCCCAACGCTAGTTCTATTGGGCCTAGTGCTAGCTCTCATTGGCCCTAAATTCCCTTGCTCCATTTCTGATTTGAATATTTGATTTTCTGAAGCTAATCATTGGTGGGTTTTTGCAGAAAATTTGGTAAAATTTTGTATTTCAGATATTGAAATTTTTTTGGCAACTTGGGCAAGTGATCTTCAAGGCCTAGGGCCTAAGGGTTTGATCTCTAAACCATCCTTTTCCTCACTATTTGCTACAACATTCATATACCTTTCTAATAGTGGTGAAAAACACATCTAAGTGGATTGAAATTAACTAAAAAATTGATAAATACATTAATAAGTCATTTATGTTTGATGTGTATCAAAAATTTGGCCTAGATCTACATTTTGGGGAAATGTTATCTCTGAATAGTTTTGTTTTTGAAGTCTGAAATATAACAGTGGCAAAATTTCATGTGGGTTAACCTAAAATTAGTTCCTAAGTTGTCTAATACATTAAGGAATTAATTTCTTGAGTTGGGCATTCATCATGAGGCATATTTCATGTTTTAAGTGATGGTTGTAATAAGTATATCAGATCTGATATAATTCCGGAAATCACATCACAACAAGCTGAAATTTTTTGATAATTCATGTGGGCAAGTTTGGAAAAATTTCGGTAAATTTTTGGCATAAAGATATCATTGTTAGCTTACTGTTTTCATTGTCATATTGCTGTTGTCATAAAGTTTTACTTACTACTGTCCTAAAAAATAATCTCTGAAAATTAAGTACTCTGTCATGGAATTGTGATAAAATGCATATCCTTTGTTTCATAAACTGAGTATTTTTTTAGCATCTGTTGATATTAATTGCAAAGAATTTTTTATTCTCTTTGAGCTATAAATGTATCATAAAGATTTGAAATAAGCTTTTGTTCTAATTGTAATATCTTTAGGGGTTTAATTTTGAGTCTTCATTTAATAAAGCAAACATTTCATTTGGGTATTGGAAGTTTCTGCGACATAAGCATCTTTTCATCCTTGAATCTAACTTCATATCATCTTCTCATCATCTGGTGCATTTGCATATAAGTTAGTTTTACATAAATAAAATTTACTTCCAAGCATAAGCTTGCTCAATAGAGAGATAGATATCCATCAATCCTTGCTTGAGAAGCCTATTTTAATAGTACTTAAAACGGTGACCTTGCAGTCGTCAAAGCCATAGATCTCTGCAGCACCGAAGGCATTGAGTATGTTAGAAGTTCAGGAGAGGTGTCGTTAATCACACCTTAGTGTGCTTCTCCTGATATTCTCTCTACCAATTACTACGAAATCAGGCTCAACACAAAAAGGATTGAAGGGTTCACATTTAAATAGGCATTTAACTAAAATTAACCAAGATTATTGCATCTCATATTAGTTTTAGGATATACATTTCATATAAAATAGTCATTCATCTAAGCAGCAGTTTCCTATCGATTACTTGGTCTTAATTTCCCTAGCAAGATCGTTGACTCCATAAGGCACTGGTATCAATCGTTTAAAATCTAATCTAATCCTATAAGTCTTGCTAAATCTTAATCAAGTACTTGATTGCTTCACTGTGTCTCCTAAACTAGCTGGTTTCCAACTAGTTCTTCTTCATTCCACTTTTCCATAGGGTCTACCCCCCTTAGCCTGTTGTAGGGAGACAGCTTAAATGAAGATTGGGGATCACAATGAAAGCCCCCGATATGAGCCATTGTCGTGGTACCTAGAAATTGTATGCGATAACATTTTTTGGCGCCATTGCCGAGGACATTTTATTCTCGGCATTTCAACGACATTTCCTCATCATTCTTCTCTCTTATCTTTTCATTTGAGCCGGAAACGACAATCTTTTGGTGTCGTTGCCAGGGACATATTATTCTCGTCATTTCAACGACTTTTCATTTCTCATCTTTTCAGCCAACAACGACATTTTTGGCACCATTTCTGGGGACTGATTTATTGGGCCTTGGCTTTATGACATCATTCTTCTCATTTCTCATCTTTTCATTTGAGCCGGAAACGACAACATTTTTGGCGCTGTTGTCGGGGATAGAGTTTTTCTGTCCTTGATTTCTCGACAACATTTTAATCATCTCATATTTTCCATCATTCATTAGCTGGTCAAGTGACACAACATTTCATAGCGTCATTTGATCTTTTCATCACCCTATCTTTCGTCATCTCGTTAAACGTTTCATCTGCACTTTTAGCACCTAGAAATTTCGGTTCGTTTCTTGTTTGGGTGGCGACTCCACTTCTTCCATTTATTATTTCTCAGACAAGAAGCCCTCCCTTATATCTGGTTGTTTGTTGCCTTTTGGATCCTAGAGTTAGATTCATGTTCAAGTGGCGACTCCACTTCTTTCATTTCTTACAAGAATTTCTACTAGAAGCTCGCTTCTTGTGGATCTCTTGATTTTCTTGAACAGGGGTCTCTCTCTATCATCCATTTGGTCCCTCATTATTCCTTCAGGCAATTCATCATGGATGATTTGTTTACCCCATGTCATTTTACTGATGTTCTCCATGATATTCCGGAAGTGGCCATTCATAAATTGTCTTTGTTCTCGAGTGGTGATTTAGTCGCTGTAAGAAAACATCTATGCAGGCTTACTCATACAATACTCAGATATTGTCGTTTTCCCCAGTATGATCATGAAGATGTTAAAATGTGTCTATTTTCCTTTTCTTTAGAGGGTGATGCTTTGAATTGGTTTAATAATTGTCCTGAAGATTCTTTCGCTTCTTTACAAGATATTGTCAATGCTTTTAAAGATATATATGGTTATCAAGGTAGCTTGTATTGTGCCCCTAAAATTATGCAACATAATGAAAGTGATTTTGTGAAGCATCCAGTTGTCGATGAAAGATTTCAAGACAATTCTCCATATCAGAATGTGCCATCCACTTGTATTGTTGTAGATCAAATCCATGACAGTGGAAAAACAGGGACAAGTTTTCAAATCAGTGTCGACAATGAAAGGGAAAATGATAAGAAAATTATAGAAGAGCTAATGGGGCTGGTAAAAAATATGGAGCTTAATCAAGAAAAATTTGTAACTGATTACATCAAGGATATGAGAACTTTATACACCCACCTAGAAAAACGTGATAAGGAGGTGGAAATCATGAAAATTAAACACTTTGATAACGTAACCGACATGCAAAGTCAACATGCTAAGGAAATGGAAACCATGAAAGCTAATCATGACAAGGAAATTAATTCTATGCAAAACAAGTTATTAGCCCTAGAGGAAAAGATGATGATCATGGAATTCAATCATTCAAATCAAGTGACTGCCATGGAAGCAAGTTATCAGGAAGAAATAAGTTCGATTCAGAAAAATTGTCAGCTATGGATGAAGAAATGACCATCATGAGATTCGATTATAATAATTAGTTAGCTATCATACAAGTAAATCATGAGAAAGATATAAACTCTATGCAACATTGCTTGCTGACCTTAAAAGCAGATAATGACAAAGTAATAAAAAATATGGACGTTGGTCAGATATGTCTTCAGAATAAGTTATTTACCATGGAGGAAAACCATGCCAAGGATGTCAATGCTATGAAGGTTGAACACTCTACCTAGATGGATGCCATAACAATACAAGTATAGAAACTTCAGCATCAGTCATAGGATGAAAGAAACTAGGAAGCGTCAACAGATCATAAGCCTCCCTATCTCTTGCAACAAGATCCATCTTATTATGAGGTCATTTGTTCCATTGAAAAGTGGCTAATTAAAGGTGACTCAGATAAAATGGAAATTAATAAGAGTCGGTTTGATGCTTTCATGTTTGATCCACCGGTCGTAAAAGATCAAATTATAACTCATGACACCTGTGAGACTGATCCATCATTCTTAATAGAGAAGATGCAGAATGAAGAAAGACATGTCATGCATATCTTACATACTTCGTCTGAGAGTTTTGAAGTAGAATGTTCCACATCATCAGTGATATAGCCTGCCACAAAGAGAAAGCACAAGAGAAAGTGAATGAGAAAGTGATTTGATGCATCAGATGGTCACGAACAGCTAGATTTTCGGATAGGAAAAAGTCCTACCGTATGCAGAATTGGACATGGCACATCCGAGAAACAGCCGATAGATTTACCTGAAAGCAAGCAAATGCTCAGTATGCACTATATTGAACGCACCTGATGCCATTGGGGAATCTTTGTATTGTATTTCTAACCTTATGCCCTATTATTTCATTATTTCATTTTGTAGTTAGATTTGTGTTTTTCATGTTATTAGACTAGTTAATAAATGAAGAGCTTATATATTTCCTGTGCTTAACGTTATATGATGATTTATTGGATGGACACTACTTATGTTATATTGTGTGTTGTGTGGATGCAGATTCTGGATTCTCACATTCCTCCGTTGTAGCAACGTGTCCCCAAGTAGAGCCAAACGTTGACCACTATGTGTCGACAACTCATAGCAATACACCCCCTTTTTCACAAAAAGGATAGCACCTGATCAATGTGTTCGTGTCGTCCAGCTATCATCATCAGCCTGATCATCATGTTATATTTTAAACCCCTTCTATATGTGTAAATTGTAAATAATCTCAGCATATTTGTGTCGTGTATGTAATTGCCTAGGTAAATCTATTTTTCTAGTGACGATCTACATTCCGAGAGGTTTTTTGTCTCACCGATCCATTCTCGAATGGTCGACAGAGTTTTCCTTCAGCCTTACCCCAAAGCCAGAGTGGATTTTGTCACTAGGATCTTAGGGGAGTCCTAGTGTTCTAGATCGAGTCGATGTAAAAGTGATTTGGGAATAATCCTAACTATTTGGTTAGGTTATTTTATTACAAATTGCTTGATCTGCTAGATTATACTTGTGTCGCATAATTGGGTAGTCTGTGAGGGTCTTTTGCAAATGGTTTTTCCCCCTTGAGATGTAAAAAATGTAAAATCATGATGTAAAGTGTCTTGAGGGTTAGAAAAATAATTTATCCCCTCATAGGTTAATTAATTAAATTTTCTGGACAAAATTAATCAAAATCCTAAGCCATAAATTTAATTAATTATAGGTCCTAGGTAAATTTAAATTTTCCAAAGGCAAAATTCGTGGGTCCTTTAAAAAATTGAATTTTAAGAGGTCCAGGGAATAAGGTTAATTGATTATTTTGCTAAATTTTATGCCTTTGGTCGCTAGGGTTAAGTCAAAGTCAAAATTTTGAGGAAATTAATTCAAAATTTTAATTTCTGAATTAATTAAAATGCATTTAATTGAAAAATTCAATATTTCCTCAATATTTAAAATTTCGACAGATGAAGGTCTCGAGTTCGAGTCTCGTCTTAACCGAGGGTTGTTCTTGCGAGCTGGGCGGTTCCTCCTAGAGGTTATAGTGGCAGCCGGTGGGATTCAACGCCATGTAATGCGAGTACAATACCACCGTCGTTGCCGATTACGTTAGTCAACAAAAAAAAAAAATCGACGGATGAGATTAAAAGAAATTTTGATCCTCATGAATGGTCGAGATCACTTTGACAAAGATCACTCGAACTAGCTGTTGGAAGATTTATCTTTAAACAGGAGGTAAGTTGTCAGTCAATTCATCTGATCTCTAGATCGTGTACTAAGAGAAAGCTCTCTTGTAATCTTTTTATGAGCAATAAAGAAAGACTTTGGGGTTAATTTCTGCTAGTGTTACTCTTCGTGGAAATACTATAAGATGTGTCATTTTCATGTAAAGATTTATTTTTAGCCGTTGATGTAGCTTTCTGAAGAGTGATTTGAGTACAGTTATCTTACTCAGTCGTTGGGGTCTGAATGATAATTTAAGTTTTGAAGATAATAGCAGGTATCTCTATTTATCTAAATTTTATTATTGTTTTCTTGCTTTGTGTTTATGGTTAAATTGAGTTTTGCAGGAAATCCTTGATTATTAGATCATCAGGCATTCGGGGAAGTTCTCGACTGAACCAGCTAACTCCCAATCTGTGTTTTCTGAAGAGCCCAGTTTTAATTTGATCCCGGGCTTATCATAAGATATATTTTTTATGGGTGACTCATGAAGGGTTATGAGCTCAGTGCCTCCTTTAAAATTCAAAAAAATTATTTTTTTCTGTGCTAAATCACTAGATCTGGTTGTTGAGAGGCTCATATCATCAGATCTGGGAGTGGATTTAGACTCACACTCCCTAGATCTGATAGATCTGCCATTTATGCACATAGATCTGTAATTTTTTTCAGTTTTCTAACTTGGGTTTTTTGGATTTTCTCTAATTTTGTACATATTGGGTATTGGGTTTTTCTCTTTTCACTTGTGTAGAAATAGATCTAAGAAATAAACCAAGAAAATCTTCAGATCTAAGCTAGATCTAGACCCTATAGGTCAAGATCTGGGCTCAAAGATTGTTTGCAGGAATAGATTTGAGAAATCATCCAAGTAAATCTTCATATCTGAGCTAGATATAGACCCTGGAGGGCAAGATCTGGGCTCAAAGATTGTTTGTAGGAATAAATATGAGAAATCAGCCAAGTAAATCTTCAGATCTGAGATTTTTCAAACAGATTTGGGGGTTTTGAGACAGATCTAGGCCCTGGAGGGCAATATCTTATCCCAAATCTTTTTACAAGGCAAGCCATTAAAGATTTTGCAATAAATCTGATGATCTGAAGCAAAATAATTTTTTTCAGAACAAGGGTTTCAAGTTTTGGGGCTCCTAAGCCCAGACCTGCCTTCTCCTAGCCCAACACTAGTTTTATTGGGTCTAGTGCTAGCTCTCATTGGCCCTAGATTCCCTTGCTCCATTTCTAATTTGAATATTTTATTTTCTGAAGCTAATCATTGGTGGGTTTTTGCAGAAAACTTGGTATAAATTTTTGTTTCAGATATTGAAATTTTTTTGGCAACTTGGGCAAGTGATCTTCAAGCCCTAGGGCCTAAGGGTTTGATCTCTAAACCATCTATTTCCCCAATGTTTGCTACAACATTCATATACCTTTCTAATAGTGGTGAAAGACACATCTAAGTGGATTGAAATTAACTAAAAAATTGCTAAATACATTAATAAGTCATTTATGTTTGGTGTGTATCAAAAATTTGGCCTAGATATACATTTTGGGTGACTGTTATCTCTAAATAATTCTGTTTCTGAAGTCTGAAATATAACAGTGGCAAAATTTCATGTGGGTTAGCCTAAAATCAGTTCCTAAGTTGTCTAATACATTAAGGAATTAATTTCTTGAGTTGGGCATTCATCATTAGGCGTATTTCATGTTTTAACTGTAGGCTGTAATAAGTATATCATATCTAATATAATTCCATAAATCACATCACAACAGGCTGAAATTTTTCAATAATTCATGTGGGCAAGTTTGGAAATTTTTCATTAAATTTTTGCCATAAAGATATCATTGATAGCTTACTATTTTCATTGTCATATTTCTATTGTCATAAAGTTTTTCTTACTACTGTCCTAAAAATTAATTTCTGAAAATTAAGTACTCTGTCATGAAATTTTGATAAAATGCATATTCTTTGTTTCATAAACTGAGTATTTTTTTAGCATCTATTGATATTAGTTACAAATAATTTTTTGTTCTCTTTGAGCTATAACTGTATCAGAAAGATTTGAAATAAGCTTGTGTACTAATTGTAATATCTTCAGGGGTTTAATTTTGAGTCTTCATTTCATAAATAGAACATTTCATTTGGGTATTGGAAGTTTCTGCGACATAAGCATCTTTTCATCCTTGAATCGAACTTCATATCATCTTCTCATCATCTGGTGCATTTGCATATAAGTTAGTTTTGCATAAATAAAATTTACTTCCAAGCATAATCTTGGTCGATAGAGAGATAGATATCCATCAATCTTTGCTTGAGAAGCCTATTTTAATAGTACTTAAAACGGTGACCTTGCAGTCGTCAGAGCCACAGTTCTCTGTAGCACCGAAGGCACCGGGTATGTTAGAAGTTCAGGAGAGGTATCGTTAATCACACCTTAGTGTGCTTCTCCTGATCTTCTCTTTGCCAATTACTACGAAATCAGGATCAACACATAAAGGATTGAAGGGTTCACATTTAAATAGGCATTTAACTAAAATTAACCAAGATTCTTGTATCTCAGATTAGTTTTAGGATCTGCATTTCATATAAAATAGTCATTCATCTAAGAAGTAGTTGCTAATCGATTACTTGGTATTAATTTCCCTAGTAAGATCGTTGACTCCATAAGGACTTGTATCAATCGTTTAAAATCAAATCAAATCCTATAAGTCTTGCTAAATCTTAATCAAGTACTTGATCTCTTCACAGTGTCTCCCGAACTGGCTGGTTCCCAACTAGTTCTTCTTCATTCCACTTTTCCATAGGATCTACCCCCCTTAGCCTGCTATAGGGAGACAACTTAAATGGAGAGAATGGGGATCACAGTGACCACCCCCGATCTAAGCCGTTGTCGCGGTGCTTAGACATTTTGTGCGACAACAAGGAGGTTTCTACTTTTTTATTGCGGATATGGTCTTGTCCTTACTTTGCCATGGTTTCATGCCTTCGCTGTGATTTTTGCAATCTAACCTTTCTTATTGCCTCATCCATTGATTTAGGATTGTCAAACTCAATCCTTTCTTTGTAAGGTGCTGGTAAATAGTTCAAAAATCGTTGTACTTTTTCTTTATCCTCCTTAATATAGGGCACATACTGTAGTAATTTTGTAAATTTCGCTACAAACTCATCCATAATAAGCTTCCCCAAACTTAACTCATGGAATTCCTTAGCACGGTCATCATAAATCATTCACTCAGGTATCAAGACTTAAACTGTTTCTGAAATTCCTCCCAAGAAAATGTATTCAAGTCCAACCAATGTGAAATTTTTTCCTCTTCCCACCAGAAAGTAGGTCTGCCATGTATCTAGTATATAACCAGTCAGGATTTAAAATTACTTTCGTACTTGTATACCTAAAAATATATGATCATGTTAAGAAGCCGGTCTTTCGGGTCTTCCTCTTTTTCCCCATCAAAATCAGGGGGTTTAATTTTTCTAAACTCCCCCTACAACTCCCTTCTCTTATTTTTCTTTCATGATTTTGAATACATTTTATCTAACTCTCATGCGCTTTTAGACTTTTTTGACTTTGTATCTGCCTCTTTTCTTTTCAACCCTTCTAGTTCTACAATTTATGACTGGATTTTTTTGTCAACTCCCTTAACATATGCTCCTACTCCTCACTATCCCTCAATAGTTGTTCATTGTTGTTTATGATTTGAGTTAGTTCTTGTTGCAGGATTTTAATAACCTCCATAAACTGGGAATTTGGTGTAGTGTTGCCTCCTCATAAATCAACATATAACTCTTCGCCGCCTGTTATGGTTGGAGGAGACTCCTCGGCCATATTGATCAATCTGCTTCACTTATGTACCTTATAAACCAGTGCAACCTACTATCAATATTTTTGTAATAACATTTCTAAACACGAAATTTTCTAGACTGTGATGGTCAATTGCAGGCCCAATATTAAAATTGGGCTATGATACCACTTGTCATGTACCTCCATAACACAGATTGTTTTTTCTTGAAAGGACTTACAAAGGAAACATGTATCTGTCCTAACAAGAAGGGTAATTTTCTGAGACACTTTCATTGGGTATTCACCTACCTTATACATAAATTTATTTAATTAAGTCTTATGTTTTATCACTAGTATCCATTAATGTTATGGCTTCTATTGTTATCCATTGATATTTTTCTTGGTTAATACAATTATGAATCTATCTCCTAGGGGCAAGTACTGATTATGACCCCTATTGAAAATAACAGGTCACTTGATTTTGCATATGTGAGATGTTTATTATTATGGATAAGTTTATGATACGTGTGGTCCTCTACCTTATTGCGGTTCTAACTCTCTATATGTTGTAAGTTGGGAAAAGGTGTTATTTCGTTTGGTCATATAAAAAATTCACATACCATGCTTTGTCATTCACCCTTGTTCATATAATAAAGTCTCATATGCGTAGCAATCATATGGTTTGGGTTTCGAAGTGCTTGGGGAACCACGAACCAATCTTTGTCGTCCATCTTAGCTTAAGCCATGTGCGCTTCACATGGCTTGGCAGTCTTAGTATATGTGAATAATTGAGATGAAATATGGTGATCCATAGGTTCACAGAGCTTGTCTCTAAACCCTAAACCCCTTTGGGCAGGTTTCCTTGGTCATTTGTTGCCAAAGTCCTCTCCTGAGCAAAGCCAAGTGAGCGCTCATAGAAACTACTAGTTGCCTGGTTCTCCCCATCTCTATGTCATGGATTGTCTTTCACAGGTGGATGACTGCTTGAGTTTTCCTTTTACATTATTATGAGCTTCATCCACAAAGGTCCAGGGAAAGGTTTGTACTCCATAGGGGATGACGGAGTGGGTTGTGGATTTAAATACCAACATTTGGTCATTAGGTGCTCGGCACTACCCATTATGGAAAATAGTCTATTTAGGCAATAGAGGTAATATAATCCCTTTGTCCGTCTGTTTTTAAGAAAAAAATTCTCTTTTTTCCCTACTCTGGTTTCTGTCATTTCCTCTTCATAAATTTTTCTTTTCTTTAATCTGTGGTTAGTTATTCACCATGACTTAGTAAGGAAGTGCATCAAGGATTTGGGTGCTTACCAGGTGCTCTATCTCACAACCTTTTCAGCTCGAAGCTCTCAACAATTTCTCAATGAGGTATTAATATTTTGCATTGATCATTTTATTTTGTATAATGTAAAAGGAACCCTTCCTGTCCAGCTTTTTTTCTAGTGTAAGCAAGCTTAATGGATGTTTGTTCTTCTTGTTAAACCCTCTTTAGATGGGAGAGGCGAATACCCCGACATTGGCACCTGTAGTAGGTAAATTTTGACTTGTTTTATTTTGTTTGAGATTGTGAAACCTTTACAGTCCGACTATTATTATCGATTGACTTACCATCATCTTTGTTTGGTTTTCTTTCCCTTGTACAGGTAAGGTAATCCTATGTATGTTTGAATTGACTCCATTATCTCATCATGGCTATGTAATCCATGGCTAATAGTGCGTTGCACTACTACAGGTCGGATCGTCGTACCTACTTGCCTAAAGAGTGTTCACGAGAGTTAGCACACTAGGATTGTTCCATATTTTATACATAATGTTATGTCTTGTGATAGACTTTCTTATTGAATGTCTGTGAAAGAGATTTCTTCTTAGAAGAAGGGCACTTGTAATATTCTTATCACCATAGTTAAAACCCTTAAGTGCTCTTATCTAAGCCTGGTATAACTATTTGTTGAGGATAAAACTTTTATCCAATATACGAGGTTACTGTTTATTCCTCTTTTTGTAGGATTATTCCACTATTGATTAATGTAACGTTTTTTTTTTTGAAACTGTCATCAACAACCATTATAGTGAAGGGTCTATAGACCTGAGTGATGTAGTTACAATTCAGTTGCTTGCTAAATTAATGCATACTCCATGGCATTACTTGTTTGTTGTTTCGTAATTCTTCCCCTGCACTGTAATTACTTAATATTGGCTCTGTAATGTGAACCCTAGGAATATTGCTTATGTTTGGTTATTAATTGACATCCTCTGTTGAGAATGATGAAGATGCACCCATGTTCATGGTAGTTCGCTATTTAAGCCTTTAAATTCCTATGTCCTTAATACATTATATATCATGAAATGGCTTTTTTATTAACCAGATAGCTAAAAATACCCCAACTCATGCACTTCATTCAATTAGTATTATCGTCTGTCTGAAGTACATCTAGTTAAGGTATCATAATTATATACTTGTTATAACCCTCTTTTTTTCCTAGACACATACTGGAAAAAAATTCCTCTTGGTATCCTAACTACCTTAATTTACATATGGGGTTTAGCTATTGCATGTACGGTAACCTTTCAGATTTGATTTTCTACTTATAATCTAGTGTTTTCCAAATAATGGCTAAAGGTTAACTTATAAGTGTTCAATGGTTATATTTAATTTCATCAGTTTTCCAATAGATGCTTCTCCTTTGTATATATAAAATTTATAATGAGTAGAAGGACTACCGGGCGTGACTCTTGGTTGGCGAAACTCTTTTCCTTCTCCAGTTTACAACGCTTGTAGTGACTATAGTTATACTTATCTATTTACGTTTCAAAATGACTCTTTTGAAAGAGCCTTTTCAATTCAAGTAGGATCTATTTTGTCTCAATTATACCGTACCTAGCTGCATGACTCTTCCTGTCTTTAAGGATAAATTTAAATTCTTCTTTTCCTATCTAATTAAGGAGAAACTGCAACGACAGTTTGCTAAATGATTTATCGACTGTTAAATGACCCATAGGAGACCCTCACCTTACGAATAATTCACTTACTTAATCTCTTATTCCTCGTCTATTTCCTCTGGATATGACATCTATTGTACACTCCACTACCTTAGAGTTCCAGTCACCGATCTTACCAATATACCCATAAACGATCATACTCTGCATACATTTCTTGGTATACATGAACAAAACTCCCATTAATAAAATTACTACTCAATTGGAAAATTTAAACAAAGGCATTATAACCAATTCATTCCAAGACCTATGAGTCATTCATACAAAAATTATAGAACCGCACAATAGATGGTTATATACATCTCACTCATGGGAATATATAGATATAAAGCTTTATATACATTTCTATAACTCAGTACTGAACAAACATTTCAGCTATAAACAACCAGAACAGTAGATGAAATAACAGTAGAATAATTAACACATCAACCAGAAATTCTAACCGTAATCAATTGGAACAACTTGGGATGAATAGATTTCCACCCAAACATGAACCTTTGCCCCAGATTCTCCCCCGAGATGAGATCTTCTTTCCCCGAAATCAACAACCTCTTGTGATTCTGGACAAGGTATTCTTATGTTTTGGTTCGATAGCATTCTTTCCTTGGTGACATCCTACTTTTTAGGGTATTCCAACCTTGTATCCTAGGCTTTTTTTTTTTCCTATTTTTCGAAAAAGTATCTTCTCTTTTTCGTTAAATCCTACCTTTGTCTCCCACGATGCTTTATTTACCATTACTAATTTTTTTTCCCACACTAAGTGTTTTAATAGATTTTTCTCTTCCAATCATATTAAATCTCATCAAGCAACCCCTAAGGATTTTAGGAGTAGATTGAAGGAACTTTTTAAACCTTTTCCATCCACATTAGTTTCTGGATCTAGATAATGATCTCACTAACTCAATTTTTCTTTCTCAACTAAATCTCTAGTCCATTTTTACTATCAAATTCTATTTATTACATCACCATACTTATTTCAAATTGAGTTTAATTATGGCTTCATAGCCATCACACCAACATTAGTTCATCATAATCAAATAATATTTACATATGCACAAAGGGGTACTATAGAGATGGATTTACAGGATCAAATCTTACATGATGGACAACATGATGACAGGTATAGGGAGTGTAGTCATAGGTTACAACAATAGGATACAGGTGATTAGGATGTGGACTATCATCTCACAGTGGATGGTTTGGTCAGATTTAGGGACAAGATATATGTGCCAAAAAAGGGCGAGCTCAAGGAGCTTATCTTGAGGGAATTTAATGTTAAGTCATATTCAGGTCACTCGGCCTGATATCATAAGACATTGACAATGGTGAAAAAGTTCTACTATTGTCCAAAACTTCAAAAGTGGCAGAGTTTGTGGCTAAATGTTTGAATTGTCAGTAGGTAAAAGCAAAGTATAGGCATCTAGGTGGTCTACAACAACCGATTATGATTCTAGAGTGGAAATGGGAGGTCATTTCCATGGATCATTACAAGTTAATCGAGTATATCTAGATAAAATGATTCTATTATGGTTATGGTTGACAGGTTGACAAAGGTAGCACAATTCATTCCAGCAAAGTCTACTTATTCATCTAGTGATGTAGCATAGGTCTTCATCCGGGAAATAGTAAGGTTGCATGGTTTTCCAAAGAGGATTATGTCATACAGAGATGCCAATTTCACTTTCAGGTTTTGGAAGGAGTTATTTGTAGGTTTGGGTACAAATTTGGCTTTCAACACAACTTATCATCCAAAAATAGATGAAAAGACAAAGAGGGTCAATAGGATTTTGGAGGACATGTTGAGAATGTATGATATGATTCAAAAACAAAAGTGGGAAGAGTACCTTCCACTGGTAGAGTTTGCTTAAAACAATGGTTATCAAGAGTCACTGAGGATGAGTTCGTTTGAGGCACTTTATGGAAGGATTTATATTACTCCCATTAGTTAGAGTGATCCGATGAATAGGGTGTTGATAGGACCAAATATGTTAGCAGAGAGGGAACAAGAAATGCAGGTTATCAAGAAGAATCTAAAGGTTACATAGGATAGACAGAAGAGTTAAGCAGATCAACACGGGGAATTTAAGCAGTGTCGGGTTAGGGAACTTGTGTACTTACGCATCAAGCCCAATAAGATCTCCTTGAGGATCGGATCATGTGCGAAGTTGGCACCTTAGTATTGCGGGCCTTTCGATATACTTGAGGGGATTAGACCAGTGGCCTACAAACTTTCATTGCCTTTGACATTGAAAGTCCATGACTCATTTTCCATGTTTCATTACTTAAAAGATATGTAAAGGATGTTGATCACGTTATTGATTGGTTTGTATTGTAAGGGGAGAAAGAAGGAGAATTCCAACTGAAATCTCAATGCATTTTGCAGCAAAAATAACTCATGCTCTAGAATTGAGCAATCGAGCAAGTTAAAGTGCAGTGGAACCACTTTAGGTCCCATCTAGCTACATGTGAGATGGTTGATAAGATGCAAACTATGCATCCTTCATTATTTGTAGTTGAAGGAAAATGAGCCTTGGTATATATACATATTTATGTATGATTGTTATTGTAAATACTGTAATGAGTTGTGTTATAAAACTCCAATAAGCAATAGGGTTGTCATGTTGTTATGGTTGTCATGCTGGTTTTGATTTTCAGTAGGTTGATATTGTAAATACGACATTGATCTAAGTTATAAAGCTCAAGGGCAGTATGTTTTGGATTTCAACGATTTTGCTGGTTGTAGGTGTCATAGAAAACTGAGGACAATGTTCCCCTAAGGTGGAGGGGTTTGTAACATCCCCAAGTTAAAAGTTCATGTAATAAAGTTAATAAAGGAAAAAATAAGACCGAGGCCATGGGACACTTATTCCAAACTGAATGTTGGGAAAAACATCCTAGTGGGTGTTCATTTAGTTTATTAGGGCTAAGAAAATTGTCAAAGGCAATGACAAAGGCATTGAAAAGGAAAAGAAGCATCAATTGACATTTTATCTATGAAAATAATGGAAAATAGGAGAAAATGAAGGTGAAAGGTCACATGTTACATGTGAGGAGGAAATTGAAGGAAAAATATAGGAAATTGGAAGAAAATAAAGTCGTCATTTATAAAAAGGCTTCTGAGGATCAATTCACAACCTTTCGACAGTTTTGGGTTGGAGCTCTCTCTATTCTCTCTTTATGATACTTTTTCAGACTAGAGCATTCTTGGAGCACTCTATCATTAGGGAAAGGAAGTCAAAGTAAGGAAAACGAAGCAAAGGGAAGAAAATATCAAGCAATGAAGAGTTGGATCAAGCGGCTACAATGAGATTACTTGCAGGTATCGAGTTGCATGTATGATTTCCTTGCTATGTTTGGCATGCATGGTACATGCATGTGTGTATTTGGTTCTTTTATTGCCATTGGCATGGGTTTTTCTAGGTGTGACAATGGTTTTCATCTTTTCCTTGCCACTTTTAGATAGGCATAGTGTGATGGGCTTCTTTCATTTGGTTTAGCTGGATTCCCAAATTGTTTTGGAACCAAGTGAGGTGGTCTCAGCAAAATTACCAAGGGCCTAAGAATCCCTTAACCAGTAATGTTGGGATACACGGTAAATCCTGAGGGTGGAGACGAGAAAATTCCTCAAGGTATTAGTGAAGAAATCCAGAGGCATCCAAGCTTATTTAGGGCCTAGTGATCCTTTGACCGGATTTGGCAAGATTGCGGTAAAGCCTGATAGTTTATGTTTCTTTGTTTAGGCCTAGGAATCCCTTGACCAGTGATGGAGGGATTGTGGTAAAGTATGGTTTTATAGATGAGGTTTTCAGGCCTAGAAATCCATTGGTCGATAATGGTGGGATATACGATAAAACCTAAGAAATCCCTGGTTGTTTTGTTGTGACTCCCACATTCATGCTTGAGATATGACATGGGGGTGATTGGCTGAAAGAAAGATTTGGTTCAACCCAATCTATAGTTGGGTGGTATGTGGAAGTCCCTGAATTGGTTGGATTTTTCATCTATTAATAAGAGCTCTTTTTCCCCTTGTATTTCATGAGTAGTTATATTTTTTTATTACGTGGCTTTGATGGTTGTTCTATTATTGTTATTATTCTAGTTATATGCTAGTTATAAGCATGGTTTATGACAGACTTTAGTTATGGATCTTATCATGTTTTGATTAGCAAATGAATGGTTAATGAGTGCATGTCCTATTATATGACATTACAGCTATTAAGATAAGGAATTAGACCTTCTTGACGATTCTCATATAAGAATGAGACCCCTATGTTCAGATATGTAATTATGACTTGTAGATTACATGTCGATGATGTGTTTGATGAAATGTCTGTCATGGTTAGGATAAGTCAGATCAATTCCTTGATCAAATTTAGAATTAAAGGCTTTTTTTCGTGTCATTTATCATTTCTCATAGTTTCATCAAGTTCTGGGCAGAGGTCTGGATCCTAGCCCTGAAAAAGTGGTTCAGATATCGAGGTAGCCAACAAAAAATTGAGTAGTTTAGTCTACAGTCGTTGGGAAGCAGGCTTATGGGAGAAACTAGAGGGTTGCACTCACTAGATTTTCTTGTCAGCGGAGCGACTGGGAGTCCATATTATTAAAAATTCAAGTTAACTCAGGGGTTGGGCACCTGGAGTGGTTGGTTAGCTCCTGGGGATCCTGTAGCACCTGGGGAAGGTTAGTAAAGTTTTGGTTGGAGGATTCCACTTCCTTAACTATACCTAAGAGGTTGAGCCATATCATAGTAACTCTCCATCATGTTGAAAATGCAGTAAGAAAATATAGTTTTGACTTTTCCTTCGTCAAACTAGATTAAAATTTGAATTTCTATTTCAACAAAATACTTTGAGGTAGTTAATTGAGGTGACATGGCACTTGTCACTTAGGTAACTCAATAAATTTGATTTGGAGAAGCTTGATTTTAGTTATACATGATTGATTTCTAATTTGTAGTAATTTATTTTAGTTAATTTGAGTTATTGTTAGTTTAACTTGTTCTAACTGTTAGAAGAACAAGTGGAGGTCAAGTTGTGGAAGTGGAACTTCAACCACACTCAATGATCAACCAGTTAATTGATCAATCAAACAAAAATAATTATTTCATGCAAAGAATTTGATTTACCAGTTGATATGGAGATTCCAAGGCAGTGTACTATCGTAGCATATTCCCATGTGTATAGGTGATGCATGCAGTCAAAGAATGACGTAAGGTAATTGTGCAATTCCTTGGTGTGAAATTCCGAAAAAACAGGGGCAATTTCCCAAGGGAACAACAAAAAGAAATAGGTGCTTGGGAAGGCTTGAATTGGATAAGTGCTGGCCAGGGTTAGTCAGTCATGCAGAGGGATAAACTATACACTTGCAGGGTTGGCTTAAGCTTGAGAAAGCTTTTTCTTTCTTCTCTATTCTCTGATTAATTCAATATAGATACTAAGGGGTTTTGAGTAGTTGCTTTCCCCTAGATAATTTTTTTTTATGAGTGATGTTTCCTTTTGCATGTCTATGATTCTTGTTTTACATGGTGAATTAACTTCTGCATATCAGTAGAGTAGCTTCAAGTCTTGTGACTTAGAAAATTTCATGAGCAGTATTGAATCTGCACATTAATTTCGACATGGTATAAGAGCTTGAATCACTGTAGAGAAGAGATTTCAAAGTTGTCATTGCAGGAAATTCAAATTTGTAGATCAACCTGCAGGTTTTCTTTAGGACTAAGAAGATGGATTTCAATGGACTAAGGCTTTAGTATTCACTTGAGGGAAGCTCAAATTATGTTGCATGGAAGGACCGCATGGAGGCAGTACCAGAGGATAATGGGTTGAATGAATTCGTTGATAATGATATTCTGAAACCAACATCATCTAATGCAAAGGATCCAGCAGAATGGAAGAAGTGTGTTGCTAAGGTGAGGAGGATCATATAGGAGGGAGTACGAGACCATATTGTCTCAAATCTCCACAAGAAAGAGACTATGTATGCAATGTGGAAAGCGCTAACATATTTGTTCCAAAATAGTAGTGTTGGTGGAATTATGTGTATTCTAATTCCAACATTTAATTATCGAATCTGGGATCATAAGACTTAGAGATGAAAGCACGGGAAATGCAGGATTAGAGCCTATTCTAGGTT
The DNA here is from genome assembly GCA_031772625.1 of Pinus tabuliformis. Classification (NCBI taxonomy): domain Eukaryota; kingdom Viridiplantae; phylum Streptophyta; class Pinopsida; order Pinales; family Pinaceae; genus Pinus; species Pinus tabuliformis. Next base: position 932,328,497 of record CM062808.1, read on the forward strand.
ATGCTAACAACTAACACTAGAACGAACTAATTACTGAGGATTATCACTTGTCACTGGACTATGGGAATCTAATGCTTATCGGGTTCTAAACCACAATATTTCATTACAAATAGAGAATGTTCATGTGGTTTTGTTTATGTAGCTTATTAGGTCTTGAGACTTCAGTGATTATAATCCTCTAGTGATGAAAACCCATTAAACATGTTGCAGGAAAATAAATTACAAAAAAGAAAATGTGGACAACTATAAGCAAAAGCATGCGAGGCAAGTAAAAAAGACAAGGCAATAAACTACAAGAAATGTATTAATAAAATATCAAAAATAAATGCTAAGCAGGCTTAGAGTCATAATGATATATTGTAGGTTCTTATTTTTTGTAGGAATATATTACCAAGTGACTTAAAAGATCTTAATGAATTAAAGAATCCTAAAACTTGGTACTGAATTAAGTACAAAAAGTATGGAAATTGAACTTCTGAATGTTAGTACTGAATTAAGTACAAAATTTTTGTAGATTAAAATTATGGGTACCAAAACGTGTTAAGAAACCAATTTTAAGTTTGTTTGACTCTTAAGCCTAAGAAAAAACAATTTGAATTTAATCACAACGTGTTGAAATTACTATACTAGTAGATCTGAAATGTAAGTCTAATATAAACTGATATTTATGAATGAAATATTGAACAAAATCTAAAAATCAATATAGTTGCATGGAAAGAAACTGAATCTAACTAATATTCTACTCTACGAATGAAATATGGGATGCTACCTAAGTTGAGGGGCCCTTCTCAACCTGGCAACGTGCCTAGAGACTAAATCAGATCAGAACAATATGCACAACTAAAATAATTAAATATTTATTGCAAAAAAATTCAATCATCGACTTTACATACATAAATTAAAATCTGTTACAAATGAATCAACTCAGAGTAATGATGCAATTCCTCTCTACATCCTCTCCTCTCACTACCATGCAAATCTATTTATTTTATAATACATAGAGTGAAGGAAGCGATGATCAAAGAGGATCATATCGACTTCCATGAAAATCTAACACCATACTAAAGTAAAATAACAAATATTATTTTAAATAAATTCGTTATGATTTAAGATCATATTGGAACTTTCATTGAAGATGGGAACGATGCCACTTGGCATTAGTTTGACTTTTCCCAATTCTATATGTAACTACGAATCTTAGACATAACTACCTGTATCTATTTGTGCGCAGGTGCAAAATTAGGTACTAAACTGTTGAATTGGTACTAAACTAATTACCGAATTAAGTACCGGACTAAGTACCAAACTGTCAGACTGGACTGAACTGGTACTAACTACTAGAACTGATATAGAGATGGAAATTTTCGTACTTGAACATGCTTCATGGCCACATAACCATATTATTAAACCATCATTGATAAAATCATGTTAAAAACATGTTTAACCATTAAAAATATAAGAAATATATCATAATTAACTATATGTTAGAAGATGTACATTTAACAGAAGTTGGTGGTATAATGGTTATAAAATGTGTTCTGAGTGCGGGAATGTGTCCTATGAATAGAGACTTTATATAATGAATAATATGACATATTAAGAACCCAAAAAGTAGTGACCATAGGAAATTGGCACTCAAGGACAAACTTCAAAACATCAAGATGTAGAGGAACGAGACCATTCCATAGTACCTGAGTAGGTTTACACAGTGTCGTGATAACCCTGGTCAATTTTTTGTTACTGTAGCAGAGGATGATTTGGTGAGCCTAGCCCTTATGAGCCTTCCTAAGAGTTGGAAAAACCACCAAGATTCAGTGAACAAGAGGGAGAAACTACCAAATTGGGAATTCTTATGTTTTGAATTGGTATAGGAGGAGATAAGGCAGAATACGAGAGACATGACTTCATCCAAGGATGAGGAAGAGGAGAACTATGCCTTGGCTAGAAAGTCAAAGAAAAGGAAAGGGGAGAAATCCCAATCCAAAGCATAATTGAGTCAAGGGGGCAAGAAGGAAGACTTTCCCAGAATCAGGTGCATTCACTGTCATGGATTCAGGAACTATGTAATGAAGTGTCCACACAAGAAGGTAAGCAAGAAGACCACATGAGGAGCAATGGGTGAAGCTTTGGCTTCATAGTTTGAGCTTGATTTTACTCTCATTGCATGCATGGAAATCATAGTGATGGGAAGCATGAGGTATCTAGACAGCGGTGCCTCATTCCATATGATAGGGAATAAATAAAAAATTCAGTGATTTGGAGGAGAAGGATATCTAGATACACATCGAGATTGGAGTGATTGAAGGTACATTGCAAGCGATATTGGTACAATCACTTTTCAAAGGGAGCCGGGCTCACCTCTCAAGCTCAAGGATGTGATGTTTGTACTAGGTCTAAAGAAGAATCTTGTCTCCATTATAGTTTTGGATGATTGTGGCTACAATGTGATCTTCAGTAAAGGAAAGAAATTCCTGAGACACATAGCCATGAGACAGGTGAAGTCAATTGGGGTTTGTCTGAATAACCTCTACAAGCTAGATGTGGAGGATTGTGCTTCATTGAGCATAAAGGCGGAGAAGGTGTAGAGCTGCAATGTCAGTGAAATTTGACGTAGAAGAATTTTCCATTTGCATCATTGTGCTTTGAAGATCATGCAACATATTACCAAAGGCCTCCTTAAATAAGCACAAGAGTAGCAGGACACATGCAAAGGGTGTATGTTGTTGAAGTACAAAATAGGCACTTTCCATGATCGGGACAACAGAGCACGTGCAGTCCTTGAAAGGATCCATTCTGATGTTTATGGACCTTTCTTGACAACTACCACTTCCAGGCACAAGTATTTGGTTATCTTTATTGATGATTATTCATGAAAGTGCTGGATCTTCTTCATGTGGAAGAAGGGTGAGAATTTCTCCAAGTTCCTAGAGTTCAAGGCACAAGTGGAGAAAGAAACAGGAAATAAGGTGAAGGATCTCAAGAGTGATAATGGAGGTGAGTATGTGTCAAATGAGTTTAAAAATTTATTTTCAAAAGAAGGCATTCAATGAAAGTTAATAGCACCCCACAACCCACAGCAGAATGGGGCAGCTGAGAGGAAGAATAGAAGAATTGTGGCAGAAGCATAGGTGATGTTGCATGACCAAAGCCTATCTTTGTACTTGTGGGCTGAAGCGCACAACACAATGGTCTATTTGAAAAGGAGGAGTCCTCATCGGATTCTTAGCATGATCATACCGAAGGAGGCTTTCTTGGGGAGGAATCCAAATGTGTCAAACTTTGGGATCTTTGGAGCCTATGTCTACTACCATGTCTCAAAGGAATCAAGGAAGAAGTTGGAATTGATAGCAGTGTTGGGGGTATTTGTGGGATACACAGAAACTACCCACAAATACCTTGTGTACTTTCCATCCATCAGAATGACAGTTGTGCGACGGGATGTCAAATTTGATGAAGACAAAGCCATGTGGTTCTCTCTTGAGAGGGAGATTTAAATCTCACTAGAGGAGGAGATTTTAGCTCTAAAGGAGGAGCCTTAGGATGTTGTGGAGGAGCCACAAGCTAAGGAGAAGAGAGTGGATTAAACCAATCAAGCATAACCATCCAGAGAAGGAAGGAAGAGAACCAAAGGAGTTGAGAGACTTGTGTAGGATGCGAGGGAAAATGTGAGTGCTCCTTCAAATCAGTGTAGGCAAAGAAGGTCACCAAATAAGTACACTGGCTACATGGCTCTCATAACTAAGCTAATAGAGACTCAACCATCCTATTTTGAGGAAGCATTAGAGGAACCAGTATGGGTTGATGCAATGGTGGAGGAGTACGAATCCATTGTGAAGAACAGTGTTCAAGACATGGTCCCAAGACCAGCAAACAAATTAGTTGTGGGTTCGAGATGGATCTTCAAGGTGAAGCAGGTAGCATAAGGAAGCATAGAAAAGTACAAGCCCAAATTTGTGGCCAAGTGGTACTCTCAAGTGGAGGAGATTGACTATGAGGAGACCTTTGCTCCTAAAGCAAAGCACTCATCCATTAGATCAATGTTTGCTATGGTTGTGCAAATGGGGTGGAAGATATGCTAGAGGGATGTGAAAACATCATTCCTCAATGGAGTTATTGAGGAGGAGTAATATATCGAGCAACCAAAGGCTTTGAGACTTATGACCGAGAGTCTCATGTGTGCATACTCAAGCAATCATTGTATGGTCTCAAGCAAGAACCTTGTGCTTGGTACACTAGGATCGATAGCTATCTCACCGATTTGGGCCTCACCAAAAGTGAAGCAGATGCAAACCTATATCATATTTTGGTAGAAGGTAAATTATTGATTTTTTTTATATGTTGATGAATCCATCCTTACTGGTGATGAGTAGCTGATTATCTTTTTGCAAGGAGGACTTTGCAAGAGAGTTCAAGATGAAGGACATGGGCCTCATGCACTACTTCCCTGGATTGGAAGTATGTAAAGGTGGTGGGGAACTATTTGTCTCTGAGGGAAAGTATGCCAATGAGATACTTGAGAGGTGCCGCATGGACAGGTGCAAACCCATCGAGACTCATCTAGCAACCAATTGGAGGAAAGAGGATGCCACTTTAGGTGAGGAAGTGGATGCAATTGTTTACCGGTAGTTGGTGGGTTCACTCATATATCTTGTGAACACACAACCAAACATGTGTTATGTAGTCAACCAACTTTTTCATGCTATGGTTAGGCCAACAAAATTGTTTTGGAGGGTAAGTAAACATGTTCTATGGTACCTCAGAGGCAATACCCAGTTTGGAATTTGGTACAGACGGACAAAGGGGTTGAAGTTGTGTGGCTTCACTGATGCATATTGGGAGGGAAGTCCATCAGACAGAAGAGTACATCAGGTGGAATTTTTAGTGTTGGATCCTATTGAGGGCCCTCAAATCGGGTCAACAACAAGGGGGATACCCACCCGGTCAGGAAGCTGGTTGGTGGCTCCGTGCCCGTTTGGTGTAGCGGGTCCAACTGGGGATAACGGGACCAGCTTCCCGATCTAAGGGGTGTGTGTGTGTGTAGGGTTTGATTATGCTGTTTCTTTGTGAACTTTTGAGAGCTAATTTAAATCTAACTCATGATTTGACTATAAGTTGCTGAAATCTAATGAAAACAACATATGCAATCTATGCTAACCCGGAGTATATCTTTTCCATCATGCGATCTAAAAAGATTTCATATAATAACTGGTAATGAAGATTATTCAGCTACTATAAGAATATAAACCATTTAAGATAAACCATTCTGCATAAGAAGTTAAACAGGACAGTTGTGGACTGCATATCGCATGATAAATCATTCATATGTCAAGCATGAACAAATGACTCCATCGTACAAAAGTGCCAAATGGTAACCACACATTTATACATTAACATATAAATAACATCAGTTGTATATCACTTTAAGCAAATAAGTAGAAATTCATCAAGAGATAAAAGTACCATTTATGACTGATTTTTACTCACAAACTTGAAGCAATAATGATTTACTTCTACTTATTTTTAACACCTACTAAGAGTACAGAAATGCAACATCAGTAGCAGACATTAAGATGCAAATATGAATAAATCCGATCCTTCCATTCATCAAAACCTCCTCTGAGGTGCAGAAATGCATGTTCTGAGGACAAGTTTTTGACAAATTTCTGAACCCTTCTCCAATGCAATGAGAAGGGTTAAAATACTATGTCCTAATTCTAATAATAGTATTATTACAAAATTAAGGATTCGGTTTTCAAACGACCGTCCTTTTTCTAATATAACAAAAAACAAAAAGAAACAACATTCTAAATAAAACTACTTGTGGACTTGGTCTTTGAAGTTGCATGTTTCTAACATAGGCTTGAGAAGAGTCGGCTGGTTAATTTCCGTTCTGAGCTGGGCTGCGAAAACAGCATCTATAAGAGCTAGCGCTACCTTCTCGGCTGAGTTCATGATACACTTTACCGTCATCCATTGGCTATGTGGTTTAACCAGGTACATCCAGTAACTTTCCCAATTTAGTCTAGCCAGTGCTTGGATAGCTTTCCCTTTTGCCTGTGCCTTTTGCCTCCATTCTGTCTCCAGTTGCAACTTGTTTGGTAGGTATCCCGGGGTGGTCTCTGAAATCAAATTGGCCCTGTGTAAATTTTCATTTACACAGTCGATAAGAATACTTGCCTGTGTCGCCATTGTCTCTGCTGCTTGCTCTGCTTGCGTGATCTGCTCGTCCCATTTATTAAAGAGCATTTCTTTATGATTTTCGTTAATTCTAGGTGCTCCTGCTCTTTTTCCCTCCTCATCGTCTTCCCAAGTCAGATACTCTATCACTCTCTTGTCGTTCTGATCATATTCGCTTCGCAATTCCACCACCTGACTGGTGATTTTGTCGCTTAGCTCACAGAAGTGCCTCCACTGTGATATTTTACACCCCAATTCTTCTTGTTGCTGCAGTAGTTGCTCGTTCAAGCCGATGGACTCTGAGATAAACTCTGCAAGCTTAGGTTCATCTTTGTGTGTTTCTTGCTCCGTCTGCAGTTGTTTTTCTTTTTCTTCAAGACTCTTTTGGTAGCCTATTTGCATCTGTTGGAAGTCTTCTTAGAACTTTTCGAGCTGTCTGGAAGCTTCATTGTTTGCGTTGGCTTGCTGTAACTGTTGTTGTAGCAGTTGTATGTGGTTTTCTTGTTCCTTTAAGAGCTGTTGAACTTCAGAGGCTTTGTCAATAGTTGCAGAAGCATACGCTCCTGCAATTTGAGACAGCTTCGTAAGATTTTATGTTGGATTATTATTTGGGTCTTGCCACAAGACGTCTAAATGTTCAGCATCTTGAGACAGTGCATTTTCGAGCTTTCTTTTCTTTCTCTGTCTTCTCACAACTGCTTTGTGCTGGGGACTGTAGAACACATCTAGTGGGGGAATGTCTTCTACGTTAAGTAGAAGTTCTGAGGATGGAGTGAAGGAGAGATCTTCTACTTCTCTGGTAACGCTGACTATGGTTGGAGAAACTTCTTGCACCTCCTGTGTATCATTCACATGCGTCTTTGGGACTTGCCCTTCGAGGTTGATTAATTCATTGAAGGACTCCCACTCTTTATCTAGCTCTGCTGTGACAAGAGGAGCTTCGATAACCGGAGGGGGAACATCTCTTGGTGGCGAGGTGATAACTTGTTGCTGAAACATTACACTGGACCGAGCTGTATCTTTGACTGCTTCTTCGTTAATTCTTTTGTCATGCACAGACTCTTCAGGATGTTCGGAACCTTCTCGCGCGGCGTTGGACTTAGATCTGGAAGTGCTGGAGTTCTCGCTGAGGCTGATGCTCGGAGTTGGCTCTCTAGTAGGTATTCGCAGCCTTTCTAGTGGAATGCTGGCCAACCTTCTATCTCTATATGATGTGAATTTCTGGAGTTCACCTGGAGATAACCTTGACTGAACTTCTCGTAAAATCTCTTTGAGTGAGCTCTTACCTTGAAAGAGATCGTCAAACAAATCTTTGTGTCCGAAGAACACTCTTATCTTGACGTTCGTAGTAAACTCTTGGGCAACTTTATTTGGGTCGAATGGCCTCATCAGGAACTTATATAATTGAAGGCACGTCACGTTTTCCACCTCACCAAAAGCGTGTCCTACATCGAATAAAGAGAAGGCCCCACAATTGACGGGAAATTGAGGCCAAATGGCCTTTTTCTTATCTTTTAATTCTTTGGTTAAGCCGCCTTCAGAGCAGGTTTGATAAGCGATTTCCCGAGCCAAAAGCTTATCTGGGACATACAAGGGTAGGACATGTGGAGGTACAGTGCTTCCATAAACTCGAATGTAAGTAAACCATTCTTCCCCAAACCATCTTGCGATGGGGATGATGTCTGTCTCGGCTTCGGGAGAGCACCTTGGGGGGTCCTTATCATATATCATTCTATATATGGGCAATATAAGCCCATGGCAAATCTGGTAAAAATGAGGGGTAAACTTGGAATCCCACAAGACTTTGTGATAGACGTGAATAGGCAACGGGTCTTGGGTAGTCCATTTCCATCCCATAATGGGGAAATTAGAAACAAGGCAAACAGAATCCATAACATAGGCAACCAAATAGAAAGGAGGATAGACCCTTTGAGAAAAGGATCTTTTGGACCTGTAACTAACCACAGCTGTATATAGAGTATCAGAAAGAATTTTAGCCCAATCTACTATATCGGCATTTGTGTCAGCGTCAATTAATGGCAACCACTCAGATGAAAACTTGTTGATATCGGGCATACCAAACAACCTACACAGCATGGCTGCAGCAAAACAATGTGGAGAAGTAAGGGAACCAGTGCTGTACATACCGTTCTTATCCTTCTTTAACGGCTCATCTCTTCTAGACCATTCTTTAGTGGTGTCTGATAGATCTGGGTTCTCCATTGCGAACTTCCTAAGAAATTGTGCATTATAGGTCGCTTGCGATTCGGGCAGATGGTACATTAGCTTCAGATCTTGGGCGGCGAAAGATCCCACGAGCCCATGTCCTTGAATCTTGAATTGTCTGTTGTTTAATTCTGCATCATCCAGAATCCACTTGACCATATATGTGTATGGTAGGATCTTAGGCCTTGCCGCTATTCTGTGAAGGAATGAACATGCTAGGTCTTTTAGGGTTGCTTCAGAGGAGCGTGGTGCACCTGCAACGGCAGTCACCTTCATTATTCTCGGCTTCTCCTCTTCTAATAGCCTGTACATGCCTTCCCATGTGGAGATTCCTGCATCTCTGTTGCAGGCTGTATCTGTGTATAGGGGTGCCATCTCCTTGGTCTTCTCTCTTGCTTCAGAGATTTGAGCTTTGTTCTTCTTTCCCATCTTTACTTCGTGCTTCTTTCTGAGTCGTCTTTGCACTTTGTTCCTGCAGATTACAAGTGAAATGGAATGTCCGATCAGAAAGGTGATGGGAGAGTTTTAAATGCAAGAGATAAATCAATCACGCCACCTTACGTGAAGCAAATATCCAACAAGGCATGCGTCTTTAATCCTCTTAATGACTGACAACCAATTCATTTACTAACATTAAAAGTGCATGATTTCAGGTCATGTTATGGTAGGTGGCTTTTCCTTTGAAAGGCGCGCCCGAAGGATTCGTACTAAGGTGATTTTATGATTTGCTGACGTACCCTCGCATGTCGCACGATCGCAGTATCGCAGATCGCAAAACTTAGTGCTTGCCAAACCTCGTCTGGCTTGTTTCTGCGATATGCGATCTAGCGATCGCAATATCGCAGATCGGTGAATTTCTTGGCTTTTCGCTATGGACATTAGTATGGTGCGATGCGATGTCGTTATTAATCATGAGGGTGGCGCGTATTTTGATTTTAGAAGAGTAACGGAGATGTTTCCTATCTTTTTGCATACGTGACTTTTAAAAGACCTATTGTCTACCATAGAAAAATATCTAAGATGCCTTTTCTAAATTATGATTTGTAACTTCAAAAAGAAAGTCTAGCTTTTCCCAAAAATTTTATCTAAGGGTCCCCATTCATTTGGAGTCATGATTTGATACTAAATGAATAAAAAAGGGGGGGGTTGTTGCTGGCCACAACAATTGGCGATTCACTTGGGAGAACCAGTTATCTCTACATTTCTATTGACACTTTTTTTTTTTTTTTTTTTTTTAACTTCTGAAAGATTTAAAAAAATTTGAGCTTTATTATAAAAAGATAAGACAACTGAGACTTCAAACTGCCTATGATGTTTGTACACCCAGTTCGTCTTTGCATTTAAATCAGCTGTTACTTGGTCTTTGTGAAACATAAAATAAAGTCTTCTCTGTTTATCAGTCCTTTAGTATGCTCCTTAGTCGCAGGTAGAGCCTCTGCTGCCAGCAGGCGTCCATAGCCTCGACAGGGTTACCTTTTAACCAGCAATGACCCTTTATCCTGCTTGAGGTTACTCACAACATTCCAGAGAAAAATCCTTTTTTGACACACTTTTCCTTTTTTAATTCTCTAAAGAACAATGTCTTGGTTTGGTGGCCAAATTATGACACAGTCATTCACTTGATTTACACTTTTGCTGAACAAGCCGGCTCGTGATGAGACCTCTTGTCTTTTGATTGCAACAATCTTAAGTCGTTGCCCTGTTTTGATAGACAGTATTGGCAAAGTCAGCAAGTTATAATATCTGTGATCATGATAAGCCGGCTCGTGATGAGACCTCTTATTCTTTGAGATATAGTGTTTTTCTTGGGTTGTTTCTCTGAATGCTGTAATTCCCTTTTAGCAGGGAGGAAGTCATTGTTTTTCCTTAAGAAAGTTCTGGACGACAATGATAGGGCAATAAAGGTTGTTTTGACAGAGAATACTTATCTTAAAATTGATACCTTTCATTGTGCTGACTTAAAACAAATCCTATACTGAGATAGCTTTCTTTAAAATTTTGGAGTTTGAAACTATCATCATATATGGGTTGAAGTTCTAATGATAATAAAGACCAAATTTTTAAAAGATTCGTTGTTGATAGTAGCAGAAGTTCCAAATTTTCAACAGAGACAAGGTATCTTCAGTAAATGTCAAATTTCATTGAACCTAAACAAACATTATTATGGCGGAAATTAAAAAGGAATGATAGGCAAATATTTTCTAAGGTTATGAAGGGAATATGTATAGCTTTGCCTATCAATTATTAAAAACAAAAACCTAACTAAATTACTCCTACTCCTACTCCTACTCTAACCATATACAGGAAATAACTATGTGAAATGATATTTCCAATGGAACCATCTATTCATTTTTATCCTTAGCCGAATGAATCTTCCAAGCATTAATAAAAAGAATCGAATTTTTCTTGGATCGTAATTGTTGGCTAAGAAATAAAAACACAGAACCTCAATTGGAATTCTGGTTGATTTTCTTTTCTTATGCAAAGTTGTTTCCAACTGGGTACCTATTGGATCATAAAAATCAGAATGAATTGCAGTTGTGAATTGATGATGTCGCAATAGGAAGGATAACAAGTCAAATGGTGGACAAGATTTTTTTATTTCAATGACTTGTAACCTTTTATCTGTTAATTTCGAGTTTTTTGTGATTTTGTTCGAAAAGAAAATTCTCATATGTAAGTCGCTAAAACATAATCTATCAAAAGTTTGAAGATTTGAAAAGAAATCCGTTTTTGTACATAATGAGTTTGAGTGAAAAAGGAATGATTGGGAATCTATACAAATAGTGTTACAGCACGACTGGGTTTTACTTTTGACATCTTGTTTTTCACAAAAACTGGCCAGGTTTTGTGAATAGGGAACTAGGTCATGATTACAAACAGGGATGGAGCTTTCTTCATGATACGAATCATAGATCGGGGTATTACCTGGGATAGTAAAATCATTAAAGTGGTCTTCTACTTCGAGATGAGGGTGGACTGGCATGATTTCTGATTTAAGATGTTCTTTATCTTCTGACCCTAGTTGAGTTATCTGAGAAAACTCAACAACATCATCATTGTCAAAGTAACTATCACAAAAGACTCTACAGATTTCCTCAGGTTCCTCCTTTTCATTGCATGTTTTCTGACAAGGGAGGTCAGGAAACCCCTTTTTATCATTGATCGAAAGTTGTGTTAATGCGATCTCTTTAACTTGAAAACCTAATGATGAGTCATTTAAACAACCCTCTGTAGTTTTTGAGATATCTTGAATATTAAGAGGGGAAAGATTGTCATCACTAAAAACATCAGGATAAAGAGAAAAATGTAAATCTGGAACAATGCATTTGAAAACGTCATAAAAGAAACTTTGTTCATCAGATCCATCACAAATGTCGGGCTTTAGATCATACCTTTTTGTGCTGATACTTTTTGAAAGAGAAACAGTTGATTGATCTAACCTTGGCATGTGCATTCGTTGACTTGAAATGATATTGTCAGAGTCATCTTTTGTTTCCAAGGTAATTTTCTTTTTAGCATCCTCATTTCTCTTTTCTGGTAGTAGAGCATGCATGACTCCCAGGCTTTGTAGATTTTCTTCATTATGGATGCTTTGTGTATTTGATTTGGAATGATCATTCATATTAGAAGAAAAGCTAGCGAAGGTAGAATTAATTTCTGATTGGTCAGACACAGGAGGTAGGAAATACTCATTGTAATCTGAAGATTCTTCGTCTGTGAGCTCATTCTTGAGATCATACTGTAGGCATTTAAGATGAAATCGCATATTGAAATCCCTTACGGGTTCATCTTGTTCTATAAGATAATCAATTTCATCATATATCTGGTCGTAATCATAACAATCAAATTCCAAGATGAAAATCTTAACGAAATGGTCCCAACTGTGAATTGATGCAACTGGGAGGGTTCTGCACCATTTTGTAGCTTCTGCTGTGAAGGTAAGAGTAAAAATCCTGCACAAAACGCCTTCATCAATCTTCTGAGTATCAGAAGTTGAAACTTTTTGCATGAACTGAAGGGCGTGATTGAATGCGGAAGAGTTTTTCTTACCATTGAACTTTACCTGAGACAATAGCCTTACCACGTCTGGTGGAATGTTGGAAGAGGTATGAACATAGATGCAACTCCAAATAGGAACTTCATGAGTAGTCATCCTGTTTCAAGATTTATAATTCGAAAAACATTCCAACAGGTATTATGCTCAGGCCCTCCTTCTAGCGCCAAATATGTTGAGGGCCCTAAAATCGGGTCAACAACAAGGGGGATACCCACCCGGTCAGGAACCTGGTTGGCGGCTCCATGCCCGTTTGGTGTAGCAGGTCCGACTGGGGATAACGGGACCAGCTTCCCGATCTAAGGGGTTTGTGTGTGTGTAGGGTTTGATTATGTTGTTTCTTTGAGAACTTTTGAGAGCTAATTTAAATCTAACTCATGATTTGACTATAAGCTGCTGAAATCTAATGAAAACAACATATGCAATCTACGCTAACCAGGGGTATATCTTTTCCATCATGCGATCTAAAAAGATTTCATATAATAATTGGTAATGAAGATTATTCAGCTACTATAAGAATATAAACCATTTAAGATAAACCATTCTGCATAAGAAGTTAAACAGGACAGTTGTGGACTGCATATCGCATGATAAATCATTCATATGTCAAGCATGAACAAATGACTCCATCGTACAAAAGTGCCAAATGGTAACCACGCATTTATACATTAACATATAAATAACATCAGCTGTATATCACTTTAAGCAAATAAGTAGAAATTCATCAAGAGATAAAAGTACCATTTATCACTGATTTTTATTCACAAACTTGAAGCAATAATGATTTACTTCTACTTAATTTTAACACCTACTAAGAGTACAGAAATGCAACATCAGTAGCAGACATTAAGATGCAAATATGAATAAATCCGATCCTTCCATTCATCAAAACCTCCTCTGAGGTGCAGAAATGCATGTTCTGAGGACAAGTTTTTGACAAATTTCTGGACCCTTCTCCAATGCAATGAGAAGGGTTAAAATACTATGTCCTAATTCTAATAATAGTATTATTACAAAATTAAGGATTCGGTTTTCAAACGACCGTCCTTTTTCTAATATAACTAAAAACAAAAAGAAACAACATTCTAAATAAAACTACTTGTGGACTTGGTCTTTGAAGTTGCATGTTTCTAACATAGGCTTGAGAAGAGTCGGCTGGTTAATTTCTGTTCTGAGCTGGGCTGCGAAAACGGCATCTATAAGAGCTGGCGCTACCTTCTCGGCTGCATTCATGATACACTTTACCGTCATCCATTGGCTATGTGGTTTAACCAGGTACATCCAGTAACTTTCCCAATTTAGTCTAGCCAGTGCTTGGATAGCTTTCCCTTTTGCCTGTGCCTTTTGCCTCCATTCTGTCTCCAGTTGCAACTTGTTTGGTAGGTATCCCGGGGTGGTCTCTGAAATCAAATTGGCCCTGTGTAAATTTTCATTTACACAGTTGATAAGAATACTTGCCTGTGTCATCGCTGTCTCTGCTGCTTGCTCTGCTTGCGTGATCTGCTCGTCCCATTTATTAAAGAGCATTTCTTTATGATTTTCGTTAATTCTAGGTGCTCCTGCTCTTTTTCCCTCCTCATCGTCTTGCCAAGTCAGATACTCTGTCACTCTCTTGTCGTTCTGATCATATTCACTTCGCAATTCCACCACCTGACTGGTGATTTTGTCGCTTAGCTCACAGAAGTGCCTCCACTGTGATATTTTACGCCCCAATTCTTCTTATTGCTGCAGTAGTTGCTCGTTCAAGCCGATGGACTCTGAGATAAACTCTGCAAGCTTAGGTTCATCTTTGTGCGTTTCTTGCTTCGTCTGCAGTTGTTTTTCTTTTTCTTCAAGACTCTTTTGGTAGCCTATTTGCATCTGTTGGAAGTCTTCTTGGAGCTTTTCGAACTGTCTGGAAGCTTCATTGTTTTCGTTGGCTTGCTGTAACTGTTGTTGTAGCAGTTGTATGTGGTTTTCTTGTTCCTTTAAGAGCTGGAAGCATATGCTCCTGCAATTTGAGACAGCTTCGTAAGATTTTCTGTTGGATTATTATTTGGGTCTTTCCACAAGACGTCTAAATGTTCAGCGTCTTGAGACAGTGCATTTTCGAGCTTTCTTTTCTTTCTCTGTCTTCTCACAACTGCTTTGTGCTGGGGACTGTAGAACACATCTAGTGGGGGAATTTCTTCTACGTTAAGTAGAAGTTCTGAGGATGGAGTGATGGAGAGATCTTCTGCTTCTGTGGTAACGCTGACTATGGTTGGAGCAGCTTCTTGCACCTCCTGTGTATCGTTCATAGGCGTCTTTGGGACTTGCCCTTCGAGGTTGATTAATTCATTGAAGGACTCCCACTCTTTATCTAGCTCTGCTGTGACAAGAGGAGCTTCGATAACCGGAGGGGGAACATCTCTTGGTGGCGAGGTGATAACTTGTTGCTGAAACATTACACTGGACCGAGCTGTATCTTTGACTGCTTCTTCATTAATTCTTTTGTCATGCACAGACTCTTCAGGATGTTCGGAACCTTCTCGCGCGGCGTTGGACTTAGATCTGGAAGTGCTGGAGTTCTCGCTGAGGCTGATGCTCGGAGTTGGCTCTCTAGTAGGTATTCGCAGCCTTTCTAGTGGAATGCTGGCCAGCCTTCTATCTCTATATGATGTGAATTTCTGGAGTTCACCTGGAGATAACCTTGACTGAGCTTCTTGCAAAATATCTTTGAGTGAGCTCTTACCCTGAAAGAGATCGTCAAACAAATCTTTGTGTCCGAAGAACACTCTTATCTTGACGTTCGTAGTAAACTCTTGGGCAACTTTATTTGGGTCGAATGGCCTCATCGGGAACTTATATAATTGAAGGCACGTCACGTTTTCCACCTCACCAAAAGCGTGTCCTACATCGAATAAAGAGAAGGCCCCACAATTGACGGGAAATTGAGGCCAAATGGCCTTTTTCTTATCTTTTAATTCTTTGGTTAAGCCGCCTTCAGAGCAGGTTTGATAAGCGATTTCCTGAGCCAAAAGCTTATCTGGGACATACAAGGGTAGGACATGTGGAGGTACAGTGCTTCCATAAACTCGAATGTAAGTAAACCATTCTTCCCCAAACCATCTTGCGATGGGGATGATGTCTGTCTCGGCTTCGAGAGAGCACCTTGGGGGGTCCTTATCATATATCATTCTATATATGGGCAATATAAGCCCATTGCAAATCTGGTAAAAATGAGGGGTAAACTGGGAATCCCACGAGACTTTGTGATAGACGTGAATAGGCAACGGGTCTTGGGTAGTCCATTTCCATCCCATAATGGGGAAATTAGATACAAGGCAAACAGAATCCATAACATAGGCAGCCAAATAGAAAGGAGGATAGACCCTTTGAGAAAAGGATCTTTTGGACCTGTAACTAACCACAGGCGTATATAGAGTATCGGAAAGAATTTTAGCCCAATCTACTATATCAGCATTTGTGGCAGCGTCAATTAATGGCAGCCACTCAGATGAAAACTTGTTGATATCAGGCATACCAAACAACCTACACAGCATGGCTGCAGCAAAACAATGTGGAGAAGTAAGGGAACCAGTGCTGTACATACCGTTCTTATCCTTCTTTAACGGCTCATCTCTTCTAGACCATTCTTTAGTGGTGTCCAATAGATCTGGGTTCTCCATTGCGAACTTCCTAAGAAACTATGCATTATAGGTCACTTGCGGTTCGGGCAGATGGTACATTAGCTTCAGATCTTGGGCGGCGAAAGATCCCACGAGCCCATGTCCCTGAATCTTGAATTGTCTGTTGTTTAATTCTGCATCATCCAGAATCCACTTGACCATATCTGTGTATGGTAGCATCTTAGGCCTTGCCGCTATTCTGTGAAGGAATGAACATGCTAGGTCTTCTAGGGTTGCTTCAGAGGAGCGTGGTGCACCTGCAACGGTAGTCACCTTCATTATTCTCGGCTTCTCCTCTTCTAATAGCCTGTACATGCCTTCCCATGTGGAGATTCCTGCATCTCTGTTGCAGGCTGTATCTGTGTATAGGGGCGCCATCTCCTTGGTCTTCTCTCTTGCTTCGGAGCTTTGAGCTTTGTTCTTCTTTCCCATCTTTACTTCGTGCTTCTTTCTGAGTTGTCTTTGCACTTTGTTCCTGCAGATTACAAGTGAAATGGAATGTCTGATCAAAAAGGTGATGGGAGAGTTTTAAATGCAAGAGATAAATCAATCACGCCACCTTACGTGAAGCAAATATCCAACAAGGCACGCATCTTTAATCCTCTTAATAACTGACAACCAATTCATTTACTAACATTAAAAGCGCATGATTTCAGGTCATGTTATGGTAAGTGGCTTTTCCTTTGAAAGGCGCGCCCGAAAGATTCGTACTAAGGTGATTTTATGATTTGCTGACGTACCCTTGCATGTCGCACGATCGCAGTATCGCAGATCGCAAAACTTAGTGCTTGCCAAACCTCGTCTGGCTTGTTTCTGCGATATGCGATCTAGCGATCTCAATATCACAGATCGGTGAATTTCTTGGCTTTTCGCTATGGACATTAGTATGGTGCGATGCGATGTCGTTATTAATCATGAGGGTGGCGCGTATTTTGATTTTAGAAGAGTAACGGAGATGTTTCCTATCTTTTTGCATACGTGACTTTTAAAAGACCCATTTTCTACCATAGAAAAATATCTAAGATGCCTTTTCTAAATTATGATTTGTAACTTCAAAAAGAAAGTCTAGCTTTTCCCAAAAATTTTATCTAAGGGTCCCCATTCATTTGGAGTCATGATTTGATACTAAATGAATAAAAAAGGGGGGGGTGTTGCTGGCCACAACAGATCCACAAGAGTTTCTTAATACAACAACAAGCAGAGATGAGTGGCACTTAGCTCAACAAAAGCATAATACATGACTACAATTCAAGCAACATGTGAGGTGACCTGGATGAGGAAGATACTTGTTGGCTTGTTTAGTCAAATGATGGATCCTACTATGACTTATTGTGATAATCAGAGTTGTATCAAAGTCTCTGAAAATTCTGTTTTTCACGATTGATCCAAGCATATTGATATCTGATATCACCATCTACGAGATTGTGTACAAAGGTGGATTATGTTGTTGCAATACATTCCGACAAAGGAACAAGATGCAAATATTTTGAAAAAGGCCTTTTCAAGAGGGAAGTTTGAGTTCCACAGGTGCAAGATAGGGGTGGTTGATAATCCATTTCTTGCTAAGAGGGAGTGTTGAAAATGCAACAAGAAAATATAGTTTTGACTTTGCCTTGGTCAAACTAGATTAAAATTCGAATTTCTATTTGAGTAGAATACTTAGAGATAGTTAACTGAGGTGACATGGCACTTGTCACTCAGTTAACTTAGTAAATTTGAGTTGGAGAATCTTGAGTTCAGTTCTACATGATTGATTGCTAATTTGTAGCAATCTGTTTATGTTAATTTGAGTTATTGTCAGTTTAAGTAGTTCTAACTGTCAGAAGAACTAGTGAAGGTTAAGTTGTGAAAGTGGAACTTCAACCATACTTAGTGATCAACAAATTAATTGATCAATCAACCCAAAATAATTGTTGCATACAAAGAATTTGAGTTACCTAGTTAAGATGGAGATTCCAAGGCAGTGTACTATTAGTTGTAGCATATTCTCATGTGTATAGGTGGTGCATGCAGTCGGAGAATGACCTAAGGTAATTGCGCAATTCCTTGGCGTGAAATTCCTAAAAAATAGGGGCAATTTTCCAAGGAAACAACGCGAGGAAATAGGGACTTGGGAAGGCTTGAAATTGGCTAAGTGTTGGCCAGATCCAGCCAGTCAGGCAAAGGGATAAACTATACACTTTCAGGGTGTGTTGAAGCTTGAGCAAGCATTGCATTTCTTCTCTATTCTCTTATTAATGCAATATAGATAGTAAGGGGTTTTGAGCAGTTGCTTCCCCCTAGATAAATCTATGTGCATATGTGATGTTTGCATGTCTATGATTCTTGTTTTAGATGGTGAATTAACTTCCGCAAATCAGTAGAGTTGATTCAAGTCTTGTGATTTAGCAACTTTCATGAGAAATATTGAATCTACACATTAATTTCTATACATCACATATTTACCCTGGCGGATTGGTGAACTTGGGTAAGTGTGGGATGAGGTTGTTACATTGTGGTTGAAACCCAATAATTAGTGGGGAAGCGATGCCGCCAATATTGTCGCTTACTCTAGAGGTTTACATTGTCAAAATGACAAAGGGTCGTATTATACTTACTTCACATGTGCTTGCATGCATGGGGCCTTTAATCATTTTCATTCTGCTCCATCTTCAGGGTGGTGGGCTATGTTTTCCACATCACCATAAACCTTGAGCCTCACTGTTATAGACAATTTTGTGCCTTACAGCAACAAGCATGAATTGTCAATAATCCAAGGGATCCAAAGTTCCCTAAACATGATGTTCCTACCCCTAGAGGAACAAGGTCAGCAAACCAACAGCTCTCAGATCAGTTCTCCACCTGAAAACACTCAAAAACAAGCAATCCTGAAATCAAAGCAGGTGCTCCACTGGGTTTCTGCGCTGAAACACAACTGCTCCATGGTGTACCTACGTTGCAAAGCAGGCAGAACAAAGCCCACCTGCGTTGGGCGAGTTTGGACATGTGGCAGAGTGAGTCATAGCTTTGGAATCTTCCAAAATTGACACTTGGATCAGGTATTTCGCCTTGTGATGAGTCAGAGGCTTTGTTTCTCCAAGTGGAAGCAAGGTTCACCAAGTGGACTCAAGAACTGAAGATCAACTGAAGATTAACTGAAGAGAGAGAGGACACAAGGCAGCTACACATCAGTTGCAGGCTGACTCATCCTTTCTCAATTCATCTATATATTGAGCTCTCTCCTATGAGCTCAGGAGGCTGGAATTTTGTGCAAAGTAATGATATGCTGTTGGTTTCATTCTTGAGTTATTGGGTGATTGTTTGAGAGAGGTGAAGAAGAGAAATTCTTTCTGCTGGGAGGTGTTGCTGGGTTGGAGCCTGCAATGGTTGTAATCCTCTCAGAACCTTTATTTCTTCATTAATAAAAGCTATTGAGGTTCTTCTATGTGCTTTTGTTCAATTATATATTGTGATGATTGCATGTTTGGTTTACACTAATCCATGAACCAGTTATGATTGCATGCCTCTTGTAGTTTCCTTCTTTGTCATTATGCAGGATCTCATTGTAGCTGGGCGAGCAGAAGGACAAAGAGCTAGGAGCAAGCGGCCAAAGAGGAGAGTTTGGATTCGACATTAAGCGCAAGGCAACGGTTAGTGCTTCCTCCATTCTCTTTTGCTTTCATAAAGAAGAAAACCTTCAGTAGTTTGCTTTACAGTTGTTTCTAAGGAACTGTCACCCTTAGAGTGGGTTAGGGTCATCCGAGTCGGATACTTTTCCCTACAACAAACTGGCGACTCCACTGGGGATCGTATCCGTTTGATTGTGTTTGTAGTATCTTTGCTATTCATATCCTGAACCAAAGAGTACCGAATCGAAAAGCTTTTGACTATATCAAAAGCGAAGTAGAGGGGCAGCTACTCTTGCTCATTTTCTGAGCAGATTCATGATTTGAAGAGCTGATCTACAAATATCCTTGTAAGCTCTTAGTGATAGCTTTGCACCTTCTAAATCATCCCTTTGAGTGTGCTTGACTGAATGCTTCTGATTTGAGCAAAAACCGTGCATTTTTGAGAAAATTATGACCCGGAGACTGTGAAAACGCAACTCTCGTTTTCCAAAGCAGGTAGTACACAGGCTACCTGCTTTGCAACGCAGGTCCCGAACTGACTACCTGCGCTGAGAGCCAGTTTGACTGTGCAGAGCCTGCGTTGACCCAAATTTTCTTAGTGCATTTGGGGTTTCCTCTTTTCTCTTGCCTGTTTTCACTTAGTTTTGCTGCTAAGTGTCAGTCTTGTACCTTGTTTGAAACCAATATTACTTGCCATCATTCAGCCTCTGTTATATAACGAAATTGTACTTGTTCTTTGTATTTCTTGCTCATTTACAATTTCCCATAACGAAAAGTAAACTAGTCATGCTTTTGGCCTCTTAGATCTGAACCTGTGTTAGGCATTTTGCTGGTCTAAAGAGTTAGCTTGTTTGCTGTCCATAGCTGATTAGTCATTTTACTTTCGTTAGTTTGGTTTGATTTCATGTATTTCCAGTGATTAAGCAAGTGAATCTTAAGGTGTCTTTTGATTTTGGACAAGCTTGTTTACTTTCGCTTTAAATCGAAATCAAAGTTATATAACCACTTTCTTTTTGTATCCATCCACATTAAGAAAGGGAAAAGAAAATACATGCATTGTGCATTTTGCATTTGACTGTATGCTTGACGATTTAGGAAAAATTTGCATTTTAGTGTGTGCTCTATGATCTGTGCGAAAAGATTTGCCTTTCTTTTCCCTCAGTAGTTAAGGTTTTCAAAGTTGAAAGATTGAAAAGTTTGCTTCTCATCTTAGACTGCATTCAGGAATTTGTTATATACATCTCGTGGTGATCCTTAAAGGCAAACTGATAAGCAAGATCAACATTAAAATGAACCCAATTTACATAACAACGCTTTTTAACATAACGCAAACATCTAGAGGTCTAGGTAGAGACGTGTTCCGGCGTCGTTAAACATAGTGACTGTCGATCTCTACGAAGGTGGGTGATTCCTCCTGAGAGTCGGTGGCACTAATACGGACTTGTGCTCCCACGTACCGTCGAGTATATATTGGAAGACCCCTATAGGCAATTATCCTTTATCCATAGGAAGCCGTGTCGACCGCCCTACTGATCGCGATGCAGTGAACACAGCATTCACGAAGATCGACCACCCGTACCGTAAAACGTATTCTGTGGTTTCGCGAAAAGTTTGGCACACCCTCTGCCTAGAACTCCAGAGCAGTTTCTTTTGGCCTTTTTCAAACTCTATAACTGAAAAAGTCCATCCGAGCATTTGTCACTTCGGGCTCGTTAAAACATCGAAGGCGACTAGAGTCATCTTTAGCTTTTTCTCGACTCTTAAAACATGAAAAAGCAAGTTTGTGTCTAAAAGAGTCGTTAATAAAATTTATTTTAAGCGGAACATAATCACCTGTTATTCCCACGTTGATCTTTCAGTTGAAAAGTATGGAGCCCACCAACCAAGGAGGCAACCTTGGCGGAAGTCCAAATCCCTTCTCCTCTTGGGGAGATGTTGGTGCGCCTCATATGGCAACATTGTCACTTCCAGGGTTGACAATCGGCCTACCTGTATGGCTCTTTTCAACTAATGTAGTCCAGATCGCCACTAATCCTGAGCAGTCGAATCAACAGTCAGACCAGTCTAGAGCTACCCGCTAGCCTCCCACTTCTTACAATTCTTCCTCTGATCCTTCATCTTCACGAGGTAGAGCCGGCAGAGGTCAACCTCCCATGGAGAAGAAGGAAAAGAAGAAGAAGGAAAAGAAGCAGAAGGGGCCTATGGCGAAGGCGACTGGGGGCAAGCAAAAGACAGCTGACAAAAACCGACACACTGCACCGACCGGGCCTAAATCGCCATGTGTCATTTGCGAAGGGGCCCACTTCCATCGTGATTGTCCTTGTATTCCTCGGATACTAAGGGACTGGTCCCCAAGATTGCACAATCCGGTAGCATCAACCTCTGGCAGTCATGTTGATTGCAGTCCGTCAACTAGCGAGAGTGAAGGACGAAGAGGGAGACCAAGATCACCTTGTATATTGTGTGAAGGCGAGCATGCCATCCACAGATGTCCATTCCTAGATGAGGCAAAGAGAGTTTTGGAAGATCGTCCGGTTTCGCCGTTACGACTTCCTCCTGGATACCAAAAACTTGCGCCTAATCCCTCGATAGTTGAAAATCCAGCTGACCCGCCCAAGTGGTCAGCTGAAGTGTCGGTCATTGAGAATGAACCTACTGAATCCAGACCAGACGAAAATTTAAAGGTCGAAACGGCAGTTGACCCGGTTCTTCCTTCAGAGGTTTCATCGTCCAATGACTCCGTCATTGAAGACCCATCTTCAAATGACACCCTCACTGAAGAGGATAAGGATGACACCGTCCATATTCTTTTCATCAACACAGACTCCGATGAGCATCAGGGCAATGCGCCCATTCCTTTATCGCAGGAAGGAACATCGTCAGGGTCGTATCCGGCCGTATATTCGGTCCCACCACCAAGCAACCTAGTTGTATCCTTTGATTGGAATCAACTAGGCAGACCCCGGTTACTAGCCAGTATCCCATTCAGAATCATAGTCCAAATCTACAGAATGGTGATGGCTGAAACTATCATTGATGAAGGGGCATCTGTGAGTATCCTTTCCTCTGTTGCTTGGAAAGCACTGGGTTGCCCGGCGCTTTTACCTGAGATGAGAAATCTATCAGGTTTCGATAAAGGAACCAGTCACCCGTTAGGGATTCTCCCCAATGTTCCGCTTACATTGAAAGGGAAGTCAGTTCGCATGAACATCATGGTCGTCCAGGGACCCTTGGCATATAACTTACTCCTTGGACGAGACTATATATATTGCATGGAGGCAATAGTGTCCTCACTCTTTAGAGTCATGTGTTTTCCGCACGAAGGAAGAATGGTCCAGCTCGTAGACCAACTTTCATTTCCAGGATCACGCATTGCAAATAGTCAAATACCATCCCTTAACGGTTTATTCACTCAAGGAATGCCACCGCCTCCGGTTCTACTTCCCGATGAATGCGAGTAATTCGGAAAGAAAGAACTGGGACCCAGGGGGCATGCACCCTGGCCTGCCTTGGGCAGAGAAAACCTTGGGTATAAAGTTAATTTCCGCAGAAGAATGGACTAGTCCGTACCCCGTCCGGCAGTGGAAGGGAGGGTTGTTCTAGGATAAAATTCTTTTGTCAAAGTTATGTGAGCGAAGCGGTCACTCCCTTTGTCTAAAGAAGTGGGCTCTCCTAAGGAGGGGGTCTATTTGTGGCAGCAAGAAGCCACCATCTTTGAATGTCAAGCCTCACCCATTAAAACAAGCTGTTTTGAAGGATAAGTAGGGGCAATCTTCAAAGAAAGAGATGAAATTGCTGCAACAAGTGGTCACCATCCTTAGCAACCTAATGATAGACATCGCCGAAAAGAGAGTTTAGCTTGCGGCAGCAAACAAAACCATTTTTCGGATAATAAGTAAGAGATGGCAGAATCTCGAAATTATACTTTATACCTGGGGGCATGCAAACCTTTTGGAATGCAAGCACGGGACGACTATTTATTTTTTTAAATTTTTAGGTCCTCCCTTTAAACCTGTAGGTCTAACCCGTTAAACTCGTAGGATTAGCCGTTTCCAGCTTGCATAAAGAAAGGATGAGGGGCAAAAGTTAAAACCTGCCAAATTGGAGTAATTAGTGAGGTATCGCTCCTTAAATAAGATTACCTCACCTAAAGCATTCCTTGTATTAAGACTGGTATAATCGAGCAGTTTTAGCGGTGTTCATGCTCGTTAAAAAATAAACACAAGAATCGAGCAGTTTTTGTGCAGAAGTTCATGCTCGTTAAAAAATAAACGTAGAATGTGAGCAATCTTTCCCTAGCAGTTCAAGCTCACGCATAAAAAATGAACCGGTAAACAACCTCGAGAAATGTAACCTTTGAAAGCCATATTAAAAGCCCTTGGTCGTGTTTATATGCCATCACCTCCATCCGTTCATTTGGCCAATCGTTCACCTCCATATGTTTGTTTACCCATTTTGAGGAACAGCTGCGAAGAGTGATTTCACTTAGCCATCCTTGTGACACTGCCGTGATTGGAGAATTCCAACCTGTACCTGGAATCTGCTGCTATCCCTGTTCATCACTCGTTCCTCAAAAGACGAGTCTTCTTTAAGCTCTTTTCACTGACTCGTAAAATATGAAAAGTTTGCCGAGTTTTGGCCTTCCAGCTCGTTAAAGCGACCGGAAAGCTATCCCTCCTCTAGATTTTAATCTTTTTGGACCCGAGGGATTATTGCACAAAAAGATCGAGTGCTTGTTTTGCTCGGCTCGTTAAAGCAACCGAAAATTCATCCCTTCTGTATTGTTTTAAACTTTTTCGGACTTAAGGGATTAGATGACGAAAAAGGAATTTTGGAGTTAACTTTTCGTACCTTTTCAGACTCTCTAAAAATGAAAAAGGACCGAGTTTTCCTTGTCGTTAGACTCGTTAAAATGATTAAATAGCGACAAACTTGTCTTTAGACGAGAACGAGTTTCCCTATCGCTAGGCTCGTTAAAACATAGCGATGGGCTTGCCCGAAGGGCAGGTTATAGAACAAGCATATGTTATCCTCCTCAAGCTTGACAAAAATAAAGAGGTACTGGTCAGCAATGACTGGGGAAAATTGGGAGAACCTCACAGTATTAATGGTAGCAAGTCGCTCTTGAACATGACACTTTGTCCTCCGTCCGCATCGGGTTGGGTTGTTTCATTCACCGGTCGCAGAATCATGGTCCTCGCCACACCATCCACAATTGGGGTAATGCTACCAATCCATCACATCAGTGTCGTTATATGTTCAAGAGATGTGGTTCTGTAAAGAGTCAACCCTGTTCCACCCACTGCCATACATTATCCTTCATCCATTTCATGACCGCCACCCTGAATCATACATCACAGTTTGTTTTCACCTCATCATTATCACTAGCTCCGTTCCGTGTCACTGATGTGGGATTCATTAAGGCCCTCCTTTGACAGATCGCTCCTTGTCGACATCAGCTCATTATCCAAGGAGTTGATCTAGGAACACCCCCCTCAGTACTTTGAAGCTTGCATGCCTCAATGGCAAGTTTCTCACTTCCGGCGACAGGTATACATCAATGACCTTCGAC
This sequence comes from Pinus tabuliformis, assembly GCA_031772625.1. Classification (NCBI taxonomy): domain Eukaryota; kingdom Viridiplantae; phylum Streptophyta; class Pinopsida; order Pinales; family Pinaceae; genus Pinus; species Pinus tabuliformis. Next base: position 932,353,787 of record CM062808.1, read on the forward strand.
CAGAAGATTTTGCATGGTGGTCGACGCCAAGTCCTTTATTCCCACCATGTAGATTGTACTGCCGTACCTTGAGGGTCATCATCCTTATCGGTGATTCCTCTCGCGCTTGTTAACGGTTTACATTATTGACCGGTAATCAAGCGATGTCTTTCCATGTTCGACTTCAAGAAATTCTCACATGGATCGACTTGTACATCGAGTGAAGATCAGAAGAGATTGAAGACCCCGGATCTAGTTTCATCCATCCGGGCTGCGATATATATTCAGGACATAAAGACATTTGATATGTACATCATTGCAACAGATGATCATCCTTCTCAAAAGATGATAAATTCGGCAGAGAATTATCAGTGAAGGACGATAAGTTCGGCAGAGAATTATCAGTCTAGCATCAGACGATCGTCTGTTCTATGTACCAAAATGTATTTATAAAGCTGAGCATGGGAATGCCCGCCTCAGCTAGATCATGAAAAATGTATGAAAAATAATGTATTGCATTGTATCTTATTACAGGACACTTCTCAGCAGATTGAATGAACTTCGGATCCTCTCAATAAAGCATTTCACCCGATAAACGACCTCATACTTTAGGGGGCATCTGTTATAGACAATTTTGTGCCTTACAGCAACAAGCATGAATTGTCAATAATCCAAGGGATCCAAAGTTCCCTAAACATGATGTTCCTACCCCTAGAGGAACAAGGTCAGCAAACCAACAGCTCTCAGATCAGTTCTCCACCTGAAAACACTCAAAAACAAGCAATCCTGAAATCAAAGCAGGTGCTCCACTGGGTTTTTGCGCTGAAACACAACTTCTCCATGGTGTACCTGCGTTGCAAAGCAGGCAGAACAAAGCCCACCTGCGTTGGGCGAGTTTGGACATGTGGCAGAGTGAGTCATAGCTTTGGAATCTTCCAAAATTGACACTTGGATCAGGTATTTCGCCTTGTGATGAGTCAGAGGCTTTGTTTCTCCAAGTGGAAGCAAGGTTCACCAAGTGGACTCAAGAACTGAAGATCAACTGAAGATTAACTGAAGAGAGAGAGGACACAAGGCAGCTACACATCAGTTGCAAGCTGACTCATCCTTTCTCAATTCATCTATATATTGAGCTCTCTCCTATGAGCTCAGGAGGCTGGAATTTTGTGCAAAGTAATGATATGCTGTTGGTTTCATTCTTGAGTTATTGGGTGATTGTTTGAGAGAGGTGAAGAAGAGCAATTCTTTCTGCTGGGAGGTGTTGCTGGGTTGGAGCCTGCAATGGTTGTAATCCTCTCAGAACCTTTATTTCTTCATTAATAAAAGCTATTGAGGTTCTTCTATGTGCTTTTGTTCAATTATATATTGTGATGATTGCATGTTTGGTTTACACTAATCCATGAACCAGTTATGATTGCATGCCTCTTGTAGTTTCCTTCTTTGTCATTGTGCAGGATCTCATTGTAGCTGGGCGAGCAGAAGGACAAAGAGCTAGGAGCAAGCGGCCAAAGAGGAGAGTTTGGATTCGACATTAAGCGCAAGGCAACGGTTAGTGCTTCCTCCATTCTCTTTTGCTTTCATAAAGAAGAAAACCTTCAGTAGTTTGCTTTACAGTTGTTGCTAAGGAACTGTCACCCTTAGAGTGGGTTAGGGTCATCCGAGTCGGATACTTTTCCCTACAACACTCACCCCATTAGGGGATATTCATGATTCATATATATATATATATATATGAAAATATAAAATTTATTTAAAAAATTAAAAAAATTAATATAAACTATTACCTTAGTTGAATTGGAATTTTTATATTTTTAATTTATATATAATTAAAATATTTTATGATTTTTTTTGTATCCGAGATGAACCTAGCAGCTTGCGTGACACAAAACTACTAGTAAACATCCGGGGGTCTACAATCTGTCCTCCTCTTTGTAAATCAGGTCACAACAGAGGTATTTGAACCTTCAATCTCTCAATTTTCACAAATTTCACATTCGTTCGATCACCAATTGAGCTACCCCTAAAACATTATGTGGAAATTTTAATATATCTATATTGTATGGTTTGAAATATTTTTAATATTCTTGATTTTCCTTACACGTTTGTTTATTAAATTGTTGAATTGAGGCTTCTGTGATCCATAATAGTTATAAGTAGAACTTCGGCGTAAATCACATATAGAAAGACCTTTATCGACGCATTTCGAACCAACCAGTGTGGTTCATCGTCAGGACAAATTTGTTTATTATTATAACAAAATTTTAATAAAACATATTATAAATAAATACATTTTCATTCATAATATCTCCACATTCATGGATTTGGAAATAGTTCTGTACTCCTAACATTTAAGTTTTAGTTTTTAATCTAGTTTTCACTTTATCACAAAAGGCAGACGACTTTGTTTTATAAAATTATCCTTTGCAATATGTTCTACGTTCTACGGGAATTGATTTTTCTTAGTTTCCTCCCATGGGAATGTGATTTCCTAAAAAAAAAATATGTTTATTTTACTAATAAGTTTAGGTAATAAGGGTGCTAAGTACGTTAAGTAAGATTAGAAGAGGATCTCATACCACAGTTGTTTCCATTATTAATCACTCTTCCATCTTTTCAATCGTGATCGGCTTTATTGTTAATTGGTAGATATTTGTATTAATTGAAATCCTATGGTAATGCATATAATAAGAGTATATTAAAATATTTGTCTTATAATCTAATATGATAAATAGGTCTATTTTATATTTAGTTAACAAAACAACTTTATATAAAATAAAAAAAATAAAAATAAAAATTGAGCTTATATTTTTTTTGGAAATATATAATTTATATAAAACCCTGAATACACGAGAATTAGCCCATAATTATTGGTTATGGCTTTTTTAGTTACGTTATTTAAATCTCAAGCACCTTCAAATTTAAATTGGGAATCCACTACATTGGTGATCCATGTTTGGTTTAGAGGTGGAATATTTTATGATAATTTGATTTCAAAGTCTAACCTAATGCTCATGAGAAGATTTGTCGAGTTGATTTTGAAGAAACACATACTTATTTTCAATCACTTTTAGTAATTTCCTAGGTTGCACCAAAATCCCTATTATGTTCTCTAACTGAAATAAAAAGTTGACATCTTTTACTTGAATTTGTTAAGACACAATTTAAATTTTTTTGATAGTTTTCTTTTATTAATCTATCATGCCACTTTAATTCCATGTGTGTTTCTTATAAATCTTGATAATCCATAAATGAGTTGTTGAATAAACCAGCCTAGATCCATTTTAACTCCGGATATATTAAGCGCAGAGAGGGATCAAATCTCCCGAGGTGCAAACCTTTTTTTTTAGTGCAAAACTTGAGGAAAGGTTTGCACCTCGAGAGATTGTATCCCTCTCGATGCTTGATAGATCCGGAGTTAAGATGGATCTAGGCTGGTTTCAGTTGTGTGCGGCCAAAGAAAATCTAACGAACATATGATTAATTTTATCAATAATATGTAAATTCATCTAATATTAATATAATCATTTTAAGTATGCTAAATATGTCGCAGATTAATTTATTCATTTTAATTTTAAATTTGCTTATTTAATTCAGTTTGTTGAGATGATAAATATTGTTAATAACTTTAATGATGAAAAATGATGAAATAAAAATTTTGAATGTAAATTGACAATGTAATAGTATTCAAAGATAGAAAATGTGAATAATAAGAATATAGTCAATTAAAAATAGTCTTCATTGTGATTAATCTCAAACTATTTTCTTCTACTATTCTTATTGTCGCCCTTGTTATTTTTGTCATATTTTCATATCGTTTGTTATCTTTTAATATCGATTATATGAAAAGGACATGTTAAATTGTAAATCACCTAAATCTTTTGCTCGAGCTATTGTAGTAAACATCATACCTTATCTCTCTTTCTCTCCAATATTAATAGGTTGAATTACTATAACACAAAAATCAATGTACATTGTCAATAATTTTTTGTGCTTACACTGAAATCAATGCATCTAATGCAAGCAATCAAATAAGATTAGAAAACAACATTTACACTAAAATCAATGCATCTAATGCAAGCAATCAAATAGGATTAGAAATCAACGTTTGCACTCAAATCAATGCATCTAGTGCAAGTAAGCAAATAGGATTATAAACCAACAACTACACTGAAATAAATGCTTCTAGTGCAAGTAACAAAATAGGATTATAAACCAACATCTACATTGAAATCAATGCATCTAGTGCAAGCAATCAAATAGGATTAGAAATCACCATCTACATTGAAATCAATGCATTTAGTGCAAGCAATCAAATAGGATTAGAAAAATCTACATTGAAATCAATGCATCTAGTGCAAGCAATCAAATATAATTATAAATCAACATCTAGATTGAAATCAATGCATCTAGTGCAAGAAATCAAATAGGATTAGAAATCACCATCTACACTGGAATCAATGCATTTAGTGCAAGCAATCAAATAGGATTAGAAATCATTTACATTGAAATCAATGCATCTAGTGCAAACAATCAAATATCATTATAAATCAACATCTACTCTAAAATCAATGCATATAGTGGAAGCAATCAAATAGCATTAGAAATCACCATCTACTTTGAAATCAATGCATCTAGTGTAAAAAATATTCTTCCCTCTCTCTCTCCACCCCCCCTCCTCTATATCTATATCTCCCTCCATATCTCCTTCTTTGTCTCTCTATCTAAACCCCCAAACACACATGCTCTCTCACTCCATATCTATCAATCTCTTTGTCCCTCCCTCCCTCTCTCCATCTCTCTCTTCTTCCCTCTCTTCACTTTCCATCTATATCTCTATCTCCCTTTGTCTCTCTATATCACCCCCAAAACATACTCTCTTTCTATAATCTATCTATTTATCCCTCCCTTCTCCTCTCCCTATCTCTCTCTCTATTCCCCTTCTCTCCCTCTCCCCCGCTTCTATCTGTCTTCCCTCTTGTTGTCCTCTCTCCCTCTCTCTCCATCTTCCTTATCACTCCCTCTCTCTCTCTCCACCTTTCTCTCTCCATTTCTTTCTTCTTACCTCCCTTCCCCCCCCTCCAAATACATCTCTCCCTCTCTCCACTCTCTCACATCTTCTCTCCATTTCTTTCTTCTTACCTCCCTCTTCCCCCCCCTCCAAATACATCTCTCCTTCTCTCCCTCTCTCCACTCTCTCACATCTTCTCTCTCTTCCTTCCTCTCTCTCCCTTTCTCTCCCACCTCTCTCTCTCTCTCCCCACCCTCCATCTCTATTATTTTATCCCTCTCTCTCTCCTCTCTCCTTCTCTCCCCCATCCTCTCTATCTCTCCTTCTTTGTCTCTTTATCTCACCCCAAACATACACACACTCTCTCTATCTCTCCCTTGTCACTCCCTCTCTCTCCACTTCTCACTCTCTATGTATTTCTTCTTCCCTCCCTCTCTCTTCCTCTCTCTCAAGTCCTCTCTCTCATACTTCCTCTCTCTCTCTCCCTCTCTCTCCCTCTCTCTCTCTCTCTCTCCCGTCCAGTCCTCTCTCTTCTCGCATCACTCTCCTCCTCTCTCTCAAGTTTCATCTCTCATTATTCCTCTCTCTCCCTTTCTCTCTTACCTCCCTCTCTCTTCCCCCATCTCTCTCTCTCTCTCTCTCTCTATGTTACTATGTCCCTCCCTCTCTCCTTCTCTTACCTCCCTCTCTCTTTCCCCATCTCTCTCTCTCTCTCTCTCTCTCTCTCTCTCTCTCTCTGTTACTATGTCCCTCCCTCTCTCCTTCTCTCTCCTCCTCTCCCCCCTTCTCTCTATCTCTCCTTCTTTGTCTCTTTATCTCACCCCTAAACATACACACTCTCTCTTCATCTCTCCCTTGTCACTCCCTCTCTCTCTCCACTTCTCACTCTCTATGTCTTTCTTCTTCCCTCCCTCTCCCCCCCTCCAACTCCATCTCTCTATCCCTCCCTCTCTCCTCCTCTCTCTCGTCCTTCCTCTCTCTCCCTTTCTCTCCTACCTTCTTCTCTCTTCCCCCATATATATCTCTCTCTCCCTGCCCTCCAATCCTCTCACTATCTCACTCCCTCTCCCCTTATCTCCCCTCCTCCATATTTGTGTCTCCATCTCCCTCTCTTACCCTTCTCTACCTCTCTCATTCCTCTCCCTCTCTCTCTCCATTCCTCCTCAGCCCTCTCCTACAGTTTATCTCCATCTATCCCTTATCACTACCCCTATCTCTCCACCTCTATCTCTTTGTCTTTGTTCTTCCCTCCCATAAATATCTAGAGTTAATATATATCATGATATATTAATATATATTATAATATAAAAAATATTTAATATCGTATTAATCCAAAGTTATTAACGTTAATAATATTAATATTATAATATATTAATATGAATATTATATTTAATAATAATAATAATATTAATCTTTTAATATGAATATTAGGGTTAATAATGTTTTTTTGCATAGAATTAATAATAATTTGGCCCATAGGCTTTAGCTAAATAAAAACTTTGTTTTTGGAGTGTGAGTAAGTATAAAGAGGTTTATGGGGTAAATATAAAAATAGTTTTTATTTATCTACCATACCACTTGTTTATTTATATTTATATTTATTTATCATATCTCTTTTATTGACCATGATATTTGGCCCATAGGCTTGGTATATAATTAGATGTTGATTTCTAATCCTATTTGATATATTTTTATTTATTTATCGTACCTCTTTATACTTCTTTTATGAATATGGTATTTGGCCCATAGGCTTCACCTAAGTAAAACCTCTTTTTAGAGTTTTCATAAATATAAAGAGGTTAATGGAATAAATATAAAAAGAAGTTTTATTTATTACCATAACTCTAGTTTATTTATATTTTTATTTATTTACCATACCTCTGGAGTAAATATATATATATATATATATCTATATATATCTATATATATATTTACCATACCTCTGGTTTATTTATATTTTTATTAATTTACCATACCTTTAGTTTATTTATATTTTTATTTATTTACCATACCTCTGGTTTATTTATATTTATATTTATTTACCATACCACTTTTTTTGTGTATTCGTAAACCTCTTTATATTTACGCAATAAAGCCTTCCCCTTTGAAATCCACTCCCCTCCGCTCTGAAATCCACTCCCCTTTTTGCCTACCTGTCATCCTTGTGCGCCATACGATTAAATGTTAGACGATTACAAAAGCTTCAACCGTTCGATCAAAATAGTTACAAATTCGTTGGGAATAGTTACAAATTGGTTGTGGAGTGGTATGCATTGGTTACTTGTAACGATTCGCGAACTTCTTTTTTAAACTAAATGCTTTGTGCCTACCATTCTTTGAAAGATTGTTGTTGCGCTGTGGGTTGAAGTATTGGAAAAATTTTGTTGATGTTGGCAATGGCTCTGGTGTGTATTTGGGTTTGTGGGCTTTTCTCACAACCTGGTTCTGCAGTTGGGAGTTCTTGGGAGTTATCGGTCAGACTGGGCCACCAAAGGAAGGCAATACAGTGTCAATTACAAGGCTTGTAATTCTCCTTTCATTGTCCTGCTAGCCAATGGTTCTGCGGTTGGGAGTTCTTGGCCGAGATTGGGACGGTTCAGACTGGGTCACCAAAGGAGAGAGGAGGGTGATACAGTGTCAATTACAAGTATTCCCCTTTCGTTGTCCCGCTAACCAACCTTATCCTGGAAGGATGCGCTGTTGATCCCTGGAGCAGTTTCCAGCAGTCTCTTGCTCAGCTGACACAGCCTCCTCGGCCTCACTTTCTAAACTTGCCGAGCTCTCGGAAGACCAGAAAGCATTGTCTGCTTCTCTGCTTGTACAAAAGACCTCGATTTCGCTGCTCTGATGATGGTGGTATTAGACCATACGATTGTAATTCTACGCAATTATTATTTTATATTGGAAGTATTCTCTAGATTTAAAGTTTAATAAGGAATGCTTGGTTGGGGTTTTCTGGTTGCCTCATCTGGTATTTTTCTGGAGATTCGTGATATCATACATGATAACATACAGCATAATACCATGTAGATTAGCATAGTTTGCGGGTTGAAATTATTAACCACATATTTTAATAGCAAGTCTTCATTTTTGATTTGGTACTTGATAGTTACAGTAAATGAAATGCAGGAATTAGGTCATTTTCTCATTAAATCTATCCACATATTTTAATAGCAAGTCTTCTTTTTTTATTTGGTACTTGATAGTTACAGTAAATGAAACGCAGCGGTCAGGTAAGTCGATACTTCGCACCAGGTAAGTCGATACTTCGCACCCCGCCCGTGTTCGACCCCTATGGTGTAGCTGCCCAGCAGCGTATTATGCGAATGTGGATGTGACAGCTTGGTTATATGTTGACTTTGATGTGATAGCTATCAGCTTGGCTGATATGCATATATTGTAATTAAAAAAGAGGGCCCTATGATGCTTCTAATTGGGAACTAGCCCCTCCCTTTTTAAAAAAAAAAAAAAGGATTTAGGTCATTTTCTCATTAAATCTATTTTCCCACTTTTCTCAGTTTGGGCGGCTTCCTCGAAATATTCAAAATAATATTTAAAAAATATTAAATTAAATCAAATATGACATTAATATCAATAAAAAATAATTTGAGTTAATTTTTCTTTTAAATACAAAAATAAAAATATACTAAAATGTGATAATTCTCAAATTTTATAAATATGGAAATTTTAAGGGTTAATATTTGTATGTAAGGTAATTTTCTATGGTTGTAAATATGATTTTATAGTATTACTTGAAGTTAAAATATAAATTAGAAATTTTTAAATATTACTTTGCAGAAAAATATCAATAAATACTAAATAACAATTTGGAGAAAAATGAATTATTACTTGAAGTTAAAATATAAATTAGAAATTTTTAAATATTACTTTGCAAAAAAATATCAATTTTTACCGGTCAGAAATACTAAATAACAATTTGGAGAAAAGCATCATAGGTGTGAGAAATACGCAATTGGCCCAAAGAATTTATTTTCGGGGAAAAATGAATTATTACTTGAAGTTAAAATATAAATATGAGTTCATTAAAAAAAATTAAATATTACTTTGAAGAAAAATATCAATTTTTACCCGTTAAAATTCGGTTTGTTATAATTGTGTTCATTATTTTAGTTTATTAAATAATGACATTTAATTTCAATGTGCATTACAATGAAATTCTATATGGTTGACTATCCATCTAATTTGCACTTCAATTCCCCATATTAGAGCATAGTTTAGCGATTGTCTTGACTTGTGAAATGTTCATTATTTTAGTTTATTAAATAATGACATTTAATTTTTATGTGCATTACAATGAAATTCTATATATGGTTGACTACCCATCTAATTTTCACTTCAATTCCCCATATTAGAGCATAGTTTATATATGGTTGACTACCCATCTAATTTGCACTTCAATTCCCCATATTAGAGCATAGTTTAGCGATCATCTTGACTTGTGAAAGGAACCCACATCATTATTTCTTTTTTATATGCTCGATTTTTGGATGTTAAAACCAATTGATCCATTATTCAAATTATGATATTTGACTAATTATCCATCAAAAAATGCTCATAGTAACATTGAAGCCAAAGAGAAATATGCACTATGACAAATTGCCAAATTGTTTAAAAGCAAGCGTGAAAGGAACCCACATCATTATTTCTTTTTTATATGCTTGATTTTTGGATGTTAAAACCAATTGAATAATAAGGAACCCGCACCATTATTTCTTTTTTATATGCTCGATTTTTGGATGTTAAAACCAATTGATCCATTATTCAAATTATGATATTTGACTGATTATCCATCGGAAAATTCTCATAGTAACATTGAAGCCAAAGAGAAATATGCACTATGACAAACTTGCAAAATTGTTTAAAAGCAAGCGTGAAAGGAACCCACATCATTATTTCTTTCTTGTATGCTTGATTTTTGGATGTTAAATCCAATTGAATAATAAGGAACCCACATCATTATTTCTTTTTTATATGCTTGATTTTTGGATGTTAAAACCAATTGATCCATTATTCAAATTATGATATTTGACTGATTATCCATCGAAAAATTCTCATAGTAACATTGAAGCCAAAGAGAAATATGCACTATGACAAATTGCCAAATTGTTTAAAAGCAAGCGTGAAAGGAACCCACATAATTATTTCTTTTTTATATGCTTGATTTTTGGATGTTAAAACCAATTAATCCATTATTAAAATTATGATATTTGACTGATTATTGAAGCCAAAGACAAATATGCACTATGACAAATTGCCAAATTGTTTAAAAGCAAGCATAAACATAAATATGAACTGACCTCAAAAGGCATATGTCAAGCTCTACACATAAACATTTCAATATCTAGGACCCCATATTTCAAGTGAATAGCATTCAAATTATAATTTTAATTTCCACGGAGCTTTTTAGACATTCGAAAAGATTGAGGTATAGTTGCATCTTTCAAGTGAATAACATTCAAACTCAATATCTAGGACCCCGTATTTCAAGTGAATAGCATTCAAATTATAATTTTAATTTCCATGGAGCTTTTTACAATTCGAAAAGATTGAGGTAGTTGCATCTTTCAAGTGAATAGCATTCAAACTGTAATTTTAATTGCCATGGAGCTTTCTACACATTTGAAAAGATTGAGGTATAGTTGCTTTTCAATATGAACCACAGGTTGTGCAATCAGAAATTTAACAACCCCTTAAAAAAACACCAATTAACAATGAAAACACTTACAATGTGATCCATATGAGCATGGGTCTTGGGCATTATGAAATGTTTGACTTAATTCATTTACTTATAAAGGTTCCATAATCTTAATAAAGAGCATTTTCATAAATCCTTTGGAGTGAAGTGTTTTGCATTACCTTCACTTTGAACATATACTGGTTGGAATCTTCGTGAAACATAACATATGGCGTTTCCTTTGCAACATGTGGTGCAAATGCTAGTTTAAATTTATATTGTGTTTATGCATAATAATAATTAGAAACATGTGGTGCGAATGCTAGTTTAAATTTATATTGTGTTTATGCATAATAATAATTAGATTGTTTTTAAATAGGGCCAACATTAGAGTAAAAATATTAAATTTTAAATTTTAAACATCACTTTTACATTTATATTTATATTTACGTTTTTACCTGAGATCTATCCCCATACTGGGTTGTAGAGTGCCTCTCGGCCCAAAAACCACCCTGAGATCTACCCCCATACTAGGCGGTCCAAAACCCACGAGACTAAAGACAAAGAATTAGATGAGCCAAAAAGAAGAGAACCCAACAAGAAAAAGAAGAACATAGGATAGGAAACAAAATCCATAGAATAAAGTCCAAAACAAAATTCCCAACTTGTAAAATGAACACCTCCACACATATTTTGACTTTAGAGAGGAGCGAATGAAGAGTGGTTCTTACGATGAGCAACTTCTAGAAATAGATGATTCTCCATTATCCAAAACACTTCACCATAACCCATGATCTAGTTCCACTAGTGGAAATAATTAAACCTATGTATGAATGGATTCATTGCTTGGAGAATAAACCCACCAAGAGGTCACATGATTTAGATAAATACTTTATAATTGAGAATGAATTGTAGCTAAGGCATGAAACATGGGAGCAGTCATGTCATGTGAATGAAACCAAGGAACCCATCATCTTAGAAATAAGCCAATTCCCCTTCATTAAATGTCTACATAAATTGAAAATTAACATTAGGGAATGAGTTGATAATAGACTTTGATGCTAATGAGAAGAGCATCCTCTTTTTCTAGGATTTCCTTATTGGCATATGAATTAGATTGATTATTGCTTCCCCTAAGCACATGTCAAAAGGAAATAATGTTAAAGGAATGCATGACTTGTTTTATTTCGTTGAAGATTGAAGTGATTTTGAAGTCCAATGGTTTGGTGTCTAAGACCATATGTATTATAATGTTTTTCCAGCCCTCACAAATAGTTAAATTTTGAATACAAAGATTGTTTTTTAAGATGCAACCTTTACAAGTGGGCATAGGCTTCAGCCTAGTTGTTGAAAAAGACACCCAAACTCTGTTCCCTCAAGACTAGTAATAACCCCTTCCACACCTACCACCCTAGGTCAATCATAATCATTATTATAATGTAAATATCCTTAACTTTTTTCTCAAACATCAAAGTTTCTAGTTAAATAATTTAGTTCTTTTCATTTGAAATTATTAGAAATCTTTCATTGAAATTTTCATAGTTTTTGGTAGTTTCTCACATATTTCTTGGCTCCTATGACCATTGGATTTTTCATTTCAAGATATTTTTCATTCACTTATTCGTTGTGTTTATTTTCTTATAATTACTACATCCTAAGATTTATCCATGTCAACAAATCAATTTCAAATCTTAGCCTAAAAAATCCTATAGTGTGAATTTTTTTAACACAATAAAAACATATTTAAAGTATTTAATTATAAAATGATATTTTTTTTGAAAAATATTTCCACCTATTATGAACTTTCGAAAATTATTTCCAACTATTATGAATTTTCCCAAAATCTACACGTTCTATTTGCTACTTTTTCTAGAAATTAAGTGCTTGTTTTTACCGCCCTTTAATTTATAAAATTAGGTTTGATGTTAAATTATAATTTTATATTTGACAATTTTTTGATGTAATAACACTACGGTCAAGTTTTGAATTTCCTACCCATGATAGTTCTTCATTCTTTTTTTCATTTTTTATCTCCATGTACCAAAATGCTTTTTTTTAGTATGTCATAAACTAAGATTAAAACAACACTTTGAACAATAAAATTATCTATAATTATGTGGGAACGATTTTTCACAAGCCATTGTTTTAAGAAACGACTACAATGGCCTAACAAGTATCAAATAACCCAATCCAAACATGGGGCCAAACACCTAATTTACATAGCTAATATACATGCTAAACTCCACTTATTAAAACCTTATATGCCCAACATACAACACGAAACTGACACCATAAGATATATCAAACAAAAATATACATAACATAATTTAACCGTGACCCCAATAATACATTATAATGCAAATTACATCTGAATAACCAATTCAAAATTAGTGTAACATATAATTCTACAAAATTATAGAATAGTGTTCCACAAAGGTGACACAATGTCACAAACCTGTTTGTATCATTGAATATAACAACACAATGTGAGTTAAATATTAACACAAACCAAGGTTTTTTTTTGGGTAGTTTAGTTAACCATTATGTAAATATATGAAATCAAATCCTTGAATTATAATGAATATGGATGCTGATTTCAAATTGATCTTTACTAACATTATAATACAAATTACATTCAAATAACCCATTCAAAATTAGTGTAACATATAATGGTATAAAATTATAGAGTAGTTTTTTACAAAGGTGACACAATGTCACAAACCTGTTTGTATCATTGAATATAACAACACAATGTGATGTAAATATTAATAAAAAAAATGTAGAACAAGGTTTTTTAGTTTAGTTAACCATTATATAAATATATGAAATCAAATCCTTGAGTTATAATGAATATGGATGTTGATTTCAAAATTGTTATTTACTAACATTATAATACAAATTACATCTAAATAACCAATTCAAAATTAGTGTAACATATAATGGTATAAAATTATAGAGTAGTGTTTCACAAAGGTGACACAATGTCACAAACCTGTTTGTATTATTGAATATAACAACACAATGTGATGTAAATATTAACAAAAACAAAAATTTAGACAAGGTTTTTTATGCAAATATATGAAATCAAATCCTTGAAAAATAATGAATATGGATGTTGATTTCACAATTGATCTTTAAAAATAATAGTAAGATAACATGCTTTAAAATGAATAAATTTGATTTGGGTTGTATAAGGAATAAAATGAAAATTAGGAAAGGAAATGAAATACACATAAATAAATATTATAGAGATCACATAAATATATTGAAATTAGACTTTAATTAATAAATAAATAAATAAATTAGTAGAACAATAAGAACACAAATTGGCTATAATGGTGGTAGTTATTTCTAAAGAGAGAGATGCAACTACACACATTTATAAAGGCCATTGTAAGAACTTCAAAGAATGATCTTTTAACATAAAGAAAAAATTCTATAGGTCCAAAACCCTAACCCTAGAAGATGAAGCACCAAAACGTTTGTGTGCCTTGAAGTGGTTAGTTGGTACATTAACTTCCTAGGGGTGAAACTTTTGCATATAATATCTATGTGGGGAACATGATAACTCCTTGGAAAGAAGCATCCAAGGATTAAAACTTTAGATTGGGTCCAAGGAATGCCTTGCAACTCCTGCCCTTTTAATTTCCAAAGGACATCATTTAGACCCTTAAAATGCCCCAAGAGGTTTGGGACCCGAAAACCATGGAAAAAATGTGAAGAAGATAGATAAATATTGAGTCAAAGAAAGAGGTGCGCAACGATCAATATCCCCCTAGATCAATACTCTCCTTGTAGGAAAAATTATTCTCCACTGAGTCAAGTTCCCTCATTAGATGGGGAAAATTTTGTTGAATTTGGTTTTTGTGAGCCACTTGCCTTTGTGAATAAGTTTTCATTCTTCAAAAATCATGTTGTTTGAGGGTATCCTTTGTCTTAGTGTCCATGATCCAATCCACTGTATCCTATTCTATCTAGCTAGGATTGAGTTTTGTGGGAGATAGTTGCTCATCTACCTCAGAAGTGTCCAATAGAGATAGAAAATATGGTCAAAACAACTCCACACTAAATATTGAGTGCAAGCCAAGGAAAGGGGGAATACTCAATTCAAAAGTGCTTTCACCCATAGCCTTTCTAATCATGTTAAGTCCCATATTGGAGTAGTATGAGCTTCCTATGGGGCTTGTGAGGCACTTCTTTTTGTAAATGAAACCATACCTTATCACCGACCTGAAACTTGGGTGGAATCATGCATTGGTCATGTTGCTACTTGTACTTAGCATTGGATTTTTACAAGATATCATGAACCTAATGTTGGAGGTGTTGCATATGTTCAACAAATTTGGCTACTCTATCTGCCTCAACCAAAGCATGGGAAGACTTTTCTAGTGAAGATGTGATGGAGATAGCTACATTAATTGGGATGAATGGTTGGAACATTAAGCACATCTAAAAAGGACTGTGACTAATAGAACTATGGAGGACTCTATTATAGATATGTTGGACATATGGAAGGCTTTCATCCTATGTACATGGATTCTTGGAGTTGTGCATACACAAGGTATGAAGAATAATCTAGTTGAAAACTTATGTTTGTCCATCTGTCTCATCCATGGTTCAACCAACCAATGGTGTATGGTTGGGAATGTGTCATTAGTGACAACTTCAATATCTTGGTTACCTCAGTTAAGATCAAGTTCTTCTGTCTCCAACTGTCAATGATGAAATGTAGTGGGGTCACCTTAACAAACATCTATGAATAGAAGGGGTGATACCATTCTTCATGCTCTTCTGGATCTTTTAGTTAGCTCTTTATGGTTGGGATGGTACCACTAGGTCCTATGTCAATGATCCACTTTCCTTTATACTATTCTAAATTAGAATTAAATACAAAGTTTGTTTCTTTTTCTTTAATCTCTACCAACAATGATTTTTTTGAGTGAAATTCATTAATGTTGCGATATAGGTTTTTATAGAACTCATACCACCTTTTAGTATCATTTTTGGACTTCACCTTATCCTTTTTTTTCTGTGACTTGGGATGGTTATCTTGAGGTTGACTCCTTTTTCTCAATCCCTAGTGTTGCAAGGTTGGGTGACCTTTTCAAAGCTTCTCTTATAGTGAATTTCCAGACCCAAACTCTCACTTATTCCTCCACTTCAATTTCTATTTAATTTCAATAACATATTGATAAGTGGCTCCCAATGAGGTGTGTCTAGGAAATTCATCTCCATTTGGATGTACATGTGTCAAACATTGCAATACTTCAGAACTAGGTGCTACTTGGAGTGTTCGATACCAATATTTGAGCACAAGGTATGGAAAATATTTGTGTACTCTAGCACCATCTAGTCTCTCTCTCTCTTATTTCAAGGTTGTTCATCTTGTGTATTGGGCATTATAGTTCCCTATAGGGTAGAATTCTTCCTCAAGGGCATCAAAAAATTCTTTCCAAGTGGGTCCTGCCTTAAATATCGTAGACTCATCTTTGTTGTGTCTCTCCAAGTAACCTTCTCACTAATCTCTAACATGGATTTGAATGGATTTTAGGAGTGCAAATGTAACCTTTTCATTGTTAACTTGTACCCTAAAAGGTGTCTCACCTCCAAAATCGATACTACTTGAGGGTGTCTCAAGCCTTGTTGGAAGTCATTGAAGGATTTGGGAAAAAAATTCCATCTCATTTCTTTGTCATGCAAGTGCTTCCTCGAGCAAAACTTGATAGAATCTCCTGCTTTGACATATCTCTAATATTCTACCATGGGAGACTGCTTGTATTGACTAGAGCATTTGTTCCCAATTCAATTAGCTCAAGACCCAATTCGTTGTACCTTGACTTCATCAGGGACATGCATTGAGAAACAACAAGGAGCAAATTGCTTTGATACCACTGATTTGGGTTGTACAAGGAATGAAATTTGAAGGTAGGAAAGGATATGAAACTCACACATATAAAGATATAATAGAGAGCATAGTAACATAGGGAGAATCCAATTTCTATTAATAAATAAAATAACAAAATGTCGTAAAACATGATTTAGATGGAATGACCGTAGTTATCTCTAGAAAAAGAGATGGTCGCTACACGCATTAATAAAATCTATTACAAAAGGCTGAAAGAATGACCCTTTAACATAAAGAAAGAACCTTAGAGGTCCAAAACCCTAACCTTAGAAGATGAAGCACTAAAAAATTTGCAAGTCTCAAGGTGTTTAGATGATACATCAACTTCCCACGGGTACAATTTTTCAATACAATCTCTATTTGAGGTGCATATTAGCTATTTGGAAAAAAGTATCTAAGAATTATGACTTTGGATTGGAGCGTGAAATACCTTAACCCCAAAATTAACACAATAACATCATTTAAAACCTCAAAACAACTTAAAAATTTGAAACCCAAAAACCATCGAAAAATTACAACCATTTATGCCTACTTAGATGAGAATTAATGTTAAAATATTCAAAATAAATAAATAATTTGTTTTTAAGTAATAAAATAATTAATTATAGGATTTATCTTTTTGAAAAGTGTAATAACAAAGCGTCTTACATCTATATTTCTAATCCCTTTCTTCGGGTACGTATTATTGTGGACTTACTTTTGGAAGATTTCCCGAGATCATGTGAACGAGCGTTTTCATATTTATGATTGGGTAATGCATTGTTGAGAAATCGACGGGTACATTGCATTTATTTGCGTCCTTTTTCAGAATCTATACTTTTGTGGACTCTCGTACTTGCAAAGGAGCAGCAGACAGTAAAAAAAGGTGTAGACTTAATGTGAACTTTACAGCATTCTCATGAAATCCTTCAAAAATATTTCATGACTTGACAGTTTATATTTCAATTCTTAAAATCTTAAATCCATATTGAATGACACCTTTTTTTTTTCACATTCCATGATCGATTGATTGCCATCCGAAAATATTTCATGACTTGACAGTTTATATTTCAATTCTTAAAATCTTAAATCCACATGAACGCCACCTTCTTTTTTCACATTCCATGATTGATTGATTGCCATCCGCTTGACAAACTACAGAATGAAATGAAAATGGGTACACTTCTTTCCATCGTTCACACTTTTTTTTGTGTGGTTGCCGGACCAATGGTGCGTGCAGCCACCGTGCAATTCCTATGTCACTGTTTTTATTTTTGTGGACTTGCTTTTATAATAAAGTGATTTCGGTGGAAAATTCCTCGACATCATTTGAACTTGAAAGCAGTTTCATATTTTCATATTTGTCTGGACGATCATGCATTGTCGGGAAATCGACTAGTAGTATGCATATATCTGTGACCTTTTTCACAATGTAGGGTTTCGTGGGCTCTCGTACCTGTAAACAAGTAGTTGACAGTTAAAAAATGAGTGGATTCCATGTGAAGTTTAAAGCATTCTCATGAGTTGACAGTTTTGTTGAATAATGTAATTGGTGCTGTTAAATCAAATATTTTTTTAATGCAACATGCACTTTTTCTTTTTAAGTGAGCAACCCACTTTTATGATACTGTGTTGTTATTTAAGTATTTCCAGATTTTATCTCAGAGCGTGCTTTTTTATTCAGTAAGGGTGAATTGACATATTGTAGTCAGTGAGGATATAGTGGTGCGTGATTCAAGCGGGAAGCAACTGAGAATAATTATTCAAGAAACAGATATTTCGATACGGTGCAATTTCATGTCTTTTTTCTTTTCTTAAAACTGTAACTGCACGACAATACCTAAGGAAATTTATCACAGATTGCCGGAAGGAATTCGATTACTTCTTGTGGTTCCAGCGTCATGGAAATGGGAGATAGCACAAAAGCTCAAATGTTTCTGCTGGTTAGCACTAAACGACCGTGTGCTACTGCTCACTTGGAAAAACCTCCAACTCTAGGTCTTTATAGCTCACGATATGTTTCCTATATGCATGAGGGGTTGTGAAGATGTCGATCATTTGTTGCTATGCTGCCCATACACTATGGCGGTATGGGATGGGTATTGGATGCATTAAATATAGCTCCTAATAGACAACATCAGTAACTGAAATCTTGCTTATATTACTAGTTCAACTCTTAGCATCAATATTGATCCCTGCCTTTCTACATTATATGGTCCATTTGGCAAAGCAGGAATGCTCTTGTTTTTTACTAAAAGTTGCAATGGTTTGGGAAGATGTGGTCAAGACAATGGGGATTTTGCGCAGAAATTGGGCCGACTAAGAGACTCACAAACAAAAGGCAGATCATGTACAAGGATATCTCGGAGGACTTTCCTTTGAGGCTTTTTGATGGGGCATGTATGTAGAGAAAAAGTGGATGTGGCTTTTTGATGGGGCATGTATGTAGAGAAAAAGTGGATGTGGAGCTTTCATTGTATTAGAGCCAGACAACTATTATCATTTTTGGTGGGAGAGTGGCTACGACATTAACAATTGAGCAGAAATAATAGCATTATGGGGTGTACTCATAGGTGCAAAAAGGTCGGGGCTAGGGAACTTATAGGTTTATGGAGATGCTAAAGGCATCATCGATTGGGTCAAGGACTATTCACTATTTAATCCTCATATATTAACAAACTAGATGTTGTGAATAAGGAACCTGGTAAGTACTTTTCAACATATTGAATTTGGACATATTTACAGGGAACAAAATCAGAGTGCAGATCTCCTATCCAAACGTGGTATCTCTAAGGAACTCGCCAAGTTATACTTTGCTACTTTTGCTCAGGATGATTTGATTAATGTTGGCCGCTTTAATTTCTCTTAGGAGGTGATTTCTGGTATAAATTTTGCATTATCTCTGAGCTCTGATGTAGTTTTTGGGGAGACATGATGATGAGAATGTATGCTGTAACATTTTGGTTTTTTTGACAATCTGTAGGGGCCATAAACTGGCTACCAATGTATACAGGATCAATACTTTTCTAATAGAATATAGAGGGGAAGTAGATGGATAGAAACACAGGAATATAAGAAATCTAACATAATATTCATATAAGAATTGTTTGAAAGAAAATAGACAAATCCATGATTGTGTACTCTTTTTTTATATAAATGAAAAGAAAGTTCTTTTTCCTCTGAAAAAACTCCATGATAATTCCACCACTTTTTGTGGTATATTCCATTGTGTGCGAATGATTGTTGATGTGGACGTGGAATTGCCATCATCTTATGATTGTCACATATGACAAATATGAGAGTAAAATCACATTTACAAAATAGTGGGGAATTTTAATTGTTTATATTTGTTGGTGTTATGCAACCAACTCACAAAATAGAATAAGAGATAGACCAACGACTTAAAAATAAGCCTCTTTGAGGGGACAACCTCCTTTACATTACACAAATGAACAATTCTTTGATGATACAAATGACAAGACCTCCTTTCTATATATAGGAGTCTAAGGGGTTACAATATAATCAGAGCCGACATAACAATAATAATGTAAGGGCACAACAATAATAATAGTGGGCTTCAATGGATCACAATAATAACAATATGCGAACTACATGGGCACAACAATACAATAAGGGGGTTACACTAATAACAATAAGGGGCTACACTAGTAGTATAGGGACCTAATATGCCCCTCTCCTTCAAAAAGTGTTGTCCTCAACACTTGAGTAGTTCTGGATGCTTTTGTATAAAATTCTCATCCTCCCATGTGGAATCTTTAGCGGTTAAGTTCTTCCACTTGATGAGATAATCTAAAATTGATCGATTCCCTAACTGTTGGGTTCTTATTTCCATGACTGCTTTAGGTTCCAATATGATTTTTCCTTCCTCGTCAGGTTCCGGCAATATTGTTTGAATTGGAAGCTTGTTACATATAACCTTCTTTAAGCATGAAAAATTGAAAACTAGGTGCACTCGAGAAGATGCAGGAAGCTCCAATTTGTATGCCATAGTACCAATCTTTTGCAACACCTTGTAAGGACCATAGTACTTTGGTGATAATTTATTATCCTTCTTAGCTTGCTTGAGGGACATTTGTTTGTATGGTTGTAGCCATAAAAATACCCAGTCACCTACATCAAAAATTCTTTCGCTGTGATGTTGATCTGCCTGTTGTTTCATTTGATTCTACACCAAAGTGAGGTTATCCTTTAAGAGTTGGAGAACTTTTTGTTGATGCTTGATGTGATCTTCCATTGCTTGAACCTTAGAATTTTCTCTTAAATATGATGTGATGGATGGTGTATGATATCCATAAAGTGCCATAAATGGGGTCATTTTTGCTTAAGCGTTATACCACCATTCAACCAAAGGTAACCACTTGACCAATTGTGTTTATTTATCAGATACAAAGCAACGAAGATATCCTTCTAAAAGAAATTTCACCATCTCTATTTGTCCATCTGTCTTGAAAGTTTGAGGAGTGGTAATTCCTACCAATGCACTACAAGATATGGTCAAATTAACTTCTTCTTTCTCTAGGGTTGGCTCTTATTGTATATCCTCTTCTTTTGACATTTCTTGATCCTTTTCTTCCTCTTCTTCAAAATCTATATAGAATAATTTATTCTCAGCACAGTTACGACCTTTAGTGTATTTTCTATCACAACTGTAACAAAGCCCTTTTTCTCTTTTTTCTTCCAATTGTTGTGGTGTCAACCTTGTAGGTTGTGGAAGGCTAAGAGAAATAAAACTTCCATATTTATAGTTGTGAGTGGTAGGATTCCTTGTTTCCATAATTTTTCTTCAATTTTTCTTGCCAACCTGAATGCCTTTTCCAATCAATCAGGTTCCCAAAGATAAACCTCATGTTCAATGTTATCATTTAAAGTCCCTATGAAGACATCAATTTTCTTCTATGGAATACCATTTACCCTTATATTCAATGTTTGGAAGTCCTCAATGTGATCTGCCATTGAACCCTTTTGTTTGAGATTTATCAATTGGCTAAATAAGGTGTTGCTCTTTGTATCCTCATAAGGTCCTATCATTTCCTCCGTGAAAATTGACCAAGTGACAAGTGGTTTACGAGAACAAAGCCCTCAATACCATACAAACTGATTCGGTTCTAAATATAAAGATGCAATACATACCTTTTGTAACAGTTTCACATCATGTAGATCAAAATATTGCTCCATCTGTAGTATCCAAGTTACCGGATCCTTTCCATCAAACTTCCTCATATCTATTTTTCTTTCTTTTAAGAGCTCGGTCTTGAAACGATTGTAACTCTGTAATTTCAAATTTCCAAGTTTTGAAATTTCGTCCTATGGTAACCCTCTGAGTCCTCTTTCCAACCCCATAGGTCTGATCGATATTGGATTCTTCAAGAAGGCGTTGTTCCCAATCTCCCACGATGACCTGATTATAGACCAGTTCAGTAGAGATAACTTGTATGAAGTGTCACGTGTCATCGTTTCGACCTTCTGCCCTGAAAATGATACCCAAAAAACAACCATTCTTCCTCTTTCTATCACTTTTTACAAAATTTGCATCTGATGCTCAGAGAGAAAGTTATGATTATTTTCCTAATGTCACATGTTTGAGATCGAATTCTAGAGTCTGTAAAAACCTTAACTTCCTTAGTTTGTATATCCGAAAATGTAGCAAGAAAAGATATCAAATTAGGTCACGTTATTCATCAAGATTTCGTTTCAAATGGGTTTTAATTTCAGCTTCTTAAGCTTCGTAGAAAAAAAATTATAGCAAAAATTCCAAGATGTCTTGTTTTGAGCAGCGAAACCCTAGAATCCAAAGCTCTAATACCAAATGTTATGGAACTAGCTCACAAAATAGAATAAGAGATAGATCAACGAATTCAAAACAAGCCTCTTTGAGGGGGAAATCTCCTTTACAATACACAAATGAACAATTCTTATATGATACAAATGATAAGGCCTCCTTTCTATATATAGGAGTCTAAGGGGTCACAATATAATTAGAGCCAACATAACAATAATAATGTAAGGGCACAACAATACAGTAAGTGGGTTTCACTAATAACAATAAGGGGCTACACTAGTAGTATAGGGACCTAACAGTTGAGTAAAAATTTGATAATGGTGACATTTTTTTATTTTTTATTTTACTATCTGGCTTTTTGAAATGTAGTTTTTTAATATATTAATAAATAGTTGCTACATAGTATCTAGTACCTTCCATTTAGTTTAAATACAATGAAATTAAATTAAAAAACAATAAAGAACTAAAATTACATATGCCTCATCTTGTAACAAGAAGACAATTTCATTTAGAAAAAGAATGTACTAGTCATTGTTACATTTATTATTTATTACCTTTGTTCCTTTATGCTTACTTGATGTTATTAAATAAATTATTTTAATAAAGATGTGCTCAAAATATGCTACATTATAGTTGGTCCCTACCACTTAGTTTAAATATAGATAAATTAAAGTAAAAACAATAAAGACAAATATTTAACTTTGTGTTAACTTGTTTCTAAAGTTTCCACATCATTGTTACTATTGTATAAAAAAGAGGTTTTTTGTAATGTTCTTCCAAAAATAATATGTTAGAGTGACAAACCAATTTTTTTACTTGTTTAGAGTGTTAGGTCCCTATACTACTAGTGTAACCCCTTATTGTTATTAGTACAACCCCCTTATTATATTGTTGTGCCCATGTAGTCCCCATATTGTTATTATTGTGCCCCATAGAAGCCCACTATTGTTATTATTGTGCCCTTACATTATTATTGTTATGTCGGCTTTGATTATATTATGACCCTTAGACTCCTATATATAGAAAGGAGGTCTTGTCATTTGTATCATCTAAGAATTGTTCATTTGTGTAATGTAAAGGAGGTTTCCCCCTCGCAGAGGTTGAATTCTAAGGCGTTGATCTATCTTTTCTATCTTTTTGTGAGCTGGTTTCATAACATTTGGTATCAAAGTTGTGGATTCTAGGGTTTTGTTGCTCGAAACAGGTCATCGTGGGATTTTCACTATAACTATTTCGCTACAAAATTTCAGAAGCTAAAAAAAAACCCATTTGAGATGGAACGGGTCTGAACCTTGACTCTAAATTTTAGATCTTGTCTCGCTATATTTTCGGAGATATAGTTTGAGGAAGTTAGGGTTTTTGCAGACCTCCGAATTACATTCCAAACAGGTGACCTAGGGAAAATCGTCATAACTTTCTCTCTGAGAATTGGATTGAAATTTCGTAAGAAGTTACAGAAAGAGGATGGACTGTAGTTTCTTGTGTACATTTTTTTAGATCCAAAGGTCAAAACAGTGACACGTGTCACGTCATACAAGTTCGATCTCCTGAATTAGTTTATAATTAGGTCACCGTGGGAGATTTGGCATAACTCTTCCTTGGAGAATCCAATTTGGATTAGACTGGTGGAATTGGAAAGAGGACACAAAGGTCTACTGCTAGTCGCGATTTCAGAACTAGAAGATCCAAAATTACATAGTTACAGTCATTTCAAGATCAAGCTCCTAAAATCAAGAAAAAACGAGATGAGGAAGTTTGATGGCAAGGATCCGGTAATTGGATACTAAAGATGGAGAAATATTTTGACCCACATGGTGTACCATTGTTACAAAAGGTATGTATTGCATCTAATTATTTAGAACCAAATCAATTTTTATGGTATAAAGGGCTTCGTTCTTGTAAACCACTTGTCACGTGGTCAATTTTCACAGAAGAAATGATAGCACATTATGAGGATACAAAGAGAAACTCCTTCTTTAGCCAATTGATAAATCTCAAACAAAAGGGTTTAATGAAAGATCACATTGAAGACTTTCAAAAATTGAATAGAAGGGTAAATTATATTCCAGAGAAGCAAAGGCTTGATGTCTTCATAGGGACTTTAAAGGATAACGTTCAACATGAGGTTCATTTTTGGGAACATGATTCATTGGAGGAGGCATTCAAGTTGGAAAGAAAAATTGAAAGCAAAATTATGAAAACAAGGAATCCCACCACTCATGACTATAATTATGGAAATGTCTCTTCTCCTAGCCTTCCACAACCTACAAGGCTTACACCACAACAATTGGAAGAAAAAAGAGAAAAAGGGTTTTGTTACAATTGTGATAGAAAATGCACTAAAGGTCATAAGTGTGTTGAGAAGAAATTATTTTACATAGAGTATGAAGAGGAGGAAGAAAAGGATCAAGAAACATCACAACAATAGGATATATGCCAGGACCCAACCCCAGAGAAAGAAGAAATGAATCCGACCATATCTTGTAAAGCATTGGCAAGAATTACCACTCAAACTCTCAAGATAGAAGGAGATATCAAGAAGAAAAAGGTTCAAGAAGTGAAATATCACATTGAGAAAGAAGAAAGGAATCCAGCCATATCTTGTAATTCATTGGTCAAAATTACCACTCCTCAAACTATCAAGATAGAAGGACATATCAAGAAGAAAAATGTTCAAGAAGTGAAAGATCACATCGAGCATCAAGAAATGAATCCGACCATGTCTTGTAAAGGATTGGAAGAAATTACCACTCCTCAAACTCTAAAGATAGAAGGACATATCAAGAAGAAAAAGGTTCAAGCAGTGAAAGATCACATTGAGCATCAACAACAAGTTCTCCAACTTTAAAAGATAACGCCACTTTGGTGAAAAATCGAATGAAACAATAGGTAGATCAACATCGTAGTGAAAAATGTTTTGATGTAGGTGATTGGGTATTTTTACTGCTACATCTCAAGAAATCTATTTATGAGAAGGAAATGTTGGCAATACTACATGCACTTAAGAAATGGCGACCTTACCAAATGGGAAGACACTTCAAGGTAAAAATGGATCATGATAGTCTTAAATACTTTTTAGAACAACTATTATCTTTAGAAGAATAGAAAAAATGTGTCACAAATATGTTGGGTTATGACTTTGACATCATCTATAGAAAATGGAAGCAAAATTTTGTTGTAGATGCACTCTCAAGAAAGGATGAGGATGTGGAAGCATTGTTTTGTACTATTTCTATTATCCAACTAGATTGGATAAACGAAGCAAGGGATGAATGGAAGAAGGATGAAGAAGTATGGCCACTTATTCAAAAGTTGCAGAAGTTCCCAATTCAAACAATATTGCCAGAAATTGAAGAGGATGGAAAAATCATATTGGAACCTGGAGCAGTCATAGAAACAAGGACTTGACAGCTATGAAATTGATCAATTTCAGAGTATCTCATCAAGTGGAAGAACTTACCCATTGAAGATTCCACATGGGAGAACAATAATTTTATACAAAAGCATCAAGAACTACTCAAACGTTAAGGACACCACTTTTTGAAGGAGAGGGGCATGTTAGGCCCCTATACTACTAGTGTAACCCGTTATTGTTATTAGTACAACCCCCTTATTATATTGATGTACCCATGTAGTGCCCATATTGTTACTATTGTGCCCCATAGAAGCCCACTATTGTTATTATTGTGCCCTTACATTATTATTGTTATATCGGCTCTGATTATATTATGACCCCTTAAACTCCTATATATAGAAAGGAGGTCTTTTCATTTGTATCATCAAAGAATCATTCATTTGTGTAATGTAAAGGAGGTTTCCCCCTCGAAAAGGTTGAATTCTAAGGCGTTGATCTATCTTTTCTATCTTTTTGTGAGCTGTTTTGATAACATAGGGACCAAACACATATTAATTAGAAAATACTACGATTTTCTTAAATAATATAATTCAATGTTGAATCCTCAATGCACATGGAAACTCTTTTACTAATATAAACACCTTCAAGAAATAAATATAAAGTTGTTCAATCATTCTTCAATACTTAATAAGACAATCATGCTTGTTTTCATGAGATTATAACATTATATTACATACGAGAACAATTAATTACTCATGTTACTTATACAATCGCTTATTGGGTGCAAAGTAACTATTATCTTGATGCTTGAATCCTCAATGCATATGGAAGCTATTTTATTAATATCAACACTCTCAAGAAAAAAATATCAAATTGTTCAATATGTTCAAGTGAAAAACATAAAATTCTTCAATACTCAATAAGATAATCATGCTTGTTTGCATAAGAAAATAACCTAATACTACATCTGAGAACAATTAATTACTCATGTTACTTATACAATCACTTGTTGGGTGCAAAGTAACTGTTATCTTGATGCTTGAAAGCTAATGTATTATCCAAAGGATATTCTCTACAGAAAATGTAAACATGCATAAGGTAGAAAATACTAGAAAGGTTCTTCAATGAGAAGTTGTTGCTATCTCATTCGATGTTATTGATTGAAATTGAATCTCACTTCCGCATAAAATGTTGCCATTACTATTTTTATGGTGCATCATATTTGGATGCAAAAACACTACAATGAAAAGATTCTTCAATTAGGAACTTGTTCATAGTGGCATTTGTGCATTGAAATAAGATGGACCCTAGCTCAATTGGTGTGAATGAGCAAAATTCGACTTCACGACCAACTTGGCTTGACACATAACCACAATCTGTATTATGCAAAGTGGAATTTTCAATACCTTCCACTTAATTTAAATATATCTAACGCCATTTTTTTAACATTTTAAATTTTCAATGAATTAGATTTGTCAAAGTGAAAAGTTGGAAAAAAATAAGTTGAAAATCTCCATTTTTTGCAACAAAAACATTATGGTAATCATTAAGTAGCGAGTGATTTGATACACCAAATAAGACTCTAGCCCCAATGGCAATGGCAAACAATGCAATTATAGTAACGATAAAAAATAAATGAAATTTACAAAAGTCCCTTACAATTTCCAGCATGATGCCCCATACAATTTCCAGGATAAACAATATGATTTCTCGCTGAAAGCACATGCAAAAGATAGAAAATATTTGAGGAAATAGATGGTTGAAATTTCTACAAATAAAACCTTGTTATACCATACATTTCCCAGCTACTAAAACACATTTTCTAGTTGAAAATATATGTATAATTTAACAAATGTATAATGAAGAAGATGACTAGAAAAATTTGCAATCAACCCATGGTTGTCCCATGAAATTTTTAATGTCCACAATGCCATCATTCAAATGAGAGCTACAATTTTCTATAAAAAAAACTACTTTGAAGACACATCAGTGTACAAATAATTATTATGTAAAATAATAATAATAATACTTATATTAATGCCCAGTACATAGCAATAGCTCGTATATTATTAAAAGAGGTGAACTCGTTGAGGTTGACTTGTGTTACACAAAATGATATCAGACTAGTTTATAATGCATGACCTGCCTATATTACAATTTTTGCGTGAATATACTAATTCACAATTTTGGAATGATCAATGAGGATATATTTGAGCTAAAATATAAATAGTCACACCACAACACAACTAAATCCTCATCAATATAGATGAAAAAATGAATATGTTAAATATTTTTTTAAACATGCAACATAGAGATGTAAATAAAAATATGAATATATTAAATATTTAGTTCTAAATAAAAATAAAAAATAATATCAACTGTATTACTTATAACGACTACAAAATCTATGTCGAATATTAATAACCCAATAATCATAGAAATCACATTGCCAACTTTAACTTCACAAGTTGTCATTTTCCAAATCTCTAATATAATATTTGAGTGCAAACAATAATGACAAAAAGTCTTTTAAGATTTAAATAGAATGAAGAATGAGAGGTGCATATATATGACAACGGGAGAAAATTACACCCAAATTTATTTTAATTTTATTAAATTCCTATTTTTAGAATTGTTTTTTACTAATTTAATTTTATTCAATCAAATATAAGTTTTGTTGTATAGTTGTTGCATCGAGGAAAAGAAAATTATAGAAAGATGAAGGGGAAAAAAAAACGTTAAATTAAAAATCAACAAGACAAAAAGACTATGATGAATGAAATTTCAATTGAAAATAGAGAAAAAAAATCCATAGAAAAAGACAAAAAAAATAAAAATACAAGTCAAATTAAAAAGAGATAAAACTAAAAAAAAAATATTATTGGAATTTTTTAAATTATATTTCATGAAAATGGAAATATTAGAAAAAGGGAAAAAATCAAAATAAAAAAAGTTAAATAAAAAAGAAATATAATTAAAAACAAAAAATTAATAACTAATAGAAATTGAAGTTACTAAACAATCCATAATAAGACCTCAACCAATCACTTTACAAATAAATAAATTTAAATAATAATAATAAGTAACAAAAAATTAATTCATAATATTAAACTATAAATAAATAGCAAAGACCAAGTAATACATAATAAAAAAAACTTAAAATACTAATATAATAAATAAATTTAGAGCAATAATTTTTTTTAGAAATATTTAATTTATACTAACTTAATAATTTAAATTTTTTATTTTAATAAATTTTTATCACATTCAAATAAAATTCATTATAAAAAATATGATAAGAAAAAACAAAAATATAAAACATTTACACTACCTTAAAAATAAAATATAAATATTTGAAATTAATCTCAAATATAAATCCATCCCAACCCATTATTATGAAATACAAAACATAAAACAAAATATTCCATATTTATAAAAATAAATATTTAAATGAATTTTAAATACTTCACATATAATATCAAGTGAAATCTTATTTATACAAACACTTCAACCTTTGGAATGAAAGCCACGTAACAACTGAAAGCCACAACAATCTAAGGTTGCAATATGATAAAAGAAGGGTAACGGTTTACCTATCGGTTTAACTTTTTAACGTATTTAAAAAAATAAGGTTTACTCCAAAATCAATGTAAACAAAACTATAAAAAACTTAACATCGTTCATACACAACTATCAAAAACATAACATTGTTGATAATCGTACATTATGATTAGATAGGTAATACTAACATTTAACTCTATGTTTATGAATATTTCTTTCTTATTAATATTAATATTGGATTAATTTGAAAATTTTATGATCATCTTTTTTACAAGTGAATATCTCTATAGTTCATGAGGTTGGATTTTGTAAAAAGGTATAGGGAAAAGAGTTGGGTAGAAAGAAGAAATATTACATTGAGGAATTCAACTCTATGTGTGATCTACAACAAAAAGAGTTCATTGGCACTAGCATTTCGTGGAGGGCAAAGGTTCTTATTACTCAATTAAGGACCAACTCACATCAACTTCGTTGTGAGGATAGTGGAAAAGGTCTAAAGAAGCTTGGGAAGAACGGGTGTATACATTTTGCACGTCTGGGGCTGTAGAATCGGAAAAACCTTTCATTTTGGAATGTGATGCATTCAGAGACATCAAAGAAAGTTATGAGAACATGTTAAAATCAGTTTCTTGGCATTGTCTTTTTAGCGAGGGGATTGTTGGAAGGTTGGGTCATCTCATCATCAATTTGAATCGGAAAAGGATTGAATTGCAAAAAGCGAAAAAAAAGGAACTAATGGTCTCATAGACTATTTTTAGTCTCGTGCACCTTAAAATATCATTTCATTTCATTTTATTATATACTGGGATAGAATAACTAGTTTGGAGAAGGGCATACTGGTTGGAAGATGGGAAGTTGACAACATGGACGGACCAGAGATGTAGGAATGGCTAAACCGCACTTGGTTGCCACTTCTCTCTTACAAGCCAAAGGTCAACATCCTTTTGAATGGGTGGTATGGGATACACTTTTAATACAATGAGGATGCTTCTACAATTTTGCAGTCTCCCTGGGTTATCAGGAGGAGTTTCTTAAATCTCAGTCGATGGTTTGTTGGGTTCAAGCAACTCTCCTCCATCTTATGTCAGAAACTTGTGTGGGTGAAATTACCAAGGTTACCACTCTAATTATGGATCTGCAAAGTATTAGAGGCTATAGCTAATGCTCTGGGCAAATTTGTTTCCTTGACAAGGCAGGGCTAGTAGTGATTGACAAACATGTCACCTAGATCTTGGTTGAGCTCAGTTTTTCCGGAGGTATGCCAGTGGATATGGAGTTAGTCATGGGGAACTCTTGATTGTGGAAATGCTTGTATTTGTGGGGAATCCCCTTTTTTTGTCCGATCTACCACTAGATTGTGCATGTTTTATCCAAATTGCCTCTCTATTTTCAGAGTTGAGGTGACCAGAAAATAGGAGAAAATCATAAGGGATCAAAGGACTCTCTACACCCTCTTTCAACAAGCTTAGACCATTAACAAAATTTTGTAGATCCCATCCAAACAATCTCTATTAATTATGATTCATCTCTTTCCTTATGCCCTGTCAATAAAAATCTTTCTTCTGAGTCTCGAACAAAGATAATCTATCAAGACTCCTAGAGACAGGCCACTGGCCATACATCCCTGAAGCATATTAACCCTTGATTCCAGGAAAATGATATTGCTTGTTCGACTATCTTTCAAACCCTTTCATTCTCAGAGGATGTGTTTCTTTCTATCATTTCTCCCCAAACCCATTGGGCTGCAGACAATAGTTTAGACTCTCCTCCTCACTTATTGATTGGTAACAACTCTGAGCTTCCCTCAAATCTGAAAACCTCTTTGACTGCCCCTTCGACTACAAAATCTATGGGTAGTGATTTAGAATTTCTTATCCATAACTCGAGTTGTGACCTACCGCCCCACTATTCACAAACATTCCAACTCACTTGTAGGAATTTATTTCAACCCTTCAACAATGATGAATGTCACAAATTGGAGGAAGGGGAACAGGTGAGGCAAATCTAAAAAAGATTCATGCCTTAAGGCATCAGAAGCCCTAGATTTTCTAGGCAACCTGAACCTGTGTGATGTCTCAGTCTTTGACAATAATCCATCTCAATATCTTAGAGGAAAATCACCTTCTCAAATGGACAGATGATGAAAATTCTATATTTAAACATTCGAGGGCTAGGGAATAACTCAAAATGGCTTTCTCTTAGACATTTGATTATTTATTTGTGCTCTGCTATTATTTTAATTGAGGAAACCATGGTGAAAGGGGAAAAGGATCATCATTACTTCTTTGTCATCTTCCTAGGATGGGAAATGGCATTAATCGAGCTAGAAGGGCTATCCGAAGGCATGCTCTAAATGTGGGATCCTTCAGTTGTTAAGGTTAAAACATTGAAATTTTTTGTAGCATTTTGTTGGCAGGTTTCATCTATGGAATACCACACAAAGTTCATCTTTTGAACATCTACACCCCATACTCTAAAGGAAAGGAATTTTGGGAAAAATTGGACATTAGTGCATCTTAAAGATCATATCCCTCATTCTGGTAGAGGATTTAAACTTAACCATTTCCAGGGAGGAAGTATGGTGTACTATTGGAAGAATGGACCTGTTGGGGGGTTTTTTCAACAAGCTCTTCTCAAAAAACAATTTGACAAACATATCCCCTGATCGGCGTGTGAGTTGGAAGACACTCTCATAAATATAGTTTAAATGTGAAGGACATCATGGTACAAACCCACCACCCTCCACATGCTCGAGGGGATAGGTGCGGTGGCTCCTTGCATGCAAGAGGTAAACACCCCCACAGGAGGTGGCAGTGCCATTTTGTCTATGGTTTGGCTTAGTTTCAAGCGCTCTGTGAGGATTGTTAGTTAGTTCAGTGTTTAGGGGAAAGAAGTGTGGAAGGGTGATGTTGAATGCAAAGAAACATCGTGGCTCCAGGAAAGGTGGTGGACTAATCTTCTTTGGACGAGGGTAATTTAGTATGTTAACTGTTGTTTCTCTCCCTCCTCCATGCATCATCTTGTCTAGTTATGGGATTTGGGTCTACATGGGGTTGAATTTGCTGTGGGTGGGAGAAATTAGGGTTTCTAGCAGCCGTCAGTGCCTATATCCTTGATGCAGTATGTCATGCTGACTAGCATGGCCTCTATGTTGGTTTGTTTCAAAATACTTTTGTCTCGGATGGGGTTATATGGGATGTGTGTCTTTGTCGCCAGCCCTTGGGCCCGCCTTTGTCTAGTTTGGTTTGATAATCCTGGGGTTTGGGGTTGGGTTGCCTTCAGCTCTATCTCTAGGATTTGTTTTATTGTAATTCATGGGGTTGGGAGGAAACTTTACCTACCTACACAACTGTTGGTCTTGTAAATGTAATGCTTTCGTTCTCTGTCTTGCTAAGTTCCGTGCCCCTGGCCTCTGTGGACCTTTTCGCGGGGTTACAGTCAAAGGTCTACAACGGTCTAGGTTAATGGATTACACTAATGCTGTGGGTCATGGTGGTCTTTTAGATTCTTCTTATGGCTACTATGAAAATTGGTTATGGGGTGTGGAAGCTGAGTTCTTATGTGGGATGGGCGGAAAGGAAGTGGTGTATGGGATAAGACCGGTGGAGGTTCAATGTTTTATATCATGGGAATTATTGTTTCGTTCTCCCATGGTAGGTGTGCAGGCGGTAGGGTCACCTGGAAGCGAAAGGCTTCTGGGCTTGGGCTACCACTTGTACAGGAAACTCGCCACACCCATATTTTCATTGGGCACTGTGAGCTTGAAGCAATGGTGTGGGCTCTAAATGTTAGGGGTTGTGGCAAGAGAACTCAGGTGACTGCGGAAGAGGAGCAGCTCAAATCCTCAAGCGGCAGAGAAAGGGGCCACAATTCACTAGCTACAATCATAAACAATGCATCCACTACTTATCGTGAAGGGACCATTGAGGAAATTAGGCATTTAATTTAGGAGTGAGAAGCAGATTTGAACCGCCAGGTGGGCTCAACGGAAATTGAGATGGAGCACTGATGGGCGATTGTGCCAAACCCTGGGCATATCCACGGGTGAGTTACCCAGTTCAAACAGAGTTTATATTTGTATTGGACCATGAAACGTCTCTTGGGAAAGGCCCTATAACATATTTTAGTGAGTATGGCGACAACGGTACAAGACTTACCCAACTATAAGCAATATTTCTAGAAACTTCAGTTCCAGCTGCAAAAACAGGATAGAAGCCTACATCGAATTGAGGATCACCTTCCTTTCCTTCCTTTGTAGACAGTACTATCGGGTTCCAATCTTAAGGATCGGACCTCAGTAGAATTTGCATCTAACAAGGGAGAAGAGTAGTTTCAGTTTTGATTAGTATATATGTGGGTAGCTTTTAATTTTTAGAATGATGTTTTATATATTCATAGGAAAATAGTATTTGGACAAGGTAAATATATACAAACCTATAGCTTGGGTAGAAACTTATTATTTTTTTCTATTAGATGGCTTATCATATTGTTAGGTGGCCAACAGACTTGGTTTCCCTTTGGGAAAGTTGAGGCCACCTAACTATTCATATGTGGATGTAACTTGCTTATATTTTAATGAAAATGGAAGCATCTATCAAGCTTACAAAAAAACAATTTAACAAACATATGCCCTATTCCTACCAGGCCAACCTGGGAAACAAGAGGATGTAGCCACATAACATATATAAATGACTGGATCACTTTCTAATGCATGAAAATTTTCTAGAATTACTAGGATTTGTCAGATCATAGGTTTCTTCGATGATAATCTCGGACCATGATCTGATCTTCGTTCATTGGTAGCGAGAGAGAGTCTGGACTAGTATCCCCTTTAAATTTAACCACACCTAGTTAGAAGAAAAATATTTATGTGAGTTCATTGAGAGATTCGGGACAACCTATTTGATTCCCCCTGATAAGTTGAGCATGGACGCGATGGTCTCCAAACTTAAAACATTAAAAGGGGTTATTGGAAATTGGGTGGAAAAGAAGAAAATACAACACATATAAGAGTTGAAGGATATTGAGGTAGAGATTTACCGAACTGGGGATTTAAAAAATAAGACACTTCCATATTCAATTGACACCAAATATTAACTATACTAGAGACCCGAAAAAGATACATTCTATCAATGCAAGAAGAAAAATGGAGATTAAAAGGTCAGGGAATTTAAATTGCTAGAAGGGATAAAAACACAATTTTTTTCTAGGAATTTGCCACCATTATAAGGAAAATAAATATTATTTGTGAAATGGAGGATGATAGGTGACACAAAGTTGTAAAGACCAACGAAATCCAAAAAATGACAGTGGGATTTTTTAAAATTATTCTTAAGGAAAATGAGGATGCTGATATAGAGAATCAATTATCCTTCATTGAACATTATCCACAAATGTTTAAAGAGTAGGAAGTAAATTTGGTGGGTTCCCCAGTCACTTTAGAGGAAATGAAGCCAGTTCTTAAATCTTTTAAAAAGGACAAGTGCCCAGGTTCAGATGGCTAGAGAATCCAGATATTCATCCAGTTTATAAACTTAATGGATTGTGATTTATAGAGGATGGTGGAGGAAACCAAGGTCCATAAGAGGGTATGGGGTGCTATAAATGTGACATTCATCACACTGATTCCCAAAAATTCAGACTCCAAAACATTCATGGATTTAAGACCCATTGCACTTTGCAACATTGTGTACAAGGTCATCTCAAATATCATAGCTAATAGGATCAAGAGATGTCTCTCAAATAGCATCTCCACACAACTTGTTTCTCTAAACAATAGGAACATACACGAGGCGGTTTCAGTTGCTCAAGAATCTACACATACCATTAACACTCAAAAAAGGGAAATGATCATTCTAAATTTAGATCTTCACAGGGCATATGACAACCTGGATGGAACATTTCTAAGACTAATTTTACACAAGATAGGGCTCTCTGTGTCGGTGGCAGATTGGATTATGACATGTCTCCAATCGTTCTCTTATGATTTCATCATCAATGGTGCTCCTTCAGTGTTCTTTCAGGCATCCATGGGGTTAAGGCAGGGATGCTCCCTTTCACCATTACTTTTCCTTCTTGTTATCGAATGCCTATGGATAATGGATGATAAAAATCAAGGTCTTTTTAGAGGCATCTAGATCACAAGAAGAGTTTATATTAGCCATTTAATGTTTGTTGAAAATGTCTTATGCTTTGGTTAGGTTTCAGAAGATCATTGGAATCATACATCTACATCAAATAATTGAGGATTTTGGAGAAGCTCCAGGCCTAAAAATGAATCCTGAAAAATCTGAACTAATCTACGCATCTGAGGAGCCAGGTAGAGTCTTGAAGATTATTGCAATATTGGGAGTCAATCTGACCCCTCTAGGGTCTAGATTCAAATATCTTGGTTTTAGGATGAAGCCCAATATATACCAACTGGAAGACTGACAATGATTATTAGACAAATTCAGAACAAGAGTGGGGAAATCAACTCACAAATGGTTGTCTTTAGGTGGTTGATTAACTATTGCTCAATCTATCCTACAAAACATCTCGGTGTATTGGATACACCTATATAAACTCCCAAAGACTATTATTAGGCTTATTGTCTTTATCATTCAAATTTTTATTTGGGCATGGCTCTCGGGAAGCAGGAAAATTTATCTGGTTAGTATGGACTAGATTTCTATCAGAATTGAAAGGGGTGGATGGGGTATCAAGAGAACATAATTATTCATGTTGGAGCTTATATCAAACAAATTTTGGAAGGTTTTTTCTAGCACAAGCATCTAGCATGACATCATTAGTGACAAATATTTAATGAATATGAGAGCCAAAAATTGGTTAAGACAAGGTGCAATGAAAACCAAAAACGTCTCATACATTTGGAAAAGTTTTATGGAGACTAGGTGTTGAATGACCGAGAATATGAAGTGGTTTGTTGGGTTAGGTACTAATACCCTGATTGGAAAAGACCCAATTTACAGTTTGAAGAGTTGGAATACCCTGCATATTTTTTTTCTTGTCTCAAGTTAAGAAGGACCAAAATCCTTTATGCTTTCTCCAAATTTGGCTGAATGCCTCAGACCTGGGCTTCAGAGCTGAATTATCATCTAAATGGAATGAATATACCCTTGAACTCCAATCGACATGCTTATAATTAAATCAACATGCTCACAATAATTGTTGGCAACTAGACTCTGCTATAGGAATCCACTCGATCAAAAATATTTATAAACGCATTGAGGACTCTAGTGGTAATAATTAGGGTAGCAGATGGTTTCAAAGGGCCTAGACTTGGAACATGCCCAAAAAAATATTACTCTTCTGCTGGTTGTTATGCAGGAATGCAATTTTGACTTGGGAAAACTTATACAAGCATGGTTTTTCAAGCCCTGACAGATGTAGTCTTTGTCAAATTGCAAAAGAGAGTACCTTGTATTTATTTCTTAAATATCCACTTGCAATTGGAACTTTGATTTATATCTCCCAACATCTAAAAATTAATTTAAACTGCGACCTCCTTTCTGTGGAGGTGAGAATCAAGCACTCAACTGTTTCAATGCAAACAAATTAACATTCTGTCCTTCATGATCTATAAGGGTATTTGGAAGGGACACAATACATCCATTTTTTATGAACAAAATTTTGATATAGGATTTACAGGTTCCAAAACCTATGCACTATTCTTTGAATACGGGAAGGCACCAGCTCCAAACAATAGCCTGTTCTAAATCCTCTACCTCCAATTTATTTTTGTGCCTATTATTTGGATGGAGTAACTCATAATGAATTTTTTGGATGTGGTGCAAGCATAACTACTAGTCAATATCTATGTTTCAATTTTAGATGGAATGGAGGAAAAAGCTCAAAAAATAGAGCGAAAGTTAATGCTCTTTAGGGTCTATTGTGTTGTTCCAGGTGGCTAAACCTTGATGTGTTGCATGTTTTTGGAGACTCCAAAACAACCATGGACTGGATCAATAAGCGATCAAATTTCAGTCCTCCACTCATGAAGTATTAGATGAATAGGATCCTCACAATCAAGGGAGTCTTCCAACAAGTATCCTTCTCCCATGTGCACTAGGAATTCAACTGCATACCTGACAAATGATCGAAAGAGGGACTTACATTGCTTCCAGGTAACATCTAGTTCTCGGTCCCTGAGGGAGGAAATAAAATTAACTCTAGATCCTTCCCATGGAGCCAATGGTATGTCTAATTCCTTTCTCCTTTCATGATCTCTTATTTGACTATCACTAGTACAAAATGGCTAATTAGTTAGGAAAAAAAGGTTTAAAATTTGCATATAAACGATTAGTTTTCGGTTGGTGACCAATAGTAGCTAATTTACAATATCTTATAACATGACTAAATTTTAATCGTTTTTAGCTTAGTCATTAATTGGTTGTTTCAATTTTATTGTCTAGTAGTATATTTAATCATAAATTTGATTATTCATTTAACAAATGATTTAGTCATTAATTGTCATAGTTAATGAAAAAATATACTACTAAATGATCACTCAACAAAACCAATTAATGACCAAAGAAATATGGACAAAATGTTAGTCATGTTATAAGATACTATAAATTAGCTACTAATAGTTATATATATGCAAATTTTAGTCACCATTTGATAGCAATTAATAACCAAAGAAATATGACTAAATTTTGGTTGTGTTATAAGATACTTTAAATTAGCTACTAATAGTCGTATAATTTAGTCATCATTTGTAATCACAAATTTATCATCTGCAATAGTCATTTATGTTTTCTTGGTAGTTTCATATTCATTATATAAATGACTACTTTGGTAGTTTATATTCATTTATTTACTTTTATTAACAATCATTATAAGTAACTAATTTAGTTGTATATTCATTTTATTTATGTTCATAATTAATCAACATAAACTACTAATTTAGTAGTTTTAGATTAATTTTGTGTTCATTATTAATCAACATAGATTAATTAGTATGATTTGGCAACTAAATTAAAAAACAAAATATCATACAATGTACATGTTAATCTAATATGAAAACCCAAAGCTACATATGTTAATTACAATACTAAACCAAATCAAGTGCAACTATAAATAATTTCAACCACATAAATTATATTATATTAATAATTTCAACTATAAAGTATTACAATATGAGTTTTTAACTTAATATTGGTTGGAATACAATTTAAATATTGTTTCATCACTTCAAAACATTGTCATTGTGTTGTCAAGACATTGAAGGTGAATTCACCAACTTTGAAGACTTGACCATTAGTCTCTATGTGTGTGTATTATGCAAAATATTGGATCTACAGGTACCACTAGATGAGTTATCTTTTATCTCTCTTTAATTTGCATTTTGTTACTCTAGTGTTATTTCTCTCCTATTTCTTCAATTCCTGCTTCTTACCATCAATACTGAGTTCATTTTCTGAAAAGGAAAGAAGATACAATGTAGAGTATAAGACATGAAATATGATGAATATTGGAATATAAACTAAATAAGAATATAAAGGATTTATATGATATATACTTCAACATCAGTAATATTGTCAATGCCATTTTCCCCATAAAAGCAAGAAACTCAAAAAGTTTTCTTTAGTTGGGCAATAGTGACCACTATGTGGCTAGATGACCTGTATAAACAAAGAAAATAAAACGTCACCATATAAAATAACACCTACTAAGTATTAAACATTCAAGGAAAGCTTAGGCACAATCATGCCAACTAAGTTACATGCTAAAAAGTTCAAGTTGTAGATTACTTATACAATGTGGTAGTGCAAACAAAACTCCTAGAAAATGTCAAAGCTAAGTCTAGAATAAAATGAAATGAAGTAAAAAGGATACAATAATAGGATAGCCTCGTATACTAGACTGTCTTAAACAAAAAATTAGATCTTAAATAGGTTACCATGCCCTAGATTCTAGAACTGGATCTATTCTTTACTAAATTATGCCACATCATTTGCACAAGCTACAAATCAAGATGACATGCATATTGAAATAATGAAAAGGATGAAAAATCCCCTATTATGTATATTTTTGGTTGCATCTATTGTTACCTCATAGTTATATGAGACCACAATCTTATTAGTCCACAGTTCATACAATTCAGGAAAATAGTTTTTGACTTTTTGGAATAAATTGACACTAAATAATACAAGAAATTGTAAAATTGACTTCAATGTGATCATCCCTTTTGGAAGTGCATACAAATGCATGTCTACATTAATGTAACACTTAAATTTAAAATCGAAGAAAAGATGTTGCTTCCTTCACAACTACAAGATGCTTTTGAATTGAGCAATTTATTTACCTTAATGTTGCCCCATCACTTCCATTAGCTGATTTAATCATATAATTGGAGACAAACAACTTCAGGCCCAGTCTGAGAATTGTCATTAGAGCTAAATAAAAGACACATTCCATGCTTGATGTCACCAAGGACAAGAAAAAATGAAGAGTTAAATTATTTTCTTCAGAGAGAGAGATCATAATTGCAATTGAACACATAACAATAGGAGCACAAGTTCTCATGCATTTAATGTAGTAGGATTTTAATTATCTATTAGCATTCATGTCTTATACATCAATATATGGTAGAGAACTGGTACTACTTAGACATAGTATCTGGAAATATTTTCTATGATTTCTTAGTAAATCTCATATCTAGTTCAATTACAATATTGCATAGACCAATAGAGCAGGTCTGGAAGTTGGTGGGAATTTTCTACATGTAGTTGCATACAAAGGAACATTAACCATAGAAATTTCTTTTCAATCAAACATGGAGAATATATATGAGAGAATGAAATTTATCCTTGTTTACAAAATGACATCTCCACAAAACTTTCCTTGCATCTTGCTTGCTTCCATCAACATCCTGAATCATATGTTTCTCCCCCTTGCAATTTAGGACCCCAGAGGCATGGGTTGTTTTCAAAACTGGAAAAAAATATCTCTATTATTAGATTATCCTTTAAAGAACAAATGGAAAGCTTAAATTGTAGAAATCCACACAAACATGATTAGTAAGAGTAAATATGTTGTTGACTCTCAATCTTTTTTCATTGTTCAGATAAATCTATATATGTTCAACAACAAGGAATTATAACAAGACAAAATTTTATTGAAAAAAAAAGTTGTTAATTTTTGCAACTCTCATCCGCTCATCAATGTGTCCCATATGATGACATGAAATGCAACTAAAAAATATGCAATGCACTTCTCCACAATTGAAGGAACATGATGCTACTTGCTAAAGAAATCAAATAGGATTTTGATTGGTAATATATGTCATAATCTAATATAATAAAGTAGTTGAAGCACAATCTTGTCTATGAATATCATATAAATGTATGTATAGCACCGACCATGTGTAATGGTAGTTGAGAAGAGATTAAGAGAGGAAAAGTGACCTCTTGGTAGCTTGTACTCTTACCACTAAAAAAGGAGATGCCTTTCCATTATGTTGTCTTTAGACTGTTTAAAGAAGTAAGGATGGCATAATCCATAAAGCACATCCATGGCACAGTGAGATGATTGCAAATTTGCTTCTCTGACTATCCTACTTAGTTTCTTGTTTAATCCTAAAATTCATCCAATTCAAGAGATAAATATATGTACCGACAAGAGTACTTTCAAGAAGTAAGTTATGCTAGATTTCCAGGCATCAATTAAGTTGCATGGAAAGAATCAACATGCGGTCTACTTATAGAATAATTTGCATGCCATATGAGGTAATGCATGAAATTCATTAATATTTATAAAACATAACATACACCTAAGAATCCCACTAAATCATACACAAATTTCTTTTCATATCCATTAGCAGCCCAAGCAATGTGAGGCACATGCAAATTGCACACGGAAGAGTAAGGGATGAAGGCAAGAGAGAAAACAATAATTTTCCTGTGTATTCTCACTAGTCATATTAAAGATGCCTTCCAGTGAATTATAATTTGTGTAGGATAAAAAGGAAGAAGCAAACAAAGCACAACAAGATTATAGTCAAGCCGTTATTAACAATAATTAGTTTCCTTGTGATGCTAATAGCTTTGGAATCTAGATCATAAAAGAATGACACTAGAGAGCACATTCAAAACAAGTATTATTCATTGGCATAAGTAGTTCATTGGCCTGAATGGACTAGATAGGTAAGTTTCTGCACGCTGTGAAAAAGAGAGTTTTGGACAAATTTTGGAAATTTTCTACAAACAAAACTAACTCTCAAGCATGGAAGGAGAATATTGATGCACATCTTCTAGAGCCTAATGAGTTTCGACAAAAATAACTAAAGTTAATTTCACAAAAAAAATCAAAGTAAAAAAAATAAAAGCAAGACAAAGTTCATGTAGGCTAAGAAATCCAAAACAAAATGAAGAATCCCCATACTAATTTGACTTCATCAGATGTGGAAATTAAAACAGTGTAGGGGGTTGTTTCTAGCTCAACACATCACTGCTTACAAATCAACAAATTTATACAACCTGTAGCAAATATTTGAGGACAATTTGATGTGTTTTTACACACTTGAAGAGGCCAAGCCACTAGTGAATAGCTAATAATTTCCAACAAACTATACTCAACATTTAGAACAAATATGGTAAGATGTCATACATGCATTCTGAGCATTCAGTGATTAATTTTTCTACATATGGGAAGAAGATATGACTTTCTCTCTAATCTATTTCAGTGTTCAAGTCTCACTTACATCTCCAGCAGGAATTCAAACACCTTTTTTAGATATGTTCATCAAGGAAAAAAATTGATATGTTGGCCAAACATATGATTATAAGGCACTCACAATTTCAACAAATATTTTGAGGGTCATTACCCCTTTGAGGAGTTTGTTAGTCAATGGAGAGGACACCTTATATGAGAGGAAGTCACCTTGCACACATTTCCAAGATATTATGATGAGGATGTCCACTCATTGATACTTTTGTTTCATCTTCTCCTTTGTAGATTTTACTTCTACCTTGGGATTTTCCAATTGGCCTTCTGCATTGACTATTGATGGAAAGTTCTACTCATGATGCCACAAGTGCCACTTTATAGGAGAAGAGGTTGAGATAATAGATTTTTTCTCAAGGAGAGACCTATAGCAGCTTGGAGAGATTCCACAACACCAAACTGAGGAGGCTCCTACCATCAGCAACATGAGTTATAGGTTGGAAGAGAATCACAAATTCTAAGGAACAAGAAAATTTTTCCCACACCGATTTCTAGGCTGAAAGGTTGGTCTGGTTGCACACATTTTCAGACATTTAATCCTGGTCTGACAACCCATTTTTTAAGGAACAAAAGGATTTCTTTCAGCATGAATTTCAAGGGATAGTGGTCTGTTAGTGGCATGAAATTCATGGTGCTGGTTTCAAGGACAATGATGATTTTCTAAGCAGAGAAATTCTGTTAGTGGCACACATTCCAAAGTAGTGATTGTTGGACAATGAACGAGTTTCAAGGACAATGGCATGATTTCATAGACAACAATAGGGAGAGATAAGTACTCTATGTGATGTAATTAATGTTGTAATTAATTCTCTAAGAAAAGAAAAATAAAA
Source organism: Pinus tabuliformis (assembly GCA_031772625.1). Classification (NCBI taxonomy): domain Eukaryota; kingdom Viridiplantae; phylum Streptophyta; class Pinopsida; order Pinales; family Pinaceae; genus Pinus; species Pinus tabuliformis. The sequence continues at coordinate 932,396,628 of CM062808.1, forward strand.
TCCTCCTTCAAACTGGCTTTCCCCTTTAGGGTTTTTCCAAGGTTTGAGATTGACCAAAAACTAGAGTCCAAAAATTTGTGTGTATAAGTGAAAGAGTAATGGTAGCCTAACAATGTTTCTTTTGAATTTTATATTCATGTTATATCAACAATTAACCATGGGATGTGGGCATTAAACATGATGTGTAAAACAAACTAAAACCAGGTGGGGCTATAAGACACACAATAATTTTCTACACTCGCTAGTGGGTATTGTGGCTCTGCTGCTCAAAGCCTTTGTCTACTAAGAACACCAAATAAAAGGATGTGGTTGTCCAAGTAATGCCCGATAAAGTAGTGGCCTATGGAATATTGGAGGACCAATGCCTTCCTCATGAAAAATGCTAAGCACTGTTGATCCAAGTACCAAAAAAAGATGGAGAGAGAGTTTTGATATTCACTAAAAAGGTGACATAACCATCCCTATATCTCGTAGTATATAAGAGAACAATTTTTTTTTCCATCTCAATCACTTCTATATGACAATTAGAAAATCCTATTCTCTTGAGGAATCTATTTTTTAGCCTCCACCAAAGCCTATGTAACCCCACTCAAAACTAGCCCAGAGATATCTTAGAGTGCATGCATCTAGTGTCACAACAAGGGGATCAAACAAAGAGGACATGTCTCTAAGAAATGCATAGAAGGTCATCTTAGGCTTCAATCATCCTAGTGGTTCAAGCCAAGAGACCTAGATATATTACTTGTATATGTCATCTATGATGAATGTGTTCATAACATGTTTATTCAACAAAATATGTCCAAGAATATCCAAAGTATACCTGAAAAGAGGGAGGCAATCCATCAACCAAATGACCATAGAAAGACATGAGACCTTTGAAAACCAAAAACTGTGATCCCACCCAATAGGTGTAGTCAAGGCCATAGCCTCAAAGGAGGTCATAAGAAATATGAAAGTCCCTCTCAATTGTCAAGTCCACAACTCCATATATTAGGATCTATAATATTATATGCTGATAAGGATGTGCTCTTTTTCACCTTATAACATGTGATATTGATCTAACAGACATATATGCAGTCTATATCACCCACTAACATTAGTGGCATCTCAGAACTCACAATATTCTAAAACCTCCCAATCTCAGTTCTCAACTATCCATACTCCCTTTACTTGTACATATCAGTAGGAAAAACAACTATCCCTAACCATGTAGAATACATCCAAATCACATTCAGCCTTTCCTGTGGTTTTTCCTTTACAGTCATTTGCACATTGTTATGATTTCCCCAATTTGATGTGTTAAATGATGTACTATATTTAACAAATTGACGCTGCTGATATCAATTAGTAGGGTTTACATTATCTGAACCAATGATTGGTTTACCTATGTAGTTTGTTTGTTCCTACAATAAGCTGCAGGTGGTTTGCCCCAGAGTACTGATTTCCTGTTCTTCATCCTAATTTGCTTGGTGCAGTGTTCTACCATTTCAAAAAGGGATTATGCTTTCTTTCTTGTTACTATCTATTTGTTGAAATGCTACTTTTCTTGGAGCTTGTCTTCATTTGTGTCTTTTATATTCTTCAGTTTCTTGCAACCCATATAAAGTAGCCACCTTGATTATTGCATGAACATTTTCATTCTTGATATCTATCTTCTATGTTGCTATCACTTTACTCTGAAGTAATTTCTATGGGTTGCAAAAGGGGCCATTTTTTAAATTATTTATTTGCTTGTTCACTGAGATACTCTGCCCTTGGGAGGACAATTTTGAGAAAATGAGAATGTTTTTCAAGTCTAGTAGCATAAAACATTTGCATGTTGTAGGTATCCTAGTCATGCACGAATGTGGCTAGCGCCAATCAGGTCTAGTCAGGGGGAGAAAAAATTGCTAGACTATGAAAATGCTATGGCTGATTAGAATAACTTCATTGAGGATACCAATGACTTTTATGGTGTTGATATGAGCATCCTAACAGAGCCTTACTCTAGAGAACAAAAGAAGTATTATCTACAGGTGAGTAAATGACATATTTTTCTTTTCATGTCAAGCATAGGGAAAAAATGCAAAAAATAGACAAATCAAATCAATTATAATGAATTCTCTAGAAAACTTTCTTTTCTTTGGATTCAAAGAAAATTTATTACCTTTGGGTATGTTTCTCTTGAGAAGTGTTTGAGTCCACAAGTTCTGCCTAATCTATATTATAATTTGTTTCTCAAAAATCCAAGACCTGTTAAAAACCTGTAGAAGTAAAGTCGCAGACTATCTGAATTAGAAAGGTCAGAAGTGTCTTAATTCTTGCATGTTACCGTGCTTGATTACTTGTTGCTAATATAACACCCATTATACCAGTACTTGTTGTCTAGGACACAGTTTATGTTGATGATAATATGTCCTATCTTTATTAATATATAGAGCCTCCCTCCTTGATCTCAACATTGGTACTGCCACAAGATTGGCACATCTTGAGATATCTCATGGATTGGACTCTAGAGTATATTCTTTGTGAATGATTCACATTTGAAGTTTGCTTTGAAGTTTGGATGTAGTCCTTCAAAGGTAGGCACTCTTTACACATTTTTGTCTAAATGATTTCCTTGAAAGGGCCTTGGCTTGTGCATTGGAGCATTTTAGGGAAAAGATTAAGGAAGTGTAAGACCACTGGATATTTATTGAAAAGTTCTCTGATAAATACTTTAAACCAATTTTGACAAGTATAACTAGGATTCTTTCACTCCACTAAATTGTTTTGTATTTTGGAACTTCATTTGATAAGGTCCTGACTCTCTAGAGTGTTTAGATCTTTTGACAATGGGGCTTCTGTTCATTTTAGAGTGTTGTATTTTGTCTCTACTTGCTTTGCTTGCCTAGACATTGTTTGGACTCATGAAAGTTTAGTACCTTTTTTTGTAGTGGGTATTTTAGTATCTTTTTATATATCCTTTTAGTATCTTTTATGTATGTTTTTGATTTGGCTTAAATATCTTGAAGTGTATCTTGGATTTAAGGGACAGTAAAACATTTTGTGTAGACATCTCTTTGGAACAATCTTCATCCACATCAAGTAATTGGCACTCCTTTTATCATCAAAGAAATGGATTACCTCATAGCCACTCTAGATGAAATTGCTAGTGTACATTCAAACTTTACAACTCCCATTATAATTGAACAGGGGAGATTCAGTGGATTTGTTGGATGGTTTGATGTCCATTTTCGAGTGAGCATGTTATGGAACCAGCTCAAGAAAATATAGAAAAGATAGATCAACGCCTTAGAATTCAGCCTCTTCGAGGGGGAAACCTCCTTTACATTACATAAATGAACAATTCTTGGATGATTCAAATGACAAAACCTCCTTTCTATATATAGGAGTCTAAGGAGTCACAATATAATCCAGCCGACCTAACAATAATAATATAAAGCCACAAAAATAACAATAGAGGGATTCTATGGGGCACAGTAATAACAATATGGGGGCAATAAGGGCACAACAATATTAATAAGGGGTATAACTACAATAGTAATAGGGTAATCACTAGTATTATAGTGACCCAACATGCCCCTCTCCTTCAAAAAATTGTTGTCCTCAACGCTTGAGTAGTTCTGGATACTTCTACATAAAATTCTCAACCTCCCATGTGTAAGTTCTTCCACTTGATAAGATACTCTGAAATTGATCGATTTCGTAGCTGTCGAGTTCTTGTTTCTGTGACTGCTTCTGGTTGCAATATAATTTTTCCTTCCTCGTCAAGTTTTGGCAATATTGTTTGAACTGGGAGCTTGTCGCCTATAACCTTCTTTAAACATGAAACATGGAAAACTGGGTGCAATTGAGAAGCTGCAGGAAGCTCCAATTTGTATGCCATAGTACCAATCGTTTGCAACACCTTGTACGGACCATAATACTTTGGTGATAATTTATTATCCTTCTTAGCTTGCTTGAGGGACATTTTCTTATATGGTTGTAGCCGTAGGAATACCCAATCACCTACATCAAAACTTCTTTCACTGTGATGTTGATCTACCTGTTGTTTCATTCTATTCTGTTCCAACACGAGGTTATCCTTTAAGAGTTGGAGGACTTGTTGTTGATGTTAGATGTGATGTTCCACTGCCTGAACCTTAGAATTTCCTCTTAAATATGATGTGATGGATGGTGGTTGATACCCATAAAGTGCCATAAATTGGGTAATTTTTGTTGTTGTATGGAAGGAAGTGTTATACCACCATTCAGCCAGAGGCAACCATTTGACCCATTGTGTCTTTTTATTAGATACAAAGCAACGAAGATATCCTTCCAAACATTTGTTTACTATCTCAGTTTGCCCATTAGATTGAGGATGATAAGATGAGCTATGAGCTAACTGAGTACCAAGACAAGAAAATAATTCTGTCCAAAAATTTCCAGTGAAAATGGGATCTCTGTCACTTACAATAATCTTTGGGTTTCCATGTAGCTTTTGAATTGTTTCCATAAATGCAGTAGAAATTGTACTGGCTTTAAATGGATGTGATAATGCACAAAAGTGTGCATACTTGGTAAGTTTGTCAACTACCACCATGATGACACTCTTTCCCTCAGGCTTGGGTAAACCTGTGATAAAATCCATTGAAACCTCCTCCCAACGTTGGCTTGGAATGGATAAAGGCTGTAATAGACCCAGTGTCTTAATAGTTTCAACTTTATTTTGTTGGCAAACCAAACATTCCGCTACAAACTTTTGAATATCTGATTTAAGGCCATCCCAAAAAAATTCCTTCTTAACCCTGTGGTAAGTTTTTAAAAATCCTGAGTGCCCTCCTAAGGGAGAAGTGTGCAATTCCATAAGAATCTTTTGTTTTAGCTGGGAATTCTTACAGAGGTATAAGCGATCTTTGTACCATAACAAATCATTTTTCCAGCTAAATGTATCAGACGTACTGGAATCTTGTTGTAACTTTCGAATAAGTGCCCACACTTCTTCGTTATTCTTCCATTCCTCCCTTGCTTCGTTTATCCAATCTGATTGGATAATATAAATGGCGCACAACAATGCTTCCACATCCTCATCCTTTCTTGAGAGTGCATCTGCCACCACATTTTGCTTCCCTTTTTTGTAGATGATTTCAAAGTCATAACCCAACATCTTTGTGACCCACTTTTGTTGCTCTTCAGAGGATAATCTTTGTTCTAAAAAGTATTTAAGGCTATCATGATCTGTTTTTACCTTGAAGTGTCTTCCCATTAGGTAGGGTCGCCATTTCTTAAGTGCATGGAGTATTGCCAACATTTCCTTCTCATAAATAGCTTTACTTAAAAACTTTCCCTTGATTGGATGACTTTCAAAAGCAATGGGTCTTTCATCTTGCATTAGAACAGCCACCAATTCCATTTCCTGAAGCATCACATTCCACAATAAAGGTTTTTGTGAAGTCCGGTGTAGCTAAGACCGGTGCTTGGCACATTGCCTCTTTAAGATGTTCAAAGGTCTTTGTTGCTTCTGGAGTCCATGAAAATGCATATTTCTTCAATAATTTTGTTAGAGGTGTTGCTATTCTCCCATAATTCTTAACAAACTTGTGATAATACCCTGTCAACCCGAGTAATCCTCGCAGATGCTTTATGGATGTGGGGATTTTCCATTCCTTAATGGCTTTAATTTTGCTAGGGTCTACCTTAACTCCTTTGTGAGATACAATATGACCCAGATATTCCACCTCCTAGACTCCAAAGAAACATTTGGATCTTTTTGCATATAATTGTTTCTCCTCCAATAGTTGTAGCACCCTGTCAACATGTTCAACATGATCCTTCCAAGACTTGCTGTAGATTAGTATATCATCAAAAAATACTAACACAAATTTTCTAAGGAATGGTTTGAAAATTGAATTCATCAAACCTTGAAATGTTGAATGTGCATTGGTAAGGCCAAAAGGCATGACCAAAAATTCATAATGACCCTCATGAGTTCTAAATGTTGTTTTTGGAATGTCTTCAGTCTTCATTCTAATTTGATGATATCCTAAACGAATATCCAACTTGGTGAAGTAAATTGATCCATGCAATTCATCCAGTAATTCATCAATGACAAGAATGGGGAACTTATTTTTAATAGTGAGCTTGTTGAGCTCCCTATAATCCGGACACATGCGCCATGATCCATCCTTTTTGTGCACCAATACTACTGGAGCAGAGAAAGAACTTTGACTCGGTTGAATTATACCAGCCTCTATCATTTTTGCAACCATACGTTCAATTTCACTCTTTTGGACATAGGGATATCTGTACGGCTTGATGTTTGGAGGAACACTTCCTAGAATCAGATGAATAGCATGATCATGATCACGCATAGGTGGGAGACCTTTGGGAGTCTCAAATACCTTGGAATGATTGTCTAGGAATTTTTGGAGATCTGGAGAAATAGATGATTCCGATGTGGAAACATCTAGCAAACATAATTGTGCAATTACACCTCTTTGCTCCTTTTTTAGAAGCTTTGTCATATCATTAGAGCTGATTATCTTTCCTGGTTTCCCTGTAATACCCCTTAATTCAACTTCATTTCCTTCCGTAGAAAATTTGATGAAAAGTTCTTGAAAATTAAAAGCTATTGTACCCAAGGATTGTAGCCATTGGACTCCTAGTACAACATCAGCACCTCCCATTGGAATGGAAAGAATTGGGCTAATCAATACATATTCCTCTAACAAAATTATTGAAGAAATATGCATTTTCATTGTAAGGTAGCAAAAGAATTGAATTGCTTCCTAGAGCTTTCAGGTTCCTTACTAGGTGTTTGCATTTTCTTTCCTCGGTGCATCAATTACCGATAATAATGCTCTATTATGCCCTTTTAATTCCTTCAAAATAAATTTTCAAACCAAGCTTAAGCAAAAATTTAAGAAAATATACACACCTTTTTTCACTTTGTAGGAGCTCGATATTGCCTCTGATGTATCTCTGTACTTTCCAATCATCTAGTTCTGAATTTGTGACCTGCAGTAGCCCTTTGTGTCCTCTTTCCAATGCCACAAGTCTAACCCAAATCGGATTCTCTAAGGAAGAGTTATGCGAAATCTCCCACAGTGACTTGATTATAGACTAGTTCAGTAGAGAGAACTTGTACGACATGCAAAGAGTCACTGTTTCGACCTTTGGATCTGAAAAATTCATACAAGAAACTACAGTCCATCCTCTTTATGTACCTTCTTATGAAATTTCAATCCGATCCTCAGAGAGAAAGTTATGACGATTTTCCCCAGGTCACCTGTTTGGAATTTAATTCAGGAGTCTGCAAAAAGACCAACTTCCTCAGATCATATCTCCGCAAATATAGCGCGAAAAGCTCTGAAATTTGGACCCGAAGTTCAACGCGATTTCTTCTCAAATGAGTTTTTTTTGCAACTTCTGAAATGTCGCAAAAAAAAAAGTTATAGCGAAAATGCCACAATGACCTGTTTGGAGCAGCGAAACCCTAGAATCCAAAGCTCTGATACCGAATGTTATGGAACCAACTCAAGAAAAGATAGAAAAGATAGATCAACACCTTAGAATTCAACCTCTTCAAGGGGGCAACCTCCTTTACATTACATAAATGAACAATTCTTGGATGATTCAAATGACAAAACCTCCTTTCTATATATAGGAGTCTAAGGAGTCACAATATAATCCAGCCGACCTAACAATAATAATATAAAGCCACAAAAATAACAATAGAGGGATTCTATGGGGCATAGTAATAACAATATGGGGGCAATAGGGGCACAAAAATATTAATAAGGGGTATAACTACAATAGTAATAGGGTAATCACTAGTATTATATGGACCCAACAGAGCAAGATGACCTTACTTCTATAAACTAGCATGATGAACGTGTTCATAACTTGTTTATTAAACGAAATATGTCCAATAATATCCAAAGTATACCTGAAAAGAGGGAGGAAATCCATCAGCAAAATGACCAAGCAAGACATGAGACCTTGAAAACCAAAAACTGTGATCTCACCCAATAGGTGTAGCCAAGGATATAGCCTCAAAGGAGGTCCCAAGAAAGATGAAAGCCCCTCTCAACTGTCAAGTCCACAACGCCATATATTAGGATCTATAATATTATATGCTGATAAGGATGTGCTCCTTTTCATCTTATAACATGTGATATCTATCTTCTACGTAGTTGTCACTTTACTCTTAAGTAATTTCTATGGGTTGCAAAAGGGGCCACTTTTTAAATTGTTTATTTTTTTGTTCACTGAGATACTCTGCCCTTGGGAGGACAATTTTGAGAAAATGAGAATGTTTTTTAAGTCTAGTAGCATAAAACATTTGCATGTTGTAGGTATCCCAATCATGCACGAATTTGGCTAGCACCAATCAGGTCTGGTCAGGGGGAGAAAAAATTGCTAGACTATGAAAATGCTATGGTTGAATGGAATAACTTCATTGAGGATACCAATGAATTTTATGGTGTTGATATGAGCATCCTAATAGAGCCTTACTCTAGAGAAAAAAAAAGAATTCTTATCTACAGGTGATTAATGATATATTTTTCTTTTCATGTCGAGCATAGGGAAAGAATGAAAAAAATAGACAAATCAAATCAATTATAATGAATGCTCTAGATTTTTTTTTCTTTGGATTTAAACAAAATTTCTTACCTTTGGGTATCTTTCTCTTGAGAAGTGTTCAACTGGTTCGGTTGGTTCCATGCTAACAAGTGCCCAGTTTGAATCCCTTCAGGTCAGGCAAACTAGTCTACATCAACTTGCTTACTAGTGATGTCATCCACAAATGTGGGGAAAAACAATACACAAATAAGTTCTTTTCACATTAAAGCATGTTTTGTGCCAAATCATTTCATTTTATTTCATACAACAGAGGAAATGTACATGACAATAAGTCTATTAGCCTCTTTAACATAGTTACTTTCATTTTAATATTTTAAGAAAACATCAATTGGACATGTAATATTTTTAATAAAATTGGGTGCCCCAAACCAATGAATCCCATGGAATGGAGTTCCATTAGCATGCAAGGTCATTAAATAGACTTCCTTCTACCACAGGCACGAAGTTAATCTCTCCTATATACTTATGGTTATTAAAGGTTCTGGTGTCGATATCAGGTAAAACAAGAAGGATTCATTGAAAATTTGTCTTCATCAATTCTAGCATCTCCTCCCTAAATTGCTTCTCCAAGTCACGAGAATCAAGAAGTTCCTATGATCCATGAAAAGTCACCACTGTTGCCAAACAAAAGTGAAAGGAATGCTAGAATAAATAATAAATTTAGAAGACAACTTTATTTTAGTACAAGTATATATATGTGCAAAATTATGGTGTCACACAAGAAGTGTGGAAAATCTATATCTCATTTTCCCCACACCTAAAATACACCAGTAATTTCTCTCTTAATAGTTCATACAAATAGGAGATAGTAAAAACTCCATGAATTTTTTTTATTCTAATCAATAACAACCATCCCAAAATAGTTTACTTTTTCCTTTCAAAATCATTAGTTTAGAAACAAGGGATACCATTTCCACTCATTGAATGACTTTGATCCCCAACACAACTTCCTCTAATGAAAATTCTCTGCATAAAGAAAACAATATGTGTAAATACATGTCATTTGTTTCTATAATGCTTTTTAATATGCAAACTTTCCAGAAACATTAAATTTCCAAAAGGTTGAACCATTGGTGTCTATAAAACCAAAATTATTTTAAAAAATGAAGCTTCAGACTTGTTGCCTTGCATGTTGAAGCTCTTGCTCTAGTTGAGTCATCTTTAGTCGACTACTTTCTAGTTGTTGAACATATGCTTGTCCAAAACCAGAAATAAGTCAATGATACCTCTTGTTCACAACGAAATATTTAATAAATTACTTTCTTGATTTAGAGTCAATTCATATATCCACCAATCTCAACCATATAACCAACAATTGTAAACCTTAAAAATCAACCGTATATCCCAAAACCAAAATGTAATTTCATTCAACTTCCATAGATCCTATTGAATTCATCAGTCTAATAATCTCAACCATATAGAAAACAATTGCAAACTTAAATAAAAAACAACTCTTTATATAGAAACTAGAGTGTTCTTGAACTTCGACTTCCTTAGGCCTTGTCTCAGCTAAATTTATTTTATAATCCAAGCTTCACTTTCTTAGATGCTCTTATCCTTCGAAGCGAAATTCAAATAATACTTTCCTTCACTAACATTTGTTTCATTGTTTATCTATCTACATATCTTTGTAAAAGACTTATTTCTAGTTGAGTAAGAATATCAACAAAGTGTAAAATGCAGACTCAACTTTTGAATTCCCCACAAAACCAAGTAACATGCTGAAATTACTCTTTGTACTTTGCCTAGATGATCCATTGTCACAAGAAATAACAAAGGAATGAATTAGTTAGAAAATTCATTCCTGTCATGCTCTTAGTATAATCCAACATTGTTGGCTTGATGGGGCCTGGCCCAGGTTCAACTTTAACTGCTCCAACCAGGGAAAATTTTAAGAACCCCCCCTAAATTTATAAATATAATAAATGGGCGAATCTCCATGGTATATAGAAAAAATGGAAGGCGATTTTATCAATAATATAATATGTATATATAATTTTTTGGCGAATCTCTCATTAGGCATGGCGAATATTTTACTCAAATATAAAATCTTGTAAGATCTTGGCGAGTCTTTCACTAAATAATAAAACTTTGTAAAGTCCTAGTGAATCTTAGCATAGGATACATGCTGGTTTAATTCCCCCATTTAAATAGGCTACATTCCAGGTGAATACCATGGGTCAATACCATGTGCCATTTTGGTGAATACCATGGGTCAATACCATGTGCCATTTTTATTTTTATTAATTCTAATATTAAGGTTAATAATGGTTTTTTGCATGGTATTAATAACAATCTAGTCCATGGTATTTGTCCCATAGTATTTTGGCCATAGGTTTCACCTAAATATAACCCATTTTTTGAGTGTTCATAAATATAAGGTGACTTATGGAGTAAATATAAAAAATGTTTTATTTGTTTACCATACCTCTCGTTTATTTATATTTTTATTAATTTACCATACCTCTTTTACAAATATGGTATTTGTCCCATAGGATTCACTTAAATAAAACCTCTTTCTTGAGCCTTCATAAATAGAACGAGGGTTATGGACTAAATATAAAAAGAGGTTTTATTTATTTACCATACGTCTAGTTTATTTATATTTTTATTTATTTACCATACCTTTTGAGTAAGTATAAAAAGACGTTTTATTTATTTACCATACCTCCACTTTACTTATATTTTTATTTGTTTACACCATTACATGTATATAAGGTGACTTATGGAGTAAATATAAAAAATGTTTTATTTATTTACCATACCTCTCATTTATTTATATTTTTATTAATTTACCATACCACTTTTATAAATATGGTATTTGGCCCATAGGATTCACTTAAATAAAACCTATTCTTGAAAATGGGTGAATGGATTCACTTAAATAAAACCTATTCTTGAAAATGGGCGAATGGAAGGTTGTAAGTCCTAATTTCAAGGGCTAAATTTACCTTTTTTACCCTCTCCCTTAAAATAAGGTGGGCTATTTGAGGTGATTTGTAAAAATGTACTACGATACAAAATATTCGCCCACTAAAAATTTAAAACCCCTTAATTTCGCCAAAGGGCGAACATTCGCCCCTAAAATTATCCTTGGCTCCAACCGCCAAAATCCTCACTGTTGGACCTTTTAGCAACAACCTACGTAGCACAAGCTGCAGTCTCACCTGAATCAGTATTGGGGGATGCGAGAACCATGTATTTTCATCCAGAGGCCTATGTGATGGCTTCCTAAGGTTCTTGGGGTTTAGATCTACCTTCGCGTATATGTATTCCTTTTGACTGTCAACTACTGCAATTCTATCAAAATGAAATTCAGATCTTCGTGAAGGTACTTAATTATACTTCACATTCATAAAGATTACAGATCTACCATATTCGTGTAGTAAAAAAGCATTCATTCATATAAAACAAATTACAGAGCGAAGATACACAAAATTTTCAGTAGTAAATAGAAGAACACATATGCATCAATTGTGGACCAAAATAGTCTTTATTAAGTATAAGCATTCAGATACAGACTCTTTAACCCAATGCACTTAGCTGCAAGGGCCCACGCACTCAGCTGTGGACTTACCAAGGTCTCCGCGCACTTAGCTGCAGGAGCCTTCCCTTTTCGCATAGGTACTAGAAACTGAACTTTCTTGCTTTGGCACCTTGCCCACACAATAATTCTTCCCTTAAAGTTATTTTCTTAGACTCACTATAACTCAACTTTATATAGCCTTTGCTTACAATACCATGGTCAGTAGACCATGGGTGGGTCTCAAAACAACTCTATCACCTACCCAATTTAGGGACTAAATCCCATTTGACTCTACTTAGCTTTGCGCTCCACTTTCCACATTTCACGAAGACTTTACCTTCAGTACAATAATATATTACAAAAATGACTCAAAACTCAACAAAATTTACTCTAGGGACCCCATCCCAATAGGCCCCCAACACAAATATGGTGACTCATCCTCGAGTCACCCGGCCGGTGCCTCGATCTTGTTGTGGAGTTCACTGAACTCAATCAGAAATGTTGTGAAGTCAACAGAACCCTGTATCACGGCCTACTGCACTTCCTCTACTAGCTTTTTTGTAGTCAGGCCTTCCACCGCCAGGTGCATCATTATTTGTGTCTACTGGAGTGTCTTCAACTTGTCCTAGACTAACAGAGTAAGCTGACAAGATTCCTCTCCATGGTTGTATTCTGGACTTTAAAACAACCTCTTTTCTCTGCATCTCTTCAATTTGTGATTGGAGTTGTTTTCCTTTCTACAATCAAGCGAGGCACTAGACTGGCGTAAAAGTGTGCACAGTCACCCTGATTTCATCAAACTGTCGTTGTGTCTCTCGGATGTCTATGCCAAGTTTATGCAGGTTTGGATCCTCCTATAGAGTTTTCCATAGCTCCATGGCTTATTCAAATATCAGTGTGTAACTTATGAATTCTGCATCCAAATTTTCCATGCTTTCCCTAATGGCGGCTTCGCGTTGCTCCCGGACCTCTAGTGGAGTGGTTGCCTGAAATTTCAACTGCAGCTCTAAGATCTTCATTTGAAAGTCAAGTTTTACTCGACCGATCTCATCCTTTGATTCTCTGACTGCGGTAGCCAACTTCTGAATCTTCGATGCTCCTTCTGCATCCTCTGGAATGTAAATTTCTGGCAGTGTCTTGCATGCCTGTGCAGTGGATGCCTCCAAGTGCTGGATTCACATGGCCAATTCTTCCTTTTCTTTCAACACCTGAGCCTTTTCTATGAAGATTTTCTCATTGTTCATCTTGAACTCACTTATGACTGATAGCGCACACTGCTCTCTGATCCTGAGCTTGTCTGAGACCCTCTGATGAAGCTTGTCGAGGGTTTGAATATGCAACGCAACTAAGTTGGCACCCACATCCTTGATTTTCCAGAGCTGGGTGTTTGCTTCATCTTCCTTTGCGCATAGTGATCCTTCTGGAAACGGAATAAATCTGAGGTCCAGAGTCATGTCTGTGTCTAGTACTGACATGATGGCAAGATGCAAGATCGCTTCAATCCCGCTCGCTTGTCCCACACTTGCCTGAATTCAAACCATTTGAATCTGCAAATCACAAAGATCCTTCTGGATTCTCCCTGGTGTCTGCATGTACTGCTACTCAAATTGTGTCCATAACTCTGTCATTGTGTCGCAAACCTTGTCGCTAATCTCATCCAAGTCCCCCTCAGTGAGGACCATCGGATTCACATGTGCATCCTTGTCTGATTTCTTCTTCTTCCTAGACCTAGAAGTGGTCTCTCTGGTCCGCTTTTGTGCTCTGCTCCTCACCACCTTCCTTCCTGCTGGGACCCTTCCTTGTCGACAGTATGTTCAGAAGTGGACTCCTCAACTTCCTGCGTAGCCTCCTTCGTGGTAAGCTCCTTTTCAGTGGCTGCCTTAGCAGCAAGTTCCTTCTTTTCCTATTCTTCTTTTTCTCAGATTGTTGCCTGCTTAGCCTCTTTCTTTTTCTACACTGTCTTCTCACGAGCAGTAGCTGGTTCATCTTCCTTTTTCTTTTGTGTTGTTGTGGCTTTCATAGAGGAACTTTCCCTGGTCGTGCTTGTTCCTACACTGAGATCTGATGGTTGCCTTCACTTAGCATGCCGTTTTCCTGTGACTTCCTGTACATCTATGTCCATTACTAGGTATGGTAACTTGTACCATACTTTCTTAGGGTCTCTCCTAGCGCAGATGGATACATTATGAAAAATTGCTTTAAACTTTGCGTAGGCCTCCAATTTCCCAAACAATGTTGGTGATAGCCTTGGCCTCTGGCTGATCATGGTGCGAAGGTCCATCTCGACCAGCACCCAGAATACTTTCGTCTCCATGACCCTCTCTGGGTCCTTCATTGCCCATAGCGAAGCAAACTTTGCGGCCTTCGGTAATTCATCCTCCTCTGGAGGGAACTGGCTATCCTCTCAGAGCCTCCATGCGATGAGGAAAATCAATAATAGCAACCAGGCATAATGGAATGCCTTGTCGTCATACTACACTTTTCTACCATTCAACATGAAATCTTTGTAGAGGTATTGCGCCCAATTATACTGTACCCACTTCAAGCACTGTGCAGCCAATGAAATGACTAGCGTTGGCACCTCATCCGTGCGACACTTTCTCATAATATTGCAAGCCAATATCTGGGTGGAAAACTGCACCACCTTGTTGGTGATGGAACAGATATAATATTCGCATGACTTCTTCACTAAGCCATACTCGCACTTCATTTTGTATGCGATTTGTTTCTCTTGGCTCTTGCCTCCAAACTCCTTGGTGGGATCCAACCCTTGGTAGGGAAACCTTGTGATATGGTGGATCAACATATCTATGATGGGGATGGGCTCTCCCAGCCAGAGACACCCATCATGCACTAGCACAAGCAGTTGGTGTATGCACACCGTGTTGATAGTGGTTCGACTAAAGTGTGGTACCCATAACATATTCAACAACTCGACTTTTTCAACCCCCGCGACCCACTTCATAGTCTCCAGTCATGTGACTCTGGTCTCCTCATAATATATCTTTGCCAGATATTTGTTTGTAGCCAAATGCGGGAATTTCTCGTGATTAGCAAGATCCCAATCCTCCATTTTCAATGCAGGGATACATCCTAATTATGCACCTTCAAATGGAACTTTCTCTGGTAATAGTGGGGTAGAGACCATAAATTTTCCTAAATCGGGATCCTTGGGTACCTTCACTTTTCCCTTTCATGGAGGGATATACTCTGGGAGCCTAGTGATAGGCTCGCCCTCCTCAGCATCTAACTTTTCAACCCTATCACGAAGCTCCTATTTTTCAAGACCTAGGGGTTCGTATGGTTGTTTTTCCTTATCCATTTTTCCCTTTTGCCAAACCTCTGCAGGGTTCTTCCTTGCTGCCCCCTCACCGGTAAAACCTATGGTTTCTTTTGCTTCTCCTTAGTAGTGGATTGTTTAGCCCTAGGCGACCTTGACACCATAGGAATAGATGTCGTAGCTTCCACTGGTGACACAATTTTAGGGGCTACGGCATCAGAGATAGCGGTTTCAAAGATAGTGGCTTTAGAACTTGCAGCTTCTGCAGAATTAGTTGTAGTCATTTTCTCAAGGATGAGCTCATGGTTCCACTCAGGAAAATTCACGAACGCTGGATGTGATACAAGTTTCTCCCAATATTCTCAGTTCAAAGGTTTTAGACAATAGAGTTCTAATTTCTAGAAGGCCAAGTGTTCTACTGCAGGCCAACATGCCATTTTTATATGAAATTTTAAATTAAAATCGGATCGTTCCCTCAAAAATCCTGTCATAAATGCATATTTTGTAGCATATTGCCAAATATTTTCACCATAAATGTCACCTCCCACTCCTCCTAATGGGATTTTCACCATCCAATTAGATACAGTAAATTCAATGGCTAGTTTATACTCATCTTCGTGGCACCAACCTCCATGGCGCAGCTCTCCTGGTGCACTTCTAGCTTCCCTCACGCAACCCCCTTACTTTGTTTTCCCATTCCTCTAGCAGTGTATTTTATAGTCCTGTACTTCCTTGCAGCTATCTAGAGTGCTAAGACTGTCCTACTATCATGTAGTCATTGCGCAGGGGTTGGATCCCCTTGATATAACTTCATTCTACTCCCATTGGACTCTTCCTGGAAATATTTCCCCATTCAGCTTCACAAGTTGAACTGTGCCACCATCTGTAATTTCCTTGACTACATAGGGCCCCAACCAGCACATTTGAAACTTTCCAGGGAACTTCGTGAACTTGGTATCGTAAAGTAATACCAAATCATTCACCTTGAAGATGCCCAACTTAATATGTCGATCATGCCATGACTTTCCGCACTCCTTTTGCACCTGTTGGTGAAATCCTGCTAAAAACCTATCCCTTCAAGCTCCAACAACTGCGCGAGGTGCTCCTCCATAGGCTGGAGGTCCGCCATATCAGTCAATGCTGTAATTCACAAAATCGGCACAATATACTCCATTGGCATCAAAACCTCTATCCTGTAGACCAACCTGAATGGGGTTTGTCCTGTTAATTTCTTGCATGTCATCCTATATGCTTATTGGACCACTGGTATACGCACATCCCAATCATTTCTCTATGCATTGCAGAGCTTCGTCAATGCGTTCTCCAAGATTTTATTTAGTTCCTCAACCGTACCATTGGCCTGAGGATGAAAGGGCGTACTCTTTTGATGATAAACCTAAAATTCTTCGAACATCACAACAATAGTTTCATTCAGAAAGTGCATACCCCTATCACTCATCAATATCGTAGGGCACCCAAACCTTGTCAAGACATACTTAAATAGGAACCTCACAGCTGTAGTGGTGGTGCAATCCTTCACCGATTGTGCTTCTGCCCACCTCATCAAGTATTCAGTCGCAACAATAATATACCGCACACCAGCCTTTTCCCCTAGGGGTTCTATTGGGCCCACCCAAAGTCAATAGCCCATTTGTCAAACACCTGTAATGAAATCTGAGGATTCAAAGGAAATTCATCCCTTCGCAAAGGCTTTCCCATCCACTGACATGCATCACATGCCTTAGAATCCTTATGTAGCGTAGGCCACCATAATCCTATGCACAGAACCTTTTGCACGGTCACTTTACCTGCATAGTGTCCTCCCAACACTCCTCCATGTGCTTCTATGAGGATACTAGATCGTTCAAACCCCAGAACATATTGGTGCAGTATTTCATCATTACCCATCTTATAGAAGTGTCCCGCAATCACAGAAAATTTAGTTGCACGGAATACCAATTCCTTCTTCTACTAAGTAGAATATCCTTCTGGGGTTGTTCTAGTAGTTAGAAACTGAATTATATCAACAAAGTGATCATCCGCAACTCGTAAAGCAAAGAGCTGCGCATCCAACAACTGTTCTTCCAATCTAGTTGGTTCTTCACCTGTCTCAATTCCAGATAAATGATCTGGTCCCGCATTCAACTATCCAGGCTTCACAACCACCTCGAAGTCATACTCCTGAAACAATAATAACCACCTACAGATCTCCCCCAAAACATAGGCTTGTTGACCAGGTACTTGAGAGCAGAGTGATTTGTATACATTTTGAAATGTGCACCCAACAAATAATGTCAAAACCTTTGTAGCACGTAGACCATTTCCTATCCTTCACGCTTTGTAGTTGCATAATTATTCTCAGCCTTTGATAAATTCCTACCCATGAAGGCTATAGGGTGATCTATCTTACCTTCACCCGGTTAGTTCAATACTGTACCAAAAGCAATACAAGAGGAATCCACAGGCACATGAAATTCGTTATTCCAGTCGGGGAACACTAAAATCGGCATAGTCACCATATTTTCCTTTAACACATCCAGACTGAGCTGAAATTCTTCATCCCAGCAGAAGGTCACATCCTTCTTCAGTAATTTCTCCATTGGCGCAGTTATCTGTGCATAATCTTTGATGAACTTTCTTTAATAACCATTGTTCCCCAACGTTGTGCACAACTGCTTCACATTCTTCAGAGCTTCTAAATTGACAATCACTACTATCTTTGCAAGATCTACCATTAATCCCTACTTGTAGACCACATGATCTACTAGTATCTCATAAGGTGCGCAAAATATACACTTCTTCAAATGTAGGGGGATTTGGTATCTGTGACAAGTATCCAACATGAGGTGAAGACTTGCAACATGGCATTTTACCAAGCCAAACATAGTCCAGTCATCAAAATACACTTCTAAGAATTTATGGACAAATTCTTTGAATGTTGCAATTAAAACTCTTTAAAATATCACGGACGCATTCTTCATCCCGAATGAAATCATTGTGTACTGGAAACATCCCCACTCTGTCGCGAAGGTCATTTTACTACGATCCTTCGATGCAATCTTAATCTGATGGTACCCTCAGAACCCATCAGTGAATGAATAAGCTTCCTGCCCTCTAACATTTTCTAAAACTTCATCTGTAAATGGTGTTGGAAATGGGTCATGGATGCATGCATAATTAAGCTTCCTTAGGTCTACGCATATTCTGATTTCACCCTACTGCTTCTTCTCTTGAACTACCATAGAGCTCACCTAATAAGATTCTTCTACTAGCTCAATAATTCCTGCTTCCAGCATTTTGTCTATCTCTTTGCACACCTTTTCCTTATACTTAGGATTCATCTGATAAGGTCTCTGTTTCATGGGCTTCACATGGGGCTTTAAAGTGAACTTCATCACTCCCAGATCCCCTACTATTCCCTTCAGGTCTGAGAACTTGGTAGGCAACAAGTCTTGGTAGGAAGCAACTCTGCGACTTTATCAACTGTATCTTCATCCCAATAATCTCCTACCTTTTCCAACTTAGGTTGAGCATCGAATCCAATGTTTACTTGTCTAGTATTCAAAGGTTCTGATATATCAGGGTTCTCTGATTTAGGTCCTTCAACCTCGCATTGTCCTTAAGTCTCCGGAATATTTATTTTTCATGGATCATCTTCTTCTTCATTTCTAGTCACATTGTAGCATTCTAGTGCATGGTGTAGCTGTGTACTGCAGTTCGGTTGAACCCATTCTACCAGCTCTTTAGGAGTTCTAAGGATAGTGGCCTTAATTTCTTGAAGTGCTTCATCAATGCACTCGAGTCCATCCTCAAAGCTGAAAGTCAATAATAAGATTTCCCTCAAGATATCCCATTCAGTCGTCCCATGGCATAGCTCTATTTCCAAATACCGGTTCATTGGGATAGTATCGAGGGTATGACATAAGATATGTACCCATTCCTGTTGAGGCTCTTCTCCCCAAGCTTTAGTCCACTGTGCGAAGTGCTCATGCGGATCATCCTTCCCACTATATTTCTCAGTCATCCAGGTATTAGCATATCCAAACCTTAGCTTCATCATCCACTTGTATTCCTTCCAGTCAACGAAGCTTTCCTTATGCATACCCCACCAACGGGAAGGCGTAGTGTGCAGTGCCAATTCAAGTGCATGGAAAATATGTTCCTTAGGCACCTTCCTTTCAAACTCATTCAAAAAAATATTAACATCATTTAAGCCATCATAATGTGGAAGTTTCCTTACCTCCGTAGATACACATTGCAATGATTTTGTCATCATGTTGCAACGTAACGTAGAGACCTCATGTAGCCTATTATGCCATTGTTCGAGCTCTTCATCTGAGTTTGAGGTACAAGAGTTGTCTCTATCCCACGCCATCTGATGAGCCCCAAAAATGTACAATTATTTGGGCTCATTCAACCTCCTAATTTGGCTTAGTCCACCATTCTCATTTGTTTATTGCATGTTTTTGATTATTTTTATGTTAATATAGTGAATTTGGTTAGTCATTATGCCAACAAGTCTAATGGGTGCTTTGTGTAGCCTTTTTGGTCAACTTGGAGACAAAATTGAAGGTCTTAATGAGCACTTGGCAGCCAAATTCGTGGGACAACAAGCTAGAGGATTTGTAGGAAGGTGTCCCCCTCATTTATGGGCCCTTACCTCGAATTCTCCACCATCAGCTCGGAGTTCAAAGGCCACCAAATCAATGAGCACAAGGGCAGCCAAGCAAGTCAAGTTGGACTGCTGTTAACTACCAGTCTTGGGCAGCCAAGTCCCTAAATTTTAGGAGGACTGTTGGGTCCTCAAATTGTATAAATAAGAGGGCTTGAGACCTCATTTCAGTTAGTCATTTTGGGGTTAGCTAGTGGTTGGTCATTTTTGTTAGCTAGTTAGTCATTTTGTTTAGCCATTAGTTAGCTAGTTTGTAGTTCGATTTTTATGCAATAGATTAGTTTTGCTGTCAGCTCATTTTCAAGTTCTCCTTGTGGACAGTTTTGATGTAACTCTTCATTCTTGTTTAATAAAGATGAATCCAGCTTTGCACCAGCTCTAAATCTCTCTTGGGAGGCTGTAGCTCTTCGGGTTGGGCCCATCTCAAGCGCCCATTACCTCCCTTGTTTATCTTTATGTGTTTTGCTGCATTCTGAGAATAAAATCTGCTATTTTGTTTTGTTATTTAGTTTGTCTTTTTGATGAGTAAAATAGCTTTTCATGTTCAGATTTACTTGATATGTTAATCACAGGGAATATATTCAAAAAAAGGCTACCAAGTATTTTGGATCTCACCTCCCCTTCAGTGGAATCATGAGCTGGGACCAATGTAACCTTGCTGCCCACAAAAACACATTCTTTGCTTCACCATGCAATTAATAGTGTTGGATTTTTAGTGGTCGAACTTGATATCAGTTTTGATTGCATGCTTCAGTTTATGATTGCTTAGTTGTAGAGTCATTTCACGTATTTCATTTCGAATAAACTTCTATCCATTTCCTTTTGTTGTTAGGTCAGATTAGATTAAAGTAACTAGGTCATAGGTTTTATATGTGTGTGTTCATTCAGTTTGGAAAACCACTTGCAGAGTACCTATTACCCTTCCTTACCTGCACATACCCCATCCAACCGACCTGTTTCATCCTTCACTCAGAACCCTTACCTTGCATTTACCTCATTCGCTTACTTTTCCATGATTCTCATCTTTTTGTGCAACATTACTCCAGTCTTCTTGGAACAAGTCCAGCCATCCACACCTTCTCCTCAACTCCATCCTCCAAGTCCTAGACCTCTTCACACCCCTATTTTACCCCCATACTCATTCCATCATCTTTTTCCCTCCATCCATGCTCCAAAATCCTCTTTTCAGAACATCCTATAGAAATCTCTGAACATCCTGTAGAAACCCCTGCAGACATCCTGTAGAAGCCTGCAAACTCGGTTGTTGAGCATCTAAACGTGTGGAACTTCTGTGGGATGATGTTAGAGATCCCCTGGAACCTCTCCTAGCCCCCCTGACCTTTCCCAAGCTTTCCTTCCCTTCGCACCACCTCTGCACAACCAAACCCTAATAAGAAACAAAATCATCATCACTCCAACCATTTAAGCAAAAATACAAAAACATGTTCTTTTCAATAGAAGTAGTTTAAGTTCATGCATTTCACATCATTAGAAGTAATGGCATCATTTCCAGACACTTGCACTCCCACCATTGCATCATAGAGGTTAAGCTAGTCAAGATTAGGGTTTACTAGGGTTTCCATGTTTTGGTTGGCTTTCAGTTTCTTTCTGCAAATAGATTAGCCTCCTTTGAGTTAGCTTTCGTCCATCACTCATAAAGCTTCTTCTGTGAGCATATAGAAGTTGGCTTGAGCCCTAGCGGACTTGTGCCAGCTGACCAAGTGACAGCTGCGACAAGAGCTAGTACTTGTGCATACAGCACCGTCGCTTCCAAGTTTGTTACGAACTACCGGGTTGATAAAATTAGAGATATGAAGCTCCAGGAGTTGTAGCATTATTGCTACAATACTGGAGCCCACCATCCTTTTGGCGCCGTTGCCGGGGAAGCGGCAGAGTATTGGTGATTGTTGCTATTCTTCTATTTTCTACTACAACCTTCTGCTAAGTAGTTTATTTCATTTCCATTATGCAATTTCATTTATGAAAAAGTAGATTAGCATTTCTTGCTTTCATAGATTAGCATTTCAATTCCGCAATTTCATTTCTGCAAGCGTAGATTAGCATTTCAATTCCGCAATTTCATTTCTGCAAGCGTAGATTAGCATTTCAATTCCGCAAGCGTAGACTAGCATTTCGTTCTTGCAATTTCATTTGAGCAAAATAGATTAGTCTTTTCCTGCTTTCATTTCAATTTCGCATGTTCATTTTAGCGAGATAGTTAGTTGCAGTTCAATTTATTTCAGTTTTGCAAGTAGAAGTAGAAAAAAGCAAAAATCAAGCAAAAAGATTTCATTTCATGCCTTGTAGGAGTAGAGATAAGTTAGAAAAATGATTGCAAAACACCCCCACTGCTTCACACAGCCTTCTCTCTTCTTCGATGGCTGTGATTGAAGAACCCCTGGGTGGACATCAAGGCATATTTAAAGAACCTCTAGGGGAGAAGAAGAAGAAACCATTCCTCTGGAGCAAATGGCTACAAACAGAAATGTTGGGAGCAACATCTTGTCCAAAGATGAATTTGAAAATCAGATCAAAGATTTCAAGAGTGATATGAGGCAGTTTCTTGCCATGCAACTGGATTCCTTGCGGATCCAAAAGAAGCAAGAAGAAGCCAAGAGGGCTTTGGCCATTTTTTGTCCTAGGTGCACTAGAAAGCATCCTAGGAACGAATGTCCAATGCACTCCCTAGAAGTGTGTTTCATCTGTGAAGAATACCATCCTACAAATCAGTGCCCTTCCTTGCCTGGACTTAAAGTTGCATATCAGAGAGCCAAAGGAGCCACTGAACCACTCTATTACATGAACCAAAGTTGGCCGCATGGACCTAGATCTTACCAGCAGGAACTGCAAGGGACAACCGAGACCTATTATGACCCCTATCAAGCCACTTTCATGCCTTCTTGGGGTCCCCCTGCTCATCCTTCCTGGTCTACACCTCCTCCTTGGTCATATCCTCCTTGTTCCTTCACAGATCCATATTATGCCCAACCAGCTGCTCATTCATTTCACTCTTATGCTTAGCCACAGCCTCAGTGGAATGCACCTTATCAGGAGTGGAGGCCCCAGTACAACTCTCATCCCGCTCATTTTCCTCCACCACCTGCTCATCCACAACCATCGCCTCCTCCTCCACTAAGGCAACCCCAAATGCCTACCCAACCACAATGCCATCCATCTCCATCTCAATTTCACACCTCCACTCAACTACCCGTATCATCTCCAAACCCACACATTGGAGCAGCTCAACACAAGTGCAAAGCTGAGGCACAACATGTGCAAATGACTCCTTTTGAGCTCAATGATCTTCACCATAGCTCAGGAAAAGCATTGCAAAAAAGAGATCATCTTGAAAGCATTGAAGGATCACATCCAGCAAAAGAAGATTCAAAAGAGGAGATCAAAGAACCATTGATTGCACTTGATGAAGAGAAGAGATCAGAATCATAGATCGAGAGAGTTCCTTCATGGTTACCATCAAATCCTCCATGTACTCAAGAGAAATATCAGCAAAAAGAGGAAGATGAGAAAATCATGATAGAAGGTGACATGAAGAATGATCCAGATCAGCAAAAGGACCAAGAATATCAAAGCTATATTGAGACATGGTTCCAGATAGTCACTAAGTTGCAGCAGTACTCTCTTCCTCAGCTATGTTTGATCCCTTCAAGATCAGATCATTTGGTCTCTGAGATCTGGATACCTATCAAAGCATGCATTTCGAGCCTCCACATCATTTTTTCTCTAATCTCGATGTGCACATGGCTCCATTGGAAGTATTCTTATACTTGAAAACGATTTTGTTTTTCAAGTAGGGTAGGGTAGAAAAAAGAAAAAAGAAAAAAGAGAAAAAAAAGAAAAAGAAAAAAAAATGAAAAAAGAGGAAAATAGAAATCTAAGGTGAAAACCTCCTTGGAGGCGCCTTAGATTGGCTCATTGATTGAAAACCTCCATGAGGCGGTCAATGGGTTGAAAAAAAAAGAGAAAAGAGAATAAGATCTTTGGGTGAAAACCTCCCTTGGAAGCACCCAAGGCAGGCAATTAGGGTGAAAACCTCCATGAGGCGCCCTAGTTGTTTTTCAAAAAAAGAGAAAAAGAAAAAGAAAAATAAAAGCTAATCTCCATTGAATAATTTCATGTTGCAGCAGTGACATTGCAGGTTGCAAGAAGGACGTTTCATGACAGGAGGAGCACTCAAATCAAGGTCAAAGGAATTTTCTTGCCTTCTACAGGAAGCTCTGTATTTCTACAGGAAACATCCTGTAGAACCTTTGGACGAGCCAAATCCAATTTCAAAAGTGAATCTAATGGTGGGAATCTGTTGATTAGGCCTACAAGCACTTGTGTGTCCATCCCTTGCCTTCATCCATCATTTTTTCCACCTCCTTGTGCTTCTCATTGTGCTTCTACAGGAACTTCCTGTAGAAATTGTGGGAAACTAGGCATGCATTTCAAAAAGTGGTTTGGCGAACATGGTAGCTTCCTCAAGGGTTCAGAAGTCCTCATGCAATCTTCCAACTCCTCCTCCATCATCTCCATACCTGCATCACAGCCAAAATTCATTTTGTCATACCATGCAAACACATGCAAAGTGCCTTGAAGCAAAAATCCATAGAGCAAAATTTGTTTTTGCCATAACTTGAAAACCATGCATCCATTTGACAAACCATTTTATGGGGAATTGTACAAGGTTGATGACAACATGCCTGAGCAGTTTCAGCCAATTCCGGTGCATGGTTTCCAAGAAATCAGCCTCCATCACCATCAGCCATTTTTGCATTTTCTCCATATCCGTGCATCCGTTTCAAAACCTGTTTCATGGGGAGATGCACATGGGTGATAGTAACCTACCCAAGCAGTTTCAGCCGATTCCGATGCACGGTTTCCGAGAAATCAAGCTCTGAAATCTTCAGCCATTTTCCATTTTTCTCGAAATCCGTGCATCCATTGATCACGATTTTGCTATGGGAGATGCATAATGATGATAGGAACATGCTCACCGAGTTTCAGCTCAATCCGGGTTACCGTTTGAGAGCAATGGCGAAAACAAGTTCTGATTTTGTGACCATGCAGCAGCAGCAGCTTGAAGGTGCAGATCTGGACGTGAAAACAATTGCATGCAGCTCAGATCCGACCAGAGGACACCTGCACAAGGAAAAGCAATCAAAATCATCAGCCAAGCCTCATGCAATCAAAGGTTCCAAGCATGCAGCAGCAGAATCAGAGCATGCAGCAGCAAAAAGCTTCACGGCAGCCATTCAACTTCGAGGTATGTGACTGATCTCATTCTTCTATTGCATAGATTTAATTTGGAAACTGCATGAATTGATGGAATGGTGGAATTAAGCCACGGATTAGCAAGGCTCAACTGATTGTCTTCTTTAGAACTCAGCCGGCAGTCACGCAGTGCACGTGGACAATGGACTCACGTAAAAATTAAAAAAATTAAAAGAAAAAACAGTGATAGAGAGTTTAACTCCAGTGCAGTTGATTAACGGGAAGAGGACATGCAGCTTCACAGCACTGCCGTCTGCATGTGGCCACGTACACTTGGCCACTTCACTCCCTCACCACAAATCATGCCGTAATTAAAAAAATTGCTCGGCTGACTCTCACCATCCGCTGATTAATTTGCATTTGTGACATTCTTAGCTGAAGTATGCATCCTCTGCTCCCACAATCGGTTAACCCATCAACCTCCATGGAGCTTTGCGGCCTGTTCTCGAATTTCACTCGTGCATCGGGCTCACTCAAAGGCAGAATCACACTCTACAGGAAACGGGTGGGGTCTTCTACAGGAAAGTATGGCAAAGTCGTCCAGAGCAGAAAAGCCCGAGTTTTTCTTCATCAAGTTTGGAGCTTGAAGAAAGTTAATCTCAAGAGATTGAGCTTCATAGGTCCCAAGATACATCTCAGGTCACCATAAAGCTTCACCCGGCATGGTTCCTGCAATACTTTGTCCCATTGGGACTATCCAGTACCCACCAGTAAGAACTGTCACTTCAAGGGCCAAGAAGCATTTAAGAAGCTCTTCGTTTTCTGAAATATCTAGGCCTTATTTAGTGCTACCACATAAGATATTATCATTGAGATCATTCTCAATTAATTTCTCTCCTGAGGCCAGAAGAAGACAGACGAGACTCAGAAGAGATCCAAGTTCCAAAAGGGACAAACTCTAGAAGGAAAAGTTAAGAATATAATCAGATCTGGAGCATTTATATCACTTCCTGATGATGAAGAGGGTTTTCTTCGCTCATCTGAAGTATCTGAGGGCTATGGAAATCTTGATGGAAATATGGATCTACAAATTGGGCAAGATTTTACTGTCCGAGTTTTGCGTATTGAGAGGGGAAGGGTGAATTTGACTATGAAACGAGAGGAAGATGTTGCAGGTCTGAATATGCAACTTAACCAAGGTGAGATTGAAGTTGCTTCCAATCCTTTTGAATTGGCTTTCCGTAAAAATCCTATTATTTCTGCTTTCTTAAAAGAACAGGAGACTTTGAAGAAATCTGGTAAATCAGAAAAACCTCTGGTAGACGCTGAAGAACAAAATTATGATAAACAGGTAAAAGCACCTGTTGGCACAATTGACTCTGAGGAGGAAGTTGTATCCAATGAGAAAGCTGGTTATGAAATTGTAGAGAAGGAGATGCCTGAAATACCAGAAAAAACAGAGGATAAAGGCTCTGGAACTACTGAAACTAAGGATGGATTAACAAATGGAAATGCAGAGAAAATAGATGAATCAGTTAGATTAGGAACTGAACAAATACTAAAAAGCGAAATCAGTGACATACAAGGGGATGAAGAGAAGGTTTTGGATTCTACAACAACAGAAATGGAGGATGTCTTGGCAAATGATTCTGCATATCTAAAAGAGACTGAAAATTTTGAAGCTTCTGAGACAAAGGATGTATTAACAAACAGCATTGCAGAGCAAGTAGATGGATCTTTGACATTATCAACTGAACAAAAAGTTGATGGTGAAAGTTCCAGAGAAGAGGAAAAAGCAGTTTCATATTTGAATGATGCAGTGTCTGAGTCCAATCCATCTGGTGAAACTATCAGTGTACCTGTGAATGTAAGCCTTCAGCAAGCCACTAAAACAGAACAAGTTGAGACAATACCGCAGGCAAAATCAGAGAAAATTGGTTCTACAGGAAGTTAGCAGACTGTTTCTACAGGAAGCTAGCAGACTGTTTCTACAGGAAGCCAGCGAACTGTTTCTACAGGAAGTTTGAAAAGAGGGAAGCCAAAGGAGAAATCGGCCGAGATGCTAGCCAAGGAAGCCACCAGGGCCATCAAAGACGAGGAGAAAGATTGGTTGCTCAGAGGATGAGCAACACTTTCAGTAGGGGGGTGATGATGAGCCCCAAAAATGTACAATTATTTGGGCTCATTCAACCTCCTAATTTGGCTTAGTCCACCATTCTCATTTGTTTATTGCATGTTTTTGATTATTTTTATGTTAATAGAGTGAATTTGGTTAGTCATTATGCCAACAAGTCTAATGGGTGCTTTGTGTAGCCTTTTTGGTCAACTTGGAGACAAAATTGAAGGTCTTAATGAGCACTTGGCAGCCAAATTCGTGGGAGAACAAGCTAGAGATTGTAGGAAGGTGCCCCCCTCATTTATGGGCCCTTACCTCGAATTCTCCGCCATCAGCTCGGAGTTCAAAGGCCACCAAATCAATGAGCACAAGGGCAGCCAAGAAAGTCAAGTTGGACTGCTGTTAACTACCAGTCTTGGGCAGCCAAGTCCCTAAATTTTAGGAGGACTGTTGGGTCCTCAAATTGTATAAATAAGAGGGCTTGAGACCTCATTTCAGTTAGTCATTTTGGGGTTAGCTAGTGGTTAGTCATTTTTGTTAGCTAGTTAGTCATTTTGTTTAGCCATTAGTTAGCTAGTTTGTAGTTCGATTTTTATGCAATAGATTAGTTTTGCTATCAGCTCATTTTCAAGTTCTCCTTGTGGACAGTTTTGATGTAACTCTTCATTCTTGTTTAATAAAGATGAATCCAGCTTTGCACCAGCTCTAAATCTCTCTTGGGAGGCTGTAGCTCTTGGGGTTGGGCCCATCTCAAGCGCCCAGTACCTCCCTTGTTTATCTTTATGTGTTTTGCTGCATTCTGAGAATAAAATCTGCTATTTTGTTTTGTTATTTAGTTTGTCTTTTTGATGAGTAAAATAGATTTTCATGTTCAGATTTACTTGATATGTTAATCACAGGGAATATATTCAGAAAAAGGCTACCAAGTACTTTGGATCTCACCTCCCCTTCAGTGGAATCATGAGCTGGGACCAATGTAACCTTGCTGCCCCCAAAAACACATTCTTTGCTTCACCATGCAGTTAATAGTGTGGGATTTTTAGTGGTCGAACTTGATATCAGTTTTGATTGCATGCTTCAGTTTATGATTGCTTAGTTGTAGAGTCATTTCACATATTTCATTTCGAATAAACTTCTATCCATTTCCTTTTGTTGTTAGGTCAGATTAGATTAAAGTAACTAGGTCATAGGTTTTATATGTGTGTGTTCGTTTAGTTTGGAAAACCACTTGAAGAGTACCTATTACCCTTCCTTACCTGCACATACCCCATCCAACCGACATGTTTCATCCTTCATTCAGAACCCTTACCTTGCATTTACCTCATTGGCTTACTTTGCCATGATTCTCATCTTTTTGTGCAACATTACTCCAGTCTTCTTGGAACAAGTCCAGCCATCCACACCTTCTCCTCAACTCCATCCTCCAAGTCCTAGACCTCTTCACACCCCTATTTTACCCCCATACTCATTCTATCATCTTTTTCCCTCCATCCATGCTCCAAAATCCTCTTTTCAGAACATCCTATAGAAATCTCTGAACATCTTGTAGAAACCCCTGCAGACATCCTGTAGAAGCCTGCAAACTCGGTTGCTGAGCATCTGAACGTGTGGAACTTCTGTGGGATGATGTTAGAGATCCCCTAGAACCTCTCCTAGCCCCCCTGACGTTTCCCAAGCTTTCCTTCCCTTCGCACCACCTCTGCACAACCAAACCCTAATAAGAAACAAAATCATCATCACTCCAACCATTTAAGCAAAAATACAAAAACATGTTCTTTTCAATAGAAGTAGTTTAAGTTCATGCATTTCACATCATTAGAAGTAATGGCATCATTTCCAGACACTTGCACTCCCACCATTGCATCATAGAGGTTAAGCTAGTCAAGATTAGGGTTTACTAGGGTTTCCATGTTTTGGTTGGCTTTCAGTTTCTTTCTGCAAATAGATTAACCTCCTTTGAGTTAGCTTTCGTCCATCACTCATAAAGCTTCTTCTGTGAGCATATAGAAGTTGGCTTGAGCCCTAGCGGACTTGTGCCAACTGACCAAGTGACAGCTGCGACAAGAGCTAGTACTTGTGCATACAACACCATCGCTTCCAAGTTTGTTACGAACTACCGGGTTGATAAAATTAGAGATATGAAGCTCCAGGAGTTGTAGCATTATTGCTACAATACTGGAGCCCACCATCTTTTTGGCGCTGTTGCCGGGGAAGCGGCAGAGTATTGGTGATTGTTGCTATTCTTCTATTTTCTACTACAACCTTATGCTAAGTAGTTTATTTCATTTCCATTATGCAATTTCATTTATGAAAAAGTAGATTAGCATTTCTTGCTTTCATAGATTAGCATTTCAATTCCGCAATTTCATTTCTGCAAGCGTAGATTAGCATTTCAATTCCGCAATTTCATTTCTGCAAGCGTAGATTAGCATTTCAATTCCGCAAGCGTAGACTAGCATTTCGTTCTTGCAATTTCATTTGAGCAAAATAGATTAGTCTTTTCCTGCTTTCATTTCAATTCCGCATGTTCATTTTAGCGAGATAGTTAGTTGCAGTTCAATTTATTTCAGTTTTGCAAGTAGAAGTAGAAAAAAGCAAAAATCAAGCAAAAAGATTTCATTTCATGCCTTGTAGGAGTAGAGATAAGTTAGAAAAATGATTGCAAAACACCCCCACTGCTTCACACAGCCTTCTCTCTTCTTCGATGGCTGTGATTGAAGAACCCCTGGGTGGACATCAAGGCATATTTAAAGAACCTCTAGGGGAGAAGAAGAAGAAACCATTCCTCTGGAGCAAATGGCTACAAACAGAAATGTTGGGAGCAACATCTTGTCCAAAGATGAATTTGAAAATCAGATCAAAGATTTCAAGAGTGATATGAGGCAGTTTCTTGCCATGCAACTGGATTCCTTGCGGATCCAAAAGAAGCAAGAAGAAGCCAAGAGGGCTTTGGCCATTTTTTGTCCTAGGTGCACTAGAAAGCATCCTAGGAACGAATGTCCAATGCACTCCCTAGAAGTGTGTTTCATCTGTGAAGAATACCATCCTACAAATCAGTGCCCTTCCTTGCCTGGACTTAAAGTTGCATATCAGAGAGCCAAAGGAGCCACTGAACCACTCTATTACATGAACCAAAGTTGGCCGCATGGACCTAGATCTTACCAGCAGGAACTGCAAGGGACAACCGAGACCTATTATGACCCCTATCAAGCCACTTTCATGCCTTCTTGGGGTCCCCCTGCTCATCCTTCCTGGTCTACACCTCCTCCTTGGTCATATCCTCCTTGTTCCTTCACAGATCCATATTATGCCCAACCAGCTGCTCATTCATTTCACTCTTATGCTTAGCCACAGCCTCAGTGGAATGCACCTTATCAGGAGTGGAGGCCCCAGTACAACTCTCATCCCGCTCATTTTCCTCCACCACCTGCTTATCCACAACCATCGCCTCCTCCTCCACTAAGGCAACCCCAAATGCCTACCCAACCACAATGCCATCCATCTCCATCTCAATTTCACACCTCCACTCAACTACCCGTATCATCTCCAAACCCACACATTGGAGCAGCTCAACACAAGTGCAAAGCTGAGGCACAACATGTGCAAATGACTCCTTTTGAGCTCAATGATCTTCACCATAGCTCAGGAAAAGCATTGCAAAAAAGAGATCATCTTGAAAGCATTGAAGGATCACATCCAGCAAAAGAAGATTCAAAAGAGGAGATCAAAGAACCATTGATTGCACTTGATGAAGAGAAGAGATCAGAATCATAGATCGAGAGAGTTCCTTCATGGTTACCATCAAATCCTCCATGTACTCAAGAGAAATATCAGCAAAAAGAGGAAGATGAGAAAATCATGATAGAAGGTGACATGAAGAATGATCCAGATCAGCAAAAGGACCAAGAATATCAAAGCTATATTGAGACATGGTTCCAGATAGTCACTAAGTTGCAGCAGTACTCTCTTCCTCAGCTATGTTTGATCCCTTCAAGATCAGATCATTTGGTCTCTGAGATCTGGATACCTATCAAAGCATGCATTTCGAGCCTCCACATCATTTTTTCTCTAATCTCGATGTGCACATGGCTCCATTGGAAGTATTCTTATACTTGAAAACGATTTTGTTTTTCAAGTAGGGTAGGGTAGAAAAAAGAAAAAAGAAAAAAGAGAAAAAAAAGAAAAAGAAAAAGAAATGAAAAAAGAGGAAAATAGAAATCTAAGGTGAAAACCTCCTTGGAGGCGCCTTAGATTGGCTCATTGATTGAAAACCTCCATGAGGCGGTCAATGGGTTGAAAAAAAAAGAGAAAAGAGAATAAGATCTTTGGGTGAAAACCTCCCTTGGAAGCACCCAAGGCAGGAAATTAGGGTGAAAACCTCCATGAGGCGCCCTAGTTGTTTTTCAAAAAAAGAGAAAAAGAAAAAGAAAAAGAAAAGCTAATCTCCATTTAATAATTTGATGTTGCAGCAGTGACATTGCAGGTTGCAAGAAGGACGTTTCATGACAGGAGGAGCACTCAAATCAAGGTCAAAGGAATTTTCTTGCCTTCTACAGGAAGCTCTGTATTTCTACAGGAAACATCCTGTAGAACCTTTGGACGAGCCAAATCCAATTTCAAAAGTGAATCTAATGGTGGGAATCTGTTTATTAGGCCTACAAGCACTTGTGTGTCCATCCCTTGCCTTCATCCATCATTTTTTCCACCTCCTTGTGCTTCTCATTGTGCTTCTACAGGAACTTCCTGTAGAAATTGTGGGAAACTAGGCATGCATTTCAAAAAGTGGTTTGGCGAACATGGTAGCTTCCTCAAGGGTTCAGAAGTCCTCATGCAATCTTCCAACTCCTCCTCCATCATCTCCATACCTGCATCACAGCCAAAATTCATTTTGTCATACCATGCAAACACATGCAAAGTGCCTTGAAGCAAAAATCCATAGAGCAAAATTTGTTTTTGCCATAACTTGAAAACCATGCATCCATTTGACAAACCATTTTATGGGGAATTGTACAAGGTTGATGACAACATGCCTGAGCAGTTTCAGCCAATTCCGGTGCATGGTTTCCAAGAAATTAGCCTCCATCACCATCAGCCATTTTTGCGTTTTCTCCATATCCGTGCATCCGTTTCAAAACCTGTTTCATGGGGAGATGCACATGGTTGATAGTAACCTACCCAAGCAGTTTCAGCCGATTCCGATGCACGGTTTCCGAGAAATCAAGCTCTGAAATCTTCAGCCATTTTCCATTTTTCTGGAAATCCGTGCATCCATTGATCACGATTTTGCTATGGGAGATGCATAATGATGATAGGAACATGCTCACCGAGTTTCAGCTCAATCTGGGTTACCGTTTGAGAGCAATGGCGAAAACAAGTTCTGATTTTGTGACCATGCAGCAGCAGCAGCTTGAAGGTGCAGATCTGGACGTGAAAACAATTGCATGCAGCTCAGATCCGACCAGAGGACACCTGCACAAGGAAAAGCAATCAAAATCATCAGCCAAGCCTCATGCAATCAAAGGATCCAAGCATGCAGCAGCAGAATCAGAGCATGCAGCAGCAAAAAGCTTCACGGCAGCCATTCAACTTCGAGGTATGTGACTGATCTCATTCTTCTATTGCATAGATTTAATTTGGAAACTGCATGAATTGATGGAATGGTGGAATTAAGCCACGGATTAGCAAGGCTCAACTGATTGTCTTCTTTAGAACTCAGCCGGCAGTCACGCAGTGCACGTGGACAATGGACTCACGTAAAAATTAAAAAAAATTAAAAGAAAAAAACAGTGATAGAGAGTTTAACTCCAGTGCAGTTGATTAACGGGAAGAGGACATGCAGCTTCACAGCACTGCCGTCTGCATGTGGCCACGTACACTTGGCCACTTCACTCCCTCACCACAAATCATGCCGTAATTAAAAAAATTGCTCGGCTGACTCTCACCATCTGCTGATTAATTTGCATTTGTGACATTCTTAGCTGAAGTATGCATCCTCTGCTCCCACAATCGGTTAACCCATCAACCTCCATGGAGATTTGCGGCCTGTTCTCGAATTTCACTCGTGCATCGGGCTCACTCAAAGGCAGAATCACACTCTACAGGAAACGGGTGGGGTCTTCTACAGGAAAGTATGGCAAAGTCGTCCAGAGCAGAAAAGCCCGAGTTTTTCTTCATCAAGTTTGGAGCTTGAAGAAAGTTAATCTCAGGAGATTGAGCTTCATAGGTCCCAAGATACATCTCAGGTCACCATAAAGCTTCACCCGGCATGGTTCCTGCAATACTTTGTCCCATTGGGACTATCCAGTACCCACCAGTAAGAACCGTCACTTCAAGGGCCAAGAAGCATTTAAGAAGCTCTTCGTTTTCTGAAATATCTAGGTCTTATTTAGTGCTACCACATAAGATATTATCATTGAGATCATTCTCAATTAATTTCTCTCATGAGGCCAGAAGAAGACAGACGAGACTCAGAAGAGATCCAAGTTCCAAAAGGGACAAACTCTAGAAGGAAAAGTTAAGAATATAATCAGATCTGGAGCATTTATATCACTTCCTGATGATGAAGAGGGTTTTCTTCGCTCATCTGAAGTATCTGAGGGCTATGGAAATCTTGATGGAAATATGGATCTACAAATTGGGCAAGATTTTACTGTCCGAGTTTTGCGTATTGAGAGGGGAAGGGTGAATTTGACTATGAAACGAGAGGAAGATGTTGCAGGTCTGAATATGCAACTTAACCAAGGTGAGATTGAAGTTGCTTCCAATCCTTTTGAATTGGCTTTCCGTAAAAATCCTGTTATTTCTGCTTTCTTAAAAGAACAGGAGACTCTGAAGAAATCTGGTAAATCAGAAAAACCTCTGGTAGAGGCTGAAGAACAAAATTATGATAAACAGGTAAAAGCACCTGTTGGCACAATTGACTCTGAGGAGGAAGTTGTATCCAATGAGAAAGCTGGTTATGAAATTGCAGAGAAGGAGATGCCTGAAATACCAGAAAAAACAGAGGATAAAGGCTCTGGAACTACTGAAACTAAGGATGGATTAACAAATGGAAATGCAGAGAAAATAGATGAATCAGTTAGATTAGGAACTGAACAAATACTAAAAAGCGAAATCAGTGACATACAAGGGGATGAAGAGAAGGTTTTGGATTCTACAGCAGCAGAAATGGAGGATGTCTTGGCAAATGATTCTGCATATCTAAAAGAGACTGAAAATTTTGAAGCTTCTGAGACAAAGGATGTATTAACAAACAGCATTGCAGAGCAAGTAGATGGATCTTTGACATTATCAACTGAACAAAAAGTTGATGGTGAAAGTTCCAGAGAAGAGGAAAAAGCAGTTTCAGATTTGAATGATGCAGTGTCTGAGTCCAATCCATCTGGTGAAACTATCAGTGTACCTGTGAATGTAAGCCTTCAGCAAGCCACTAAAACAGAACAAGTTGAGACAATACCGCAGGCAAAATCAGAGAAAATTGGTTCTACAGGAAGTTAGCAGACTGTTTCTACAGGAAGCTAGCAGACTGTTTCTACAGGAAGCCAGCGAACTGTTTCTACAGGAAGTTTGAAAAGAGGGAAGCCAAAGGAGAAATCAGCCGAGATGTTAGCCAAGGAAGCCACCAGGGCCATCAAAGACGAGGAGAAAGATTGGTTGCTCAGAGGATGAGCAACACTTTCAGTAGGGGGGTGATGATGAGCCCCAAAAATGTACAATTATTTGGGCTCATTCAACCTCCTAATTTGGCTTAGTCCACCATTCTCATTTGTTTATTGCATGTTTTTGATTATTTTTATGTTAATAGAGTGAATTTGGTTAGTCATTATGCCAACAAGTCTAATGGGTGCTTTGTGTAGCCTTTTTGGTCAACTTGGAGACAAAATTGAAGGTCTTAATGAGCACTTGGCAGCCAAATTCGTGGGAGAACAAGCTAGAGATTGTAGGAAGGTGTCCCCCTCATTTATGGGCCCTTACCTCGAATTCTCCGCCATCAGATCGGAGTTCAAAGGCCACCAAATCAATGAGCACAAGGGCAGCCAAGCAAGTCAAGTTGGACTGCTGTTAACTACCAGTCTTGGGCAGCCAAGTCCCTAAATTTTAGGAGGACTGTTGGGTCCTCAAATTGTATAAATAAGAGGGCTTGAGACCTCATTTCAGTTAGTCATTTTGGGGTTAGCTAGCGGTTGGTCATTTTTGTTAGCTAGTTAGTCATTTTGTTTAGCCATTAGTTAGCTAGTTTGTAGTTCGATTTTTATGCAATAGATTAGTTTTGCTGTCAACTCATTTTCAAGTTCTCCTTGTGGACAGTTTTGATGTAACTCTTCATTCTTGTTTAATAAAGATGAATCCAGCTTTGCACCAGCTCTAAATCTCTCTTGGGAGGTTGTAGCTCTTGGGGTTGGGCCCATCTCAAGCGCCCAGTACCTCCCTTGTTTATCTTTATGTGTTTTGCTGCATTCTGAGAATAAAATCTGCTATTTTGTTTTGTTATTTAGTTTGTCTTTTTGATGAGTAAAATAGATTTTCATGTTCAGATTTACTTGATATGTTAATCACAGGGAATATATTCAGAAAAAGGCTACCAAGTACTTTGGATCTCACCTCCCCTTCAGTGGAATCATGAGCTGGGACCAATGTAACCTTGCTGCCCCCAAAAACACATTCTTTGCTTCACCATGTAGTTAATAGTGTGGGATTTTTAGTGGTCGAACTTGATATCAGTTTTGATTGCATGCTTCAGTTTATGATTGCTTAGTTGTAGAGTCATTTCACGTATTTCATTGTGAATAAACTTCTATCCATTTCCTTTTGCTGTTAGGTCAGATTAGATTAAAGTAACTAGGTCATAGGTTTTATATGTGTGTGTTCGTTTAGTTTGGAAAACCACTTGCAGAGTACCTATTACCCTTCCTTACCTGCACATACCCCATCCAACTGACATGTTTCATCCTTCACTCAGAACCCTTACCTTGCATTTACCTCATTGGCTTACTTTGCCATGATTCTCATCTTTTTGTGCAACATTACTCCAGTCTTCTTGGAACAAGTCCAGCCATCCACACCTTCTCCTCAACTCCATCCTCCAAGTCCTAGACCTCTTCACACCCCTATTTTACCCCCATACTCATTCTATCATCTTTTTCCCTCCATCCATGCTCCAAAATCCTCTTTTCAGAACATCCTGTAGAAATCTCTGAACATCCTGTAGAAACCCCTGCAGACATCCTGTAGAAGCCTGCAAACTCGGTTGCTGAGCATCTGAACGTGTGGAACTTCTGTGGGATGATGTTAGAGATCCCCTGGAACCTCTCCTAGCCCCCCTGACCTTTCCCAAGCTTTCCTTCCCTTCGCACCACCTCTGCACAACCAAACCCTAATAAGAAACAAAATCATCATCACTCCAACCATTTAAGCAAAAATACAAAAACATGTTCTTTTCAATAGAAGTAGTTTAAGTTCATGCATTTCACATCATTAGAAGTAATGGCATCATTTCCAGACACTTGCACTCCCACCATTGCATCATAGAGGTTAAGCTAGTCAAGATTAGGGTTTACTAGGGTTTCCATGTTTTGGTTGGCTTTCAGTTTCTTTCTGCAAATAGATTAGCCTCCTTTGAGTTAGCTTTCATCCATCACTCATAAAGCTTCTTCTGTGAGCATATAGAAGTTGGCTTGAGCCCTAGCGGACTTGTGCCAGCTGACCAAGTGACAGCTGCGACAAGAGCTAGTACTTGTGCATACAGCACCGTCGCTTCCAAGTTTGTTACGAACTATCGGGTTGATAAAATTAGAGATATGAAGCTCCAGGAGTTGTAGCATTATTGCTACAATACTGGAGCCCACCACCATCCACCCATCTGCAATGGGATTGATCCAATATTCATCATGTGCAATAATCTTGTAGATTTGATCCAAATTATTATCCTCCTCATAGTTGCGGACCGGTTCAGTGTACCGCATTCCTTCAGCAGGGTCTACTGGCACAATAACCTTGAGCACCTTCTTCTCAAATGTCATTTTCAACTTCTTCAGATTAAGCACCTCATCCATGTCAAAGGCCTAGTCAATTCCTAGTAGCGCAGGGTAAGGATCACTGTCATCCGCTATTTCAATTACCTCAAAGTTAGCCAACACACTCTCTCCTTCAATGACCATAGTTACCCCATATAGGCGCCCTATAGGAATGATCTTCTGCTGATTGGACATGCATAGTTGTATAGGAGACCATTGTAGTGCAGGTATCCCAATCCTTTCCCATGTCTTCTTCGAGAGTACATTCGTATCCGAACCCAAATCCAGGATGACTTGGTCCATTTCATACTCCCTGATCTGTGTGATTAGCCTCATCTCGTGCCCGGTTCACTTCTTGTGTTTACCTAGTTTCCTCACAACACACTGTTATGAAGGAACCTTAATTTTTCCTGTGCAGTTTTCCATCAGCTCCTAGAGCCCTTCTACCGCCTTCTGAGCCCTCAACAATTTCATACAAGTTTTGAGAAAAGTGGCTAACAATGAAGGATCCACATCTTGCACTTCACTATTTCCACTCGGTTTTTCCTGAATCCCCGATGTATAAGCCTTAACAAAGTTCTTCTTAGCTTCCATGAATGTTTCTTTAGCCTAGTTGAGGTCAAATCCAACTTCCCTTTCAATAGCCTTGTGCACCCATTCCTCAGTTTCTGGCTTCTTTCCTATATCTTCAGCTGTGGCCATACCATTGCACATTATGATATTGATGTTATGATCCTCTTCGTGAGGCTCCACCCTCATCATATGGATATTCTGCGTAGGTTGTTGGGTCTGTGTCTTCTTTTCTTTCATATTTTCTATAAGTATCGGGAAATCTTCTATCACATGGTCGAACTGTCTGCAATATTGACAAGATGGATGTGTTGGGTTCGGACAGTTGTGCGCAAAATGTCCAGCTTCACCACAGTTATAATAGATAGCTTGTCCCGACAACAGAACCATTTGTTGGCTTGATGGGGCCTGACCCAGGTTCATATTTAATTGTGCCAACCAACAAAACCCTAACTGCTGGGCCTTGTGGCAACAACCTGTGTAGCGCAGGCTATAACCTCACCTGAAGTAGTATTGGGCGATGCTAGAACCAAGTTTCTGCATCCAGAGGACCGTGTGATGGTTTCCTAAGGTTCTTAGGGTTTAGATCTACCTTCGCACAGATTTATTCCTTCTGACTGTCAACTACTGCAATTCTATCAAAATGACCTTCAGATCTTCACGAAGGTATTTAATTTACTTATCATGCATAAAGAATATAGATTTACCAGATTCATGCAGTAAATAAAAATTCATTCATATAAAACAGATTACATAGCGAATATACATAAACTTTACAAAAGTAAATAGAATAACACAAACACATCAATTTCGGCCCAAAATAGTCTTTATTAAGTATAAGAATTTAGATACAGACTCTTTAACCCTACGCACTCACCTACAGGGACCCGTGCATTCAACTGCTGACTTACCAAGGTCTCCACGCACTCAATTGCAGGAGCCTTCCCCTTTCGCTTAAGTATAGGAAATAGACCTATCATGCCTTAGCACCTTTCCCTTAAAATGATTCTTCCCTTAATGTTATTTAGTTAGACTCGCTATGACTCAACTTTATATAGCCTTTGCTTAAAATACCATGCTTCGCAGACCATGGGTGGGTCTCAAAACAACTCTATCACCTACCCAATTAATGGACTAAAGCCCCTTTGAATCTACTTAGCTTCACGCTTCACTTTCCACATTTCATGGAAACATTACCTTCGCTACGAAAATATATTACAAACATGACTCAAAACTCAACAAAATTTACCCCAAGGACCCCATCCCAACGACCATCAGAAAGGAATAGATTAATTTTTTTTTTCCAAGGAAAAAATCGGTAACTTTTTATTAAAAAATGAAAAGTTACACTAGCAGATGCATTAAAGCATTTCCATAAGATGCCCATTGGGCTCAAGTGCTTTCGCACCCCATGCAACATTACAAAAATAATTTGTATAAGAAGAAGAAATAAAAGAGAGAGAGAAGAAGGGAGAAAGAGGCAGAAAAACTGGAATCCGGTAGTGAGTAAAGACTCACCCTTCAAGTTTTTCTCCCCTTTTTCTTTTCGACCTTGCGCCACTCTCCTTGAGTGGGCTCAATCGAGGCTATGACTAACTGTGTTTCTGCTTTTTGTGAGGCTTTTTCCTTGTCTGAGTCTGAAGTGTCTGAGTGGTGATGCCTTTTGATCCCTCCCGTATTCAGATCCTCGCTTGCCTTCTCTGCCTGATTTGAGTGAGACTGTGAAGCCTTGTTGTTCGATATGTTTCCCTTCTGAGTCTCCATTTCTTGTGAATCCTCAGCATTCTCTGCGGGGGTCTCTTCCTCCTCTGCTTCTGATTCTTCGTCCTCTGAGTCTGGGGCGGGAAATTGC
This sequence comes from Pinus tabuliformis, assembly GCA_031772625.1. Lineage (NCBI taxonomy): Eukaryota > Viridiplantae > Streptophyta > Pinopsida > Pinales > Pinaceae > Pinus > Pinus tabuliformis. Next base: position 932,436,478 of record CM062808.1, read on the forward strand.
CATCCTTTCCTTTGTTTCCCTTTCTGCTTCTTTTTACTGTTTACTTTCTTGGCTTCTGGACATGTGCTTTGCAAGTGTCTTGTTTGCCTGCAGAGCCGGCATCTAAAAGCGGTGTTTTCATAGTCTAGTGCTTGTAACCAATTTTGTTGTTTGTAGATCAGCCTTATGTTATCCGGCAGCCCTTTACTTAGATCTACTTCCACACAAATGCGTGCGAAAGTGTAGACCCTTTCATCAATCCTTTCCAGATCTGTTTTGATATATTTCCCTATGTTGTTCCCAACGCCTTCCAGTACTCGTTCACTCCAAAAGTGAAGGGGAAGGTTGTATAGGCGGACCCAGACCGACACTTTGGATACAGTCATTTTGTTTGGATCGAAATCTAGAAACCATGGGGTCATAAACAACCCCGATGTTCCCCAAAACCAAGGCCCAGCACTGATGACTGTATCTCTGACTTCCTTGGACGCAAATCTTACGATAAAAAACCCCTTGGAGCATAGATGTATATCACATTCCATGGTCCAGCTGGTGAAGGTCCAGTGGAATAGATCCATTGGTTTTGGCCAAAAACTGTTAAAACGGCAGATTAAGGCCTGCGTTTCATAGGACTTAACAAAATCATCAAGCCCTGTAGAATCAAAGTTAAGGGCTGGAGTTTGCCCTAGCTGATCTACTATGTATGGCCTAGGTGTATATCCTCCTTGATCTGGAGAGGACCCTGGGTCTCTGTTGCCCTGTAAAATGTTTTTGTAGGAGGAACCTCCCTTGGGTTGGTGCTGAGGTGCTGTCTTTTTCCCCTTGTCTCCCCTTGAGGAGCTTGGCTGTCCCTGAGGCAGAGCCCCTCCTCTCAGCCTAAGGTTTAAAGTAATGATTGTTCCTGGACTAATCTCATAGATTTTCAGCGTTATACTCTCCTGGAGGGACCGCCTACCACTGAGCAGATGTTGGATCTGAACTGGGTATCCCGTCTCTGCCCATATTTGCTGTTTCAGTTGCAAGATGGTGCTTCCTGCATGAACCCACACTAAACGGGTTTTCCCCTCAGGGGGTTTTAATAAAAATCTGAAAACGAGTTGTTGTTACCTGCTCTGGCTGTAAACAATCTTCCAGATCTGGCCTTGCATTGGGTCGTTTTTACTTGTGCATGTCTAAATCTACAAACCTTCTATTCGATCTATGCTGGTTGCCACCGATCTGCTGCTTGGGATCTGGCTGTTCTCGAATGTTGGCTAGATCAGGTAGATCCAGGCCGGATCTGCAAAGTTTGGGCCAATGCATTGAGAGAGGGAGCAGATCTGTAACATGCAATCCCCCCCTGCCATTGCTCCGTGTGTTCTGGGTATGGCGCGACCTGGCCTCTAAACTCGTTGCATCATGATGGCGGCATGGTTCAAGGTCACAGCTCGCCACATGTTCCAGTTGGAATCCTGACAGCAAAAAGCGGTCACAAAGATCAATAACCTCGGCAGTTTCAGCTAAAAATTGGTTCAAAATAAAGGAAGAAGAACCGATTGCGTGGATCTGATCGGATTTTCTAAATAGAGCCCCGTTTGCGAAAGCCCTGAATTCGTGATCCATGGTCGCTATCATGGCATTGTGGTTGAGAGCGCTCATACGCGCAGGTCGTTCCCAGTCCACATTCACATGATTTCTTGTGGCAGAAAACCCCACAGATACATACTCGCGTTGACCTGGGTGGGTTTGAAGTGTTTGGCTGCAAGAGAGGAGCCATTTCTCTGTAGGCGAATGCACTAAGAAAGCCCTTTCAGCATCGTAAAGAGAAACATTCACCCTAACCCCAAGCCATGGATCGCCATCGGCCCCTGTAGCAGGCTTAGGAACGGCTGTGGCGACAGACAAGACTCTGCAGGAGAAAACCCTAACACTCGCCATCTTCCCAAGCATCTTATATTTTTGAAAGGGATAGATTATTAGGTCTGCATAATAAGCCAATAGATTGGTCCATTTTGCAATGTTTTTGGACATGGTAGTTCTCTTGGTTCCATGCAATAGCTTGGAGAACAACATATCTACTTCCTAAGGACCTACACTGAGGCTTATAAAAAGACTGCATCATAATTGGTTTATAGTTGCATGCAAACCTCTATGTCTCACGAACAACATCAACATATACTTAGATTTTTAGAATTGTATGGCCCAACCAAAGGGCTAGCATGGGTGGTTAAATCAAAGTGATTATATCTGCTCCACTTAGGTTCAACCCAAACTAATGACATGCTTGCCCCTCATTGGGCCAGTTTGGCTCTGTAGGGAGTTGTTTCAACTTTCATGTTGATGGGGCCAAGTCCAATCCCAAAGCACATTTGGCAGGCTACAAATTAGGTTCCCCCCAATTGCAGTTTCTTAGCCAAGATTTCCCTTCACAACACCACAGGTGAAATTACTACCATTGACCAGTAGCATTTAAAAATTTGAAACACTAAAATGTCTGACTCATTAGCAAAGATTTTAAACTAACATAGATCCATATTAACTCTAGATATGTATGGATGGAATAACAAAGACATAGAGTGATAAAGGTGGAGAGATAGAAGGAGTAACAACGGAGAGATCGATATAAAGTGGAGAGGAGAGAGGAGGAATGAGGAGAGAGAGAGAGAGAGAAGGAGAGGAGCGAGAGTGGGAGACGAGGGTAAGAGAGAGAGAGAGGGAGACAAAAATATGGAGGGGGGCTGAGGAGAGAGAGAAGGAGACAGGGAGGGAGATAGTGATAGGGTTGTGTTAGTGTCAGTCTTTCTAGCCTTCCTCCAGTGATCAAATATGCTCTTACAAAGTGATTTTAAGGTGTCAAGGTCAAATTTTCTCATTTCAGTGAGTCTTCAAGAAAAATTTGGTCACTAGGCATTAGGTCTAGGGTTTGTTTTCACTCTTTTCAAAGTTGTCCAAATGGCAGTCCATGTCATCATTCAGCTGAGTGTATCATCATTTAGAGGGTTGCCATCATCATGTCAAATTCCAATGGGTCATTTTACACCTTGTTCATGCTTTAGTTGAGCCTAGGTAAGGTCATTTCCCTCTCCTAGGGTTTTGGAGGTAAATTCTCTTGGAGGGTCAAATCATCGGAAAAATTTGTATCCTGATGTTCATACACCTTCCCCTATCATTAATGTACCTTATTAAACACTTCCCATCACTGAGATTCCCCAAATTCCTCATTTTTCCACAAACCCTAATTTCTTGCCACAACCTGGCAATTTTCTAGGTTGGGCCTGTGTTTTTCCCTTTTTGACCCCTTCCCCTCACTCGATCTCCACAATTCTACTTTCCCCTGCTTCCTAACATCCCTCCCTACTTCTAAAAATTTCCCCAAGAATTTAGAAGCCTCTTATCCCCTTCATTTCGCTTCATTTCGACAAAATCCCTTGTTTCACACATCGAGATAGGTTTTACTCACATGATGTTTTTGAGCAATAAAAGATGAATTTGGGAAACCTGAGAGAGGTTTTTGTCCACAACATGCCAAGGAAGAAAAACCTCCTTCACTTTTTACACAGGTGTCATGGTTTTAGAGAAATGTCAAAAATACAATCGCCAGATCCAAGGAGGTTGAGCAAAGCACTAAAACGGCGAAAGAGGCTAGATCCACTTCGAGTTTTGGCCAAGGCTTCTCTGGCTGAGCATGGTACTTGATTGGGGACCCCCAGCCCAAATTTCAACAAGTTTGGAGAAAATTTTGTCAATTGTGAAATTTTTGGTTAAAAAACAGGTTTTTTGGCTCAACGCGTAGCGCGCCGCGCGCGACCCATAAGATTGGGAGGTCCAAATCACAAATGGTTTGCATTTTTGGATTTTTCATGATGAAATACACATGCTCAGCTATTTCCAAGGCATTTCATCAAGGTTTGGGTCCCCAAAAGGTCAAAAAACATGCAAAAAATGACCTCACTGCACCTTTTTGGACACACAGGAAGCAGTCTTGGGAGAATGAACTTTTGGAGGGGCAAATGGACACCAAATTAGAAAATTCCACTTGGGTTAGAAAGTAGATATCCAGGGCTTTCCAACAAGCCAACCTGAGCTGAATTTGGATGCCTGGAAGTGCCCCAAAATCAGGTGGAAAGGCGCACGGCGCGTAGGGTTCAGGCGCGCGGCGCATCAGGGTTTTTTGGCACAATTTTCACCTTCAGCTCAGGAAACGTAGCCAGTTTGACCAGTTTTGACTTGTGATGGGATTTTTCACCCTTCTTGATGTAATTAATGGAACTTTATGTTGACTTGACACTTATTTACCTATTCTAGATGATTCATTCATAAAATAGCAAAAATTTAATGAATGAATTGGTTTCCTAGCTTATAGAGGCAAGTTGTTTTGACTGCCTAGATTGTAGTGCTTTGTTTAGAATTGGTTGAAACAACTCCTAGGATGATGAGCTCGACCCCTAGAGGCAAGGGAATGAGTTAGCTTGCCTATATTATGTATTTTCTTAGTCATTTTCAGGGTTGGACTCTTGGGAATAGCTTGATACACTATTGTACATATTTTATCTGCAATTTTGGCAAAGGATAGACTAGGGTTTTGCAGCACTATTTGGGATTCATGTGGCCTTATGTGTTGATGGTGTTTTTCTCTCAGTACTTGTAAGTTGTGTATTTGTACCACTTTCCTTATTTAATCTTCTGCAATTAAACAAATGAAGTTTTAAGGTAGAATCCATAAATTTGCTATGCTCTGCCTTTAAATTTGTTTAATTTTCCATGTTTTCTTCAGTTTAAGGAGAATCCTTGAGACTTCCTTGCTCTCCTTAGCTCCTCACCTGTCTGATCTATTCACCTCATTGCTTTTAAGGCATCAAAACAATCGCCTATCTTGCCCCAAGTAGACCTCTGCAAAAGCTGTGCCTCATCCCCGCACCCAAAACTGCCTTTCCCTTGAATTCAACAAAACTTCAAAAAATAAATTCCATAGTCCTTGTACTTCATACCTAGCCTAAAATTAGTCATCAATTCAGTCATCTTGAGCCTCTTTGATTACCTTTTGCCGAGATTGACCGAAGAGAGCCCTCTCCTGTCCTCGTAGGGCTAGCTACGAGGCTGAGCTTGGTTTGATGTTGCCTCGAGTTTTGCCTTCCTCAACCTGAGGCAAATTCTAACGCTAACAGGTTGGAGGGTAGAGAGAGAGATAGAGTGATGGGGGGGAGAGAGGGCGGTAGGACAAAAAGGTAGAGAGAGGAAGGATGAGAGAGAGGAGGAGAGAAGGGGGGATAGAGAGGAGGAGAGAGGGAGGGACAAAGATATGGAGTTAGAGGGTAAGAGAGGGAGGGAAGAATAAATATATAAAGAGATAAAACTGGAGAGAGAGAGAGGGAGTGACAAGGGAGATATGGAGAGAGAGTATGTATGGTTGTGTGTTAAATATATAGAAAAAGAAGGATAGATAGAGAGAAGGGGAGGAGAAGTAGAGAGGGAGGGAGATAATGATGGAGTTTGAGGGCAGAGAGAGAGAGAGAGAGAGGGAAGTAGGAGAGAAAGGGAGAGAGAGAAAGGAAGAGAGAGAATGAAAGAGGGAGTGAAAGAAAGAGATGGATTTGGAGGGGGGGAGATGCTGGGAAAATTATTGGGGGGGGGTAAATCAGTGTTTTCAAAATCACAAACTTTTCATTTTATATTCTGATTTCTATATGTGACTTTTCTGAAAGGAACACGCATGTGTATGCAATTGTTCTAAAGATAACTAGTGTACATCTATTAAACTTATGTTTTATTTAATTCATCATCTACTTATCTTCATCTAGTGCATCAGTACTTTATTAAATATTATATAGACAGTAACCATGTGCAATAAGAAAAAAATAAACCATCACACATAAGACACACACATGAACACTAGGATTTAAGGTGGAAACCAAATGCAGGAAAAAACCACATGTTGTTGTCATCTATGACTTATTTTAATATAAAGAAAATCTTTTTACAATCTTGTACTGGTGCAGACCTAATACTAGTATGCAAGCACCCACCAACGGAAGGATACAACCTTCTCTCATTCTCCAACTCCTACTGGAAGGGAGCTCTAAACCCCTGGCTCTTGTACTGGCATAAACTTGTACCAGTATGCAGGCACCAACCTGTTGAAGGATGCAACCTTCACTCGTAATCTATTTGCTACTAGAAGGGATCTCCAAACCCATGATATGATTTATCGACAACTACTGGAAGGAAGATCCAACTCCCTCAACTTCGGGGACCAAATTTCTTAAATTTTCGTACTGGATCCACCTGCTACAACACATCATAACTTGTATGCCACGTTTCATCAAGTTTTCAAACTAGACCCACTACCAACATTTAAGCTCAATATCAATCATCAAAATGTAACTCATCACTATAACTCAATCATCAAACTTTGACACAACTAAATCAACGAATCACTAAAACTTAATCAATTAAAACTCAATCAAAACTCAACCAGTTAGTCAGAACACTGTAACTAGAATATCAGATATCATACTGCACATCACAGAAACCAGATCTAATTACTGTAAACCCTGATCAACAATATTTCAAAATGTATACACTGCTTTATAGTATAAAACCCATATGTGTACCCGCCTTTCATGAATCATACCCACCTATAGACCTTAAACTTCTAAAAACTGAAAGTTGAACCACTATCACTCTAAAACACATATTGAATCGTACACAGATCTATTACAACAATCTAAACTAATCACAAAACTTTCTTTGATATTTAATCTGAATCAGAAAGTAACCTCAACATTTTTTAATTAATCAATTCACAACCAGACTATCATTGACAGACAACATAAGCACATCAAAAACTGATTAACTGATCATACATTCTTTTTCATCAAAACCCTATTTTATGTACTTGCTTTCCTCAAAGAACATCCGCATATGTACCCACTTTTCAAGAACCAAACCCGCGTGTATGTGACTTACCATAAACACAAATACGTATGTACGCACCTTGCAGGCTATAAAACCTGCATACAAATATGCAAAATCAGAGTCAAATCTTCGTTGTAACACATAAATTCAGACATACCCAGATCTCGACATACATAGAAAAATGATGCATTGAAACAAAACAAATCATATAATAATCATGATTGTCATCTCATATCTGTTGGATCTGATCCAACATCAAACTCCTTGGTGCATGCTTAGTTTAGATAAAGAAAAGCATCAATAGCCCATAACATGCATATTTGCTTCAGATCTAAATATTCATAATATTTCTATCACTTACACACTTACTATCACATTGATCTTCATCACCTTATATAGCTTCACCTTTTTCAATACCACGGGTCAAAAACATACTCCAGCCAATGGTTTTCTTAGACGGGATCAAAACATTTGTTGTTGGGCTCAATACCATAAGGCACTACCATGGTAAGTACCCTTGGTATTTGGAATACCATGGTGCGGAAACTGTATGTGCCTTTTCTTCTTCATACTCATATGTGTACATGACTTTTCTTAACAGAACCCGCATATACTTCTTAAATTTCAACTTTATTATACCTCTTCCTCTGAACTTCTATGCCTTTGTCAAAACACTCTATCACATCTATAAAACACTCTATCACATCCTGTTTACATATTCAATAAGTAGGTTTTCATCAAAAGACAATCATCAAGTAGGTTTACATTCATCTGGTAGGTTGTCATCAAGGACAACTCATCACGTAGGTTTCCATCAAGGACAACACCCAATTCATAATTCTAACAGGAGAGAGGGAGGTAAAAATAAAGACAAAGAGAGAAAGGAGAATATAGATAGGGATTTAGTGATAAAGAAGATGGAGAGTGAGGGAGAGAGAAGAGCAAGAGGGAAGAGAGATAGAATGTGGGAGAGAAGGGTCGGAGAGGGAGAGGGTGGGGGGGGGGTGTAGAGGGAAGGCGAAGATAAATTTGTTGTATTATAATATATACTAATATATAATTATATATGTTAACTCTAGATATGTATGGAGGGAATAAGAAAGACATAGAGTGATATAGATGGAGTGACAAGGGAGAGACGAAGATAAAGTGAAGGGGAGGGGAGAGGAGGAATGAAGAGAGAGAGAGAAGGAGAGGAGTGATAGAGGGAGGGAAGGGTGAGAGAGAGAGAGAGAGAGAGAGAGGGAGACACAAATATGGAAGGGGGGAGAGGGGGAGAGAGAGAAGGAGAGAGGGAGGGAGATAGTGATAGGGTTGGATGGTGTATATATATATATATATATATATATATATATATATATATATATAGAGAGAGAGAGAGAGAGAGAGAGAGAGAGAGAGAGAGAGAGAGAGAGAGAGAGAGGGGTTGACAAGGGAGATATGGAGAGAGAGTATGTATGTTTGGGGGTTAGATAGAGAGAAAAATAAGGAGAAATGGAGAGAAGGTGGGAGAGAAAGAGAGAGGGAGGGAAATAGCGATGGAGTTTGGGAGAGAGAGACTGTAACACCCCCTGGTTAAAAGTTAATAAAGTAAAACTAAGACCACAGTTAAGGGAAATGTATTCCAAGATGAATGTTGGGCAAATATATCCTAGTGGGCATTACTGGACGTGTTTATGGCTAAGGGAAACTGGCAACGACAATGGCTAAGGCATTAGAAAAGGAAAAAAGGTATTTTTTGGCACATTTACTAATGAAAATAAAGGAAAATAGGAGAAAAGGAAGGCGAAAGGTCACAGGTTGCATGCGAGGAGGAAATTGAAGGAAAATAATGAAGAATGAAGAAAATATAGGCCTCATTGATAAAAAATATTATGAGGATCAGTTTTTAACTTTTTATCAGTTCATTTTTAGATATCTCTCATTATTTTCTCTCTCTCTCACTCTTGGACACTTAGAGTTTTCTTGGAGCATTCTAGGTTTGGAGCAAGGAAGGGAAAAGCAAGAAAAGGAAGGACAAGGAAAGGAAAGGAAAGAAAAGATCAAGCAAACAATAGCAAGATCAAGCAACTTCAATAGGAATAATTGCAGGTAACATATTGCATGAGTGATTTCCTAGTTGGTTTTGGTATGCATGGTTTTGCATGTTGGTATATGGTTCTCTTGATATTGGTGGCATAGTTTTGTTGAGTTATGATAGTGGTTTTCAGCCTTGCCTTGCCTTTTTATGGATAGCCATGGTGTGATGGGATTGTTTTCTTAGTTTTTAGCTTTGGAATTATTGGATGGTTTCAGAATCCGAAGTGGAGGTGGTCTCAAGAAATTCCCAAAGGCCTAGGAATCCCTTGACCAGTTTCTGTGGGATACACTGTAAATCCTGAGGGTGGAGTCTCGATTTAGGGCCTAGTGATCCATTGTGGATTTGGTAAATCCTGAGAGATTGGTTTCTTGGTTCAGGGGCTAGTGATCTGGTGTGGATTGTGGTAAATCCTGAGAGACAAGGAGATAGAAAATTCATCAAGGATAGTGATAGGCTCTTGAGGCATTCCTAGATCGTTTTGGATTTGTGATCTTGGTGCTAGTTTTGGTGAGATCATGGTTTGGTGAGGGTGGAGGTGGTTTAACCTATAGATTCCCTTTTTTTTTTTTATATTGGTTTATCCATGAGATCCAACATTCATGCTTAGAATATGGCATGGAGGTTACTGGTTGAAAGAAAGATTTAATTTACCCATGTCTATGATCGGGTGGTACGTAGAAGTCCTGAACCTCATTGGCTTTGATTATGTTGAATAAACTCTAAGTTCTCTTGCTTTTGTACTTGTTAATATGTGGCTTTAATAGTTTTTATCTCATTGTTATTTACATGGTTTAATGTTGGTTATAAGCATGGTTATATGATTGGTTATTGTCATGGTTATTTCATGTATTTACTTGTAAATGAAAGGATAATGGATGCAAGACCCAATTGATGTCAAAACAGTTAAATGAAGAGGGTGGCGATATTTCTTGTCAAGCCTCATATGAGTTATCGTCATTTATGCTATATCTTGTATTAATTTCCTATAGATTGCATTGATGCCAAGTGTTTGACAAAAAGTCAGTCCTAGTTGCAGATGGTCGAGCCTAGTCTTGGAGTCAATTTTTGGATTTGTAAGTCTTGTCATTATGTAATTTATGGATTCTGAAAACTACGGGGGTTTCTGGGTAGTGACCTAGATTCTAGGCATTAAAAGTGGCACAAATCCCAGAGTCATAGGCACAGGCCTAAGGGGTAAAGTCCCCAGACACATGCATACCCATACTATGTGTGCGTCTGGAGGTTTCCAGATGCACCCTTGTCCATATAAAGGGAGAGTCGAGGGGTTTAGTGGCCTAAAAGCACAGTGGGACCTAGGGGCTGGTCAGGGGAATGATTGGGATGCATTTTGTGAGTCTTGTAGTAGGTGTAGAAGGTCTGGTATGGTGTGTTTTATCGGTTCCACTTACTTAAGGTCACATAGGAAGTCAAACCATATCATAGTAACTTATCATCACATGTTTACCTCAATTGGTCAGTTACTTGGGTAGATGTGAGAAGAGGGTCGTTACAAAGTGGTATCAGAGCATGGTTCACCCCTTGGACTAGATGGGTTATGTGTTGGTCATGCATTCATGTTAGTTTCACACATGTTAATCATCCTTTTGGTTTGTATACTTGTTGCATATGCATGGTGTCGATCATGGTGGTAGTGATGTCGCCATGTGAAAGAGGATGTTGTTGTTGTGAAGTGTGTCATCATGAGTGTATGATTGGTTATGATTCTATCAAATGTGCATTGATATGGTTGTTGTTGTCATGCATGAGATCATGGTATGTGTAGTTGATATGGTCATGCATTGATGATTGGGATCTAGACAAAATAATGGTTATGTGCTCATATGCTTATGTGTTATATTTCTATATGTTGTCATGATTATGTTATACATATATTACGCTGATTTTTTGACCTTTCAAATGAGGTATCCTCCCATAAATATGCTAAGTTATGTTGGTTTCTTGTGATTTGGTTTAGCTTACATGATATACCTTGCAAGAAGAATATCAAATATGACTAGCAAGACGGTAGACTACAGTTCTCAAGACTCTCCCTATGGATCATATGAGTAGTGTGATGTTGGACACTCTTCTTATTTGGCAAACATGCTGAGAAATCTTAAAGGCAGAAATAAGGAGTTCTAAGATAGACAATGATAGAATCATACAGGCACAGGAGAAACAACAAAAGGTAAATGCAGTGATACTTCAAAGTTTGTCAGAATTGCAGCGACAAGGACCCATTCAGATTAGCCATGAGAAGGAGGGAAAAACTAATGGGGCATATGGAAATAGGTCTCATGGTGAGTATGGGTAAGATAGAGATGACACGATCAAAGATGAAATGCCTTTGGACACTCCGGATAGGAGAGGTGATATACATAGGTAAGTTTGAGTTCTGAGAGGAATGATGATCGTCAGCGTTATCATCCTTACAGGAGGAGTGACAGGGGATATTTTTCGAATGAGTTTAAGAAAGAAAAACGACCTACATTTGATGTGGAGATAAATAAATCACAGGATGCAGAGGCATGGTTCCTTGGTATGAGGCAGTTCTTCAGATTCCATGATTATTCAGAGAACATGGAAGAAAATATAGTCACTTTCATTCTTAAAGGGAAAGAAGATATCTAGTAGGAGGATGTGAATAATGTTAAAGGTATTTGGGAGGACAACTTGACCTGGAATGAGTTTGAGAGTCTCTTCAAGAAGAAGTATTTGTCATAAAGGTACTATGATGACAAAGCTAAGGAGTTTTATTATTTTCATATGGGTTCCATGACAGATGATGAGTATACTAGCTAGTTCTTGGAGATGTTGAGATATGTGCCTTACCTCAAGGAGGAGAAGGCCAAGGTTCATAGATTCATCAATGGACTTCTAGTAGCATACAAAGACCATATTGAGTTTGACAAGCCTAGATCAGTTGAGGAGGCCATCTGAAAGCTAAAAGATTTTTATGAGCAGTCGAAGTGAAAAGTTGAGCCTAAGCATGACTTGAAAGGAAATGAGAGAGTTAAAGGAAAATGGCCACCAAAGTGGGGTAGACCTCAAGATGCAGGTGAGAAAGAAAATTTCATCCCTTGCAAGAAGATCAATACAGTTGAGAAGGGACATGGAGAGCAACAAATTAGAGGCAATGGTAGAGCATGGTTATAGTGTTGGATATGTGGGAAGGATCATCCTAAGAGGGATTGTCTGTAGTATCAGGGTGATATACCTCATATCTATAGTTCTCATGAGGCACATACAGTTGGGGATGTTGGTTATAACATTCCTCAGATTTATGCAGTTGTGGATGACAGACAGCCGGATCATCAGGAATCTATCATTGAGATGGACTGTAAGCTTTGTGATCAAGTTGTTTCTATTTTGATTGAATCTAGATCTAATTATAGCTATATTAATCCTAGCTTGATGGATAAGTGTGGTTTATGAAAAGGAGTGCATGCAGAATCTTCGTTGGTACAGTTGGATACAGGTAGAAAGAAGGGAGTTCACCATTGGCTAAGATCTTATGCATTTGAGTTAAATGGTATGCCTACAACAACACATTTGAATATGCTACCACTGGGATTGTATAGCATGATTTTGGGTATGGATTGGTTGTACCTTGATAGGACCAAATTGGATTACTTCGACAAGGCCATTGAGTGCTTGGATGATAATGGGGAAAATATAATTTTGTAGGGAAAGAAGAAGCCTACATGAGTGAGGATGGTTACTGCTATGCAAGCTAAGCGTAGTTGCATAAAAGGTTGTGTGATGTTTGCAGTGCATATATCTAGCGACAAGGGTAAATATTTTCAAGATGCATAAATATTAAAGAGGTACCCTGTATTGAAGTAGTATAAAGATGTATTTCTAGCAGAGATTCCAGAGTTACCTCCTCATAGGGAAGTAGATTTCTCTATTGAGTTGGTGCTAGGGGCAGCACCAACATCGAAGGCACCTTACAAGATGAGTACCCCAGAGCTAGTAGAGTTGAAATTGCAGTTAAAGGAGATGCTTGACAAGGGATACATTAGGCCAAGTGTATCACCTTGGGGTGCAAAAGTGTTGTTCGTAAAGAAGAAAGATGGTACTCTCAAATTGTACATTGATTACAGGAAATTGAATAAGGTAAAGATCAAGAATAGGTGTGCATTGCTGAGGATTGATGATTTGTTTAGTTAGTTGAAGGGAGAAACAGTGTTCTCTAAGATTGACTTGAGATTAGGATACCATTAGGTGCACATCAAGGAAGAGGATATCTACAAGGTTGTCTTCACGACCATGTATGGGAATTATGAGTTTGTTGTAGTTCCATTTGATATAACTAATGCCCCAGCTACATTTATGTGTTTGATGAATAGTGTTTTACATCCTTATTTGGAAATGTTTGTTATTGTATTCATTAATGACATCTTGATATACTACAAGAATGAAGAATAAATTGTTGATAATTTAGCAACAGCGTTGAGATTGCTAAGAGAGCATCAATTATATGTAAATCTTAGCAAGTGAAACTTCTTTCAAATAGAGGTGCATTACTTCGGACATGTTGTTTCCAAGGAAGGCATAGCAGTAGATCCATAAAAGATAAGGGCCATCGTGCAGTGGGAAACTCCTAAGAATGTGGATGAGGTGAGATCATTCATGGGATTGATATGTTACTATAGGAGGTTCATCAAGAAATTCTCATGCATTGCATATCCTATGACCTCCTTGCAGAGGAAAGGTAAGAAGTTTGAATGGAAAAAATGTGCAGCTAGTTTTGAGTAGCTTAAGCAATTGTTGACCAATGCTCAAGTCCTTAATATTGCATATCTGGATAAATAAGTTGTAGCATGTACCGATGCATGTAAAAGAGGACTTGGTGGAGTTCTTATGTAGGAGGGACAGGTTGTGTGCTATGAGCCAAGGAATTTGAATGAGCACAGGAAGAGATACATGAATAATGATCTTGAGTTGACAGCTATTATTCATGCCTTGAAGATGTGGAGGCATTATCTTCTTGGTAATATATTTGTATCAATGAGCGATCATAGTGGGTTGAGATACTTGTTTGAATAGCCAAATCTAAATGCCAGGAAAGCTAGATGGTTAGCTACCCTTAGTGAGTTTGACTTCGAGATGAGATATATTAAGGGAAAGGAGAACCAGGTTGCAAATGCTCTTAGCAAGAAGGTACAAGTGAATCATATAGCAGCTATGAGCTCTTATGGGACAGAGTTACAAAGATAAGATCTTACAGGGAGGACGACATGATGATAATTATATGGAGATTATGCAAGTTACAACAGAATACAAGTATAGTTACATGTACAGGTACAGGTGTAGGTACAGGCATAGGTGCAGGTACAGGTATAGGTATAGGTGATCAAATTCAAAACATATTCTTTATAATAGAGAATATCAACATTATGACATGCATGAATAACTTTATACTCCATTCCAATGTCTTTCATAAGGGCATGCAAATCTCGGTACATACGAGGTAAAACATTTGATGGTGGTAACATAAATTCACCTAACAATCTACAACAGAAAAAAATCAATAATACTGGTTAATGTAAACAATATTAATCATACATATTGCATCCAAATGTTATAAATTAAATTATGATCAACATACTAACATTAGGAGCTTTGTCACAGGTGTTTGACAAACCATTCACACATTTAATTTGACCAACAACAATACAATAAAGAGAAGAGACGTTTATGAGCCTTCATAAAGAGGTTGATTTTCCCTCTCAAGTACAGGTATATCATAAGAACCATAATACCGATTTCCATCATCATCCATTCCAACATTATTAAATGTCTCCTGGATGAATCTATTTGTCCCATGTTCTTCAATTGTGTTATCAAAATCATTATCTTCTTCCATCGGATCATTAGCTTGATCATGAATATTCACTCCATGTTCTTGAACATGTGCTTGTATGTGGATAAGATGCCAATGGTTTGAGCAATAGAGGTTAGGGTTTAAGATGGGGTAATTAGGGGTCAAGAATAGGGGTACTTAATGGTTTAAGGGTTTATAAGGGCTCAAGGGCTAATGCCTTAGGGTTTAATAGGTTATTGGCCATCCAAGGGTCAAGTGTACTTAGGAGTTGGTATTCTATATAGAGCAATGATGAGGTTGGGTGAGAGCAAGAAACAAATACAACAAATCAATGTGATCATGAAGCTTTTGCAATTTAACAAGATGTTTAAGATTATGTTGAAAAAATATAGGAACAATCACTCAAAAATCATAAAACATTTTTCATTCCATCACATTTACAAATGCATTCAAATTACAACAATAATATCAATGAATCTACACAATACCAATTAAGTTCAAGCAGGAAAACCTCAAGATAAATACTACAATATTGTTCATAATGCCTTCCATAGGGCAAGATAATGAGAGGAGAAAGGACACAAAATGTATTTTATCCCCATCTCATCTCAAATATTTGATTATGAAAAGTGGAGGGTGGATCTATATTATCTTTTTTAATCATTTTTTAATCAAAAAAATATTTATAAAAAGAATATGTACTTTTAATCTTATATGAAAGGTATTCTCACAATGAAAGTTACTACTAAAATTAGTTGGTGGCTAGATGGGTCTAGGAATGTACAAGAGGAATATAAGTCTTTCTTATTATTTATTGTTTCGTCTTGTGTTTTTCTCTAATTATCCCTTATATACACTTTTATGCCTAATTTCCTATTTTTCACATCATTTCTCCTAAATATCTAGGTCTCATATTCTTTAAGATAGCTTATCAAAATCAAGGCGACAATGTGTTTGTTGATATAACTTATTAGTTGCATTTTATTTTGTAATTTCATCAGATGTTTTCACTTATAAACTTTGAAACCAATAACCTATGCAAGAAAATTAGATAGGATCCCCTTTTTTATTTAGGTGAGTGGTAGGGAACTTACTAAAGACATTTTTCATAGAAAACCCTATTTTACTAAAGCACGGGGTCAATCTCTTCCTCTACACAAAATGGGGTATTCTTTCTTTTTGACTACTTGGTTGATTTGACCAAAATGTCAAAAAATCACTCCTTTGTACTTAGTGGTAAGTGAATATTATAGAATAAAAACATTACGCCTACTTAAAAGGACATTCAAAATGGAATGTTCTACCTTGCATGAGTGATAATAAGTAAGATATATTTGGAAAAACTAACAATTAATGATTTATCAAACATTTTATTAATCTACACATTTCCTAGAACTATTACAACTTTGATATTACTTCAAGTTTTCTGACAATTTACAAAAAATGAGGCCCTTTACTTATCACAAAAAGAGACTTTATATATATAATTCTTCACTCTATATCACTTGGACTTAAAAAGTTCATTGTCACCTAAAACATTTTGAAACACCAAGTGCAAGGCTTGTGTCCCATACTTTTTTCCTTAAAATATGAGAGAGTCTCTTTTATGAGTGAAAAAATTGTGGTTAGGAACATAACATCACTCATAAATTTACGGTGGTATGAGTGGGAGCGAATTCAGGGTGGCAAGAGTGGTAGGGGTTATCCATTTCCCCAACGAACGAAAAAAATTACAATTTTTATGCGGTCTAGGGGAAGCCACCAACCAAGGCGAGTTTTAGGCTCTATGGCATGGAATTAAATGTAATGCCCCTAATAATAATAAAAATAATAATAATAAATAAAATAAAATAATATTAAAATATAAGTAAATAAATAATAAACAATAAAGAAAAGATAATAATAATAAATAATAAAGAAAAGATAATAGTAGTAAATAAATAATAAATAAAGAAGAGAATATGATAATAATAAATAAATAAAATACTAAATAATAAAATCAAGTTCTAAATAACTATATCTAAAGGTAAACTATAAAAATAGTAAGAATAAGTAAATTTAAAAAAAAGAAGTAAAAAGGAATAAAATAAGAAAGAGTTAAATTAAAAGAAATATTAAATTAAGTAAAACTTAAAATAAATAAATAAAAGTTGCAGGTTAACACATGGAAAGTGTGCATGCGGACCTCTTTCCATTTTTTGGTATATTTAATGGACGATGAGGAGGATGAGATTCATCCATTACTTCATCCATTCTCTTGGGAGAAAAGTGTTGTGAGACAAAGGATTCCATGACAGTAGTACATTGATTGAGGGGTCGGGGGTTCCAACTATAGAAATAATATGTGCAGTTGTATCTATGGTTGGATCGAGAGTCGTCCCCAATTTTTTTTTTTGTGATTAGCGAGATTCAAATAGAGTTCAAATCCAGAATCACAAGTAAGGAATATCATCGCTACAAGTTGTATCTACTCATATTTTTCAAAATTCTATGCTAATTAGTTGAATAGGTATGGTTGAATTTAAATTGTGGGATGTTACATATGGTATCAGAGTGAGGTTTCAACTCTATTGCACGTTTAGGTATTCTTTTATGATTGGTTAATATTTTAATTAATATTAAATTATTTTTATTCAATAAATAATTATTTATATTGAGTGGGTGTTTCTTTTTATTCTTCATGCACGTTGCATGAATATGCATTTATTTATGGAGTAAAAAATTTTAAGCTAAAATTCCATGCACATTTCATAGCGAAATTATTATATGTACTATAAGAATGATAAAAGAAACTAATGATAATAGTTGTATTATAGAAAACCATGGTTTCCTCTCTTAGATAAAGCAACATCAATTGTTGTCAAATTGGATGTCTATATCTTGTAACTTTAATAAAGATACAGAAAACAAGTATATTGAGAAATCTAAGTTACCATGCATGAATAGAAAAAATAAAATTAGGTAAATTTTCTTCAATCTTAAATTACAAAAATTCAATTTTCAAACAAATTCAAATAAAAAGGGATTCAAAAAGATACATTTTTCATTCTTAATTTACCAGAATTCAATTTTCAAACAAATAGAATGATGATGGTAGGCAAAGATTGGAATTATTTTAATTCAATTTTCAAATATATAAATTCCAAAATTGGAAGTTCTCCTACAAAAATATAATTGAATGATACATCAGAAAAACATCAACTCTGTTGTGAAACAAGGCACTGGAAAAGGCCAAAAGATGTGTGGGAGGAAAGAGTATGTATTTTTTGTTCTTCCAGAAAAGTGGAAAGAGAAAATCATTTCATTTTACAATGTCAGGTCTTCAAAGACAATAGGAAAAATTATGCAGATATGTTGGCAGCTAGTTCTTGGGATAATCTATTTAGTGAGGGGTTTTTCGAGACGCTGGGAGAATTTATTGTGAGGCTTCACAAAAAAAGGGTCGAATACATCAAGCAAATGCAGAAGCAATCTGTCCCGTACGCTATCTTTAGACTCGTGGACGTAAGAATAATTTTCTTTCTTTCTTTCTTTCAACAGTCACATAAGTAGTGCATGCATAAGTTTTTTTATATATTAATTATTTTTTGAAACACGTGTCACTTTGCCCATTTACCTTTTTTGGTCAAGTAAGAATGGAGCCTTCTATTAATCGAACTATTACATTACATATGTTACACATCTATGCAAGTGCAGAGACCAAAACAAGAACTAGCCTGTTGTGGGAATGCCAACAACAGGAAACAAACCAAATCCCCCGGACTTTCAAAACCTATTAAATAGGAAGGAGTGTTAAACTCCCAAGGGCTCTCTGTCATCCACAGATAACTGAACGGCATCTGCTAAGCTCTAGACCATTGCTCCAGACCCGACGGTAACACAAACCTCAGTTAAAAAGTTTGAAGTCTGCCCTTCTGAAAAAATGTCAACTCTTCTACGTCATTGATCTTTTCAAGATCCAATGGTCCCATCACTTCCCGACTTCAAAACTTGCCCTCTTCTATCAACCGTCGATCTTGGTCCACCAGATCTAACAGCTCACACATTTTTCGCATGGTTAACTTGCGCACCCCAAATCCGTCTGAAAAGTGGTTTCCCTCTCTCACCTCGCTGCTACGTGTCACTGTGTGAGTGGAATCGAAGCCAAAGCAGAATTACCTCTTACTGCCTTTCCTCCGCCCGAAATCCACTCATGGGTTTCTCCAACCCGCTACTACCAACCCTGACCCGACGAAAACATAAACCATAGTTCTCAACAAAGTTTGAAATCCGCCCCACTAAAGAAACATCGGCTCTTCTCCACCGTTGATCTATTCAAGATCCAACAGTCAGAACACTTCCTGACTTCGAGACTTGCTCCTCATTTGTCAACTTTCGATCTCGCTCCCCCAAATCTAACGGCTCACATGGATTTCGCACGGTGAACTTGCGCACTCCAAGTCCGCCCAGAAAAAGTGGTTTCCCTCTCTCACCTCGCTGCTACTTGTCACTATGTGAGTGGAATCGGAGCCAACAGGGAAATACCGTTTACGACCTTTCCTCCGCTCGAAATCCACTTGTGGTTTTCTCCAACCCACTTTTGCTCATTAACTGTTGGGTAACTTCCTCACCCGAACACCATAGATCTATCTCAACCAAGATCTATCGGTCTAGAATCAGTCCTCATGCCACTGCATCCTTAGTCTTCCTTTGCTGATCTCAACCATCCGCTCAAATCCAATGGAATACTAATGCCAATACAATCTGCGGACTGCTGCCAAACAACAAGAAAATAGTTTAGGCTTCCCTATCCTCCCGCCTGTCTCCTAAGCCTCTTCAATCCATCCTATCAATCCATCAATCCCTATCTTTGGCAGCCTGACAGAGAAAATCCTCTAACAATTTTCCTGGGGGTAACAACTCCCAAATGTGCCAAGTGTCCCTTTCCTTATTAATCACTCCTTCATTTGCTAGATGACCAGCTAAGATGTTAGCTTTTCTTTTCACATGGAAAAAGCTTACAGATTTTAAGGTTTGCAGGTGGGTATAGATACGGTGAAAGACCTGCGATAGCCTCCAATGTTTCGACACTTTATCTGGTGATGTACCATTGCATATTTTCTTGGCCGCTTTAATAATCAATTCTGAATCTGCTTCAATGATGACATTGTGTGAGTTTGAATCCATCAAGATTTCCAAGCATTTCTCTAAGGCCATGAGTTCCACCATGTTATTAGTAGCCTTCCCCAAGTGGCCATGAAAGATCTCCTTTATTTGACCCTGTTCATCTCTTATAACACCCCCAAAACCAGCTAATCTTGGGTTGCCTTAGATGCTTCATCTATATTGACCTTTAAGAAACCATGTGAAGGAGGCTTCCAAATATTTATATCTGCAATTGTTTGGCCCACACCCTTGATTATGCTTCGTGGGACTATAGACTGGAGACCCAAACACAGTAGAATACACACATCTTGGGGCAGAGGAGGGTCCTTAGAAATTTTCCTCAAAAAGCTTCTGACTGTGTCTTTGAGCTACCTTAAAATTTGGTCAATTATGTGCCAGGGCTTGCTTGCTTTGTTCTTGAAGATCCTACTATTTTGTTCTTTCCAAACATCCCAGATGACAAAGCCTGGAACCAGAGTCCAGGCTTTATTAATGATTTCATTCCCTGAGAAGTTTTTCCTCCAATTCTTCAAAGTGTTGGAGATGCTGAGTCTATCCCTATTAGTGTGCCTAAACATTGAGGCCAGCCATTCCCACACGGTAGAGGTGAAAGGGAAGAGGTTGAGAAGGTGATCCATCGTCTCCTCTTGTGAGCCACAAAGGTAACATTTGGATGGTCCAGTGAAGCCTTTTTTTAGGAGATTCTCCCAAGTTAAAATTTTCCTTTGATGAACTAGCCAAATAAATAACTTTATTTTCATCTAGTGGGGGCTCTGCCAAATATTCTTCCAAACTTAATAAGGGTTTAGGTAGTTAAATCTTGTTACTACCTATTTAGCTTCTTTGAGGTTAAATTTTCCTTCGGTGTTCTGTCCCCATCTTAGTTGGTCAGGCAAGGAGGATACCAGAATCCTCCTATGCTCTAGATCTTGAGTAAGAGAGTTTGCCTGAGCTTTCAGAGGGCTCTCTTCACTGTGGCCTAAATCCTTCCAAATTCTCCATTTTCCATTGTTCCTTACCTGGTCCCAGAAGTCATTTACCATAAGTAGACCTTTGTTGTCTGTGTCATTCTTGAGAGCTACTAATTCATCCTTATACAAGTTGGGTTCCTATTGCCAGTTATCCTCCCAAAATTGTGCTAGGTTCCTAGCTCGAATCTCCCAGAAACTATGTTGCTGAACAATACCTTTATTCTCCCAGGCAAGGTTCCAAATGTGGGAGCCCTTAATATGTCTTGAAATTCTAATGTGATCCTTCTCCTGCAAATTCTTGGCATATTTTTGTTTCCAAATCTTAGCCCAGAGAGTTTTCGATTCCTTGATCCACCTCCACCAGAGTTTAGCTCTCGAAACTCTACTAAGGGTTTTAGGATCATGAAGCCCCAAGCCACCATGGCTCTTTGGTTTGCAGATCTTGTCCCAGGCTAATAAAGCCCATTTCTTTTTCTCTTCTCTTCTACCCCATAGAAAATCCCTTTGCATGCTCCTGATCTATTGCTTAATTCCTTTAGGAGCAGGAAGAGTTGAGAACATGAACATGGGAATTACCTACAGGATAGCCTGTGTGAGCACAAGGCACCCCGTGAAATTTAAAGACCCACATGTCCATTTTCTGATCTTGTCCTGAAGTTTATTTATTATTGGCTCCCACACTTCCTTGCTTAGAGGTTTATCTGTGAGAGGTATGCCCAGATACTTGGAAGGTAGCTGGTCCCTTTGAAACCCAAGAATTCTAGTGATGTTTCTCTGAATAGCAATGTCAATGTTAAAGAAAAAACTTTTTATTTGTTGATTCTTACCTCTGTGTCAGCTGCCATAGCAAAGTCATTTAAGATATGTTTGATCGTTCTGGCTTCCCTAACTGTGGGTATGCCCTGCAACATTGTGTCATCCACAAATTGTTGATGAGTGTTTTTCGCTCCATCCAAGGTGAGTTTGATACCCTGGATTCTTCCTTCAACATTTGCCATTTTAATTGCTCTGCCTAGCCCTTCCATCATGAGAACAAAGAGGAAGGGTGAGAGCGGATCCCCTTGTCTAAGACCTCTGGAGGGTGTGAAGAGTCTTGAAGGAGCACCATTAAGTAGGATGGAAAAACTAGTCATGGTAACTAGTGCCATAACCCATCTTATCCAGTTTTGGTCGAAGCCATAGGCTCTTAGAACTGCCCTTATATAAGACCAACTTAGCTTGTCATAAGCTTTCGCTAGGTCCAACTGAATGATCATACCAGCTTGTTTGTTGCTTTTGAGAGAGTGTACCACCTCATGAGCTTGGATGATGTTATTGAGGATTTGTCTTCCTTCCACATAGCCCATTTGCTCCTCTGAGATGAGAGCTGGTAAAAGGGGCTTGAGTCTATTGGCAATCACCTTGGAAATAATTTTATACACCACATTACATAAATCTATGGGTCTGAAACAATCTAGAGTCATGGCTTTTTCCTGTTTTGGGATCAAAGCTATGAGGGAAGCATTAAAAGCCTTTAGAACCTTTTTGGATATTCTTGAGTCTTCCACCACCTCAAGGATATCCTATTTGACTGTTTTCTAGTAGGCTTTGAAGAAGTCTACATTGAACCCATTCGAGCCTGGAGCTTTTCCATTTTGCATTTCATTGATCACTGACCTCCTCTTCCGACATTGGATTGTTAACATTGTGGTTGTCCTCTCTAGTAACCAGCTGAGGGATAGACGGAGTGAAATGGTTGATGAAACTGGATCTATCCTCCAGAGGCTCCTTTGCTATACTGAGGAAATGTTGTACAAGGACAGATTCCATGTCTTTGTGAGAGATGAGTTCTCTCCCTTGAGAATCTTTGAGCTTTGTGATTCTGTTGTGTGCCCTATGATCCATGGTGGATTTATGAAAGAACTTCATGCTTCTTTCTCCCTCTCTAATCCACTATATCCTTGATTTCTGTCTCCAAAAAATCTCCTCTTGCAAGTGCCAACCTTCCCATTCTTCCTGCAAAGAATCAACTAGCTTTTTTCGCTCCTCGGTAAAGCCATTTGTGATGCTGATCTGATTGATCTCCTGGAGTTTCTGCTCATCTTCTCTTTTGGCTTTGAAGATATTGAAAAATTCCTTTTTGTTCCAATCTTTAAGCCTGGATTTGATATGCTTAAGTTTTTGTTGGAGCAAGAACATTTTAGTGCCTTGAATGTTCAAATCCTCTCTCCACCATTTGTCAATATTATTGGTGAATTCAGGGTGAGAGAGCCAGGCATTTTCAAACCTGAAAGGTCTGTTTCTTGGTGTACCCATAAAAGTGGCTTCCAAATGTACAGGCCAATGGTCCGAACCTCCAAAGGGAATAATAGAAGCTGTCATGGCAAGGCCTGAGAGAAAGAGGTCCTCTGAAATAATGAATCTATATAGTTTAGAGGCGACTTGTAAAGTCCCTCCCCTCTTTTTGTTCCAGGTGAAGTTCCTATTTATTATTTCAGTGACCACTAACCCCATGCTCATTATGAAGTTCTAGAAGGCCATGGAGTCTCTGCCTAGATGTCCGATACCGCCTTTTTTCTCTGTAAGAGATCTTATCATATTGAAATCTCCTGCAACAATCCAGGGCATATTAGGGTGTCTTGCTCTTAGTTCCTCAAGGGAGGTGAGAAGCTTGAGTTTTTCTTCATGCTTTTGAGGTCCATAGACATTTGTGATCATGTATATCTCATCACCTAAAGGTTGATATACCAAAGAAAGATAGTTTCTAGATGCCTCAGCATCCAGGATTCCAAATTTCTGGGGATCCCACAGTGCGAGAATCCCCTCCATTGAGTTTTTGCTTTAACCTCTAGATACTCATACTTTATTAGCCATTTATTATGAATTTATCTAATCTTATCCATCGAACATTTTGTCTCCTGAATAAAAACCATATCTAGTTTTTCTTATTTTATTCTATTACTGAGATTTCTTTGTTTCCTTCTATTTCCTATGCCTCTAATATTTGAGGTTGTCAGCTTCATTAAGAAAGGTTTGTAAAGGAGTAACTGGTGAGATCTTCCATCTTACTTGAGTTAATCAATAGTTTCCCACATTCGTTCAACAACTCCTTCTGTCTTTTTATTCCTCTTTTCCTACCTGGGTTCTTTGGAGATTGTGCCTGTGTCTCCTCCATCATTTTGACCCCTCTATGCTCCTGGCTTTCATGATTTCTTTTGACTCTAGATCCCTTTGATTGTGATCTCCATAGTTAGAGCTGTTGAACCCTATCGTATTCCCTTTTTGGCAGGGAGTCCACTCCTTTGGTCGTCCCTTGTTCCAGAAATTTCTCTAGATCTAGATTTTCCCTATCTAGAATCTCCTGCAGTTCATGGTCCTCCGTTCCTACCTCACTTGGAGTCATCTCATGGTCCCTATTTATCTCCATAATGCTTGGCAGATCATCCTTTTGCTGGCTATTTTCTATGATGTCTTCCATGCTATCATCCCTTTCCTTCTCAGTGATAATGTTTTCCATTTCTTAGTTTGTTTCTTTGTTTCATTATTCTTCTTCTAGGATCTTAAAGCTATTATGGCTCGGTTGTATTTCCTAATTGATCTTCTTTTGTGACCAATTTCCGCCTTTCCCTTTGCCCCCAACCTTGGTAAAACCCTCGAGATTTCTATCCATAGTGGTTTTCACATTTATCTCCATGTTGTTTGTTGTGCAGTCTCTATATAGAGGCCCATGCTCATGGCATTTGTGGCACCTAAATGGGATGTGCTCATAGTCCACCGTCTGCACCCATTCTTCATCATATACTTCTAAATTATCGCATCCGGAAGTGCTCCAGATAAGTCCATTTCCACACATATCCGGGTGAAGGAGGTGTATTTTCCTTTCAGAGTTGCATATGAGATCTTCAGAAAATGCCCCAATTTGTTGCCTATTTTTTTCAGAGATTCCGGTAGCCAATAATCCAGAGGAAGGGAGTATAGTTTGATCCATACCGGTACCGATGTGAATGTCTCACATTTCGGGACAAAGTTCATCATCCATGGCCGCATGTAGAGGCCTGCAGCAACATAGAAATATGGTCCTCCTTCGAACACTCTGTCTTTATCCTCTAGGCTTGTGAGTACTACTGTGAAGAAGCCCTTAGATCCCATATGAAGGTGTATTTCCCACTTTGGCTTCAAGTGGCTACGTATCCATACATGCAACACCCTCTCTATCAGCCATATCCCCATGAATTTGCATATGACCGCATATTCCATCATATGATCCCTATGCGCTTGTAGCGCTGGGTCGCTTAAGATGACCCAAGGAATGATGTTCGACTTGGGTTTGCAGACCCCAGTTGTCCTTATGGAAGTAGGTTTTTGACTACTACCC
The DNA here is from genome assembly GCA_031772625.1 of Pinus tabuliformis. Taxonomy (NCBI): domain Eukaryota; kingdom Viridiplantae; phylum Streptophyta; class Pinopsida; order Pinales; family Pinaceae; genus Pinus; species Pinus tabuliformis. The sequence continues at coordinate 932,461,731 of CM062808.1, forward strand.
CCTTTCTCCTTCTCCTTACTAGCTTCCTGCTAATCCCCTTCCTGTTCATGAGGTTTGTTTCTTCCCAATATTTCTGTGTTACTTACCTTTGTTGCCTTCTTTAGAGGTTTCTTGAAATGCTGCTTTCCCACATCCTTGCTTCTATCCATAACTACTTGACTATAGGAGGGAGCAACACTCCCCCTTGTGCGTTCCGCCATGGTGCTCAACGTCAAAACCCTAACACCAACCTGGATCAAGTTGCAGAGCTTCTCACTTGAGTGCTTCATTTCTTGCTAACTTTCATTAAAAACTCACTTTGCCCATATTCAATAAATAAACAATTTTACAATAATCCAATATTATATAAAGTGAAAAATATATAAATAAACATTATGTAGAGTTAGAAACATATTTATGGTTTAGTATTTTGGATTTAATTATTTCATTTATACTTAACGTATTTTTTAAAAAATCTTTTTCTAGATTTTTTTTCCATTTTTTATTATTATTTATTTCATAAAGTTTCTTTTGAATATGCATGTTAAAAGTGTAACTTTAAGAATGAAACCGAAGCACATAACTTACATGAAGGACCAAAGTGACTACAGAATAAAATTTCTATGATTTATTAATTTTTCTAATATAATTTAAGGAAAAACAAAAAAAACTCAGGCTATAACTACTCAACCACATGCAAAAGCTTCGTAGCCCTGCAATACTTGCATGAGTAGCCATTGGTTTAAAAAAGAGAAGAGTGAGTTGCATACTTTACCCATTAACCTAGTTTATAATTTGAAACCCTTACTATCATGTTGAAACCATTAATTTGAAACGTTATTAAATATTTAATTAATTTAATATATATTATATATTAAAAAATAAGTGTGTTGTTAATCTATTTAATTAGGAATGAAGTTTTTGAATGTATGTAAATCTATGTGAGTTAATTGGAAATTACATTTAAAAAAAAAAACAAAAATTATGAGTAGATATAATTTTGTATTATATTTTTCCAGGTAGAAAATATTTTTTTATTTAATTAAATTACGAGAATAATAAGGTTATTTTTGAATGTATATATTAACTAAACTTAAATTAAAAGTAATAAATATATATATTTTTAAAATAAAATACAACCACTTTTAGTAAATATTTTGTTCAGATAGGAAGATTAAAAGATGAGCATATTAATATTGTATTGAAACAATATAATGAAGTGAAAATAGATGCTATATGTAGATACAAATTGTTAATGAGTGTATAGAGTACTGAGTTAAAGTTAGTTATGTTATTAATTTGTAAGATATAAAGAATTTTTGAATTTAGGCTTCTGTGATCCATATCAAGTTTGAGAGAGAATTCTTCGGCGAAAATCACATTAGGATGCTTATGTCGACGCGTTTCGAACCAACCAGTGTGGTTCATCGTCAAGACAAGTTGAATGAACAGATCTCACTTTGCATATTAAATAGCCAGAACAGAATATCCAACGACTATATTTCATAACCAGGTAACGACTATCAACTAAATTTGACTGGGGAACAATTAGTTTGACTAGGGAGATAACCTTTATTTAATTAAATAAGTTAAATTCGGAAGGTTATATTTTTATTAAAGTAAATGGACCATTTTATAATTATAAATATAATTTAAAATAATAAAAAAAACTAAATTATAAAATAAGTTAATAAAGAAATTATTAAATTAATTAATTTAAAATTAATAGTTAGTTGACAAGGTAATCATATATATAAATAATAGAGTAATTAGTAGTTTGTTGCAAAAGTTATTAAATAAATATTAAAGTAAAATAGTCAGTTATATTTTTATTCAAATATAAGTTAAAGGGACTATACTTATATTTATATATATTTAATAACCTTTATATATAACTATTAATTTAAAATAAATTTATTTTATAGTTAATTTAGTTTAAAATATTAATTTATTATTAAAATTATTATTTAATAATTTTAATAAATTAAAAATTTATGAGAACATTCTTGTCAGTTTGATCATTTATAACCTTTGTAAATAGCTATTAATTTATTTTATAATTAATTTAGTTTAAAATATATAAAAATATAAGTATAGTCCCTTTAACTTATATTTGAATAAAAGTATAACTGACTATTTTACTCTAATATTTATTTAATAATTTTTGCAACAAACTACTAATTACTCTATTATTTATATATATATATGATTACCTTGTCAACTAACTATTAATTTTAAATTAATTAATTTAATAATTTCTTTATTAACTTATTTTATAATTTAGTTTTTTTTATTATTTTGAATTATATTTATAATTATTAAATGGTCCATTTACTTTAATAAGAATATAACCTTCCAAATTTAACGTATTTAATTAAATAAAGGTTATCCCCCTAGTCAAACTAACTGTTCCCCGGTCAAATTTAGTTGTTGCCATCATAGCCGTTACCTGGTTATGAAATATAGCCGTTGGATATTCTGCTCTGGCTATTTAATATGCAAAGCGAGATCTGTTCATTCAACTTGTCCTGACGATGAACCACACTGGTTGGTTCGAAACGCGTCGACATGAGCATCCTAATGTGATTTTCGTCGAAGAATTCTCTCTCATAAAGAATTTTTTTCAATGAATGTGCTAATTAAAGAGGTGTTGACGGTGCTGGACCCACCAACATGCTAAGGGGATCTCCCTGGTAAGAAGACCCAATTAGACCTTAGACTGTTTGGTGTAGGAGTCCCGGCAGTGGGTCGTAAGGTAATGCCTTGACTTCGATGTCGCACAGAGGCAAGTAAGATAACCCTGTCAGTAGAAAGGGTGTGACTACTGCAGTGAGTCAAGGAAGGTGAATGAAAGGTTCTAACATAATGTGGGTGGGATGAGTGCACCCTTTGAAAACCTACATCAGTACTTAGTTGGGATGGGAACACATGAGCGAAGATGCATCACAAGTTGGAAAGTAGAGCAGTCGACAATCCAAAGTGATGGTTAAACCAACAACACTTTTGCAACAAGATTCATATCATTACATATGAATAAGTTCATACACAAATACGTAAGTTAAACAACATATATCATTAAGGAAACCGGAACAGTCCAACTACAATAACAGCATATGCATGAAAATGTGTTGGCTCTTATTATATAAAGAAGTGTAAGTTCCAATCATATAATACATCCATGTAAACTTGCTAGACCCATTAGTGGAATGTTATAGCCACATCTGCTTGCTCCTCCAAAGAGATGAACTATCTCCATGCAGTGGAGAAGCCAAGGCACATTACAACATTGTCCAAGCTTTCTTCAAGATAGTCTTAATAGAACCATGGCTGACCAAAAGCCTATACAATGGGTTATGAGGGACTATTTATAGAAAAGGGTGGGGTGACCCTTAACATTTAAATTTGTGATCTTTCAACTACCCTCATGACTCTTCACCTACTCTATGACTGTTACATCCACTATTGACACTTGACTTACACTTGACATGACTTAACATTACAATGCGCATGTACCCATGTGAACAATGGCTTGAACAAGCCAAACTAGACATCACTCTGACTTAGACAACTATAGAAGCCCAATTGCTCAACATCTTCATGTTGATCAATACTAACATATTGATGCCAAGATTTGTAGTCCTTAATAGTGTCTGTGTGTTCCGTTGTGACATCTTTCTGAAACCTAAACCTTGCCTCCATAGCATTCGGGTACACTGCTCAGGACCCTCTATCCAATTTGTCTGAAAGCATGTGCACGGTTGTATTCAATGTGGCTAGACTAGCAACATACTTGCGCGTGATGTCTACATTGATAGACAAGTCTGGGATGGTGGTGATGCGCATCAACTCGTTGAAGTATGAGTCAAGCTCCTGTCGGACCTGCGTCTTTGTTTTCACCTGGGTGAGAGTCCCAAGTGATGGGATTGCATGTGAATGCACCACAACATCCATGCTCTTGAATAATCACACATGGGAAGCCTGTATGCTAGTGATGAGTTGCGGTAGGTCCTCATAGTTCCGGATCTGACTCCAAATATGTGTTTGCAGCTCAACTGCATTCGCCCTCATCATATTTGGAAAGTGTAGTGGGGCTCCCTTGTACTTCATTGTCCATGATTGCATGTTATCAACAACATCATGTATGTTCTTCAAGATGCATGCTCTTCTTGCACATCATTGTTGCCATCCGTGGAGATGGACGACTGCTTGGTGCACGGTACCAAACATGGAGTACAATGCTCGCATAATTGTATCAAGGGACAATACTTTGTCCAATATTGCCTTATTCAGTTTAGCTTGGGCAGACATTGTCACTAAGTCTCCTCCCTACTTGTCCACACGTAGTTCCTTCGCCACTCACTCATTCTCAATTACAAGGAAACAAACACTTGAGCTAGTGGCTTTGACATACACTCTAGTTGCACCGGACAATTTATCTAGATGCTTGTGCACATCAGTCACGATCGCTTGTTCTTCAACTTGCATAGGGGATGTTTGGTCCTTCAGAGTCGGTACTCTCTAAGACTGCATAGCTCTATGATGAGATTCATTAAAGGAGATGTTGTGCATCTCCTCTTTCGACTGACCTCCAAGGATCTCAGTGCCTCCTTGGTCATTTGAGACTTGCTCATCATCTGGATGCATTGAAGTAGGTGAGTCAACCTCTTTGTGGTGAGGCATCAGGTTGGTGTCTTGTTCCAACTCCTACTGCTCCATGTCTGCATCCAACTGTTCAAGTGAATGTTATATCTCATGAGCAAAGTCTTGCCCCTGTGATGGTTCACCCTATTTTCCTGATGCCAGCTCTTCAAATGAATCAACTACTTACACGGACACTAATTCATCTGTCTTTACATGATGCACCCCTGTTGTATCTGTTGCTGTTGCGCTTCCTTCTCCTGTTGGCATAGCTCTTGTTCTTTCTGGAGTTGCTCCCTTAGCCCATGCAACTCCTTCTCTACTTCTTCCATTCTCTTCTTATCCCTCTGCCTTTGCGCGATGTGCTTGTCGCATTGCTGCCTCTTTGCTTGAATAGCCATAACTACTTGTTCTATAAGTGGATTTGCTCGAAACTTGCAGCTTTGCTCCTCCTCCATGTGATCGAAAATATTCCTCTTCCCTTTGTAGCACATAGGTATGCTTGGATATGATGCTTCTACTGTTGCTGCTACTGCTGGTGCTCTCTTTGATGTTGCTTCATGTTGCTTCTCTACCCACTCCACGGCGAAGCCGACCTATTCATTAGGCCTGGAAGAATTATAGCAACACCTCCATGAGTCTTACTTGTCCCAATAAAATTCCCCATGGATCCATTTGAATTGAACTCTCGTGCAATGATCCTTCACAATGCAATGTGGTTCATATGGATTACAACTTCAGAGGTTGAATAGGTACTTCTGTTGGAAAAAATTGAGGGGGGGGGGGGGGGTTAATCAATATTCCTTAGCAATTATCACTTTTAAATCTTTTCAGAGAATTAGTTAATCTTCAATTATTATTAACGTTTATGCAATAATAACAGTAAATAAAAGAACCAAGGAGGCACAAATATTTTAGGTGGAAAACCCCAACCAGGTCAAAAACCACCAAACGCTTTTCTAATAATTCTTTAATCTTCAACTCCAATTGAAAAGAAAGCTCCAACTTCCTAGAATATAGAAAAGCATTCTTCTCCAGCACCCACTGGATGGACGCTCCAATGCCTGAGATTCTTCAGTAGTTAACTAAACGGATGCCCCAACACCCAATGAGCTACAACTCACCCTACCACCACCCTACCACCCTGAAGTTTTCACAGGCTTGAACCTGTTGGTAACTTCATGCACCTTCCTAGCACCACCCTACCACCCTATAGAAGAATAAAAGAAGAATGGACTCCCGTACCAGGGAAAATGGTCCATTTTACAATGATATAGGATGATGTAGAAGAAGAAGACACAGTAGACCACAACCCCAACTATGACACAACCACCTAATGATGATCATATACCTCCCGACACTGCCTCTTCAACACTTGGCAGATAGACACTTGTACAAATTTTACAAATATGCTTTTACAATGACTTTGTACAATGATACTTTTACAATTTCTGTATGTAGTGCTTCCCACTTGAAGAATTCATATGGTGAACTTCTTGCTGTTGCTTTTCACCTTGATTGTTGCTCTTGTCATGCTACCCTTCCTCACTCTTCAAAACATTACATTATGCATTGAGTCTTTGCTTTATGAATATATAGTACCGAGAAAAAATCTTCAAGGAAATACCCATGACATGATAATAGAAAAACATAACTCATCCTGTAGAGCATATGTCAGTGCTAAACAAAAACAACAAACTAGAATAAAAATAACCTAGTGCAATTAAGAAATGAACATGTATATATAGAATATACTTACATGTAGCTTACCTCTGCTGCATCATTTTGCTGCACCTTGCTCTTTGCTGCCCTAGAAAGTCTAGTCCTTTGCACCCCTTGACAACACATGATCTAGTTTTTCTTGCCTTCTAGGAGCATGGTATTTAAACTAATGTATCTCTACAATTTAAAATCCCCAACATGTGATCTTCGGTCCTATAGAAGCCCTTTGAGTCTTATTTCCAATGCCATAGGTCTAACCCGATTTGGACTCTTCAAGAAAAAGTTATGCCCAATTTCTCACAATGACCTAATTATGGACTAGTTCAGTAGAGCGAACTTGTACGATTTGCCACGTGTCATTATTTCCTCCTTTGGCTCTAAAATTACTACACAGAAAACTATTGTTTGTGTACTATCTGTCACTTTTTACAGAATTTGAATCCTCTTCTCAGAAATAGAGTTATCACGATTTTCCCAAGGTCACTTTGAGACGAAATTCGGTAGCCTGCCAAAACCCTAACTTCCACAGATCATATCTCCGAAAATATAGCGAACCAAGATCTGAAATTCGGTCATGACATTCATTAAGATTTTGAATCAAATGGGTTTTAATTTCCGAATCTAAGATGTCGCATAAATGAAGTTATAGAGAAAATCCCACGATCACTCCATTTGGAGGATATATGAGATTTCTTTTTACAGGGTTGAGAGGGGCTTCTATAGAGAATGTTGGAGGGATTTTAGAAGCTTAAAAAATTATTAATTATTGGCTATTCAATGACCAAAACCAATTATGAGTGCCATGCCACAGCCCCATAGGGTTTTAACCCACTAACTTCAAACATGAATATCTCTCAAACCATGAAGAATTACTTGGCATGCCATATATCAACGGAAACATCTCGATGAGTAGAATCCATCTAGAAGATCCTTTACTCAAAATAGAGTAATTTGTCAAGTCAAAATTCCCTTGCAAGATCAGGGTAGCCCCTGGTGCTTCTTGGGTTGACATCAATGACAACCTTAGATCATCTTTAGATCAACCACTTCTTCATCTATTCTACTTCGACATCCGCTTGCTTGATACTCTAGATCTCATATAACCCAATCCACAATGGAAGAGTGGGCCAAGGTGCCTTCTTCTTTTGCTACAGTCTAGCTGATGTGATATGCTACTTCTTGTATGACAAGTATGTCCAAGGTAAACTTTGGTAGAACTTGTGGAGGCTTCTCCGCACTGAACATTCGGATGAAAGTGCCGGACATTGAGGCATACCAATCTGTAATGCCTAACAATGCCTCCATCGCTTCCTCTGGCACACAGGGTAGATCTTGTTCAAATATCATCTTGTACATTGGGGTGACAAAATGGTTGGACAACCGTATGATTACTCCTTTGAAGCTGCATTCAGGCAACAACTTGAAATATGTGTTCAAACCAGTCTTTGCTGGTGACCATGCCCACTCCAAGGCCAGAGAACTCATGTCGGGCATAGACTGCATCTAGGATGTAGGCGGACATGTAAATCTCTGCATGCATACCTTCAGGTGACTGTTTATTCTTTGTGACTTGTTCCTTCAGCTGATGAGCCATTATCCCAGACCAGTTGCATGGTTTTCCTTCTCTATCCAGTAGGTCCAATGCAATCACCAAGTATTGGTACACCTTCCTCAATATCTTCATCTTGTAGCTCTGGTTGGGTGTCATCCTGAAATGAGCTAGATCCTTTACCCAATCCTTCAAAATGTCTCTGGAGTTAGCTCTCCTATTGGGCAAGATGAATGGAGGAGTCATGACAGTCACAGGCTCCAACATCTGATACATCTCATCATAATCTCGTGCCTAGAAGGTTACAAGCTTCGTCCTACTTACACTGCTTAAGGTCATCGTCTCGGGGTTAGTGTGAGAGACGATCCAGTGAATCATGTCCATGCATGGGAATGCGGGGTATCTGCATGCAATCTAGTACAAGCTGGACTTGTGAATGTTCACGTACACTTGATGGTCTTCGAGGTCTTCCCCAAAATTGCCTGAGAATGTTTCATTAACCTCTTGCCACTTCAGTTTGATGTCCTTGTTTAGATACAACGTCATGTCTTCATAGATCGACAGGATAGAGGACATCTGCTCAGCTGATGCTCCAACTACAATACCATTAGTGTCTTGAGATCCTATTCTCTTGGAAGCCATTGAGACAAATGAACACCTGAAAGATCTGGAGACAAGAAACATGCATTGCAAGAAATATGTCAATGAAAACAAAGAAAATCCAGGGAAGTACACAACACATGCCAGGGAAACTAATGAGCAAGATTGCGCAAATTTTACTGGGAGGTTGGATGATTGGCTACCAGAACTACGCAAAAGGCAGTCTGGGCTATCTGGGATCTGTGAAATGTGCAATCCAGTCAGGCTGATGGCTACTGGGATTGTGCAATGGATAATTCCAGCTGGGAAGGACTACTGGCCCAAGGACATATTTGCACAATTTCTTGGGCCAAGCAACCACTGTCCTCCAGAAATGTGCAAAACAGTCTTGGAGGCTAGTGCTAGGTAGGAATGTGCATTTTTGGAGAGGAAGGTGAGCCTTCCTTCCCCATATTACGCAATGCAGCCTAGGTGTAGGCAGAGTCTGGGCCAAGGATGGCCTGACTTGCCGATGGGAACCTGAAAGGAAATAAGACAGAATGCATGCCGACACTAAGTGATAACAGAAGTGATTAATAGTGCATGAAAAACATGAATGAAATATTTAGCAAACAGATCAACATGCATGTGGGTGAGGCAGTTTTCCGGTTGGGCGAACGTCCGTGCAAAACATTTTAATGCACGCGACATCAGTGAGATAGAAATAAAAACTGAAACAAAGCTAGGACATGCTATTGTACATGTAAACGACAAAAAGCATTCAAAGAAATCAAGAAAACAACACTCACACAAGCGAATACACAAAAAGAGACAGAAATGTTGAAAAAGATAAGTTGAGGCATCTTACCCGTGAATAGCTGAGCCAGATGTGTCGAAGAGTCCTGGATGTGCAGTGGGATGTAAAAGCTCCAATATCGATGTGAATGAATGAGCTCTGATGCATCGAATAAATAATTTTGGTCTCATGATGCGCATGCCACAAATCTAGGAAAAAGAGAGACTTGGAGGGAAACTTCCAAAACAAATTTGGATGTAACCACTGGCTACTAAAAATAGCTTCCTAAATCAAGGGATGCCTTTTTGATGTACCTATTGCTATTTCAGGAAGAGAAATTCATGCATTCATGTAAGTCAAGTTTCCTTGGTCCCGGGTGGAACTGGTCAACCAGACTGATCATGCATGCAGTTGCTCAACTGCTTGAGAAAAATGCGCATTCCTGGCTAGGAGCTAGGCTGACTGCCCAGGAGGATTGCATAATTTCTGGGCAGAGCAGCTGACTGCTACCCAGATTTGTGCAAATCCTGGGTTGAGAATCCCTGCTAGGGAAATTTACGCAAGTCCTGCTAGGAGTGTTGACTAGAAAGATTGCGCAATCTTGGAGCCTAGCAGGATGCCTAAGAGGATTGTGCAATTTTTGGAAGGAAGGTTGGTTTCCCTCCAAAAATGTGCATTTTTCAAGGGGAAGCTACTCAGCCTGCAGCTGGACCAAGTCTGGGTGAACAACGTGTGAAGGGAATGGATCGAACTATGCTCGAAAGGCTTCCTTTGTGCATGAAAAACACTGAAGCTTGTGTACTTGAGGAACCAAGACAAAGTGGTGTGCATGGTTGGTAGGGAGGCTCCAAAACAAGCTAAGGTAAAATTTTGGAGGGTTGTTGTAGTGACTACAACAAGAGGAAATCCTTTAAACAAGAAAAAAAATGATCTTAAGGGTCTTAACATATAAGTGTGTATGATATAATGATACATGAGCATTAAGGCTCAAGTCATATATGGACAAGATTTATGTGTTTTGCTTGACCATTAACTATTTTTTGTTGGCATTGATGTTAGCCCAAGTGATGATTTCACCGGATGTGGATACTACTCATCATAATGTTCCTTATGTTCTTTTAAACTGTGTTATGAACCAGATAAGATTGCATAAGTTTCATTAGATAGATACTTTTGTGAAATGCCTAAATCATGTCTTATTATTAAAATTTTATTAATATCTCTATATTATACACTATGATTTCAATATGGTGTCAATTAATGGCCAGGTCAACACAGGACTATTCAAGTATAATTTTTGGATGTGGGGATAATGATGCACATGTGGTTCTTATTCATTTATTTTCTTATGATAATGATGTTGTATGCTTACATGATATGCATATGGATTATGATGTTATGTTGAGGTATATTAACATGCAATTCATTTATTATGTGATGATATGTATTTGATGTTGAATGTTGATGTTATGACTTAGGAGGATATTATGATGTGAAGCATGTGGTAATTGTATGTAGATTTATGACATCAAAATTTTGTGATAACAATGATGTTATGTTCTCATGATGGCATGAAATACTTGGCATGTGGATTATTTTTTATGATACTATGATGTTATAGCTAATACATTGGATGTATGTTGAAATGTGGTGATTGATAGGAAATCCATAAATGGGCCTAGAGGGTTGGTTTATTTGATGATCTCGTGGGAGCCCATACCTGTGAGGGAGAATATGAAAAACCATATGGGCCTGGGGACATACTCAGTCAAGACTACATATGTCAGTGGTTCCTTTGTCTTGTATAGCTCTTGAGGGGCTATGGGACCATCTTGAGGAGGCCAAATGCCTGATATTGTAGGTCAAGTTCCTGATAATGGACTGGGATGTCGAAGTCTGGTGGTAGTGTAAGGAATTTGATGCCCTGGGTTGTGCACCTTAGTGAGTGTGGAGGTAGTGTGCCAACCTTTCAAGATGCCTGGAGTAATACTACATGGATTACTTAGTTGGGTGTCTACCATGGGGTAGACGAGGTTTAAGCCGATCATGAGCCTTGGGACTAGCCTTGGGCTATGGTACATACTGATGAGGCTTTATGCGTAGTTTTGAAAGTTGGGAAAAAGGGCAGAGGTTCCTTGGGATTTCCCGGGTATTGTGGAAACTTTTGATGCCCGCTGGGTATACTAGTTTAGCAGAGAGTGTAGCGAAAATCTGAAGTAATAAATTACTAAATAAAATAAAATTTTAAATGATTAAACTTAACTTCGGGACAAATTTCCTTAAAGAGGGTGAGTGTGTAATGCCCCTAATAATAATATAAAAGATAATAAAAAATATTTTAATATAGTATTAAAATATAAGTAAATAAATAATAAACAATAAAGAAAAGATATAATAGTAAATAATAAAGAAAAGAAAATAATAGTAAATAAATAATAAATAATTAAGTGGATATAATAATAATAAATAAATAAATAGTAAATAGTAAACTAGAGTTCTAAATAACTATATAAAAGTAAAGTATATAAATACCAAGAATAAGTAAAGTTAACAAAAATTAAAAAGGAATAAAATAAGAAAGAGTTAAATTAAGATAAATATTAAATTAAGTAAAACTTATAATAAAGAAATAAAAGTTGTATGTTGACACATGGAATGTGTGCATGCATACCTCTTTTAATTTTTGGTCTATTTAATGCATGATGAGGAGTATGAGATTCATCCATTCCTTCATCCATTCTCTTCGGAGAAAAGTGTTGTGAGGGAAAGGATTCCCTGATAGTAGTAGGTTGATTGAGGGCTCACAGGTGGCCAACTTTAGAAAGACTATGTGTGATCCAGGAGGATCTCGTCAGATCATTGCATAGGTGTTCAAGTGTCGTCGTGAGTGTTCAGTGTCATCGTTAATTCAATTCAGCTTCGACAATATGGTTATGGATCAGGTTGTTCAGGTAATGTTTATGGTGTTCAGTTGATATCGGTGTACCTGGCTGTTGACTTATGTTCATCGACAGTTTGGATTGGTTGCTGACATGTGTTTTGTCGTTCATCTCTGCAAGTCTTGGTGTCGGCATGGGTTGTGTCATCCGTTGCAGAGGTTCGATGTGTCATCAGGGTTATTGTCACAAAGGTAGCTGATGTCAATGATGTATATGGTTTTATGTCACATTGCGACAATATGTTGCACATGGGTTTTGTGAAAAACAAATGTAATCCTAAACCTAAGTTTGCAACCCTAATACATTACAAATGTATTAAAACCAAAATACATTAAAACAAATCTAATGCTATACCTAAAACCTATGTCCTGATCTATCGCAATAACAACATTATGTGTTAACACAAAAACCTAACATCAAAACCTAAAGTATAAAACCCCTTTTAAATCTTGGTCTATGTTGTTAAACATTGTAAAACAATACAATATAAATACACAGTTGAACGCCACCTAAACTGTCAGCCTAAACTGCATCGAAGGAGGTCATGTCATGTGAACATGATGAGTTAGAATCATCAGGTTAACATCAACTGCAATCCTAACCGCATCGGAGGTATGACATGTGAACTGGGTATTGGTTAATTGTCGGGGTCTTCACAACCACAGAGGTTAGGTGGTAACCGCTAGGTCTTTAGAAACTGCAATAGGCCACATGGGAATGTAGCAATGGTTAACCGCCAGGTCTCGGAACCACCAATTGGAACCATAGTAGATAACGGTGGAAGTGGACACATTGAAAACCGTTAGCATTACTGTAGCCGTGACCGTCGAGTGGATAGGCCACCAGGTGGCAGTCAGGCAATCCACCGCCCGTTGATCACATGTAAACCGTCAGCCCTCCATCTGGTTAGCTAACCGCCTATGGCTATATCTTATAATAGGGTATTTTTGGGGTTTTTGTTGAAGTTTTGCTACAACAAACTAATTCGACTACCTTAGGAACCTAGCTTAGGTGTCATGCAACAACAAGACCAATTTCTAAACCACATCTTGAAACAACCAATTCATCCTGAAATCAACCCAAGGTGGTTTTGATGCATATATAGGCCTCTAAGAGGCAAATTTCATTCATTGATTAGGAGGAGTGTACTTTTGGTTTTTGTATGCAGATTCCGGAGGTCATAGGAAATTTTGTTTTCAGTGTTACGGGAGCATCTAGAGTCGGAATTGGGAACTGTGATAGGCGTTGGAAAGATGGTTCAAAGGGCTATCTGATGATAGTGATCAGAAGTGCCTGTATGTACATCCATACTATCAAATCTCTGTGTAATCAAATCCTTCTTTTCATTCTGAATAAAAACAGTTGCCCATCTTGAAAGCGGACCCGAGACGTAGTCCATCAGGGACGAACTTCTTCATCAATCTCGCTGTCTGGTATAATTTTGTTTTTTATATTTTCACTTCTGTTATGCTTCTATCTTGTGTTTAATCAGCTATTGTAAAGTCTCCTTCTCAAGAATTTTTCCTCGATTTTCGTGCTTTGAGCTAACGTTCAAGTCATAAATGCTAATCACTTCTACATCATTTTTAGTTTATGATCATTTTAGATCATATAATTTGGTATCAGAGCAAGTTGAATTTGTATAATTTGCAATTGAATGTTAACCAAGTCAAAGTTGCAACGAGGAGAAGGAATTCTTGAGCAGATCGACCCAGAGATTGGAAAGCAACAGGTCGTTTATAAATCAACCATGTCAGGACTTGATGCAGGTGAAACGTTGAAACTAAGATGAGCGAAGAAATTTTTTAGCAAGCATTCTTAACTATGCAGCAAATGTTGGGAGAATTGTACAAAGACAAGAAGGCAAGAGATGCAGCTTCTTCTTCAAAAGCATCGAAGAAGGATAAAGGTAAGGCAAGGCTGATAAACCACCTTCACCTCCATCATCTCCATCATCTTCTTCTTCTTATTCTTCTTCCACTGCAGAATCTAAAACAGAAAAGAAACCTAAGAAAACATCTCTTTTGAAACTTGATGTGAAATTTGAGTTACCTATTTATGATGGTGAAATGAATCCTGAAAAGCTAGATAACTGGATTAAGCAGTTAGAAGTGTATTGTCGCATTCAAAACATTTCTAGCGATAAAACTAAAATTCAGTTAGCTACACTTAGAATGGGGGGAATAGCTTTAATATAGTGGGAAAGTAAAACTCAGATAGATGTAGAGCATAAAGTAAAAGTCATCTCTTCATGGTCTAAGCTTTTAAAAGCTCTTAGGAAACAATTCTATCCTTTAGGATACATGCAGCAAGCTGTTATTGATTGGCAGCATCTGAGGCAAGGTAAAAGGCAGAGTGTTCACGAGTTTGCTCAGGAGTTCAAAAAGAAAGCATTGGCGCTTGGTATTTCATTGGATACATGTGAAACTTTATTAAAATACATCGACAATTTACATTCATATTTATAGCATATGTTATTGATTTTTAATCCTGATGATTTTGATGAGGTGTGTGTTCAGGCCATACATATTGAATCAAGGGGCGGACCACTCAATTTTTCATCGCAGTCATCCAAAAAGTTGGAAACCAAATATTCCATTAACAGTAAGGGGAAGAACATTTCAAAGAGAAAGAAATCAGTGATCGTTCAGAAGGAAAGACCTACCTGTTCTCATTTCCAAAGAATCGGTCATGATGAATCTAAGTGTTGGAAACTTCATCCAGAACTTAAGCCTAAAAAGTTCCTTAAGGAGAAGGATGAAAACAAGGCCATTGCAGCAGTCCAACAAGATCCAGGTTCAGATTTAGGTGATGAAAGGAGGATAACCGCCATGGTTACAACATGTAAAAATTCTGACACTAGTTCAAGTTCGAAAACTATTGCATCTTCTTCAAACATAAATCCTTCAAATGAGGATAAAAGAGTTGAGTTGTTTAACATAAGGATAACTTCTAAGCATACAAAGATAGATACAATGTTTGACAGTAGATCATAGCTGAATTTAATCTCTAAATATTTAGATAAAACTTTTGGTTTGGAAACAAGGAATCATCCAAGACCTTACCCATTAGGATG
Organism: Pinus tabuliformis; assembly: GCA_031772625.1. Classification (NCBI taxonomy): domain Eukaryota; kingdom Viridiplantae; phylum Streptophyta; class Pinopsida; order Pinales; family Pinaceae; genus Pinus; species Pinus tabuliformis. Next base: position 932,477,009 of record CM062808.1, read on the forward strand.
GCTAAATAAATCAACTCAGATAACAGTCGCCAAACAGTGTCGATTAAGATTTTCCATAACAGCTGATTACATTGATGAAGTGGAATTAGACGTGGTTCCAGTAGACATATGTGGAGTTGTCTTAGGAAGTACTTATCTTTATGATCGTGATGCAGTATTTTACAGGAGAGAACATAAATATCACCTTAAGAAAGACAAGGTTGAATTTATTGTCAGGGCACATCAAAACAAAAATCACTTGAATTCAGTTAATGTTAATCAGATGAAGCGATTAATAAGTTCAAACAAGAGATTTGTAATCATGTGTATGAAAGGACAACATAACAATGGACATGATGGTTGTTTAAGTTATGAGACTCAACTTAAAGATGTTTTGATTAAAGAGATAGAAACTATTCCAGTTCTATGAAAATCCAAACATCTTATTCATAAGTAGGGATTACAAGATGAATTACAGTGTGTGCCTAAAGCTCCTCTTCCTAATATCAAAATGAATCAATTCAGTTTAAGTTTGGAGCTTAACAATTACAGGGATACATAACAATATTGGGGAAAATCAATGTTCAATTTCTCTTGTATTGTGTCGCCATGTCATGTTTCAAATAGTTTGAAAAAATCTTTTTAAGTGGAGAGGAAACCTATTTGTTTTCATATTCAAGCCTTTCCTAAAGCAGTGTCAAAGTGTCTAATGGGAACTTATGCATGAGAGGAAAGTGCTAATCAATGGAAACATCATTTAATGAATAAGGAAAAAGTGATTCAAATAAATCAACAGCTAATTCATTACTTTCAAAGACAAACTAAGTTGCATCAAATTTCACCTTACAATTTGATGGGTTCATTGTAGCAAGTTCACTTAGTAATCACAATCAGGAAAGTATAGCTGGGGTCAAGTATATCTTTGATTGTATCTATCATTTCGCAAAATAGATTGTTTATACATGTTGATGGTATTAAACAAAGTCCAGTAGAGACTATTTTCAAAGATTATGAATCACTAACTGATGCTTCTTCATGGAAAGAAATCAATTTCCATGTTGATAATAGGTTGTTTTCCCATCGTCACAAGTTGTGTATAGTGCAGATGGATGAAACAGGTCACTAACTTAAAAAGTGCCATGGTTAGCATCATCAGGATCATCACTTGCAGGTTAGTGATCGAATGTATTAGTACATCATCAGATCAAGGTGGAAAGAGAAGGATTTCTACACTCATCGACTATTTGTGTAGTCAAGCTTTTGTGGTCCAAAAGGTTTCAAGTGGAGAGGAATGATCTAGGAGGATCTCGTCAGATCATTGCATAGGTGTTCAAGTGTCATTGTTAACTCAGTTCAACTTCGACAATGTGGTTATGGATCAAGTTGTTCAGGTAATGTTTATGGTGTTCATTTGATATGGGTGTACCTGGCTGTCGACTTGTGTTCATCAAAAGTTTTGCTAGGATTGGTCGACGACATGTGTTTTGTCATTCTTCTTCGTAGGTTTTGGTGTCGACATGGGTTGTGTCATCCATTGCAAAGGTTCGATGTGTCGTTAGGGGTATCATCGCAAAGGTAGCTGATGTCGATGATGTATATGGTTTTATGTCACATTGTGACAATATGTTGCACATGGGTTTTGTGAAAAACAAATGTAATCCTAAACCTAAGTTTGCAACCCTAATACATTACAATTATATTATAACCAAAATACATTAAAAAAAACCTAATGCTATACCTAAAACCTAAGTCTTAAGCTATCGCAACACCAACACTATGTGTTAATACAAAAACCTAACATTAAAACCTAAAGTCTAAAAACCTTTTTAGCTCTCGGGCTATGTTGTTAAACATTGTAAAACAATACAATATAAATACACAGTTGACCGCCACCTAAACTGTCAGCCTAAACCGCGTCGGAGGAGGTCATGTCATCTGAAGATTTTGAGTTAGAACCGTTGGGTTAACATCAACTACAATCCTAACCGCATCAGAGGTCTAACATGTGAAATGGGTATTAGTTAACCATCGGGGTCTTCAGAACCGCAGAGGTTAGATGCTAACTGCCAGGTCTTCAGAAACTGTGACAAGCCACATGTGAATGTAGTAATGGTTAACCGCTAGGTCTCGAAACCGCTAGTTGGAAAGCAACAGATAACTACAGAAGTGGACACATGGTAAACCGTCAACATAACAATAGGCGTGAACGTCAGGCGGATAAGCCACTAGGTGGCAGTCATGCAATCGACCACTCGTCGATCACATGTAAACCATTAGCCTTTTGCCTTGTTAGCTGACCGCCTGCGGTTATATCTTATAATATGGTATCTTTGGGGTTTTTGTTGAAGTTTTGTTACAACAAACTAATTCGACCACCTTAGGAATCTAGCCTAGGTGTCATGAAACAACAAGACCAATTTGTAAAACACATCCTAAAGCAACCAATTCATCCTGAAATCAGCCCAAGGCGGTTTTGATGCATCTACAGGCCTATAAGAGGTAGATTTCATTCATTGATTAGGAGGAGAGTAGTTTTGGTCTTTTTATGCAGATTCTAGAGGTCATAGGTAGTTTTGTTTTCTGTGTTACGGGAGCATCCGGAGTCAGAATTGGGAACCATGATAGGCGTTGGAAAGATGGTTTAGAGGGTTATCTGATGATAGTAATAAGAAGTGCCTGAGTACACATTCATATTGATCAAATCTCTGTGTAATCAACTCCTTATTTTCATTCCTAATAAAAATGATCGCCCATCTTGAAAGTAGACCCGGAGATGTAGTCCATCAGGGACAAACTTTGTCATCAATATCGTTGTCTAGTATAACTATGTTTTTGCTGTTTTCACTTCTGTTATGCATCTATCTTGTGTTTAATCAGCTGTCGTAAAGTATTCTTCTCAACCAGTTTTCCTCGATTATTGTGCTTTGAGCTAACATTCAAATCATAAATGGCTAATCACTTCTACATCAGTTTTAGTTTATGATCATTTCAGATCAATGTGAAGTTGAGCCTATAGTTGGGTGGAGAGTCATCCCCAAAAATTTGTTGCAATTAGCAGGATTCAAATAGCGTTCAACTCTGGAATTTCAAGTAAGGAATATCATCGCTACAAGTAAGTTGTCTCTACTTATATCTTTTGAAATTCTATGCTAATTAGTTGAATAGTTGTGTGTTGATTATAAATCACATAATCTATGTAATTAGTTGTATATTTAAATTTTGGGTTGTTACATTAAATTACTAGCAAAAGAAAAGATGCACAAGGTAACAGTTGTTGGTGGCTCACTCATAGTTATCTAACAAATCCAATAATGTTATCATATAGGGAAAGGAGGACTACAATGATTAACACTATGATGATTCTAAAAGTTTTTTGAATAATTTATAGTTTTAGGGTACTAAATCTGGTTCTCTTATGGAATCCTAAACTATGGGAAATTGTTAAAGCTTTCTTCCTAGACTTTTAGACTGTTATATTTGAAATTTTTTGGATGATGTAGCTGGAGTTTAATAGGTCCTTCAAAATTTTATAAAATATAAATCCATAGTCGTTGCATTTAAAAAAAACACCACACAATAATTCGTATCCCCTACCATAAATTATCGCTAAATTGAAGAAAGTCAAAGTGAAATGTAAATTTAATTTTTTGGGGTAATTTTTATACAGGAAACTCATTTTATGTTGGTTTAAACATCCTTTTTGTACTCAAATTTTAGTTTGAAAGCTTACATTATTTACCCAAATCATTTATAGTTTTCCAAAATTGCTTGTAGGTTATGATTGTGCGTTTCCTAAGTTGAACTAGGTGATAGCGACTTCTTGTTTACCCTTTTTCCTTATTTCCACCTGAATCAACTATAGGAAATTAATATATTGTAGTTTCAATTAGAAATTTTGACTCTTTTGTTTTTATAACATCTCCTGAAACATTTATTTGGCTAGTTAGTTTTAACCCTAATTGACTTTAGAAAAAAATTCCTAACCATATTCTAAGAGTATAAAAGCCATTACATCTTCTTGTTTTCTCTCTTTTTCATAATGGTCAAAAAATCAATGTGTTTTTAACTCTCTTTTCTCTAAAAATTTAGTTAGGTCTATAATATCAAATATTAAGTAAATTCCCTAGATACTTAATTCCTAAATCTCTTACTTGCAATTCATAACACTTAACCACTATTACAGATAACTCATTGAATTATAATTAAACCATACATTATAACTGAAATTAATTAAATAATTATAATAAAAATCCAAATATTATAACAATTAATTATTTTCCAAATATTGAAACTATCTATTTTAAGACAAATTTAAACAACATCATAAAAAATGGTAAAATAATTTTAATTACTATCCACTTTCAATATATATTTTTTCCAAATATTTTATAGATTCCATTCACATTCAATATATCATTGAACCATGGATATCAATGTGAATCTACGTTCATGCTAGAAATAGTTAAAATGGGCAATGCTTTTAATTATAAAACATTACTTCACTTTTATTTTAGAGACAAAATTCTACTTTTACATGTAATAAAATATTTTCCAAGTAATATTTTTTAATTAAAAAATGTAATTTTATAACAAGAAAATTAAATTTACAAAAACAATATTATTTTATATTATAAAAAGATTTATAATTTTTTTTATTATTATTATTAATAAAGTATTCTCTTTTTTTATATGATATTTTCTCATTTTTTTTTAATTAATTATCATCATACCTAAATAAAATCGGCTCCTTTTATCTTCATACAATCATATTTTTTTATAATAATTTTTATTTTTAATCAATTTCTTTTATCTCATTAAATTGTTAATGGTATAATTTTTTTTAATATATTTTGTCTTATAAAATTTTATTACAATATATTATATAATTATTTTCCTCTTTCCAATAAAATTGTATTCACTATGTCCATCTTTTAAATGTGCATAATATACTTTAAAAACTTATTAATAATTCTCCCTAAAAGCCCATTAACTTCTAAATCCTCTAGGTCCTAATTAACCCCATAAACATACATTAAACCCCTAACACCTTAACCTCATTCTCCTAAGCCCTTAAACCCCTAACCAATACGCCCTTAACCCCTAACCCCTAAAACCTTAAACAAAAACCCCTTATCCCTAATCCCATAAACTAATTAACCCCTCACTCGACCTAACCCCTTAATTAACCCTAACCATAATAATCCAATAATATTTGTCCACGTCAAGATGACAACATATGTCAAATATCTCCTAAAATAATATAAACATTTAAAATACACAGACAATGGGTCTATGCATGAAGCTAGGTTACACTTTTTGGCAAGACAGGGTGTGCTGTGAGTGAAAAAGGCAGCTCGATCGAGTCTTTTTGAGCTCTCAATCAAGCAATATTTGAGCCCTCAATCGAGTTGTTTGAGGGCTTAAATATTTCTTGATCGAGCATTAAAACAAACTCTCGATCAAGCTCTTATGTAACCCTAGGATAGGATCTTTATTGAACCTTAAAGCTTGATAACATTTATATTTTTCTCATCGTTAACAATTTTAAAATTTAAACATCAATAATGATATGCAGACTTTAAAATTGTAAGTATTTGATAGTTAAAAACAAGAACAACAACAACCAAATTTAATTACTAATTTCATTTAAATAGGTAATTAATAGTGGTGTGAAATAATGTTTCATTACATTTCTAGCAATGTGGTGTATATATTTGAAAAATTATTATATTCCACTTGCAATTGAAATTGTAATATTCTTATATTTATAGTTTGGTAACTTAAAAATTAGTTTTTAATATGATTTAAATTTTCAATGCTAAAATTTAAATAATAAATTAATTATAAATATAATTTAAATAATAAATTGATTAAACATAAGAAAAAATATCCATTTGATTTTAACAAATATTATAATTTTTGTATAGATAGGTGTAACTAATAAATTTGAATTTGAAACTGCTGGAAATGTATAATTTATAAAATTCACTGAAGAGTTAATCAATTATGAGTCACGATTCCCTCGGTCATATATATATATATATATATATATATATATATATATATATATATATATATATATATATATATATATATATATAATGCAGTAGTATCCACTTGTTCATGGAAAGAAACGAATGCAATATTAATTATCGTAGTTGTAAGTTATAATTAATAGAGTTGTAATGGATGCAATGGGATATGCGGTTATAAATCTCTTTCAACCAGTAGAATGTGATTGCACTCAATTTTGGCCTTAGTTGTACAAGTGCGAAGTACATATATAAATTTTTACTCATGACTTAGATTTACAATATATATTTTTAAAATAATAAAAACATAACGAAATCATAAATTTTAAAATATTATTTGACTAATTTGAATTTGGGTAATCTATATTTAAATGTGCATAAGTAATTATTCTTAAAATAATAATATTATAAAATTTACAAAAATTTAAAGTAATAATTTGAAAAAATATAATATATGAAATTTTTTAATGAGAGAAATAATTTAGTTTATTTTATTGTTCTTTTTGATATATTGTAATTACATTTCAATTTATTGAAGTTTTTTACACAAAAAGAATTATAAAATGATTAAGTATAAAAATATGTTATATTTAAAATCAAAATAATAAACAAATTATCATTTTTAAGAATTTCAAAATTGAAAAAGAAAAGTTAAAATCTTTTATAGAAAGTTATCTATATATTATTATAATTATTTTCTTGGTAAAATAAAATAAAATTTGGATTTATAATTAAGGAAAATTAGAGTTTGGAATATATTTGAATATTTATAAAAAATATTTTTGTGGAATAAATAAATTTTATAATTCGCTTAAAGACAAGTATTGAGAGGTTTCATTTTTTTTTTCTTTTTTTAGATAACTATGATAGCTTGATCGAGCCGCTGTTAAACCACAATAAGGGCTTCATCGAGGGTTTCTTAAAAACTTGATCGAGCTATTTGAAATTTTACCTCAAACACTCGATCGAGAATTTTAAGCGCTTGATCGAGCTATTAAGGGCCTAAAAAATAGAGTTTTAGCTCCTCTTCTATAGATTTCTCTGCAACACCATTTTGTACTTAAGAAAACTCTAGGCATAATTTGTCCTTAACCGACGGAGTTGATCATGTTGGATTCGGGAAGGAATCCTCTGTCTAATGACATATGCGTTTGACATTTTTTAATTCATAAGATATTTTTTATCTAATTTATTTTAAACGTAATGCTTGAAATTTTTTGGACAGTTTCAAAGGGGTTGAATAAATGATCAATAACATAAAATATACAAAACGAAATTTAAAATATATATCTATATATATATATATATATATATATATATATATCTTAGTTTACCAGTCCTCTTCAAAAGGGTACTCTTTTGTTTTTTAGTTTATTTAAATAATAGAATAAATCTTACGTAAACACATGTCTCTGCAAAATGCAATTGAAATATTACTTCACCAATTTCGAAAAATAATTAAAAATATTATTTTGCATAAAAAATAAATTTTCAATATGAAAAACTTAGTTCTCTTCATGTAGATCATGTTTATATATATATATAAAAGCATATATATATATATATATATATATATATATATATATATATATATATATATATATAAATACACATTTTAGATTAAGTATGTTGTACGTGAATACACACATACCTCTTAAGATGTGCAAAAATTTGCAAGGACAAGCATTTCATTTAATAGAAAATTGACATATCATTAAGACAATAACATAACTCTCCAAAAATTTTCTTTTTACTCTAAATCAAAATTCGCAATGCTTATATGAATTTTGAAGGCTTCAATTACATAAAAGAGTAAAATTTTGAAATTTCATTGCCACATTTGGCCCAAAAGTGTAACCCATATTCATGCATTCACCCATTTACAATTTACAATATAAAGACATATAATCTAAAATACAATATACATATAAACATTTACAAAAATAATCTACAATACAAAGACATATAATGAATAACTTACTAATGGATGATATTCATGCATGCCTTCAGCTTGTCCATACTCACTATAATTCTTTTTAGTTGTCGTTATTAGAAGTCTCCTTATCTCCAAGCCGTTCCATCTTTTACAAGTGCAATATCGATCCTTCGAAGCCCTTGATCTCGAATCCACGTCTCCATGGCATCCTTAAGGAATGTTATGCGACATTTTTCCTCACCAAACTTTCAGTGATGATTTTCTTCAAAAATAAATCTCAAAATAGGGCTACAACCTTTCAAAATTGTCGCAGGTATAGTAACTACATTGAAGTTATATAATATTCAGTGAAAAATCCATTAATGGTGGAATTTGACGTTATCCAATGAAAACCTGACATTCGTCGAATGTTTGACGCTGTCAAAGTAACATTGGATATTCGATGGTAAAGGAAGTTGTTATCACTCTAAAATTTCCCTAGGGTTGTCATGTTGCATTTAAAGAAATGATAGAGGTAACCACAAACCTACTTTTGAGATCAGGATCTAGCCTTCCTAATGCTCAGAGAGGGCTCTCTCTTAATGATTTAACTTTGTTGGATTAATTGATTTTAGGCTAGTTATTTAAGCTTGGTTGGTTTTTTATTTGATTTGGTGGTGGAATCACTGATTTAGATGGATAGATAAATGTCTTTTTACCATTGGGCTATGGAGTCCAAATGTCAAGAAAACAGGACTGAATCAAGTTTTAAAAATAGTGTTCACAGGGTAAGGTAGTTGAGTAAATTCAAATCTTTTAGGCTGGATGGTGAAGTGGTTTTTCAATCGGAGTCAAGGAGCAGTTAAGGATTCCTCAAACTAGATAATGAAGGAAATGAAAGAGGTCAATCGAAACTAGGGAGTAATGAATAATTCACTACTCTAGATATCAGAATAAAACATCAAAATGAATAATTGTTCAAGACAGAGTGTACTTAAACAAATTCTGAAGTAACATTCTAGTTATTTCATTCAAATTGGAAAACATGTATGTATGTGAAATACTTAAGAAAATAACAATTTAACAAATGAAAGATACTTCACTGAAGTGGCCCAACACATGAATCTTGTAATGCAATGCCTTTATTACTCAGTCCAGTCTGTTGACTTGAAAATGTTACAATAAACCCTCAGGTTTTAGATCAATGTAACTATAGAAATGTTTAGTAATCCACACACTATACTTCGAATTATGAAGTATTTATACCAAAAAAAACTTATTACAAAATATCCTAAACTGTTTTAGGAATTATTCAAGGAAAAAGAAATATCTTCATGCAAGAAGATAGAGACAGATATGTAACTGATGCAAGTTGTCCCTCTTTTATTGTTTGTTGTTTTGATCTTTTGTTGTTTTCTCTCTTTAGTTGTTGCTCTACGCTAGCTGTCCTTTTACTCTACCTTTGACTGATACTCTTTCATCTTTAAACTCTATTTTTCATCTGATACTCTTTGAATTAGTTGATTTGTTGTTTTACCTTCACTACTCTGTATTTCACTGTTTACCTTGCATTTTTACAGTAAATCATTCAACTTTTCCCAAGTCTCTACATTTGGTAATTTAATATTTACCATTCTTCTATAGACTTCATCAGTTTCTATGTATTTTGCAAAAGTGGGGTTGTTTACAAAAATATGTTTTACCTCATGTTTGAGGTAAAAGAGGTTCTCGAAATTCTGGTAAAGGAATTTTCCTATAGGCATCCCTTTCATGGAGGAATTGTTAGCTTGTTCCTTTGCCACTTCTCTGATTTTCTTATCATAGTCTTCATGTGGCATCAACCTGTCATTAATCACCAATGGATTAGGCAAACCTTTCTGCCTCAAAGCATCAAATTTCACCATAAACCTAGCTATTGCTAGCTCCATTGTTTGGCACTTCTCCTCAAGCTGTATCATCAGGTTCCTCTTGGTGATTACCTTCTTTACCTCTAGTATGGTCCCAGTTCTGTCAGCTATTCCAAGCTCCTGCAATTCATACTTGTTCTTTGAGTTAAGGAACTGGATTATTCTTGAGGCTTCTTCTGGCATATTTCCAAGTTCAGCTCTAACCCTTTGAATTGCCTCACCAGCCTCTTTGACCAAATCATTCTGCTCAAATATCACCTGTATAGATGGCCAAATATCATTGATTGAGTCAATGATATTGGCCCATAAAAGTTGTTTTGCTTGGGCTAGTGGCTCTTTCAGTGTTAATTCTTTCTCCAACTTCTGTATCCTTTCATTCAACCTGTTTGACTTCTGAGCTTCATTCTTATGCATGATTTGAGCCAGTTTATTTTCATCCTCTAGACTTTTTATTTGTTCCTTAATTCTATTTATTTTAGTCGTTTGGATGGACATATCTTCCAAGTCTTTGATTAGTTTACTTGCTTCATCACTAGGATGAGTTGCTGCTATTGTTGAACCTGTTGCTGATGTAGTTTTTGATGCAATGGGAAGTGTTGTAGCTACTAGAGTTGTTGTGGCCAGTGAGGCTGCCAAAGTAGAAGGAACTATTGTAGTAACTATAGGAATAGCAGTAGCAGTAGCTGCTTCATGGTGGCTTGTTTATCCTGTACTAACTTATCCATCTCATTCTCCATTTCTTTTAACTGAGCATTTAACTGTAGAATTAGGTCCATCATCTCATATTTTTGGCTTTGTCTCTCTAGAACTTGGTCTGTGGATGTTCATAAGGAGGAAACTTTAGTTGCTTCTTTAATGTAGCAATGTCTTCATTCTTCTTTTTTATGAGCTTTTATACTGCCTTGATGTCATTTGGATTATAGCCAATCTCAATAACCAATTCTTCTAATGATTTAATTATGTTATCCTTTGCTTGTGAGGATGCCTTCTCTAGCTTAAATTATGTTGTGATATTTTCTAGAGAAGTTTGAAGTTTTTGTAGACTCATAGCTTTTTTGGTCATTATTGAGTATATCATTTCTCCTACTTTCTTATGAAATTCAATTTGATCTATAGGATGAAAATTTTTGGCCAAAACTTCAAATTATGTCTTGTTGTAATCTGATGATGACTTAGGCTGCTATACTATGGGCTGCAAAAAGGTCATTTGCATTTTCCCTGTTTTAATGTCAAAAGTTGAAAGTAACCTATTCTGATTGCTAGGAGTCTGTTTGAAATATTGGGCATAGGTTTTAGCTTTCAATGCCTCATTTCTCAACTTGATTTATTTATACTTATCCTTTATATCTTTTTCTTTATCCACTGGTTTGTTGGATGAAGAAACTTCAATACTAAGCAGCTTCTGAATAATATGAGTATTGGAGGTTGGTGGTTGATGAGTTTCCTATGAAACTGCTGGAGTTGTACTCTCTATGACCATTGTATCTGTATCAATGATTTTAATTGTCTCAACTGTCTCAATTGTCTCTTCTTTCTCATTTACAGGATTTAGCTTGGGCTTCTTCCTATACATGATTTCAAATCTGTCATTTGTTGTATCTATGTTTGAGCAAGAACCTTCTTCCCTGGTGCTTTTTTCATTTCTATCCTGTAGGGCTAGAGTGTGCAGAATGGAACTAGTACCCACCTACTTCTCCATATCTATCAAGGTGTTTTCCAACCACTCTGACTAGTTGGCATATTTTTCAATTTCTGGCCTAGACTCATGCATAAAAGGGCTCAATTTGAATTTGAGTATAAGTTTGTTTATGAAACCTAAAGGATCACACTGCCATTTGAAGCTATTGATGAACTTCATTTCCTATAAACGTTTTTCTGATTCTTCTCCAGCTTCCCTATTATTGCAGATAAAAGGACAAAGCTTGTTTTTTATTTTGAACTGTGTTTTCTTCCTAACAGATAGAAAATTCACATCATTTGAATTTATAATCTGCCTCATATATTCTAATGCAAATATTCTCACGGGGAGATATTTGGGCATGTTATAGGGATTGAACTGGCATCCATACACCCTAATTTCAGTGTGGTCCTGGTATAAATACTAGTCTCCTATTGTATTGTTTTTAGACAACTGTAAAACTCTCTTTATCTCATCACTAATCCTGGGTTGATTGCTACTGCTTAGCATATTAACAACTGGGTGAAAAAATGACTCAATTAACTCCTTATAGCTGAAAACAATGGAATACTTTTGGATTAAGGGTGTCAAAAGATAACACATATAGGATGGCCCTTAGTGTCCAACTTTTGGATGTTGACTGGAAACCTGTCTGATTGGAAATATAAGAACATGTGGAACAATACTGAAGAGTATTTGAATACTCTTTCATTTGGAATCTGATCAATTGATCATGGATTCTGTCTACTAAGAACTGGGCAAAATTGAAAACTGTAGCTGGAGGCTTGCCTGGGCAAAAAATAGAGAGGAAAGCAAGTATAGGCTCATCTACATGCTCATTAGTGGTATATCCTAGAATACAAGAGAGCATGGTTACAATTTGTCTGGCCCTCTCAGAGAAAATGGTGGCAGAGTATGGAGGACTATTTGTAGGAATATGAGCCTCTTCTAGGATGAAAGTCTGAAAAATGTGAGACCTCTTAGGCAGGTCCAACTTTAAGTATAGTTCAAGTAGGTTTTCAATAGAAAATGGGGTTTCATTTGGCTTTGGCTGGATCTGCAACATTTGGTTTATTGACTTTGCAGTGATTGTAAATAAAATCTGCTGGTTAGGAGAGACTATGGCTCTTTGGCTTGGGATATAACAGAGTTGGCATAGGTGGATGATTTCAAGGAACTGGTATACTTGTGGGAACAAGTATTTGGGAAAATTTGATTCCCATAACTGAATATCATCACTGTGGTTGAGGAATTTGTCTTTACTCCAGTAGTGGAGTTTCAATAGATGGCTAGGGGAAACTGTGTCTTTGATTTGGAAATCTCTGTCGGCCAATGGGAGGTGGTCAATATCCAGGTGAGGGGTTTGCAGGGTTTTTTCATTTAGAATGCTTTGGGAAGCCATAGTTTTGTTTATTTTACTGAATTAATTACTATATGGCTTAAGGAGTAAGCTCAGGACTTCTGGAATAGTGCAAAAGGTGAATACAGTCTGCAGAAAAGGGTTTTCGGATGCATAGTGGGGTTCTTTTAGTTTGGCAAGGTTTTTAATTAGTTCAACTAATTAACCTTCACTGTGTAGAGCTTGAGTAGGGGGTCGTTCTGGTTGTTTCAATAATACCAAGAAAACAAAGATTTGGTGTGCAACCAGGGTTCTGTGGGAGCAGCGGAGGCTTTCTAAGGCTTGAAGGGTCTTTATGCTACTTCAATTCGGAGTCTGTGGCATCTTCTGGTTGTAAATGGGTTAAAACGGTCAAGCTGAGTTTTCAGGCATTAGAATTGGTTGACAGAGGTTGTTGGCAACAAAATAACAGCGAAAAGGGTAAAAAGGGCGGCTTTTTTGTTTTTAACCAACAACAGTTAATTTTGGGCGTGGAGTTAATGTTTGAATAGTAGGTAGTCTCATCCTATGTGGGGGAACGGTATTATGGCTTATCGCACCACTTTTGAGAGTAGTGTGGTATTTTTTTAGAGCACACGATATAACGTGGGGTTGCCACATAGCAAAAAGGTGATCAGGCAAAACCTCGAATCTCCCATGCGTTTGAGATTTTAATAGTCAGACGATGGGAGCGCGCGATATGGGTATGGGTTGTTGGATATGGAAGTGGGTGATTAGAGGGCTATCGCGTGGTGGAGTTGCGATGGCTAAGTTGGGGTGTGGGGTCGGGTTTAATTTAATTGTATGGGGAAATAATATATGCGGTGGGTATTAAAAGGTGGGGACCATGGGTTATACGACGGAGGGTTATAACCCATATACAAAGGTTTTTGGGATCGGGAATATAATATAGTGGGAGGGTGAAATATACAAAGCGGGAATAAATGTATAGAAACAATAGGTTAAAAGAATATAAAGGGTTTGGGGAATACGGGAGCAGGTGTTAGAAAAACATTTAGGATGAGTTAAAAAAGGGTATCGGGGGGGTTTAATGGGGCCTGATACATTATTTAAACTTAGGATAAGAGGGTTTTAGTGGGTTTAAATGGAAAAGGGAAATTGATAAGGGGAGAATGATTTTTAAAGGAAAATGTCTAGGGAAAGGTGTGAAATAAAGGAAAAAGGGTTAAAATGAAGGGAAATGATTTTTACAATGGAAATGTGTTAGAATAATGGGAAATGAAAAGGGAAGGGTCCTTTGAATCAAGCAGGGGAAGGGGTAATGAAGGGAAATTAATAATTTAGACATTTAAGGGTTTAATGAAATGAGGGGAAATTAGTGAATAAGCTTTAGTATCCAGGCCCAAAATTATATAGAATTTTTGAGGGTAAATAACCAAAGTAATATATGACTTTTGTGAATGTCCTTCTTCTTTGATAATAATTCCTGCACATAAACATAGGATTAAGCATAATGAAGGTGCATTTGAGCTTGCAACCTTGTGCACTCCAAAACCTCTTTTACCTACCCTTTATTTACCATAGCATTTCTCTTCGTTTATTGGGTGCATTTGAGCTTTCTGACCCTTTATTTCTTTTTCTTTGATAAGAAAACTATCTAATTCTAATCTTATAACTTCCAATGGCTCAAATTAAACTGATGAGCTCATTATTATTATCTACCTAACTACTAATCTACCAGGATTAAATAGTTTGGCTATATCTTTATTCTCTATCTACCAACTTGAAATTTAAAGCATGAATGAATCAAGATTAAACTATTTGACCGTCATGGATTGTGGAATTTTTGACAAGCTGCACACAATGTTATTTTGCCAAGTAAAGTAAAAAGTAGTGGCATTTGAATTTGCATCACTTTTAGAATCTATTTTTTATCTCTTTTTGGTGGGGTTGATATTTTATTTTCATTTTTGATCCTTTTCTTTTAGTCCTTTGAATTTTGTTTTAAGACTTACCCACTTTACGCTTTTTTTTTTTTTTTTTTAATATGGGAAAACATTTTATAGAAAGTAAAAGTATGTAGAATATTACAAGACTAATCATAGCCAATTCAAAATTATGAATCCTGTTATTATAGGACCCTAACAGAAGTGACATCGGATATCTGATGACCATCAAGATTTAAAGAAACAAAAAACAAAAACTACATTTAACTTCTAACAATTTTTTTTTATTTTATTCGTACCATCGTATTCCACCATCGGATTTGATTCCCATGTGTATTAGTGTAAACATATCAGGGTATTTGGATACGATGCTTATGCACATGTTCCAAAAGATAATAAGAGTAAGCTAGATAAAAAAAAGTTGAAAATTGTATCTTTATTGGATATAAAAATGGTATGAAAATTTATAAGGTTTAAAACCTACAAACTAAGAAGGTTGTGTATATTTGAGATGTTATATTTAGAGAAATCAAAGATATTATCAAATGGGAAGTCCAACTTATTGAAAAAGAACCAAAGGAGATAGAGTTTGAATCAAAGGATGATGAACTTGATGTTACAAAAGAACATGAATAAGAAGAAGAAGAGCCACATGCTATGGTATCGAGGAGTTTGGTTCAGGAAAGAAGGAAACCAGCAAGGTATACTCCATCTGATTTTCAATCCAATTTTTCTTTTTATATTATTGATGGTGATCCTAGAAATGTAAAGGAGGTAGTGAATTCAAAGGATGAAAATTTTTGGTAAAAGGCCATAGTTGAAGAAGTGGTAGACTTGGACAAAAATGAGGCTTTGGATCTACTGGAGTTACTGACTAGAATAAAGGCCTTTAGAAACAAATGGGTGTTTAAGAAGAATCTGAATGTAGAAGGAAACTTGGAAAGTACAAAGCTTGGTTAGTAGCAAAATGTTATTCCTATGTAGAGGGAATTAACTTTGATGATAATTTTTTTCCTATTGCTAAGTTAACTTCTATTAGATTTGTTTTATATTTTGTTTCTACTTTTGAAAAAAAGATATGGATGTGAAGAAAACATTCCTACATGGGGATTTAGAATAATTAATCTACATGGAGAACCCAAAATACTTTATGGGGAAGGAAAAAATATATATATATATATATATATATATATATATATATATATATTTATTTTTTATTTTTATGTAGGATGAAAAGGTATTTATGTTATGCACTTGACCTGTGAAGAATATCAAAATGCCAAAAATACAGGAATCATATTGCCAGAAACACAGAAATAACACATGAATTAAGACAAGTCGTAAATATATTACATTATTCAGAATCATAATGAAATGTTCACTTGCCTCTTAGAGGATCCAACCTCCAACGATGCATAGCTCAATTAAAATAAAAATCAAAGATATTTCCTTCGCTATCTAATAATATATATAGCTTAATGACATCCAAAACTATAACTACTCATGGTTCCTTGCATAGTACATGTTAACCACCTTATTTAGCAATTATGGCCCATTTATAACTTATTGTGGCCACCTTTCCATAATGTGGGTCAACCACTTGCAATCATTATTAAAGCGGATAACTGCTTATTGGCTTTATTAACTCAAATAAATAATTATGACTCTAATGAGGCCCCTTGGGCTTATTACATAAATAAAGGGGTTGGGGTTGGAACCTAAAATGCCCTCCCCCATCAAAATAAACATTGTCCTCAAGGATGAAGCTATGGAAACTACTGAAGAATAATAGTAGGTGTTGGGTTACTGAATTGTTGTTAACATGACCAAATGACTTCCATTCATCAAATTGTCAACCCGAAACTTGTTTAGATATTTCAAGGTTGTCCCCACAGTATGTGAAAAAATAATGCTAATATGATCTAATCTGTCTAGCCCTATTGAAAGGTAAATTCATGTAAAATACAAGAAACAACTAGTATTTCATAAAAGAACAACATATTCACAACTTCAAGAATTCAAACATAAAAAATAAAAGCTACTTTAAGATGATCAAAGCATTGGATCTTCTTCTGCAAATATTGAAACAATTCTGCTAAACACAAGTTGTTTCATGTTCCCTAGGAAACTGCAGTTATAAGAAAGGAACAACATTTCTAAGTAGAAACATTTATGTTGAAAGGAATATCAAATCTCGCACTTAACAATTCTTTATCAATCACAGGAAACGAAAGAACAAGTAACACTTTAGAAAATCAATTATTAGGAATCCAATCTCATGACCTTCACTCAAACTATTGTAGTAGTTATCTCTATAATGAGCAATCCAATAACGAATGATTAGATTTAGAAGGTTATTGAATAATTGAAAAGAAAGAATGGAAAGATTAAATGTAAATTTAATAACATAAATAAGGGCAGTTGTCATTCTAGGATTAGGCCCACGATCACTGGAATTCAACCACCTTAGAGCTAATTCAATGCAAAGAGTTAAAGCTGAATCATGAAATTCTCCATTAAATTAATTAGGAACAATATTACAAAGGATGCATGTAAGACTTATGTCATAGATCAAAATGACAGTAATTTCCACCTTATCTACCGAGGTTTAGTTCCTCACTTTTATATTACAATCAAGTCTATTTTAAAAATAAATAAGTGATCCTGAGAAACTGAATATTCTCATGATGCTTAATTCGAATTACAAAATCTCCCATATTTCCTCAGAATAGGTGGCCAAGATCTCATTCACAACTAATCTTTCCATGATGACCGTCAATCTTGCCCAATCATGTTATAACTAACCTAAGCAGCTCCGGGTAACTCTTTCTTATTCATCTATCCCAGGGAACAACATCCGCTATCAAAATTCCCTGTTAGTTAACACTCCAAATCGTAAGCGTAACTGACCTTTTCATACTTAAATTAACTCTTTTGAAGAATAAGATGATGAAACACTTTTTGACCGCTTTCTAAAGTTCATATCACACAAATTACCATATTATATACATAAAAAGCTTAGAAAACTAATAAAAATATAAGGAAACAAGGTAAGAGAATGTATCAATTCTGAATCCCAACATCACCCCCCAGCTTACCTATTTGCATGACCTCATGCAAACAAATGATTGACATGGAGGGAAGTTAAATAATAATTTGGGTAAGAATCTTCTCCATAATGCCGGAAACCTTTTCTTCTTTAGATTTCTTGGAGAGCGACATACTTACCTACTTCAGTTAAATCATACTCAAACTTATAATCATTTTGAGGACACCAAATTATTGGACACTTGTACCTACACCCTATCCAGTTAGGGCCTTCTTCTAATACCATATGAGAACAATCCTATTCTCTGTCCATTCCGGCCTAGAAATTTCAATAATTGAAGGGTTCTCTGTTTTTTATTTCCCTAGATGAGGCCTGCCACATTTGTTTGTCCCCTTGTAAAGCCTCAAACATGATATCTAGTAGATATTCTAACCTTGACCGCAATACATAATTATGAATAGGTGTTAAATCTCTGAATTCAGGCTTCTGTGATCCATATTACATTAAGAAGAGTCTTTTCGGTAGAAATCACATAGGAGAAAATTTTCCTAATGCGTTTCAAACCAACTAGTGTGGTTCATCATCAGGACCAGATGATGAACCACACTAGCTGGTTCGAAACGCATCGAAAATTTTTTCGCCTATGTGATTTCTACTGAAAAGACTCTTCTTAAGGTGTTACATCGTTGACAACACCAAACTGCTACACAAATCTCTTGTGGTGAATGAGTGTTCGTAAAGGGCTTCGTGGTTCGCCTCTTACCTAGAGTTTGAGGCTAAGTTCTCTCCTCTGGAACACATTATAATATTTTTCCCATCTTATCTAATTTTTAGAAAAATATATGAAATATTGGAACTATACATCCCGTATAAAAGGGGTGGGATTCTCATCTCTTTGTTCTTCCATAAAAAAATTGTGCATGTAAAGTTCGCATAAGAAATACCTTGTATTATCATCCCATTTATGGAAAGAATCAACAAATTCTAGAACATTGCTAAATTCGTAAGGTTTCCCAGACCGGATAGCCTTAACCTTGAGCAATAAGTATCATTCCAACAAAAATAAGGTGTAATTCTTGGCTGGGGACATACATGACAAAGCAACCAAGTATATAGAGAAGACTTCTTTCATTTGTTCTGTAGCTTTTCAAGTTGTTTCTCCAAAGATTTAACCTTTTTCTTAGCTTCTCACAACTTGGCATAAGTTTCATCTTTTGTGACTAACAATGCCTTGAACTTCTTCAATAGCTCATGATGTTATTTTTTAGGAACTACATCCTTTTGATATCATAATATAATCTCTTGTTTTTCTTCTATTTTCTTATTCAAGACTTGAATAGTAGCTTCCACAATCAGAGGATTGTATAGAGGCACATGCTCAGTCTATGTTTCTCTTGTAATAGAAATTGGTACTTTTGTTTGAGCTCCAACTTCAGTAGTTAAAACAACAATATTTGGCATGTCTGACTCAGTTTGAGTCCCTAGAGTAAATGAAAAAACATAATTTTCAGTTTCATTTTGGGTCTCGTTTTCTTGAACTTCCTTCTTTTTCTCATCTATTTTCTCATACTGCTTTTGGGTTTTACTATTTCGCAACCACCTCTTAAGTTTTCAAACCCTTCTTTGCAATTTCTAATTTTATTTCTTTAGTAGCTCCATCTCTTTATTATTCTGACCTTATTTTTTGTTTCTCAATCCTCTATTAACCTTATGTGTAAAATTTCTGGTTAGGGTGATTGGAGGAGAGGGAACAACAACAAAGACTACTAGGTTTTCACTCATCAGTTCCTTAGCAGGCTCAATTGTAGGATCGGTTATATATTCAACAATGTTTCTTCCATCCTGGGGTCCCTTTAGAGAGTCTACGTTGACTTCTTGTTCCATACTTTCCTAAGGAGATTGTAAGGCTACCTCTCCAGAAGAGGAGGGTTCCCAGGCGGTTGCAACAAAATCAACAGTGTTCCCAAAGAGACATATTCTCGGGATCTCCTGAAGGTTCTAAAATAACAATAGTGACGAAATTGGAAGGAGAGGCTAGAGATATGGGCAATGTCCTTTGATCGGGAGAATAATTTGAACAACCTACAACTCCTTCAAAGTCCATAGAATTCAAAAAGTTTTCCAATCCCTCTAAAACTTGGGTTGCTTCGATTTCATGTTCTTGAGGCTTCTCCTCGTGAGTTTCCGATATGTTTAGAACTTTTTGAGGTTCACTGCCCTCCAATGTTTGTTCTGTAAAGTTTATGAAATTTTGGGACTTAGCCAACTTGGTCGATGTCCTTATTTTCATGTGTAAGGAGGCTAAGAGAGAGGCCATCTTCTTTTCTATCCTTGTTAATTATTGAGGGGAAGGGATCTGCAAATTCCCTTCTGTCATAACATTCTCATTTTAATTGGTTTCTCTATTTCCTTCTTATTGCTTATCATCAAATAATATATTTTTGAGTTCTTCACTGAGTGCTTCATTTCTTGGTGGAGCCTTAGGAATTCCCAAGAAATCTTCCCAGTTTAACTGTGATTGGTTCATATTTCTAACAATTATCAATTTTATTAGCCCATGGTGGCCCACCACTGAAGGCTGATCCTTCAACCTCTTAAGTCTTACAGTGGTATCATGCAGTATTGAACTTAGAAAATGAGGTAGGCTCAGGGTTACCTTTCGTCTTAGTGCCTCTGATAGATTTAGGTGTTGCTTCCTTACCACATCATACTGATCGTCGCATGTAATGTATCTTTGGACCACCATTGCTAGTTCTTTCCACAGTTCTAGTAATGAGGTAGGGTTGTAATCCTTCCCTTTTCTCACCAATTCTTCCTAGTATTTACAAACAAGGATGATGCACTTTGTAATGGAGTGTGCATATCAAACAATTTCTTTCCTTTTGAGAGTAGACCTATTGCTTCCCCCAGTACTTCTGCATTAACCTAGATTTGTATGCCTTTTACTGTTGTCATTCCATTGCTCATATTCTTCGTGAATTCAAAAGTCACTTCACTATCAAAACCTTGCAACCTTACGAAATACTCTGACCATCCCACCTGGTCCAGAATACTTCGTGCCTGTTCAGAAACTTACAGCTGTGTAGGTTCACTTCGTACCAAGTGACCACCCATTTCAGTTGTCCCTATTGAGAGAAACTTGGAAATAAACTAGAAACAACAATCTTAGTAGATACAGGGTCAAAAATATTGCATAGAGTAGAGAATTCAAAGAACATAGCATACAATGATTGTTGTAGAGTTTATAAGAATCTGGTTATGTGTTTACTTTTCACCCCCCCCAAATAAAATTAATGTTCGTCCTCAACCATTCATTTTGCATTTGATTTTGTAAGATAGTTGACATGATTAATCAGATAAGAATGCATTAATTCAGCATAATGGAGAAACCACCAGATAAATGGAAATAATGGTGAGGCATATGACATACTTATTGGAGGGATTGATTGTGGAATGTGATGAGAATACTTGGATATTTGTGATGCCCAAAGCATTAAAATTAGGAAAAAGCATGTGGAGAGATCTTTGAGCCCTGATCATGGATAAGATAAATTTCAATGAAAGATTGCGTTTAGAGAAAAAAGAAAGAAAATGGAAGAAATTTAAAATAGATTTAATAATTCTCTAAGGTTACATCCTTGATACGTAGAACAAAAAGTTGATTATTAATACACATTCATCATTACCACCTTCCAAGGGGGAGAAAATGAGTTCCGATAGTAATTCAATGATTTTCCTTTGTTATTACTGAGGTAGAGCAAAATGGCTATTTTTTATATGGTAATTTCAGATATACTTCAATACCATAAGCATGTCCTCTGCTTCCAGTAGGCGTCTATAACCTCGACGGGGTTTCATTTTAACCCATTGATATGACACTATCCCATCCCACTTTAAAAATGATTCATAACTTTTTATTATTTCTCAATTATCGACAAAATGCCATTGTTCTAGCATGATGACCAGTTGATAATAATGCCATTCACGAGAGGTAATGAGATGAACAAGCTGAATCATGATGATACCTATTTTCCTTCAACCTAATGGTCAGAGGCTATTACCCTGGCTTGGTGACCAAAGTGGTAATGTCGCCACATTAAATCTTATGATCATGGTAGGTCGGCTTGTGATGAGACCTCCTATCCTATGTCCATTTTCTTCTTATACTTTTTTTGAATGATAGAGGATTAGTGAATGGGGTGGCTTATCAACTTCTTAGGAGTTAGGGATGGTGTAAAAAGTATCGCAATGATTACCCTTTTAGTTTTCCATTTTGCTTCCCAAAATTTATTTTTTAAGGAGATCAAATAAATATAGGAAACTTTGAAAAAAAAGAAAACTCTTCCAATTGTATTTTGAAGAAATGTAGTATAAATATATTTATAAATTCACAATATCAGGGTTGTTTAAATAGAAATAGGATATTTTCAAGGTCTATTTTAATTTTTTCTCATAAAATATTCTCTAATGTGTTATGAAACTAGCTCACAAAAAGATAGAAAAGATAGATAAATGCTTTAGAAATAAGCCTCTTCGAGGGGGAAACCTCCTTTACATTACACAAATGAACAATTCTTGGATGATAAAAATGACAAGACCTCCTTTCTATATAGGAGTCTAAGGGTTCATAATATAATCAGAGCCGACATAACAATAATAATATAAGGGCACAATAATAACAATAGTGGGCTTCTATGGTGCACAATAATAAAAATATGGGGACTACATGGGCACAACGATATAATAAGGGGGTTTTACTAATAACAATAAGGGGTTACACTAGTAATATAGGGACCTAACATGCCCCTCTCCTTCAAAAAGTGTTGTCCTCGACGCTTGAGTAGTTATTGATGCTTCTGTATAAAATTATCATCCTTCCATGTGGAATCTTCAGCAAGTAAGTTCTTGCACTTGATGAGATACTCTGAAATTCATCGATTTGTAGCTATTAACTTCTCGATTCTGTGAATGTTTCAGGTTCCAATATGATTTTTCCTTCCTTGTCAAGTTCTGGTAATATTGTTGGAACTCGAATCTTTGGTAACTTTTGAATGAGTTCCCACCCCGCTTAGCCATTCTTCCATTCATCCCTTGCTTTGTTTATCAAATTTGGTTGGATAATTATACTAGCCTCTACCACTTCTGCAACCATATGTTCAATTTCACTCCTTTGGGAATATGGATATCTATAAGGCTTGATGTTTGGAGGAACACATCTTGGAATAGCATGATCATGAGCATGAATACGTGGGAGACCTTTGGGAGTCTCAAATACCTTGGAATGATTGTCCAAGACATTTTGGAGATTTGGAGAAATAGATGATTTCTATGTGGGAACCATTAGCGAACATAATTGTGCAATTACACCTCATTTTTCTTTCTTTAGAATCTTTGTCATTATGTTAGATCTGATTATCTCTCCTGGTTTCTCTATGATACCCTTAATTCAACTTCCTTTTCTTTCGAAGAAAATTTCATGAAAAGTTCTTCAAAATTAAAATCTATTGTATCGAAGGATTGTAGCCATTGGACTCCTAGTAAAACATCAGTACCACCCATTGGAACGGAAAGCGTTGGGCTATTCAATACATATTCTCCCATGGATAGCTTGAAATTATGGCACTTTCCAGAGTAATTAAATGGTGCCTCCACTTACAACCATCACTTGACACTCTGGTGCTAGATATAGGAAGCAATTCAATTCCTTGGCTATATTACAATGAATAAAATTATGGGTACTACCCAAATCAATCAACACTATTACCTTTTTCTTCTTGATATGTCCTTCTATATTTATAGTTTGAGGAGTGGTAATTCTGACCAATGCATTACAAGATATGGTCAAATTCATTTCTTCCTTCTTTGGGGTTGGTTCCTGGTGAGTATCCTTTTCTTTTCATGTTTCTTGATACTTTTCTTCCTGATATTTCACTGCTTGGACCTTCTTCTTCTTGATATGTCCTTCTATCTTAAGAGTTTGAGGAGTGGTAATTCTTTCCATTGCAATACAAGATATGGTAAGATTCATTTGTTCTTTCTCTATGGTTGTTTCCCAGTGTATATCCTCTTCTTTTTACGTTTCTTGATCCTTTTTGTCATTAGGAGGCCTTTCTTGTAGTAGCTTTGTCCCACCTTCCTTCAAACCTTCCATGTCTTTCTTCAAATCTTCTATGCCTTTCTTCCAATATGCTTTCATACCATTGATATCAGCTTCCATGGCACAGATTAAACTATTTATCTTTTGCTTCTCTAGAATATCATTTACTCTTATATTCAATTTTTGAAAGTCCTCAATGTGCTCTGCCATTGAACCCTTTTTTTGAGATTTATCAACTAGCTAAAGAGGGTGCTTCTCTTGGTATCCTCATAATGTGCTATCATTTCCTCTATGAAAATTGACCACATGAAAAGTGGTTTACGAGAACAAAGTCCTTTAAACCATAAAAATTGATTCAGTTCTAAATAATTAGATGCAATACATACCTTTTGTAACAATGGTACAACATCTAGATCAAAATATTTCTCCATCTATAGTATCCAATTTACCGGATCCTTGCCATCAAACTTCCTCATCTCGCTTCTTCTTGATTTTAGGATCTCGATATTGACACAACTATAACTCTGTCATTTCGGATCTTTAAGTTCTGAAATTTTGGCCTGTAATAGCCCTTTGAGTCCTCTTTCTAACACCGCAAGTCTGATCACAATTGGATTCCCAAAGAAATATTTATTCCCAATCTCCCGTGATTACCTAATTATAGACTAGTTCAATATAGTGAACTTGTACGACATGCCACGTGGCACTGTTTCAACTTTAGGTTTTGAAAATTATACCCAAGCTAAATAAAGTTTGTCCTCTTTCTATAACTTCTTATGAAATTTCAATATGATGCTCAGATAGAAAGTTATGACTATTTTCCCAAGGTCACCTGTTTAGGATGTAATTTTGGAGTCTGCAACAACCCTAACTTCCTCAGATCATATATCCAAAAATATAGCGAGCCAAGATCTACAATTTGGACCCAAGGTTCAGACCAACTTCTTCTCAAATGGGTTTTTGTTTTAGCTTCTGAAACTTCATAGCGAAAACATTATAGTGAAAATTCCACGATGACAGGTTTTAGATGAAATTATGGAGCTTGCAAAAACCCTAACTTCCTCAAATCATATCTTTGAAAATATAGCGAGACAAGATCTAAAATTCGTACCCGAGGTTCATTGCGATTTTGTGTCAAATGGGTTTTTTTTTTCTTTTGAAATGTCGCAAAAAAAAGGTTATAGCCAAAATTCCATGATGACCTGTTTGGAGCAGTGAAACCCTAGAATCCAAAGCTCTGATACCAAATGTTATGAAACTAGCTCACAAAAAGATAGAAAAGATAGATAAACACCTTCGAAATAAGCCTCTTCGAAGGGGCAACCTCTTTTACATTACACAAATGAATAATTCTTGGATGATACAAATGACAAGACCTACTTTCTATATATAGGAGTCTAAGGGGTCATAATATAATCAAAGCCAACATAACAATAATAATGTAAGGGCACAATAATAACAATAGTGGGCTTCTATGGGGCACAATAATAACAATATGGGGACTACACGGGCACAACAATATAATAAGGGGGTTTTACTAATAACAATAAGGGGTTATACTAGTAGTATAGGGACCTAACATAATGGGAATCATTCAAGGAACTTATTAATTTTACCATAAATCAAAGGATGATTTCAAAATCAGTTTGAAAGCATAACTATTTATAGAAAAACAACTATGGTTGGAAAGCAACAATCAAGAGTAAAGGGAAAAATAATTAAAACTAGGAAACAATAATCGTGACTAAGGAAACAACAGTCGTGACTAAGGAAACAACAGTTGTGACTAAGGGAACAACATTTGTGACTAAGGGAACAACAACTGTGAGGAAGGGAACAACGATTGTGACCAAAGAATAACAACTGTGATGAAGGGAACAGCAATCGCGACCAAGGGAACAATCACTGTGACTAAGGGAGAAATAACTGTGACTAAGGGAATAACAACTATGAGAAAAGTAACAACAACCGTGACTGAGAGAACAACGACCTTGTCCAAGGGAACAACAATTGTGCGAAGGGAACAACGACGACCATGACCAAGGGAAAAATAGATGTGACCAAGCGAACAACAATTGTGACTAAGGGAACAACAATTGTGACTAATGGAACAACAATGGTGACCAAGGGAACAACAACGATGACCAAGGGAGTAGCAGTTGTTACTTAAGGGAAAAAAAATTCTCCATATGTGTTTTATTGTGATATATGTTACATGCATTTTTTTAAAGCTGGTTTTCACAACAAGTATATAGATTTGTACAAAATAAAAATAATTTCAAAAAATAATGCTTCAACTGGTTGTAGCTTTGGGGTTACCTTCCCAGTCAGCTAAAACCTGCAAATTAGAATCATTGTTTACCTTATGAATAAAATATTCCTATGTAAGCGGCCGGTGAGAGAGGCATAATCAATGTCTATTGGCAAGGAGAGAGACGCCAAACCCATCAATAGTAGTGAGGCTCATTGTACCACTATCGTGGACTTTAGTGACCTCATATGGTCCCAACTGTCTAGTTTGAACCTTCCTCGAGAAATCCTGAAATCTAGAATCATACAATAGTGCTCAATCACCTTTTTGACAATTTTTCTTCTTAATAAGTTGATCATGCCATTTGTACCTTTGCTGTTGAAAAAATGTTATGCGTTGTAAGGACACTAGCCACATTTCGTCCAGTTCATTAAGTTGTTGCAGGTGTATTTTCTGTGTTTCTGTCAAATCTAGTCCAACCTCCTTTGTGGTTTTGAGTGTCTTGATTTAAAACTCTATCCAAAAAATGGGCTCCTTCCCGGAAACAAGCTGGTATGGTGAATAATCATAAGTGTTGCACCAAGTTGTTTGATAGACCCATAGGGCCTCAGTGAGTTTGGCGGCCCAGTTCTGGGGGTTTGTAGATACAATTTTAATTAGAATTGCCTCTAGAACTTTATTGGTACTTTCCACCTGTCCATTTGTTTGGGGATGATAAGGGTAAGTAACCCTGTGTTTGATGTGATACTTTTTCATTGTAGCATCAATTTTGTGCACTATGAACTGTGAACTTCCATTTGTTCTGATTTTTCTAGGAAATCCATATCACACAAATAGTTCAAACAAAAATTTAATAATTGCTTCTTCTGTAGCCTTTGAAAGAGCTACTTCTTCTACCCATTTGGTTACGTAGTTTGTGCAAACCAAAATATATGTCTTTTTGTTCGATGGTGGGTTAAAGGGGCCCACAAAATTTAATGCCCATATTTCAAAGGGTTCAAGTACAATTTGAAGTTGCAAGGGCATTTCATCAGCTTGAATGGGGCAACCCATCCTCTGACATTTATCACACGTCTTGACATACTTATTTTCATCCTTGAATATTGTAGGCCAATATAACACATTTGCAATACTTTATGCCCAGTCCTTTGGTCGGCAAAATGCGCATTGCATGGTTCATCATGGAAATCCTTAGGGACATCGTAAACCTCATCATCTCTGATACATCTACGGATTTGAAGATCAGATCCTGTGTGAAAAAGATATATGTAAATCTAAGAGAACCATGCACTGCGTTGATCAATGATCTTCCTTTCCCGTGATGGTAAATGCACTGGTAGTTTTCCTATTTCCAGATAATTTGACACATCTACATACTAGGGTGTTTTAACCTACGAAAAATAGATGCTCATCTGGAAACTGATCTTCCACAAGTGAAGAGTCAGCCATTATATGAATTCTGGATAGAAAATCTGCAACCAGATTCTCTTTTCCCATACAATATTTTATGGTAATAACGAATTCCTGTAATAACAAAAGCCAGTGTGTTATTCGACCATTAGTAATAGGTTTATTGACTAAATACCTAATGGTATAAAGATCAGTATATAAAAAAACTAGATATCCTGTTATATAGTGACGAAATTTATTAATAGAGTAAACAATAGACAAAAATTATTTTTCCGTCACTTTATAATTTAGCTCCGCCGATGTAAATCCTATTGTTGTATCAGATGCATCAGTTGAAATGTGCAATGGTAATTTCCAATTTGGCCCTCGTAACACAAGGGTTGGTGAGACCAAATTCTTAAGATTTGAAAAAGCAACATCACACTTGTTATTCCATTTGAACTCCACATTTCCCATTAATACATAAAAAGGTGTTGCTATCTTTGAAATTTTTTCTATAAAGAGACGATAATAACCAGCATAACCAAGGAAACTATGCACCCATGTTTGTGTACGAGGAGTAGGTAGCATAAGCATCACATTAATTTTTGTTGGATCTACTTGAATACCTGCATCAGAGATATAATTCCCCAGAACTACACCTTATGTCATCATCGTGTGACCTTTTTCATTACTAAGGCATAATCTAGTGGCGATGCATTGTTCAATAACTTTCTCCAGGTTTTGTAAGGCTTGCTCAAATTCAATACCATAGGGAATAAAATCATCCATGTAGAGTTCAATTTATTTACTGATTAAATAAAAAAAAATTATTGAAGTTTTCTCTCTGGAAGCTGGTTGGTGCATTGCACAACCCAAATGGTAAAACACTGTATGCAAAACAGGGAAAATTTTAAGGATGGAGAATTATCTTGAAGTTTAAAAACACTAGTGAATCCCACTAGTCCCTAATATACAAACTATAAAATGTGTATTGATATGTGTGTAAAATTATTCAAATTTATAATGATTATATATATTCTCTAAATAATGTTGGCGATTTTTAAGGTAAAATAATTTTATATTGTAAAATTTGGGTGATTTTGTTTAGAAAAATGGAAATTGGCAAATATTTTTTTTGGAACAATCATGGAAAATTAGCCCACCTAAAAATATTAGCCCCTAAAATTCTTCATGATGCAAAGGTTCCCCATGAACAGGTGAACGTGGTTTTGTCTTGATCTTTAGGAGAAATCTGGATTTGATTGTATCCACTAAAACCATCCAGGAAAGAGAAAAAAATCTTCCCAATAAGAGTATCAAGGACCTCATCTACAAAAGGAAGAGGGAAATGATATTTTTGTGTAGTTTTATTCAATTCCCTGTAGTCCACACAAATTCTCCATTTGCCATTTTCCTTAGGGACCACAACCAGAGGTGAAACCCACTGGCTGTCAGAAATAGGATATATAAAATTAACATCAAGAAGATTATGTAGCTCTTGTTTTACTATATCCCTAAGATGTGGATTTAATCTTCTTTGTGGTTGGCAAATGGCATGGGCATCTTTCTCTATATAGATGTGATGTGTACATAATTGAGGATCAATGCCTTTCATATCAGAATACTCCCAAGCGAAGGCCTGTTTATATTTCTGGAGGATCTAAATTAATTTTTCACGTTGTAGTTCATCCAGATTAGCATTAATGTTCAAAGTATTTCCAGGTTCAATTTCAATGGGAATATTGTTATGAACTGTAGTTGTGGGTATATGATCATTATTCAGAACATTCAATGGATCTTCTTAGGCCTCATTGTCGAACATTGCTTTTAACATTTGGCATGTTGGATTTCCAATAGTAGACGGTTGGTTAATGAAGCCACTAATTACATCATCCTCAGTCTTCCTTTTAAAAGTGAGAGCCTCATCTAAAGTAAGAGGAGGACATAAATTTTCTTCCTGATATTTTGGAGGGAAAGATTGATAATTATCAATTGATAGGCTAGGTCTGGTAGGTGGATATAGGATGAGGTTTTTAACAACAGTCCCTTTTTCAATTGTCATATTTCCTATTCCGCATTCGATATACACATCTACAGTTGCCAACCATGGTCTTCCTAGTATCATAAGATTTCCATCCAACCGATTACTGGGATTGATGAATAGAAAGTCCACTAGGTACTCCTAGGAATATACAAAAAAGATAATGCCTTCCAGAGTGCCTTCTGGTTTGACTACCGATCTGTCAGCCAATTCCAACATAATGGTGTTTGGTTTAAATTTTATAATCCCAAGGATCCCACAAGTTTCTACAATCAAGATATTTATTATAGCTCCTAAGTCCAGAAGGGTGTTTGGGAAGTTATGTCCTTGGATTTGGACAGTAACCACTAGATTTCCATAATCGTCATATTTAACAAGTATTTTCTTCCCTAAGATAAGATCAGAAAGTGTTCCTAACACATGGAATGTGGGAGGGCCTTTTGGTTTTTTTCCAGGCTTTTCAACACAAAATTCCTTAATAGTTTTAGCATAGATTGGAACATCTCGAATAGCCTGGAGAAGAGGAATTTTAATACATAAATTTTTTAATTCCCCTACAAGATCAAAATCATAATATATCAATGGTTTAATTATAGTAAGTCTCTGAGGGTATGATGGAGTAACATCCGTAGTTATTGTGGAATATTGTTGTTTGGTCGATTTATTAGGCGTCTCTGTTTCAGCAACAACTATGGTGAACAAAGAGTGCTCTGTTAAGGGTTTCTTTTAAAAAAAAATCATTATTCCATCTTCTGGAAATATCGTCTATCCATATATTAACCACATCTCATTACATTCAAAGGAACTAGAGTCATAATGCAGGTTTTGAACAATTTCCAAATATTGGACGAGTCTATTATTAGGATTCAGATTCAATTGGGAAGGTAGTTGAG
This sequence comes from Pinus tabuliformis, assembly GCA_031772625.1. Taxonomy (NCBI): domain Eukaryota; kingdom Viridiplantae; phylum Streptophyta; class Pinopsida; order Pinales; family Pinaceae; genus Pinus; species Pinus tabuliformis. The sequence goes on from CM062808.1 coordinate 932,507,528, forward strand.
GATGCAATTGAGGCAGAACATTTGGGGATAATTGGAGTGGAGTTTGTAATTTTGGTTGTGACTAAGGCAATGAACCAACAAATGGATTGATTGGTCCTGCATGGTTTTTCCAATTCTGAGACCACATTGGTGTCTGTGTAGTTTAATTTTCCCAATGTGATGGGTATAAGTTATTCGATGGGTTTTGCCATGGAGATGTAGAATATTGTTGATTATGCCATGAGGGTCCAATAAATGGTTGATTTGTCCATGGAGGTGTAGGGTATGATTGAGATTTCCATGTGGTATTAAAAGGTTGATGGCCCTATAACAGTGGTCCAGGACTCTGTTGTTGGGTATATCATCCAGAATAAGATAAAGTAGGATATTGGATCATACCTTGAGGGTTTTTTTACCACTACCGTCATTATCCCATGAGATAACTTGGCTCAAGATCTTCCTCTGCCTCCTTGAATACAACTTTCAGTCCTGGGAATGAGGGATAATGTTTCGTTGAGTGGTCTTTAGTGCATATGGCACATCAACTGTGTCTGATAGGCACTCTTTGTGGCTATGTTTCTTTCAACAACGAGGGAAGAAAATAGATAAGGCATGTATATCCTTTGCTTGTCTTTTCTTCACCTGTAGGACATCCAACTATGTAGTTAACGAACTTAAAATATTAGTTTAAAGTCTTCTCAGAGATTACCATTTTTTGCACGAGTCACTCCTCCTCCTGCAGTCCTGTTGGTCCTGCTAAGGGGGTCCCAAATCCTAGATTTGGTTCGTGTACTTCCAGTGAACACCTGATACACAGTTTTACAATGTCCTCATATTATTCCTTAGAAATATCACCTTTTCCCATTAAATTAAGTTTTTCTATCCATTCATATTTCATTCCTCTAATCAAAGAAACTTTTAGTATTTCTCTAGGTAAAGTGGTATAAGGTGATCTTTGTGGGCTATGTTGGAATCTTTCGACATATTCCTCTAAATTCTCATTTTCTTTAGACATCATTTTAAATATTTCTTCTTTCATATCCCTAGACTAACAATATTCATGGTATTTAGTGAGGAAGGTGTTTTTCATCTGATCCCATGAAGTTCTGGTTCCTCCCCCTAATCCCATAAACCAACATAGAGCTGCTCCCTTTAAGGTGGAAGGAAACAGTTTCGATTTTTGAGGATCAGTGGTATATTCATAACCTTAGCATAAGACATCAAATTCAAACAAAAATGCACCAGGGTCCTCAGAAGCCATTCTATGAAAAATTGAAGATTCTATAATGGGATGGCTTTCATTGGTGCATTGCCCTGTGGGTCGACAAGAGGGTATTAGATGGTCAAATTCTATCCTTCTGGTGTTGCATTTTCCATTTAGTCAAAAATATGCTAGTAATCCTCAGGGATCTCGTGCTCATGAGGTTTTATATGAAGAATTATATGTTGGATAAACTCTAGGTTTTGAGTAGGTCTCACAACATTATTTAGATTAGGAATTTTAGTTTCTTCCTTTGCAATAGGTGTCACTGGAAATTCAGACTCAAAAATTTATGGATTTGGCTCAATTGTCTCACCCTCCCCTTCTCTTAAATGACAAGAATTCCCCTCACCTTTATTGGAAGGACTGAGATTATTAATGGATGTATCTTGGAAACTTTTCTCAGACCTTACATTCTTTTCATGAATCTCAGTGTGAGCTGTTGTAGATGATCTTGCCACTTGAGGGGAAACAATAGAACCCTTCCCAGATGTTGTTTGAGGACCCACCAATGCATGAGACTCAAAATGGTGAATGATTTCATCTATTAAGGTATTTCTTCCAAGGTCAGACTGACCGTGAATTTTGATGGTTTTTGAGAAAGGTTTTGAATCTATAGCTACTTGATTTGTAGTCCTAGGCATTTTCCTAGTCATGCACACTAAACAATCTAAAAGTATCAGCTGAGGGTAGGCAGTGGCACAAGATTTTTACATAGTGTATGCATAGGTTCTTACCTTCAGTATTTCATACCCAACCCTACAGGGGTACAACTAACACTTATTTTACAACCTCCCTGGCAATGACGCCAAAATGTTGGGTTACTCAACTTCTCTTTAAAAGACCAATTGACTTCCATTCATTAAATTATCAACCTAGAACTTTTTTAGTTATTTCAAGGATGTCCACAGAGTATGTGCAAAGAGTAGTGCTAATGTGATCTAATCTGCCTAGCCCTATTAAAAGATAAATGCATGTAAAATAAAAGGAACAACTAGGATTTCCTAAAAGAACAACTTATTCATAACTTCAAGAATTAAAACATAAACAATGAAATCTACTTTAAGATGATCAGAAAATTGAATCTTCTACTGTGAATATTGAAACAATTATTCTACACACAAGTTGTTTCTTAGGAAACTGTAGCTATAAGAATGGAACAACAATTCTGAATAGAAATGATTATGCTAAAAGAAATATCAAATCTCGCACTTAACAATTCTTTATCAATCGCATGAAATGGAAAAACAAATAACGCTTCAAAAAATCAATTATCAGGCATCCAATCTCATGACTTTCACTCTAACTATTGTAGCAACTATCACTATAATGAGCAATCCAATAACCAATGATCAGATCTACAAGGTGATTGAATAATAGCAAAGCAAGAACTGAAAGCTTAAATGTAAATTTAATAACACAAAGAAGGGAAGTAGTTGTTCCCAGAATGGGCCCACAATCATTGGAATTCAACCACCTTAGAGCTAATTTAGTGCAAAGAGTTAAATATGAATCGTGAAAATCTCCAATAAATTAATCAAGAACAATATTACAAAGGATGTCGGTGAAAATTATAGCATAGATCAAAATGACAATAATTTCCACCTAACCTACCGAGGTTTAGTTCCTTGATTTTATATTACAATCAAGTCTATTTTAAAAATAAAAAAGCGATCTTGAGAATCTCGATATTCTTAGGATGCTTAATTTGAATTACAAAATCTCCCATATTTCCTTGGAATAGGTGGCCAAGATATCATTCACAACTAATCTTTCCATGATGATTGTTGGTTTTGCCCAATCAAGCTATAACTAACCCAACCAATTTCATGTAACTAGTTCCTATCCATCTATCCCACGAAACAACATCCACTATCAAAATTCCCTGTCCATTAACACTTCAAATCGTGAGAATAACTCACCTTTTCATAGGTAAATCAATTCTTTTGGAGAATAAAATGATGAAACAATTATTGACCTCTTTCTAAAGTTCATATCACAGAAATTACCATATTATATGCATAAAAATACTAGAAAACTAATAAAAGGATAAGGAAACAAGGTAAGAGAATGTATCAATTCTGAAGCCCAACAGTTGGCTCCCATGTTATATCTTCTGGAGAGGTTTCTTTCCACTTGATGAGGACTTCCTTGATCATGTGACCACGAAGACGTATTTTTTTTAGTATCGAGGACATGTTCAGGTCTAAGCCAAACTCAACCTTCCTCGTCCAATTCTGGAAGAACTGTCTAAACCTTGCAATTGTTCCCCGCAACATTCTTGAGGCAGGATACATGGAAGCCTGGGTGGGATTTTGAAGTGGTCAATAGTGCCAGTTTGTAAGCTACTGCACTAATACGTTGAATTACCTAATAAGGCCCATAGAACTTTGGGGCTAATTTATGGCAGCCCTTTTCTTTGAGAGAGGTCTTCTTATAAGGTTGGAGTCGTAGAAAGACTTGGTAAGCCACTTGAAATGACCTCTCTAAACGATGTTGGTCAAATTATTTCTTCATTTGGTTCCGATCTTGACGGAGATTATTTTTTAGATGAGTGATCATGGTGGCATAGTTCTAAAGGAGCTTATCAACTGCTTGTACTTTGGAAGATCCTAGGAGGTAATAAGTTGGTGAAGGTGGGAGTTGGAAATACACTGCCTCATATGGCATCATCTTGGTGGCTTCATGATAGTCAGTATTATACGACCATTCAACTAAGGGAAGCCACTGTACCCATTGATGTTGCTTGTCTAGAATGAAGCACCACAGGTAGGTATCCAAACATTTGTTGACTGCTTCTATTTGGCCATATGTTTGGAGATGATAAGCGATACTCATTTGGAGTTGCGTGTCCTATAGCTTGAGTAGTTCTTGCAAAACATTACTGGTTAAAGTGGGGTGTCGATTAGACACAATGAAATTTAGCATGCCATGCAGTTTGAATATTTGATCCATGAAAACTTCAGCGACCAATGTTGGGTTAAACGGGTGTGGTAAAGCACAAAACTGAGCATATTTGAAAATTCTGTCAACAACCACCATGATGACTAATTTGATACCTAACTTGGGGAGACCTGTAATGAAATCCATGGAGACATTTGTCCATACAAAAGTAGGAAGTGGAAAGGAATTTAAGGTGTTGGGTAGCTTGCTTGTTTCCCCTTTGTTGCACTATCAGACTTCAAATTCAACTACAAAATTGAGAATGTCTTGTTTCATTCTAGTCCAAAAATAGAAGGGTGTGCTTGTGCATAAGTATTCTAAAATCATGAATGTTTTGCAACAGGAGAGGAGTGCAGCTCTTTGAATATGCATGTTTTGAGGGTGGAGTTTAGAGAGAGAATTACATGATCCTTACAGTAATCCTTTGAGGAATTAGGGTCCTCTCATAACCTATTTATGAGATGGGACAAAGAGGGGTCGCAGACCCATTCATGATGGACTTCTTCAATCCAAGTTGGTCTAGGTAGCGAGAGGGATAAAAGCGTGTCATCTTCCTCAAATTGGTGAGATAAGGCATCAACCACAACATTTTCACATCCTTTCTTGTATACTATCTCATAATCATATCCCAACATTTTTGTGAGCCATTTATTTTGTTGTGGTGACAATAGATGCTGCTCTAGGAAATATTTTAGGCTATGATGGTTAGTGTGGATTTGGGAATGTCACCCCAATAAGTATGGTCGTCGAGTGTCTACTGTTTGTAATATGGTCATCATTTCTTTCTCATACGTAGATTGACCCAAATGCTTGGCATTGAGTTCTTGACTAGTGAAAGCTAGTGATCAACCTTCTTGCATTAAAACTACTCCAATACCCGTACCTGAAGCATCACATTCAATCACAAGAGATTTTGTGAAGTCTGGTAGGGTCAATACTAGAGTGGAGAACATGGCTTGTTTGAGAGCCAAGAAGGGCCTACTGAGTTGCACAAGTCCATAGAAATGATTTTTTCTTAAGAAAATTAGTGAGGGGCCTAGCAATGCATCCATAATTGTTAACAAGTTTTTGATAGTAACTCGTGAGACCAAAGAATCCCATCAAGATTTTTAGGGTTTTTGGTTGGGGCCAATATTGCATTTCCTTAATCTTTCTAAGATTAGCCCTCACTCTGTCATGACCCAAAATGTGTCCCAAATACTCTAATTCTTCCATGCTAAAAGAATACTTGGATAATTTGACAAATAATTTGTGATCCTACAAAAGTTGCAATACCTTCTCAACACACTGAAGATGTTTGTCCCATGTTATGTTGTAGATGAGGATGCCATAAAACAATACTAGGATAAAATTTATGAGATATGGTTTCAGAATGTGGTTCATGAGGCTCTAAAACGTGCATGCAACATTACATAGACCAAATGACATGACTAGGAATTCATAATGGCCTTCATGGGTTTTGAAGGTTGTCTTGGGAATGCCAACTTCCTTCATCTATATTTGGTGATATCTCAAGCGAAGGTCCATCTTGGTAAATAAATTGGCACCATGTAGTTCATCAAGTAGATCATTAACAACTTTCCCTAGGAAATTTGTCCTTGATGGTGAGCTTGTTAAGGGCCCGAAATTCTAGAAACATGCACTATACACCATATTTATTTAAAACTATGACCAGTGGGGATGAATAAGGGTTGGTGTTGGGACGAATAACAATTTCTTTGAGGAGTTCATTGTTCCTTTTTTCATCTCATTCTTTTGTGAAAAATGATATCTATCGGGGTGTACATTGCATACCTGGAAACAAAGGGATGCTATGATCATGTTCACCCGTAGAGGGTGGAAGCTCCTTGGGTTTGTAAAAAACCTGTTGGTGGTGATCTGGTACCTATTGCATATCAGGATGAATCTTACTAAGAGTGGATTCAATGGTGTCAATGACACTGAATTGTGCTAGTGTCCCATGTTGGCCCTTTTCTAAAAGCTTCTCCATTTGATGCGAGCTAATGATAATAGGATCACTTGCCTATCTTCCCCATAGTGAATGAGTTTGTCCATTCTACTTAAAATTCAAATATAGATCCTAAAAGTCCATGGTGATAGGGCCTAGTGTGCGAAGACATTCAGCGCCAAGAAGAATGTCACAACTACCCACTTAAATGGAAAACATGTGGGTTTTAAGGTTATAATCCCCCATCTAAAGATTAATATTTTCATAGCATCGTTTACATTTCATGGTCCCCCCATCAACGATAAGGATTTGAAAGTTTGATACCCCCCTCACAAAAAAATGAAAAACTTCAACTACCCTCTTATGGACAAAGTTATGCATGTTGTCATTATCAATCAACACCACCAATGACATATGCTTAATAAAATATTTGATTTTGAGCATCTTTGGAGAAGAAATGCCTATTAAGGAATGGAGTGAGATAATTAACTCATCTGTTGTATATGCCATATCAGTTTCTATGGTTGGTTGAGTTTTACCCTCTTCCTCCTCATTTAGTTCAGTTGACGAAACTTCCTCAATAGATATGTTTTCAGTAGCATCGATTTGAAATAATTTTGGTTCCTTACATTTATGTCCTGGGGAGTATCTGTCATCACAGTAGTAGAAGATTCCTTATTTCCTTCTTTCAACTGTTTATCTTGGTGACACCTTTTGAACCTTAAGTGTTGGGTTGGACCTGTGGTAGGGCTTGGACATGCTCGTGAGGCGTAAGTTGGATCGTTGGATTGGGGATTTAGAGAAAAATTTTCATATAAGGCCTTGTGGCATGCTTCCAACCAAGTAGTCAGTTGACGCATTAGAACATGGGCTTAGATTGATTCCTTTAGGTCGATGCTAAAACATTCCATGTAAAAGGCATCTCCTAGGCCCTTAGTCCAGATGGCCAATTGTTCAAAGGCTATAATGTAGGCTCATACTATCCTAGTTTTTATGAGCTTAGTGAGGTGACCTAGAAAGTGATATTCAAAATCAAAATGGGCACAAATGGATCTTAAGAACATGTTCCAAGTTGGCCTCCCTAGATATAATTTCTAATGCCACTTCTGTTGAGTTACGAAATGGGTATGTATTTACTCTTAATTCCATCACCTTTTTCCTCTTTTCTTATCTCTTTCATATCTTGATACGCTAACATATTGATGGATTATGATAAGAAACGGATGAAATACTCTTGATTAAGATTTAGCCACCGTAACTAACTCTTATTCCTTTTTATGCAGAGAAACAATGAAAGGAACAATTGTTGTTCCCTAGAGACGGAACAACATAAACCAACAAAGGAAGAATGGGGCGTGTCAGTTGCGGTCAAGTCGGAGGATGAATCAGAAGAATCAACGCTAAATATGAAGGGTGTCAGAAGATAGCATTCAGTTGCGAATCCCTCAGGATCTCCCTATCTTGAGGGATTGCAATTATCTTTTACCTTTTTTTGACTATAAAATCAAAAGACTATAGGAGGAAAGGGGACCGATCTCTGTTTATTTCAAAATTTTAATTTACAAACTCGTGCTGTTGGAGGAACACAACCATATTGTAATGAGACTTGATTTCAATGGTTAATATATAATTTACGTTGCTATTCATTCGTATTCTCTAAAGTAGCTCAGCAGTATTCGATGGTGGCTAAGCGCTCGACCTCTGGTGGATCAAACTGCTATCCTTTGTGTTATATATTTATAACTCACGCAAGTTTGTGTGGTTTGATATTTTTCCCATTTTCTGTGAGTTTATCTTATTTGTTGTTTACTGATTTCCTATATTGAAGTTGGTACATTTTCTTTACATGCTTCACAGCATTGTCATTTGATTCTATTCATGCTTATTGTAGATTAAATTGATTATCAGTTAAGGCATTGAATTTTGTAAGAGTGTGGTTATTATAGAATCAGCTGAAAAAGATTGGTTAATGCTACTGAACTCTCAAGTTGACATCATTTCCATTTGAACTGCTTAATTGAGATTAAGTGTGATTTAGATAGAATCAGCTAGAAGAGATTGGTTAATGCTACTACCTCTCGGTTGATGCTATTGTCAATTGAATTGCTTCTTTGAGATTTGATTACGATTTTAGCAGAGGATTAAGTCTTGATGCTTAGATGTAATATTTCCTTTAACAAGTTGCAATTTGAGTTTTATAAATGCATCCATTGACTCTTGTATCAAAGATTTATATTTCATTTTGAAGAAAGATTACTCTCTGGATTCACAGCATGCACATATTGTGTACACTCTTGGAATAAAAGGAGTTTCCTGGGTTGATGATTAATGTGAGGTAATTAGGAGTTTTAAAAGACACCTTTTAGCACCCAACATTTTGGCTCTGTTTCCGGGGAGAGGTTTTCCATTTTACAAAGACTGATGTATATCTAATAATTGTTGTTGGGAAAGAATTTGGTATTGAAAACAAAAGGTAAGAACCTACGTAACGAGCAAGTAAAGTGCTTTCTCCTCTGCCCGCTTTTCAACACAATTACATAAAAGCGAAGTAGGCGTTTGATGTTTGTCTACTGAGAGAGAACTGGGTATTAAAAATGGAAGGCAAGAACCTGGGTACGGAGCAAGAAAAATGGCTGCTCCCCCACCCACTTTCCAGCAGAATTTCTAGGAATTTAAGGTAGAAATAAACATTTGAATTTTTGCATGAATGACTAAGAAGAAAAGACCAGAAAACAATACAATCCAACATCCCAAACCTGAAAAATCTAAGGGACTGGTGACCCTTGGATGATCAAATTTTATCGACGACATCGTAAGAAAAGCTGAATCTCGGCCATCAACAGGTCCTTGAACCGTTGCTTCTAGACAACCTACTGTCTCCCTTCAGGCCACAGGCTCACCATATGTAGCCTACACAGAGGTCCACAGTAAAACTGAAGGGATTGAACAAAGTTTTCAAGATATTGAAAATTCGTGATCAATTCCCTCACAAGAAGGGAATTCTTGCAACATCCGTGAAGGAGAAGGAGAAACAGGGGAATCCGAGGAACCAAGATCCCCTGAGGTAGTAATTGAGAAGAGGACACCCAGTGTCATAGATCAAGGGAGTGTTGTTAGGATCATTCCCGCCTCTTCTAGACATCATAGGGATAACTATCTAACTCCAGAGATCCCAGAAGGGTACTGGCATATCTTTGATCAAATGGTTAATAATCCGCAAACACCCCAGACCTCTACATTACAATATCCTATTTTTGACATAGCTGTCTATGCCCCCATGAAAGTTATCCCTCTTCAAAATATTCCCAGCTTTCATGGACTCACTTCAGAAGATCCGGATGCGTTCCTGTTTGAGTTCGATGTCCTATGTCGGGGTTATATTACACCACCGACCACCAGAAACTAAAGTTGTTTCCCTCCACCTTAAAGGGAGCAGCACTGCATTGGTTTATGGGACTGGGTGGAGGCACCATCAATGATTGGGACCAAATGAAAACTGCATTCCTTAAAAAATATCAAGATTATTGCAGATTTAGAGAGCCAAAAGATGAGATGTTCCAAATGGTAGCAAGGCCTAGCGAATCTTTGGAAGAGTATGTGGAGTGTTTCCAATATAACCTCCAAAGGTCTCCCTATGCAAATCTGCCTCTACCTGATCATGTGCTAAAAACCACGCTGATTAAGGGGATGAAATACCAGTGGATAGAGACATTAAATATCATGGGTAAAGGTGATATCTATCAAGAATACTATCCTAACATTATTTATTTGTGTATCAGGTGCTTGAGGGGCAGTACAAGGTTGAAACTAGCTAAACGATGCAATCACCGGGGACAACAAATTCTCTGGCGGAAGCATTACTCGTACTAAAATCGATAACCTACTGGAAGATTTCAAAATGGATATCTTGGGATCCTTGACAACACAATTAGACATCATGCAAGCCAAGCAGAAGTAGGTCGAAGAAGAAAAAAACTTGGTTATTTTTTTCCCTCGATGCAGGAAGAAACATAGTCATAAAGAATGCCCACTAGATATGGTATAGACCTATGCCATATGCACTAAAGAACATGCCATAGAAAATTGCCCATCGCTCCCAGGATTAAAAGCGGTCTTCAAGGAGGCAGAGGAAGAAGCGGAACCAGTCTACCTGTTAAACCAGCGTCGCCAATGGAAAGCACGACAAACAGGTATGCCTACCGACCCATCTTCATTCTTTCAGCCTTCACAATATAATTCTCAGCAATACACAGGAGCTACATGGCAGAACCAACCACCTTTTCCTAATTGGTCACCACAAGCATTTTCTATGCCACCTTGGTCCAATCAGTCAAATTTGAACAATAGTTGGCCAAATTCCTCTTACTTTCCATCATTCTAGCAGAACAATCCATATCCATCTCAATGGTCCCTCTTCACTTCACAAAACTAAAACTAGAAATCAAGCTGGCAAAGACCTATGAACCAGCCAGTAGGGACATCCCCCTACCTCAACCTCACTACCAACACCTTACACGTTGTAGCAGAATCCTCAACCCAATGTACGATTGCAACTCCCGACCCAGCCCAACCCAAATCCTAACAATAGACCAATCCAATCAGGACAAATTATTGAAGGTCTGAATCTGAAAACTGAGTTGAGAGAATGTAATGAACTCAAATTGAGGTTTGGACGAATAATCATGCCAGAGGATGATAAAAATATACAATTGGAAGAACCACTACCTGTAGAACAAACACCTCAAAGGGAGAATACAGTCAAGCAGAAAAGCCACGAACAAACTATTACGTCTTCTCCGCCATTCCCATAAAGATTAATTATACCTCGCCCATTCGAATATCCTGACTTCAATCTCCTGGGAGAATTATAAAATATTTGTGTAAAAATACCCCTCCTCCAGGCTATTCAGGACATTCCAATCTATGCAAAAAACCATTAAGGAATTGTGTACCAAAAATCCTACAAGGAAAATAAAGGTAACACCAACTGTCCACGTAGTCGGAACTTTTTCTGATTTATTATTAGGAAGAGAGATACTGGTGAAATATGAAGACCCAGGAAACCCTATTGTCATAGTACAAATAAATGGATGATCCTTTCCCAATGCATTAGTCGATCTAGGGGAAGCCATTAATATTCTCACAACAACAACCTGTCAGAGACTTGGCATCACAGCCTTAGATCCAACTACAACCTTGCCAGAACTTGCTGACCGTTCAGTTATTAAACCAGAAGGGACATTACAGGATGTAATAGTGTTTGTAGATTCTTGGGAGTACCCAGTAGATTTCTTGATTATTAATCTTAGAAACCGGCTAGATGGACATCCTCTAATATTAGGAAGACCTTAGCTAGCGACCGCAGATGCTTATATAAGCTGTCGAACAAGTAGTATGACTATAGCTAGAGGAAATAATGTGAAGAACCTAGCTTTATACCCTCCAGCTCAGCTAAGCCTAACCATAATAAAAACTAGGAAGCAAGCTATAACATATTTAACCAAAAATATTCGATCACCACTAACTGTAATATATGCTCTTGAATTTAAGAATCAAATAGAAGATGATATTATTAACACTTACATTAATCTCCTAGCTGTCATATCTAATCTAAAATGTCACATGATTGAAGCAGTCCTTGATAATGAAATTGAAGAAGATCCTTTAAGAGATATCAATGACCAAACAATGCCAACAACAATTGTCTATAATAGAAAACCCATTGAAATTGAGCCAAGGAAAGTCCTTAACATTAACAAAAATTTGAGTGATGACCAGCAGTAGAAGCTTATTCAAATCCTTAGAAAATATAAAGGGGCTTTCGCTTGGGATTACCCAGATATGAAATGGATTGACCCCAAATTATGTATGAACCACATATACACTGAAAAAGATACGAGACCCATTCAACAACCTCAGTGAAGATTAAACCCTCACCTAAAGGATGTTGTTAAAGACGAACTACAGAAACTGTTACATGTAAATTTCATCTATCCTATATCTGGTAGTAAATGGGTTTCTCCATTAGTTGTGGCTCCTAAAAAGAATGGGAAATGGTGTATATGTGTCGATTACAGAGAGCTTAACAAATAAACGCAAAAAGATCGCTTTCCCCTTCTATTTATCAACCAGGTTCTAGACACATCGGCAGGTAAAAAATTCTTCTCTTTCCTGGACGGCTTCAGTGGCTACAACCAAATCCAAATTGCCCCTGAAGACCAAGATAAGACTACCTTGACCTGCCCTTGGGGGATGGTTGCTTACAGGGTATTACCTTTTGGAATTTGCAATGCACCTGTTACATTCCAGAGAGCCATACTCAGTATTTTTGCAGACTTGATAAACGAGGGATTAGAGGTGTACATGGACGATTTTACACCCTATGGAGATGACTTCGAGCTAGAATTACAGACACTAGAGAAATTCCTGGAAAGATGCATTGCTACTAGGTTCTACTTAAGTCACGTGAAATGCCACATTATGATGACCGAAGGCCTGATCCTGGTTCATTACATCTTAGTAGCTGGAATTCAGGTAGATCCAGCAAAAATTCAGGCAATCCTCTTACTACCTACCCCCTGCACTCAAACAGAGGTACGTAGTTTTTTGGGTTTTTCTGGATATTATCGGAGATTTATAAAAAACTTCTCCCAAATTGCTGCACCATTATATGCTTTGATAGGAAATATCAATTTTATATGGAATGAAAAATGTGACATTGCCTTTGCAGAATTAAAACAACTAGTATGAACAACTCCAGTACTACGGGGTCCGAACTGGGATTTACCATTCCAAATTTCATCCGATGCATTAGATACGGGCAGTGGAGCGCTTGGCCAGGATGACAAGAAACCCTATGCGATATACTACATCAGCAAAAATTTCACTCCTGCTGACTTGAATTACACAGTGACTGAGAAAGAGTTTCTAGCTATAATCTGTGCTATTAAAAAATTTAGACACTATATAACAGGATACCTTGTGGTCCTGTATACTGATCACTCTGCTATCAAATATTTAGCTAATAAACCTATTACGAATGGAAGAGTGACACGATAGCTAATCCATTTGTAGGAATTTGACATAACGATCAAGGATCGACCAGGAAAGGAAAATATGGTGGCAGACTTCCTCTCACGTGTGCCAAGAACAGATGACACAGTGGTGGTAGAAGACTAGTTTCCTGATGAGCACATGTTTGTTGTGACCGTGAAAACACTGTGGTACGCAGATGTCGCAAGTTACTTAGCAGTGGGAAAACTAACCAAACACCTGACACCCAAAGAAAGAAAATTAATAGTGCAACGCAACACTTTGTTCTCCTGGATTGGAGGATACCTCTTTCACACAGGAGCCGATATGCATATCCACAGGTGTATCAGGGAAGACGAAATCTACGATATCCTAAAATCCTGCCACAATGGACCTTGCAGTGGACACTTTGCAGACCACAGGAATGGACATAAAATCTTACAAATGGACTATTATTGGCCCACGATTTTTAAGGACGCCAAGAAATTTTTCCAAGCATGTGACAGCTGCCAAAGAATGGGCCGCCCTGGCCAGTCTGATGAGATGCCCCTACATCCACAGTTAGTCATCGAACCTTTTGAATGTTGGGCATTAGATTTCATTGGCCCAATAAATCCATCATCTAATCAAAAGTCATATATACTAGTTGCAACGGAATACGTGACTAAATGGGTGGAGGCAGTAGCATTACCAAGAGCAACAAAGGACATAGTAATCCACTTACTTTTCGAAATTTTTGTGCGGTATGGCTTGCCCAGAGAAATAATTACATATGGAGGGCCACAATTTGTAGGTCATAAGATTGCTGCTACACTAAAAAATCATCACATTTTGCACAGAATCACATCTCCATACCACCCACAGGCAAACTGCCAGCTAGAAAGTACCAACAAAGTCATCGAGGCCATTCTAACAAAGACAGTTGCCTTGCATAGACGCGACTGGGCTACCCAATTGCCAGAAGCCCTGTGTGAATATCACACGACTTGGAGGAATACCACAAGATACTCCCCATATCATCTAGTGTTTGGTAAGGAACCTATCTTCCCCATAGAATTTGAAATTCAGACATTGAGAATAGCCCAAGAAGTAGGGCTGGGTTTGAATGAAGCACAGATTAATAGACTACAACAAATAAATGAATTGGATGGAATCTGGCTATCAGCTCTTCAGCATACTGGACTTATTCAACAACAAAGAGAAAAATAGCATGACACCCTCATCAAGAAAAATATATTCCACGAAGGTGATAGGGCACTTCTGTACGATTCCAAGTTCCAGGATTTCCCAGGCAAACTCCAGAATAGATGGTTAGGTCCCTATGAGATAAAAGAGGTAGACGATAATGGCACCCTTACATTAGCCACCATTGATGGATCTGGCTACTCTTTTAAATCAAATGGGAATCGGGTATGCCTCTACCACAAACCGCTTACAAGGGAATCCTTTTGCCAACAGATACGCGGAGATTCTATGATACAAATTCTCACTGAAGAAGGAAACTCTTTGACAACACCAGTCCCGTAAAGAATTCATTTTTGAAACCTGTACATACAATTGTTTTTCTTTCTATTTGATTGTATTTGCTTAGAACAGTAGAGATGATTGTTTGTCGGTTTTTTTTTCTTTTTTTCTTTATTCCTTTGTTGTTCCTTACAGGGAACAACTGTTGTTCCCTATAGGGAACAACACTTTTCGTGTGCATTTTTCTTTGTTGTTCCCTATAGGGAACATCAGTTTTCATGTGTATTTTTCTTTGTTGTTCCCTACAGGGAACATCTGTTGTTCCCTATGTTAGCCTTCTGTTGCAACAAGGTTTCATCTTTCATGATTGACATTTTTACATGCCAAATATGTCATACTTTGCAGGCTGTAGTGTTCCATATTTCCACAAAAATCCATGAAGTGTGCTAGCCCAAATGCCACTGCTATATTCCAATTTTGATGAGTTGTTCCAGTTTTGAAGAGTTTTTTAAGGGAGGTCCAAACAGTCTAACCTTGGTCTCCCTAGGTTTCAATTTCCTGTTTTAGAATGTAGAGAATGCATATTACCAAAAAGTTTAATCTTGGCAGATCTGTAGATAGGTAGAGAATCAAAGGGACCCAACTGCTTAATCTGGGACCTGGCAGAAATAAGTGTAGATTTAGATAGGAAATATTCAAAAGAAAAATTGTAAAGCTGGGTCTGCAAGTCTAAGTACACCCAAATCAAAAGAAGAAAAAATGTTAGGTGGGTAGGCTAGGTAGGTAGCTGTGAGGTTGCAGAATGATGATTTATGATCAATTTTGTGTTACAAAGTGTTTTATCTCTTCAGATCACAGTGCAGACAGTTTTTCATCTGGAGGAGCTCAAGCTGGATATCACTAACTTCCCCTTCTTCTAATTCCCCAAGTCACTTACTAATTTCCCCAAAAGAGGTCAAGATCTGCTTGATTCCTCTTAGTTTCATCATTTTCCATGCCATTTGCCTTAGTGAAGATCTGCTTCGCTCAAGGATTTCATTTCTTTACAAGTTCTTTTTCCCAAAATTAGCCTAAGGTTCCCCACCTTAGCGCCTGCTTATCATCACCATATTAACCACTAACTCTACTATATAACTCCCCATCAGTTTTTCCCCTTCCCCTACTAAAAATATGTATATAAAACTCCCCTATGTAAATATCCCCTCCCTGGCAATATAGCCATATTTTCTAAGTGAGGGAAAAAATAGTCCTTCTGGGGTTGTTTTTAGCCCATCCGTGTCATAGCAGGAGTTAGATGACACCTGGTCATGCTAATAGCCTCCCCCCTAGCCCTAAAAATCCTCAAAAAACCCACACTTCGCCCTTATCCTAAGTTTTTGTGCATAAATACATTAACCCGCGCTCATTAAACCCTGTAACCCACTTTCCCTAAGTCTAAAAACCCCCTTCGCGCTATATTTATATCGGAATATTCCCACGGATATCCCCGCCCACTAACCCGCCGTCGTCCTGTCCTTCCCGCCAGCCGTCCGATCGTCATGCACCCAAATCAACGACTGGCGGGCCTTCCTGTCCCCCGACGCGCCCGAAGGTTAGCATCCAGGAGATGGGCGGTATTACCGCCGTACTCCCGCCACGCGTCGCCTTCTGGGCTGTGACAGAGCCCCTCCCTCCAAAACTACCCAGGCGCTAAGGCGGTGCTCCCAAAACCATTTACCACTCCTGCGCAATGACATCACCTGCCTGCGTCACCCCCCTGCCCAGTCACCATGACACGTCATCCGCCTGCGTGGCCTCCTGCCACATCATCAGATCTATCGTACAGCCACGTCACCTCCGTATGTGATGACGTCATCTTGCTGATGTCATCGCTGATGTCACCCGTCGTACAAAGTCCCGTCATGATGACGTCATCATCAGTTTTTAGCGCGAAGGGCGAAAATCGCACTCCGGAGCCCCGGAATCAGTTTATGAGGCAGTTTTTGCGCAAATCACTCATCGCTGGATAAATTAGGCCAGAATGGGGAATCTTTAGGGAATATTTTCATCATGCAGCCCCCAGCAAGCCCGAAAGGCGCCGAATGACCCGTTTTTCTTCGCGAAGCATTCAGGAAGGAGCCGAAGACAGTTTTAAGGAAGACAGAGCCGAACAGCGGCCATTAAATGTTGATTTAACGCATAGCACATCAGAACAGCATCCCAATTTATTGTCAAAGAGTATCAGAGAAGGAAGAAGAGCCAAAGAGTATCAGCCGAAGATTTTTTAGGGGCTCGAAGCACCTGAGCATTGATGAACCCCCTCAGCAAAGTCAAATTAAGAGGCGTAAGCCCATCCTTGCCCTCAAATCACAGTTAAAGCTTTAAATGCAGACAGACAGCAAAGAAGCAGAAACCCATACACATTTATTGCAGAAAACACTGCACCAAGCCACCGAGGACTACATCATTTACTCAGTTTTGATACGGCCGCCCTCAGCGCAGCCCGAGATATTTTCATGCATTTATTTCTGATAGAATTAGGTCAAATTAATCATTTTTTATGACCTGTTTTAGGTCAAGATGTAAAAAAAATAAGTTGTAGAGAGTTTTTCCCCTATATATACCGCTCTCTACATTGTTTCAAGCATTGGTCAATTGAGAATTTTCACTAGAGACTCGCATTGTATACCTGAGTTTTTTCTATTACCAAAGATTGTTGAAAGCTTGGAGAGCAAACTGCCTGTTGTTAATGAATGTTTTGAAGAAATGAAAATGGAATTCTTGTGCTGCAGCCTAAAACAATAAGTGCATCTTACCTCTGTTTTATTATTTACCACCGTCTAAATAGCAGGAAGAAAGAATAGCTTAGAATTTGTTTAAATACACTCTATGCTCAATTTCTGCTATTTCAGTATGTTTTCCTCTGAATGAATTGGTTATGAATATGAATTCCTCCTGGCTCATATTTACCCCTATTCACCTGTGTTTGCCAATTATCTAGGGATTCTTAAATGCCCCTAGGTAGAGCTCTGTTACCTACATCTGTTAAGCTGATTGGGAGATTCTTAACTGCCTCTCGTTACTTAGCATTCTTTCCATCATTTAAACCTGAAACATTGTTTCATGCGCAGCTATCTTGCTCCATTTTTCCCTTATTGTGATCGAAGAAATGCACCAGCTTTTCTCCCCCTCGACTCCATGCCCAATGGTTTGAAACTTTCAGACTATGCCTTGCCTCTCTACCTGAAAACATCAATTTTCCCACCAAAAACAAAACAAAAACCCTCTGAACTCAAAACCTAGCCTAAAATCCTTTTCAACAAAGCTAAATCTCAAAGAGAGAGCCCTCTCTGATTGCAGGTGAGCTAGAACCTGCAGTCCAAAGTTAGTTTGTGGTTACCTCGGCCGTATCCCTTTTTACAACCTGGGGACAACCTGAGTGACAACATAATGGTGACTCCATTGGAGACCATCCTCAGTTAAATTTCATGAAGAAGGTTGGAAAGATCCCCTAAAAAGGTCAATTTTCTAATTGCTGTATATTTCTTAAAACTACAGATGAAGCCTGAATGTCAGCCAGGAAGCCTTTGAAACCGTTTCTGTTTTACATTAGCAGAAGTAAATAAAAGCTGCTTCAGTCAATCTTCATGCGAGTTTTAAGATATACACAGCCATTCCAAAATCTGATCTGTCCCTTGTTAATTACAAAAATATTCCCATAAAAATACCCAAAAAACAATTCGGAAGCTGGCTCCCAAGAAGAATCCACAATATACAAGGCCAAATCCCGATCCAAACGCTCCAGCTGTTTTTGAAAACCCTAACATAATTCCGAAAATCCTTAGGAAGCAAGAAAGACAGGAAAATTTCGCTGATTTAAGTCCTGAAATAGCTTACTCTAGCTGTATTCAGACTCTTGTCAAGGTTTTGTTTCGTTCGACCCCTGTTTCCCCTAGTTCATCATCTACACCTCGAACTCCTCCTTCCACACCTTCATTCAATGCACATACTACCACTACTGTGGTTTCCAGCTTTCCAGTTACTCCTGTGATCCCCGTTACTCCAGTTGTTCCATTTATCCCCGTTGTCCCACTTATCCCTACCAATATGGCTAATAGATATGCACCCCTGCAATTACCTGCTAATGCTGGAGCTTTACCTCAAGAGTACCAATCTAAAATCACATATTTTGATAGTAATGGCCCTTTTACTGCCATTCAGCATACTAAAAATATGCAAAACTATTTTGAAAACTACGAAATAGATGATGATAGCGTGAGAATGAGAATTTTTGTTCAGAGTCTGACAGGTGATGTGAGAACTTGGTTCAGATCACTTGCTGCAAATTCGATAACCACCCCAGATGAGCTTTACCAATCCTTTACCAACAGATGGGAGAAAAAGAAAGACCCCTTGCACATACTGGCCGAATATGATACAATCAAACGAGGTCCTCAAGAGACTATTTTGGAGTACTGTGCAAGATTCAATAATGTTTACAACGCAATACCACAGAACCTAAGGCCTCTCCCTGATCTAGCCTTGTACAAATTTCTGGATGGTTTTGACCTTGATATGGCATATCAGTTAAAAGAAAGAGCTCCTCAGACCCTTGCAGACATGCAAAATGTTGCTGTCAGCATAGAAGCCAATTTAATTGCCAAAAGAAATAGAGCTAGAATGGAAAGAAGAACCACCTTTAAGGAAGAACCCTCAGCCTTTGATCAAAAGCTTGATTCTATTATCAATGGCCTACAAAGGCTAGGAGAAAGAGTAGAAAATGTTGAGAGAAAAGCATCATGGGAAGGACAACAGTCCAATACCATAAGGAATCCAAATTTTAGGAAAACGCAGAACACAAATGCTGGTAGGTCTACCCAAGACCATGACATAAGACCCCCTTTTCAAGACAACTATGTTGAAGGATCTACTTCTAGTGAACCCATAGAGGACACTCACATGAACCTGATGGATCTAAAGGGTGAGCACCAAACTGTCCTGTCCCGAGAAGACCAAAATGAACTCGATTACAATTAGTTTCAAACTAAATCTGGTGAGTCTTTTGATTTTAAACAAGGATATGATACTGCTGTGTATGAAGTACACAAACAATATAAGATGAGAACTAGGACCATTGACATTTCGGAACCTAGTAAAACAAAGGATGGCAAACAGCCCAACAAGACCAAAGGCAAGGCTACCATAACAGAACCCGTTGATACAAATGTTCCAAACCTGCATCAAGTGACTGTAGAAGACATAACAGAAATACAGCCTTCCAAAGATCAGCCCTTGCCACCTTCTCCCTCAAAACAAAGCTTGAACAGTGTTCCAAAAAACTTTCCTGAAACTAAAAAACCGCAAGCTATCAGTCCTCATAACGCTGATAAACAAGAGCAAATCGAAGATAATTTAAATGAAAAGGAAAAAACTGCCTTTATCAACACCAAGACTCCATTGGAAAAACCATTTAATTTAGAGGCAGAAATATCTAAGTTGAAAATATCCATCCCCCTCTCAGAACTTGCCAAACACGATGTATATAGGCAACAAATTCAAAGGTCACTTCAAATTCCAGAAAACAAGGACGATGTAAATGTTTTGGATGATTCCCCTAAACTGTTGTTTGGTCCAGAAGTTAATGGAAAGTCAACACATGGACCTGTCCCACCCTTTTATGTCAGTCTGCATACACATGACAAAGTTTTACACAATGCTATGTTTGACTCAGGGGCATCGCACAATCTAATGCCCAAAGCAATTATGGAAAAACTGAACCTTGATGTTACAATACCTTACAAAGACTTGTACTCATTTGACTCAAGTCAAGTGAAATGTCTAGGCCTCATCAAAGACTTGTGTGTCTCTTTAGTTCAATATCTGAATAAGACCATCCTCATGGATGTGGTAGTTGCTAACATTCCACCAAAATACGGTATGCTCCTATCAAGATCATGGAGAGCAAAGCTTCAAGGATCCCTTCAATTAGACCTTTCCTATGCCACCATTTCAGTCTTTGGGCAACCAAAGAGACTGTATAGAGAAACGCTCATGAAATATGTGGTAAGTAGTGAGAGCAAGCCAGAAAATTTTCCCATTTACTCAATCCATTCCAATATGAATTCCTTTATTTTGTTTAATGACGACACAAATTCTCCAACCAAGAATGAGCCCTTGGCCCAAGAACAACAAGCACAAATTAATGAAGAATCAGTTGCACACACTGATGAAACTGTCACAACAGTTATTGCAACCAGTATGCAAGAAGAACCTCCCCAAACAGAAATTTCAAAACTGCCCAATCCTAAGTTGATTGACACTTTAGGCATCAACCACAAGCAAGAAATCACATGGTATTTAGAATTTGATGGCTCTGTTAACAAGTTGGGAGCAGGGGCAGGTGTTTGGATTCACAACACATGTAACAATCATGCAGAAGGCCATGCCTATAGACTGAATTTTAAATGCACAAATAACATGGCAGAGTATGAGGCTTTGTTGTTAGGCCTTAAAATGCTCAAAGAACTAGGAGCTGCTAAAGTGTCTATTTTAGGAGACTTTGATTTAATCATACAACAGATGAAAGGTAATTTTGTTACCAATGACAATAGAATGAGAGCCTATAGGACTGCTGCCACTAATATACTCAATGCATTCACTGAATTCAAGCTTGACAAAATTTCAAGAGAACACAACATTCATGCACACAGCCTAGCCACCTTTGCTAGTACATGCAAGCTTCCTTTTGACCCAAACCATCACTTCATAGCTGAAATAAAACATAGGTCCGTTGTCCCAAATAACGTTAAAGATTGGCAAGTGTTCGAAAATGATGCCTAGATCAATAATTTCCTCACCCTTGAGCATGAGTTTTCGAAAATCAACATTGACATGGATGCTATGACATATCCAGAACAGCAAACAAATGAGAATCAGCAAACAGTAACAGCTGCAACAGCCAAACAAATCCTGAAACCAACTATTTTTGACAAAGAAAACATAGAACACCTGAAACAAATGCATTTGGAAGAAATTGACAAAGCAGAGGCAAAAATCATTGAACTGAAAGATAACTTTCTGCCTGCTGGCCTAACCCCATTAGAAGACATGTTTGACGCCAATGACGTTCCTAGAAAGCCAAAATTGCAACCCATTAACATTGATATAGAGGAACACAACATTGGGACGGCAGAAAATCTAAAAATGATCAAACTATCCAAAAATTTACCACCTGATCAAAAGCCCAAGTACATTGACCTATTCAAATAATTTCAGGATGTATTTGCTTGGAGCTATGAGGATTTGAAATCCTATGACACCTCGGTGATCCAACACACAATCCCCTTAAAATCGAACCAGAAACCCTTCAAGCAGAAACTTAGAAGAATCAGCCCTATGCTTCTTCCCCCAATTGAGAAGGAAGTAAAGAGGATGTTTGAAGCAGGCATCATAGCACCCATCAGATTTTTTGAATGGGTTTCCAATCTTGTTCCTACAAGAAAAAAGACAGGTGAAATCAAACTTTGTGTAGATCTCAGAAATTTAAACCAAGTCTCCTTAAAAGACCATTACCCTTTGCCTAAAATGGATCACATCTTGCAGAGAGTAGTGGGGTCATCTAGAATTTCTTTGCTAGATGGTTTTTCAGGTTTCAACCAAATACTTGTTCACCCGGACGACCAAGACAAAATAGCTTTTACCACACCCTGGGGAACATTTAAGTATGTGAAGATGCCATTTGGTCTTAAAAACGCTGGTGCAACTTTTCAACGAGAAATGGACATTGCATTTGCAAAAGAAATACATGACTTCCTAGTTGTTTATCTTGATGACTTGACCCCATTTTCCAAATCTGATGAAGAACACCTCAAGCATCTTAGGCAAATTTTTATGACATGTAGGAAATATGGCATTTCCTTGAACCCCAAAAAGTCTCTCTTTGGCCTTGAAGAAGGCAAGTTACTTGGCCATATCATATCAAAAGATGGGATCAAAATTGACCCTGAAAGAATCCAGGCCATCCTCCAAATTCCATATCGAAGAAACATAAAAGAGCTACAAGCGTTCCTTGGGAAAACCAACTTCCTAAGAAGATTTATCCCAAATCTAGCTGAATTAATAAGACTGTTAAGCAACATGTTAAAAAAGGATGCCAAGGTAAGATGGTCCCTGGAAACCAAGCAAGCATTCGAAATTATCAAATCGACATTGACACAAACCCCTGTACTCACCAGTCCACAGTTTGACAAAGATTTTATCATATTTTCGTTTGCATCTGATCACACGATAGCAGCTGTCCTTTTACAGAAGGATGAACAGGGAGCTGAAAAACCGATTGCATTTTTCAGCCGAGCCTTAAGAGACGCCCCTTTGAAATACCCAATCATGGAAAAGCAGGCCTACGCACTGGTTAAGGCCATCAAGGATTTCAGAGTGTACATTTTATGTTCACATGTGATTGCCTATGTCCCACACGCTGTTGTAAAAGACATATTGACCCAAGAGGGATTAGAAGGCAAAAGAGGCAAGTGGATTGCAAGAATCCTTGAGTATGATATAGAAATAAAACCAACCAAGCTGATAAAGGGACAAGGTTTAGCTAAACTGATGTCCGAAACAAACTTTCAAGCCCTAGACATAAACCAGCTGGACAATGAACCGGAGCTGGCGACTCCACAGATCAGTGAAATATTTCTGCAATGCCCTTGGTATAGTGATATTTTCTTTGTATTGTTAAACCTATGTGCTCCCCCAGGATTGTCTAGAACCAAGAAAAGATTTGTGAAAATGAAGGCTTTAAAGTTTTGTGTTATAGATGGTGCATTATTTTGGAGAAATCATGAAGGTATACTGCTTAATTGTTTAACCATGAATGAAACTAACAATGTCATGAAAAAATTCCATGCAGGTGATTGTGGAGGACATCTATATTGGAAGTCCACTGTTGATAAAATTCTAAGGGCTGGTTTCTATTGGCCCTCTCTTTTTGCAGATGTAAAGAAGTTTTCCATGTCCTGTCACAAATGCCAAATTTTTGAGGGCAAGAGAAAGTTGTTACCCCTACCCTTGAAACCCATCTCAACCGAACAACCTTTTCAACAATGGGGTCTTGACTTCATTGGAGAAATCCATCCCTCTTCCTCAGGCCAGCACAAATGAGTCCTAACAGCCACTGACTATTTCACCAAGTGGGTTGAAGCCATTCCCTCCAGACAAGCCAATGACACCATCATTATCCAATTCCTTGAGTGCAATATCCTGTCTAGATTTGGCTACCCTGAGAAAATCATCACTGACAATGCCGCTGCCTTTAAGTCCAAAAAGATGATCAATTTTTGCCACAGATTTCATATTACTTTGGGCCACTCTACAGCTTATTACCCTCAGGGTAATGGCTTGGTCGAATCATCTAACAAAAGCCTCATCAACATCATAAAGAAAGTGATAGAAGAAAACAAGAAGAACTGGCACAAAAAGCTGGTAAATGCCCTGTGGGTAGACAGACTCTCAAGCAAAAGATCCATTGGGATGAGCCCTTATGAGCTAGTATATGGCATGGAGGCTAAATTTCCTTCATCCTTGGGCATTCCTACTATCAAATTGTTACAAGAAATTCAGGCTGAACCAAATGACATTCAAAGGAGAATCAATCAGACCATTCATCTTCAACAAACCATAGAACAAGTTTATGAAAGGGCTCAAATTTTGCAAGAAAAGCTTAAAAAGATGTTTGATAAGAGAGCTAAAGCTGAGGATTTCAATATTGGTGACAAAGTTCTGAGATGTGACTCAAGAAGGGAAGACAAGGGCAAACATGCCAAGTTTGATTTTTTATGGAAAGGACCATTGATTATTTCTGCTGTTCAGGAAAATAACACATATTTTCTCAGATCTATAGAGGACAGCACTGTTGAAGAAGGCCCTGTCAATGGTCGTATGCTGAAGCATTAGCATGACCCCTTTTAAGGGACACAATGCAGTTTTGTATATATCTTTGTACAGTGTTGTGTGTATATATCAACACTCTGTTTTTATTTTTGTATAAGCAGGCCGATTGTTTAAGGAAAAGCAGTAAATTTGTGAAAGACACAGTTTTTAAAGCTCTGTTTCTACACTAGTTTTCAGCAAAGTATCAAGAGAAAAAATTGTCACATTACAAGCAATTCATGGTAGAAAAGAACTATTTGCAGTCATTGTGCATAATTATCAAGCACGCGGAAGAAAGCAGGTGATGTTACACAATTCACAGTAATTCAGTTGAGGAGGAGGTTGTTCATAGTTCAAAGTTTTACATTTTTAGCAGCCAGAACAAATGTTTCCAGTCTACAGCAACCATAGAAGATCAAGGCAGTCTGACCTGTTGTTCTTGACTTTTCACAAGGAAAAGCCATCCCCAAGTGGAGCCACTGTTAGCCTCCTGTTGCAACAGGGTTTCATCTTTCATGATTGACATTTTTACATGCCAAATATGTCATACTTTGCAGGCTGCAGTGTTCCATATTTCCACAAAAAGCCATGAAGTGTGCTAGTCCAAATGCCACTGCTATATTCCAATTTTGATGAGTTGTTCCAGTTTTGAAGAGTTTTTTAAGGGAGGTCCAAACAGTCTAACCTTGGTCTCCCTAGGTTTCAATTTCCTGTTTTAGAATGTAGAGAATGCATCTGACCAAACAGTTTAATCTTGGCAGATCTGTAGATAGGTAGAGAATCAAAGGGACCCAACTGCTTAATCTGGGCCCTGACAGAAATAAGTGTAGATTTAGATAGGAAATATTCAAAAGAAAAATTGTAAAGCTGGGTCTGCAAGTCTAAGTGCACCTAAATCAAAAGAAGAAAAAATGTTAGGTGAGTAGGCTGGGTAGGTAGCTATGAGGTTGCAGAATGATGATTTATGATCAGTTTTGTGTTACAAAGTGTTTTATCTCTTCAGATCACAGTGCAAACAGTTTTTCATCTGGAGGAGCTCAAGCTAGATATCACTAACTTCCCCTTCTTCTAATTCCCCAAGTCACTTACTAATTTCCCCAAAAGAGGTCAATATCTGCTTGATTCCTCTTAGTTTCATCATTTTCCATGCCATTTTCCTTAGTGAAGATCTGCTTCGCTCAAGGATTTCATTTCTTTACAAGTTATTTTTCCCAAAATTAGCCTAAGGTCCCCCACCTTAGCGCCTGCTTATCATCACCATATTAACCACTAACTCTACTATATAACTCCCCATCAGTTTTTCCCCTTCCCCTACTAAAAATATTTATATAAAACTCCCCTATGTAAATATCCCCTCCCTGGCAATATAGCCATATTTTCTAAGTCAGGGAAAAAATAGTCCTTCTGGGGCTGTTTTTAGCCCATCCATGTCATAGCAGGAGTTAGATGACACCTGGTCATGCTAATAGCCTCCCCCCCTAGCCCTAAAAATCCTCAAAAAATCCACACTTCGCACTTATCCTAAGTTTTTGTGCATAAATACATTAACCCGCGCTCATTAAACCATGTAACCCATTTTCCCTAAGTCTAAAAAC
The DNA here is from genome assembly GCA_031772625.1 of Pinus tabuliformis. Classification (NCBI taxonomy): domain Eukaryota; kingdom Viridiplantae; phylum Streptophyta; class Pinopsida; order Pinales; family Pinaceae; genus Pinus; species Pinus tabuliformis. Next base: position 932,533,656 of record CM062808.1, read on the forward strand.
CCCCGCCGCACTATATTTAAATCAGAATATTCCCACGGATATCCCCGCCCACTAACCCGCCGTCGCCCCGTCCTTCCCGCCAGCCGTCCGATCGTCCTGTGCCCAGATAAACGACTGGCAGGCCTTCCTGTCCCCTGACGCGCCCGAAGGTTAGCGTCCGGGAGATGGGCGGTATTGCCGCCGTACTCCTGCCACGCGTCGCCTTCTGGGCTGTGGCGGAGCCCCTCCCTCCAAAACCGCCCAGGCGCTAAGGTGGTGCGCCCAAAACCATTTACCAATCATGCGCAATGACGTCACCTGCCTGCGTCACCCCCCTACCCAGTCACCATGACACGTCATCCGCCTGCGTGGCCTCCTGCCACTGTACCGCCGAGTCACCTGCCACGTGTCCTGCCACATCATCAGATCTCTCGTACTGCCACGTCACCTTCGTACATGATGACGTCATCTTGCTGACGTCACCCGCCGTACAAAGTCCCGTCATGCTGACGTCATCATCAGTTTTTAGCGTGAAGGGCGAAAATCGCACTCCGGAGCCCCGGAATCAGTTTCTGAGGCAATTTTTGATGAGTGATTTGCGCAAATCGCTCATCGCTAGATAAATTAGGCCAGAATGGGGAATATTTTCATCATGCAGCCTCCAGCAAGCCCGAAAGGCGCTGAATGACCCGTTTTTCTTCGCGAAGCATTCAAAAAGGAGCCGAAGACAGTTTTAAGGAAGACAGAGCCGAACAGTGGCCATTAAATGCTGATTTAACGCATAGCACATCAGAACAACATCCCAATTTATTGTCAAAGAGTATCAGAGAAGGAAGAAGAGCCAAAGAGTATCAGCCGAAGATTTTTTAGGGGCTCGAAGCACTTGAGCATTGATGAACCCCCTCAGCAAAGTCAAATTAAGAGGCATAAGCCCATCCTTGCCCTCAAATCACAGTTAAAGCTTTAAATGTAGACAGACAGCAAAGAAGCAGAAACCCATACACATTTATTGCAGAAAACACTGCACCAAGCCACCGAGGACTACATCATTTACTCAGTTTTGATACGGCCGCCCTCAGCGCAGCCCGAGATATTTTCATGCATTTATTTATGATAGAATTAGGTCAAATTAATCATTTTTTATGACCTGTTTTAGGTCAAGATGTAAAAAAAAGCAGTTGTAGAGAGTTTTTCCCCTATATATACCGCTCTCTACATTGTTTCAAGCGTTGGTCAATTGAGAATTTTCACTAGAGACTCGCATTGTATACCTGAGTTTTTTCTATGACCAAAGATTGCTGAAAGCTTGGAGAGAAAACTGCCTGTTGTTAATGAATGTTTTGAAGAAATGAAGATGGAATTCTTGTGCTGCAGCCTGAAACAATAAGTGCATCTTACCTCTGTTTTATTGTTTACCACCGTCTAAATAGCAGGAAGAAAGAATAGCTTAGAATTTGTTTAAATACACTCTATGCTCAATTTCTGCTATTTCTGTATGTTTTCCTCTGAATGAATTGGTTATGAATATGAATTCCTCCTGGCTCATATTTACCCCTATTCACCTATGTTTGCCAATTATCTAGGGATTCTTAAATGCCCCTAGGTAGAGCTCTATTACCTACATCTGTTAAGCTGATTGGGAGATTCTTAACTGCCTCTCGTTACTTAGCATTCTTTCCATCATTTAAACCTGAAACATTGTTTCATGCGCAACTATCTTGCTCCATTTTTCCCTTATTGTGACCGAAGAAATGCACCAGCAGTTCTCCTCCTCGACTCCATGCCCAATGGTTTGAAACTTTCAGACTATGCCTTGCCTCTTTACCTGAAAACATCAATTTTCCCACCAAAAACAAAACAAAAACCCTTTGAACTCAAAACCTAGCCTAAAATCCTTTTCAACAAAGCTAAATTTGAAAGAGAGAGCCCTCTCTGATTGCAGGTGGGCTAGAACCTGCAGTCCAAAGTTGGTCTTTGGTTACCTCGGCCATATCCCTTTTTACAACCTGGGGACAACGTGAGTGATAACACCCTATAGGGAACAACACTTTTTGCGTGTATTTTTTTCTTTGTTGTTCCCTACAGGGAACAGCTGTTGTTCCCTATAGGGAACAACACTTTTTGCGTGTTTTTCTTTGTTGTTCCCTACAGGGAACAACTGTTGTTCCCTATAGGGAACAACACTTTTCGTGTGTGTTTTTCTTTGTTGTTCCCTATAGGGAACAGCTGTTGTTCCCTATAGGGAACAACACTTTTTGCGTGTGTTTTCTTTTGTTGTTCCCTTCAGGGAACAACACCTTGTGATTATTTTTTAGAACACCCTTTCTCCCCCTTGCATGATCATTCCTAGCCCATCCTAGTTCAATCTTTATGATCCTCTTTATGGCATAAAAGTGCAATACATATCTAAGGACAAGTATGGAGTCTACTGAAGTAGGCCAATATCTTGAATATTATCATCTTTAACAAGATTTCTTTGTGATGATCGAAAAAGAAAGGACACAATTAACTATATCACTTCATTGTCCTCATTTCCGCTATAAATGAAACTGATTGATTATTTTACCATGCTGGTTCTCCCCCATTTCATATAATTCTCTTTGTTTATTATCAATAAGATTATGGGTATATTTTTTTTTCTATTAATATGTTCAAACTTCTTCCGCCATCCCTACTCTTAAGGAGTACTGATCCACCCTTTATATATAAAATGGGGGGTGTTTAAAATAAATAAATAAATAAATAAATAAATAAATATATATATATATATATATATATATATATATATATATCTATATCTATATCTATATCTATCTATCTATATCTATATCTATATCTATCTATCTATCTATCTATATATATATATATATATATATCTATATATATATATATATATATATATACTCACTAACAATTTTATGATTTTTTTCCACAGATGGAGGATAGGGGGTCTCATCACAAGCCAGCCTACCATGATCATAAGGAAGGAGCGAAGTGGCATTCCCACTATGGCCACCACACTAGGGATATGATCAAATGGATGCATCAAGAAACAAAGTCCTTGGAACAGGAGGTCTCATCACGAGCCACCCTGACCATTTTCCCTACTTCCCAGTAAATGGCAGTGTTCATCTGGTTACCATGCTAGCACATTGGTCTCTACTATGGACATCATAATGCACTTCCCCAATTATACATAGAGGACCATGGCTCCCAAGGGTTAGAAAGCAACTCTGTCGAGGCTATGGATGCCTGCAGGCAACAGAAGCTCTGCTTATGGTATTGAAGTTTTATTTTCTACATCAATAATTATTACAATGCCTTCTTCTTATGTTTCTATTTTTTCTACGGAGAGATTATTTCCCTAACTTACCTTGAACCTTTATGCATGAGTTAATCTTTTAAAATCAATCACAACATTTTCAAGTGGAATAACGGCGGTAAAGTATCATCTCCTGCGTATGTTGTCCTTTTTCTTTATCGCATCACCTCATGACATCTTATCACTTATTAATAATTCTCGTTACATGCCTTGTTTTCATTACTCCAATATCCTTTTATGATCCTTTCATTAATGTATGTACCCTAACACTTTCATTACCCAATCCATCACCCCTGTACTTCACCGCCAACACGTCATCTTTTCATCCATTCAGTTGTAGGTGACCTATCATTTCGAGAGGGGGCAAGGACCTCCAGTATACTCATGTGTGCGCTTTCATCTTTTCATTTGATTTTATAGAATAATATGACGTCCCATAATCACAAAGTGTGTGGCATTATAACAGTCCTCTGAAATTTATGTTTATAAAACATCACCTGATAGAGCCATTACAACCATTTGTTGTTCCATCTCTCGGCTCTGCCCGTTGTTATGCTTTCTCCACTACACTAGTCATTTGCAAAATTCAAGCATCATGGGAGGAAGAACAGTGCGTCGAGAACCGTTAACACTGGTTGTCTCCGATGAAGCCAGGGAAATTCTAGCTCACACAAGATGGACATCATATTTTACAAGATTTCAACCTCCCAATGAGGAAATCGACATCGAAATTTTACAACATCTACAGAATGGACAATCCTTGGTAAGAGGTAGACAAATCACTGCAACAGATGCTGTGATAATAGAAGTGTCTGGGTTGCCAGTAGAAGGACCAATATGGGCTGACAAGAAATTAAGGCTACATGACGCTATGGAGGCTTTTAGGGATGAAGGACAAGAGCTAATCAAGAAGGGTAAAGGAATTTGGCCATCTTCTCTCGGAGATCCATGGGGATAATTGGCACGAATTGTCCAGAACTATATTACCTGCGATGGGCATAGAGACGTGGTAAGGCCGCAACAACTCAAACTTTTAGCAGTTTTAAAACAAAAATGCTCTATTAATTTGCATACACTGTTGAATTCATTATTGCATGTCACTGTCAAGAGGCTAAGATGATCTCAACATATAGAAATAGTAGTTAGCCACCATTTTCTGATCAGGTTAAGTTAGTCACAACCTTGCCCAACAACAACTAGTCTGGGATGATCTCATATCAGCCCTCGAAAGAGGTGAAAACCTGCCAGCACCTAACAATGTTCCAAAGAGAAAAAGGACTGCCCTTTCAGGAAACAAATCTCACAAACGCAGATGATCTACAAGGTTGAAGTCAAACCAGGGAACATCTCAAAATCCTCAAGGTAGCGCTAGTCAGCCCATAGAATTATCCAACCCAGTAAATGTACAAGACTTGTAACCAGAGTCAGGAGGACAAGATAACCCTGAACCAGAATCTGAGTAAGGCAGGGCATCCTAATGATGAATGAAGAAATGAAGTGGGGCCTCCTCCAACACCAAATATGAGTTCTCAAGACAATATTTTGCACGACTTCGAGGCAGGGATGGCCCAGGTCCTAGCCAACATGAACATCTATATGCAACCTGAAGAACCGCTTAATCCTAACTTAGGAGAAACCTAATCTCCAGGGAATTCTGGCTACACCAGAATTTTGTCTTCCTCAAAAGATATAAACTGTGAAGTGGAAATAGATACAGAGGCTATTTAGGAATTAGAGAACTAATCTGGTGACACGCTCCTAGTGGAAAACAATCATGAAGGTATAGACATAGAAAACATAGGCCAAGAAGAGGAAGCAGAGACATAGGTTATTCGGGAGTCTGAAAATCAATCTGGAGACATGTTCTTATTGGAACAAAGCCAGGGTGAACAACAGAGCTTTTTAGAGACATAAGCTATTAACGAGACTATTAGCAGACCAGTTACTCCTCAGAAAAGGTACATATCCATAATGAAATTGAAGAAGCTATGAAAAGAACACCAGAAGCCTCGTAAGAGGCTCCAAAGAAAAATAAAAGAAATCACAATGGGAAAGGTTCCGAACAATACCCCTGAGGTAGTAAATGTGGCCGTGCAAACAGAATTATATGAAGGTAGGGCTGCAGGAACTCAAACTGAGCTCATGCGTACTCAAAACAATTGTCACTCAAGAAGGACCACATGCAGATTTAGTAGACGTAGCTACTTAGATGGAGGTTTGGACCTCCTACAATAAAGAAGTAGAGACAGAATATATCCCCTCTTATAACATAGGCACTTAGACGAACATACAAGCCAAAGACATTATGACGCACCATGACCCCATTCTACTAAATCTTCAGGAGGAATTGGCACAAGCCCGACTCACATTGGAATGATTTGAACAAGAAACCATTTCCCGGTAGAAATATCAAGAGCTGCAGAAACAACTTCGGGAAATGACTATAACAGAGAGCGAGACTTTTGACAGGTGTAGAAAGGCAGAAGAAAAAATGGAGAAGATCAAGTTCAAGCTAGACAGAGTCATAAGTTAGACAAACACCATCTGCTCACTATATTCGGATGTCCTAGCATGCAGGTCTCCCGCCACCAATTATGCCTTGTTTTTATTAGAATGGTACCTGTTATTGAAAATCAAAGCCGTAAGAGCTGGTAAACCAATTGAATTAGGAACAATTGAAGATTTTATAAATTGCTGCAAGCAACATGGTGTAAAGGTCCAAAGGCTTCTTTGTGAGTTTTATCTGCACAATTTTATATTAGAGAACAAGGTGGAAAAGAACCCTAACCCTTTTGTAGGAGATGTTCAATTCTAGGCTTTTATTTCATTTGCAGTTAACCAACTCAAATGGTTTAAAGCTTATAATGCATTTCAAAGACAGGAACATGGATTGGATCTTTGGGTGAGAAGTGAACCTAAGCACCCCTTACAAATGTTTGCCAACCATAAGAGTCTGATGAAACGAGAAGGGGTGATTAAAACTTTAGGGCCCATACATAAGGAGATTGTGCAGAAAGGAATATCATATTTCCTCTCCATTCAAGAAAGATCTCTAACTGCATCTAAGATCAGATGGAAAATCTCCACTAATAGTATGAAAGATAGGGAACCATATAATTACAGAAATTTTAAAGCTACTGTGGCCCGTATGGTCACCTATAACAATCTTATTTTGAGAGAAGGACCTTATTGGTTAGGATGCCGATTTCGGAGCCGCATTATTTGGTATCCCCCTAAAGGGTATCGGGCTGACTACAAATTGCCTAAAGGAAAGGAAGGGCCCACCTTTGCGCTCCTGGCTCAACATCATGGTTTTAGACCAATTTTTTACACTTTCTCTCCAGCCTACTCCTTAACTGCACTGCATAAGAACTATTTACTTTCCATGAGGGCATGAAACAAGGTAAGCAGGGGAGTATGTTGAGTTATGACATGGGTATGTATTTACTCTTAATTCTATCACCTTTTTCCTCTTTTATTATCTCTTTCATATCTTGATATGCTAACATATTGATGGATTATGACAAGAAACGGATGAACTAATCTCGATTAATATTTAGCCACTGTAACTAACTCTTATTCCTTTTTATGTAGAGAAACAACAAAAGGAATAGTTGTTGTTCCCCAAAGATAGAACAACATAAACCAACAAAGGAAGAACAGGGCGCATCGATTGCGGTCAGGTCAGGGGATGAACCAGGAGGATCAACGCTAAATATGAAGGGTGTCAGAAGATAGCATTGAGTTGCGAATCCCTCAGGATCTCCCGATCCTAAGGGATCACATTTATCTTTTACCTCTTTCTAACTATAAAATAAAAATACTGTAGGAGGAAAGGGGATCGATCTCTGTTTATTTCAAATTGTAATTTTAATTTACAGACTCGTGCTGTTGGAGGAACACGACCGTATTGTAATGAGACTTGAGTTCAATGGTTAATATATAATTTACGTTATTGTTCATTCATATTCTCTGAAGTAGATCAACAGTATTTGCTGGTGGCTAAGGGCCTGGCCTCTGGTGGATCGAACTGCTATCCTTTGTGTTATATATTTCTAATTCACGCAAGTTTGTGTGGTTTGATATTTTTCCCATTTTCTGTGAGTTTATATTATTTTCTATTTACTGATTTCCTATATTGAAGTTGGTACGTTTTCTTTACATGCTTCGTAGCATTGTCATTTGATTCTATTCATGCTTACTATAGATTAAATTGATTATCAGTTAAGGCATTGAATTTTGTAAGAGTGTGGTTATTATAGAATCAACTGAAAGAGATTGGTTAATGCTACTGAACTCTCGGTTGACATCATTTCCATTTGAACTGCTTAATTGAGATTGAGTGTGATTTAGATAGAATCAACTAGAAGAGATTGGTTAATGCTACTACGCTCTCGGTTGATGTTATTGTCAATTGAATTGCTTGTTTGAGATTTGATTATGATTTCAGTAGAGGATTAAGTCTTGATGCTTAGATGTAATATTTCCTTTAACAAGTTGCAATTTGATTTTTATAAATGCATCCATTTACTCTTGTATCAGAGCTTTATATTTCATTTTGAAGAAACATTACTCTCTGGATTCATAGCATACACAGGTTGTGTACACTCTTGGAATAAAATGACTTGCACGGGTTGATGATTAATGTGAGGTAACTAGGAGTTTTAAAAGACACCTTTTAGCACCCAACAACTTCCACTACTGTCATCGCTCTTGGTCCAGGTAAAGAGGTCCTACATGTAGTTTAGTGTTATCATCCTAGATACTATTAAGTTGGAAATACTGCTCCATTTGTGCCACCTATACTGTGGCGTTAGAGACATCAAATTTGTACATGTTAAGATTGGGTGTCCTATGGCTCGAATATTGGTGACCCCCATTGAAATGAAGGTGGTGGATGGATTTTCCTTCTACACGTGCATCAACATTGTGCTCTTCCCCCATGGTTTCTTTAGCCTTTTTCAAAGTGTCTAGTACTGCTACTTGTATTCTGGCTCCAATGGACTCTTTTAAGTCATGGAATTTTTTCTCTAAGTGTTCCACTTTGTCGAGAGCCATTGTTTGAGCCTGGGTTACCATACACTTCTCCTAGAAAATTTTAAGCTTACTTAAGAGTAGCATGGTTGGAAATAGGTCACGTTTAGGAGTCTATTGATGTAGGTCACTTGAAGTCACTTCTAGAAGAAATTTTGGGCGACGTGAAAATTTGGGGTCTTACTAGAAAATGGTACCACTACAATCAGCTCGTCCTCCCAACTGTTATGGGCTAGGTCTCTTGGAAGAAACATACTTGATACTGCAAAATGTCCTAAGAAAATTTTGGTTGTAACAATAGAAGCCCCAAATTCTCGGCACTGCACAATGTTCTGCAACAATCTAATATGGATTGTAATAACTAAAACCTAAACTGTTGGATCTCGACTATAACAGTTGAAAACCTAATTGTTAGATCTGATCTAGGTGTCGACAGCCAAAGCTAAACTATTGGGCACTGGGAAATGTAAGAGAGTGATTGTTAGATAACAAAGGGAATTATGGTCACAAGGAGTGTCAAGCGCTATAGATCACGATATACATAGGGTTATGACAATATTACTTAGTCGAATATTTTATAGCACCAACTAAGGAGGATCGACGATACCCTTAGTTGTACTACCAAAATGCCCTTTGTACGTGCGAGTAATCTCCTAGAGTGTTGTTCTCAATTTACTATAGCATCAAGACAACTAACTAATTATCTAGGGTTGGGTTTCAGGTTAACCTAGGGGGGATTCTGATATACCCAAAGGTATGTGGAAATGTAGTTCGAGCGCGGTTCTATCTAATGCACTACTACTTGAAGGGGTACCCACAAGGGTTACAAGGGAGTCCAACAAATGTGACCACCTTTTGTAGTTCTTGCATGCATGCTTCCCCAAATACGAAGGTTTATGTGTTCAAAAACAGATCCCGTGTACATTAGAATACATCGCTAGCCTAAAAAATAAATTTTGCTAAAATTGGAGGTGCAATTGGCCCGAGAAAGCACTATGATACCACTTGTTATGCACTTTACTTGTGAATATTATCATAATTCCATAAATATGGGAACAATATTGCGAGAAACACATAAATATCACATGAATTGAGACAAGCTACAAATATATATATTATTCATAAGCCAAATGCAATGTTCACTTGCCTCTTCAAGGGGGCAACCTCCAATAGAGCAAAGCTCAATTATAGTAAAACTTGATGAGACCTCCCTTTCTATCTATGAATATATATAGCTTAAGGACATCCAAAACCATAAATAATCGTGGTCACTTGCATAACACATGTTAACCACCTTATTTAGTAACTATGGCCCATTTGTAACTAATTGTGCCCCCTTTTCCATAATGCAGGTCAACCACTTACAATCATTATTAACACGGATAACCTCTTACAGGATTTATTGACTTAACTAACTAATTATGACTTTGACAAGGCCCCTTGGGATTATTACATAAATAAAGGGGTTAGGGTTGGACCTGTTAGCCTTGGAAGCATTTGGCCCAAAAAATGGATCCAAAACATTACTGAAGGCTTCGAAATTCACCTAAGGATCATTTAAAAATCCCAACAATCACATGCCAAGAGCCCTTGGAAGGGCGGAAAAGCACTATTGGGAGGTGGAAACCAAAGGAAAACAGTGAAAAAACACGAATCGCAGGCCTCAGCATAGCAATGCACAACAATCATTAGATCTAGCCAATCAACAGCCTAGATCTAAGCAGCAAATCGCAATTGGCAGATCTGATCAGCGGGCAATGGCAACGGGCACAAGACATTGTTGATCAGTGATCTCCAATGATTGGATCGGCGGGTCGCATCGGCGGAGGTATCAACGATTACAATATGGGCATTACGATTGTGATCAGCGATTAAACATGGACTGTCAATCACGCATGCAGATCAACGGCCCACATCGCGTCGCAGGATCGCAATCAGCGGGGACATAGGTCGTGTTATATGAAATACCTTTGGCATGGGCGATATGAGATTGCGACAAGTCGCATCGCTATATCATAGCGGAGCAGCACCAAGGGGCGGGGCCTTTACACATTCATATGAGCGATGCGATAACCGAACCTGACAGTTATATACAGGATAATATATAATATTTGAGGTTCGCGCCAAAGCCTTTTTCAATGCATTTTTTTGTATTTTCGTTGTATAATGAAATACAAAGGTATGCTTGGTTTGCAATATGCGATAAGACCCGGACCCAAAAGGGTCCGGGAAAGGAAATATATAATATTTGAGGTCCGCGCCAAAGTCATTTTCAATGCAATTTTAATGTATTTCGTTATTTAACGAAATACAAAGGGAACATGGGAGCAGCACCGATGCGACCTTATGGACCCGAAAGGGTCTATTAAGGTGGTTGAACACCATTTCAAGTCCGATAAAGTGGGATTTTTACATTTTTATGTATTTTCCAATATAAAGGAAAAATAACAAAACTGGCAGGATTTTGGGAGTGCCAAAGGTGATAAGTGGTTTAGGTCGAGCTCCGCCCAATGACATACAATGGATGCCACGTGTCCAGGATGAGGAGAGAGAAAACCACCCTCATTGAGCGGTTAACTCCAATACAAAAGAGCTGCCCAAAATGGATCACAACCATTGAATCTTGAACTCCGAGATCAACGGTGGAGAGGTAATATCACTACAAAGGCGGACCCAATAGGAAGATAGGCCATGATTAAGGACTTTTGAAGTCCAGGAGAGCAGAGCTTGGCAAGATTTTTACAGTGTTGTTGTGTTCTCTGTATTAAACATAAAAAACAGTCATTCTAAATATTTAAAGGGGATAACAAGGGCCATAGCACGTGTAGCTCATCCCAAACCGACAAAGCAGTCATGGAGCAGCACAACGTAACTAGCCCAAAACATAAAAATCATGGGCATTAATAGCGTAACATAGCCCGAAACAGAATCAGTCCTGAAGCATCAACAACACAGCTTATCCAAAGCCAATAAATGATCATGGAGCATCTCTAGCATGAGAGAGCTCCCAGACAGTGCAGAAAACTACCCTAAAGCGATTACTCTTCTGTCAGAAGAAGGAACCTTTGAAACCCAGGCTTGCCTAGTCAGGGCATCAGTCAGTTAACAAGACATATAAGACAGATTAAGACTCCAAACCTTAGAGAGCTCAGGAGCATTATTAAAGGCCTATAAAAGGCTGGAAACTAAATGTAACAAAATTTCTACCTCTGGAGATGATTGAGATTCTTTTCCTTCAAGCTTCTAATATTCATTCTAGTGAATACAAGCTTCTTTTTATGTTATATGTTCAATTTCCATTTCCTCTTCTGTTCTAAGCTTGCTCTTGAACAGTTTGTTCATGTGTTCTTTTATGTCTAAGTCCAAATAACTGTCATCTTATCTCTGCTTTGGTAAATTATATTTGCAAGCCTCTTTCACTTCTTGTAGTTGGCCATTCATAGGTGTTTATATATGCATCTGCTGGTATAGGTGGTGTTCTCCATCTATTCATAAAATTTATAAACCATTGAGCATTAGTGGTCTAAAGCCTTGTAAAGCTTAGGGTGTTCATGCGTGTCTTGAGTTAAAAACAGAGTTGAAATGGTTATCTGGCTTGATCCAAACCATCATTCATTCCAATAGTTCAGAGAACAATATTGAAGATTATATGTTACCAGGCATCTCCGAGCTGCAACCTAGGAGAGTTTCCTAGAGTGATAACAGGACCCTAACACTGTACATGGGTTAAACCAATCACCAAGGATAGGGTATCAAAAATTTGGTACTTTATCTTTGGACTTGGCTTTGCGAGGAGAAAAGTGGATCACTATGTGTGTTTCAAATTAGTTGGTGATCATCTCATTTATTTGGTATTGTATGTGGTTGATATTTTTTTGATTGGAAATGATAGGGAAATCATCTAGGAATATTAATATCAATTGACTCTAAATCGACATGAAGGATATTGGTGTTGAAAATTTCATTTTTGGGCATGGAAATTAAGAGAGATTTGGAAAATAGGAAACTCTAGTTAAATTAGAGGAAGTATATTGAAACAATATTGTAGAGGTTTAATATGAAGGAAAGAAAATTGGTAAAGGTGCTTGTTCCCATTGGTTTTATTTACATATCAAAGTTTGAATACATAGGAAGAGCAAGAGGATATTTCTCATGTTCCAAATGCCACTTCAATTGGAATTTTGATATATGGAATGGTATGCACTAGATCAAACATTGAAAATTCAATAGGAGTATTGAGTAGATATATGTCAAAACCAAGGAAGGAACATTGGATTGTAGTAAATAGGGTTTTTAGGTATTTTCATGCATTATTGGTTATGGAAAGTGCTTCCAAGGAAGACTAGGATTAGCTAGAGAGCTGAAAATACATGGCTTTATTGATGTAGACTAGCATGGATATTTGGGTTGAAAAATATTTACAAGTGGACATGTGTTTAAATAATTTGGAGGAGAAAATATTTGGATTAGCAAGAGATAGTTTGTAGTGACACTCTCAACTATATATGCTAAATGCATAGTAGGTGTTCATGCAACCATGCAAGAAATATGGTTAAAGATATTATGTTTAGGTATTGGATTGGTACATCAAGATATAAGGATAGGCTAAAATAGTCAAAGTGCAATCTTCCTAGCAAAAAACCTAGCTTATTGTTTGAAGAAAAAGCGTATTGATGTTTAGTATCACTTTGTGAGAGAGATGATTGAAAAGAAGAAAGCGTTATAGTAAAGGTGGACATTTTGAATAGTTTTGCATACTCATTAACACAATATGTGAGCATTGATTGTGTAGATAAATAATGGGCATTACTACCTTGGATTTTTGATAATGTACTCTTGCAACCCCCAATATGAAAGAAAGCAACAAGAGGGGGAATGTTGGGTATGAGTTTTATTTTTTTCATGATTATCCCCATGTGTTGTACATTGAACTAGTTGAAATAGAGGGGTCATAGTCGGGTGAAAGTTCCCTTGAAAACTTTATCTTTGGGTGGTTTTTATGTTAGTTTTTGTTGAGTTTTGGCACATTACATTTACTTTGAGTAGTTTTATAGCACATAGATTTGTAATATAATCTAGGGTAAATGGATTGGTAGTTTATGGATGTCATGGAAGATATGTATTTTATTATAACATTATAAAGTAAGAGTATAATGAAAAATATTTCTGGTATTTTAGGTTTGGATTTTCAATGTAAAACCTCCTTGTTAATGTGTTGTGTTCCATTGCATCTTTTATATTTTTATTAAGAATCTATTTTCAACAATTAACTATACATGGTTGAAACATACACACCTAACCTCAAAATCTAACTCTCAATGAAAAAAATGATGCAAGAAATATTGAGATAGTTCCAACTAAAGAAATTCAAACTACTAAGATAATCCAAGGTGAAGAAATTCAAATTGAGGGTATTATACTAGTAGTATTTTAAGATGCAAATATTACACATCAAAAATTCCATGAGAGGATTAATCATTAAGCTATTATTAAAATGTTTTGTGTGCATGAAGACTTGGATGTTGAAATTTAGGTAATGAATACAGATACAAGTCCATTGAAGTGAATGAGATGTAAAATAGAGGGAGGTTATCACATTTTTCCATCTTGGAACCATATGAATCTAGGATAACAACCTCAAGTCCTTGTAACGGTCACGCATGATGAAGAGATGTTAATATGATACATAATTCCAAGTTTGTAGTTTATACAGTCAATAGGTGAACAACTCAAATACAGAGGACATATCATTAGTTTTCCCAAAGAGGTTAAAGATATTGTCATGACATTACCATGATATATTAAAGTATTATATATTTAATGATTATTGTATGGAAGAAAGGATGATAAGAACAAGTAATGATTTTACTACCAACAAACAAATAGTAATGGATGCATTATTATATAAGATTTAGAACAGTCCGTATTATCATGATGTTTAAGTTGATAACAATGAACTAGATAAGTTACCTCAAATTGTAACAATGTCTCCCCTATGATTAATTAGGTTACTTTAATAATGATAGAAAATGATAGAAATTGTCATGTTGGAAGAGATATTGGTGATAAATAGTATGTTAGATGACTTACAAACATGTTTTATAACGAGGCATCCAAATACACAATGGGATATTGATCTTATTAGAGCTTGGGTAAATAACCCTAATCCATAGGAAAATAACCTAAATGAAAGATCAACAAATGTGCTTAATTGGCCTAGTATTGACTCATCTCCCATGAATGAGTATAACACTAAGGGTTTGTTTGATGTTAAATTTATAGCATTAATGTTCCCTAGAGGTGAAGTATGGTTACAACAATAGATGGGAAAATTTCATCTTCACAAGTACGCAAGACACATTCTCATATATCATGACAACATGTTTGGAAGGAAACCTTCACTAGAGTTTTTTTTTTTGTTTAATATCAATATGAGACATTGTGCTCAAGTTTCTATTATATTTTTTTTTAAGTTATGATATAACTACCTACAAAAATGAATCAATTATAATTTTTCTTTACACAATCTTCCAAATTCACATTTTGCAAAACAATTAATGAGATTTGGAAGTGTACTACTAGTTACATGTGCATATTGGAGTAAGTATTGTGTAGAGTTATCTTACTTGATTAAGAAAATTCGGTGTCCCACTATATTCTTCACACTAAGTGCAACATATATAGTGGTTGATTAAATTCGTATAAATGTATGTTTAGTACTTTCCTTGTAGATCCAACGGAAGCAAGGAAATACATACTTCAAAATGTAAGATATGATCCTCATATTGTAGCACATTATATGCACTCAACACATACAATATTTCAAGATGTTATTTTTTATCATTTCATTGGGTTAAAAATTATTATTTTCACTATGAATAGAAACATTTCATATATCCACATATACATGGAATTTTATGGTTAAAACACACTATTACAGGACACTTTGAACTGGGAAAACCTTGCACAAGTTAGATCTAAAAAAAATAGTTTGATAGATGTGTACATGAAGTGAATCCATGCAATCAACACCAAATAAATATTTAGGCTATATTAAATGATGATGATCTTCATTGATTAAAGTGCAGGCAACAAAATATTTCAATTTCATCCAAAGAGAGATTACGAAGAATTCTTTATTTTTTCTTAGTGTCACATAAATCACAATGATAAATCTTCCGAATGAAGACAAGAAGATCAGTATCTCTTGATACAAGGCACCATGGGATCTATCTGACGAGTCAAAAATTTATGTTTATGAGAATGGAAAAAAAATATGAACCTACATGAAATAATGATAGATTGAATACACATAATCGTGAATTAACGATGTGGAGGGATAAATAGTTTGGAAACATGTTATTTCAAAGTGCTCAGTCATTGATTCCATAGAAACTATGTATCAAAAATATAAAAGTGGACTAGAGGCATTCAACAATTTTTTATGCATGTCTCTTCTATTGAAAATCGAAATGAACCAAGAACACATGCATGCAAGAGTTTTTTTGTGAAAAACCATTGTGGATTAGGAAAGGTGTGTAGGAGATGTGCATAGAGATTCTAGAAAGCATTAGGGGGAGATCCTTTCTGGATCATGTAAATTAGAAATTAATAACTCACAATGAGTTTGAGATGCTCGAATATATGATCATTATGTTATGCATAATCAAAAAATTAATTTTGTGGATGAGGAGATTGACTAAGTTTGAATTTGAAATCAATATGATACACAAAACAAAGATATATTAAAACTTTTCAATTTAAGTTTTTCTTTTTCGAAAGTTCATTAGTATATACTCATGAGTTACTATTTCAAATATAATCCAGTAAAGGATAGGGAATATTTTGTAATGTTTTATGGTAACTATTTATCAATTTACAAAAAAATTTAAATAAAAATATTTCATATATCTTCTATAAACACAAAAGAATAAACTCAATATAAATAATGCAAAGTATTGACAAAAACATCACTTCTTATCAATCAACTAAACAATCATGGCTATAATAGGACTTAATAATTACAACTTCCACAATGAGAGCCAAAATATTGAGTTTCTTTATGTTTCTAAGCCACCCATAGTAATGATAAAAATCTCTATTCCCTTCATTATATTTATTAGACTCTTGAAAATTAATTGAAATACTTTTCTCCATTGAGATATTTTCATTTTACCATTTGTTTCTAAAAGATAATATCAAATGTGTTTAAGTTGAGGAAGGGTATATCTAAGGACATGGACCATATTTCATATACCTATATATTTAGATACATATGATTCATTTTATTTAGTGTAATCAATGCAAAGAGAATAATAGTTGATGAGGGACACTAGAAAATGGGAATAACTCAACCTTTTATCACCTTGATTGGGTGATGAAATACCGAATTATAGGAATGAAGGCGGGCACAAAAGTTTGATTGTGGATGGAAAGTAAAGGTCAACTACTTAGCTTACCGATGAATTTCATGAATTAACTGAACTGGATTACACCATATAATTTATTTACCAAATAAAACTTCTTAATTTCCATATTGAATAGCCTAATTTGGCACAATTTTGTAGCAATGTGTCCACTAATGTAATTCATTTCAAATTGTAAAAGAAAAAATTGAATTCCATTCTTCCTAATGAGCACGCAAATTCTTATTCGTTTGAGTTTTTTTTTGCTGTTGGGGGGGGCGCTTTAAGAAAAAATCACTTATGATATTATCCTTGGCCATTATGGAATAGTTGGTGAGCCAATATGTATGATAGTCCAAGGAACTCTAGTTACTTGAAAACCATATTTGATTGGAACTATTTATAATACCCTTAAAACTGAGTTTTTTCCATAGAAGAGTCCCTTGTTTTAGCTCCTATGCGGGTTGTAACATTCAACACATCTAAAACAAGTGTCCATTATGCAATTAATACCTAGAAAAATAGATAAATAATTTCCAAGTATCACATATAATTACTTTACAAGAAGATATGAACAAGTAAAATATATATTGATGGATGAAAATGTTTTTTTGGAAAAATAAAAATAGAAATCTACTAATAAAAAAATGATTCAAGACTCCTCCAGGCTTTACTCAAAAATTTTACTATTTCTTTTGGAGAGAGGTCTTATATTGTTTGGGATTTGACATAGTTTCCACCTATTATGGATAAACCTATATATGCATTTGAAGGCATTGCAAAATAATTATTGAAATCATCCACAACATTTGTGACCCTTGATGTGTTTCAACAAATGGACAAAGCAATCAACATAAGTATTTTCATTATATATTTATGAATGTTGGGGATGCAATGCTAACTATAGATCACTAGAAATTACTTATGACTTGTACAAATATGTCCTTGGATGATTCCACAAAAAAGTCATTTAATAATGTCATAGATTTGTCTGTGATAAACTATGATGTGGAAAATCATAAAAGTCATTGTGTATGATAACTAGATTATTTGATTACATTTGGTGTTGTTACAAGAGTAAGACGATACTATTTTATCAAAACGAATGTGTAAGACTTGGAACTTGAGTTACTTATAGTAGTTGGAGCTAGAGTGATGCTTACATTGAACATATAGAATTATGTAAGATTTTTCAATGATGCTCTTGAAGTTGTAAAACAAATTATATATAACTATCTAAGTTTACCCCCAAAACCACCTATATATGTTCTAGTAATATTTGATAATTATGTCTGGGTTCCTTATGATGATCATTCCCTCATAATCTTCTTAAACATATTGAAAGAGATAATAAAAAGTAATTTCCTTGAAATGCACTTGGGGCTAAACAATATATATGTCATAAGGATTGATTTTGGGGAAATCTATCACGGATATAACATATACTACAATATCTCAAGTTAAATCTATAAATGATTTTCCATTTAAACCATCCTTTTTATATGATCAATATGAAAAGATTTAAAAAATAGTAGGTCCAGAATAAAAAAAACTAACATATGCGCATACAAATAAAGCTAAAGAAGATATATTAAGATTTATCACAATGTAATATATTTTCTATTGACTATATACATCTTATCATTTCATGTTATTTACATTTTTTATCATTCAATATTATTTACAATTTTATTATTATTCAACTTATTCATCATGTAATTTTCCAAGTGGCCCTTTAATAATGCTCTCTGTATTATAAATTATATTTAGTAAATTTTAAATGATAAAATTCATCTCAAACATACACATACATAGTGATGATCATTTAAAATTATCACTAGCTAGATACAAATGGAACAAACCTAAATCAATCTTAACTCCAACTCTGAAATTATCAAACATTGAGAGAAATCAAATTCCTCAAAGTGCAAGGCCTCAATAAAGTTTCACAATATAAACAAAATTGTACCTTCAGAAATTTAATTTCTCTTGGCACTTGATAAATGTAATGTTAAAATAAATAATAATATTCAAAATATGATAGAAGATGATACAATATCTACGTTAATTATAACATCATTTTATAAAGCACATGTAATTTGAATACCATAATCTTACGCTTGTGAACCATTAATTTGAAATTTTCATGTATGTGGTGGTCCAAATCTTGTAATTAATATCATTTTTTTTTAGAATAATAGGTTTATATCATGCTTTCACAATGAATGATATTATATTTCCGCAACATTTTCCCAAGGTGAGGTGTAAGGGTGAATAATTATTGGGAAGACATAAATGACACAAAAAAATGTTTAGTTTAGAACATCTTTAGAAGTTTAGTGAGCCATGTTTTTTCTTTTTTTTACCATTTGTATTTTTTCTTACCTGTTGGTTAAAATAATGCTTACATTAGAATTGGTTTGAAGTTGGTTTGGGTTTGTTGAATATTCTCTCAGAAAAATATCCAACGTTAGAACCAGTTGGATCTTAATCCACTATATAAATGTACCATATTAGTAATGGAAAATGAGTGAAATAGTTGGTATCTTATTAGTAATTGAAAAAATGGTGCAATAATTTGTTGTTTTGGTGTGAAAATTTATCTGTCTTGGTATCAGAGTTGGTTATCTGCTCTGGGTTCACTCCTTACAAGAAGGGCTGGGAGAATGTGAGGGTTTCTTGAATATATTTCCATGGGTAGGGTCTAAGGTCGAGGTCATGGGAGTTAGGATATCTGGAGCGTGAGAATTTTTTGAATCATTGTTAATATAAGTGAAGGGATGACCTACATTAGGAAAACCCTGGTCTATAGAATTGAAGGTTGTTTGTTGGAGGAATCACCACACCTCTATGGAATCCATAATTTCCACCATGGGGATCCTAGTTACCGATTTGAAAATTTTACCAACACCTATGTGTTTTGGTGTAACGGAAAACCTCTTCATGGTATCAGAGCCTAGACCCAGGTTCAATTCCTATGAGCTACGTTTGGGGGGGTGTGTTGGAGGAATCACCACACCTCTGTGGAATCCATAATTTCCACCCTGGGGATCCTAGTTACCTTGGAAAGTTTACTAACACCTGCGGTTTTCGATGTAACGTGGGAAAGCATCGTTGGACTTTGATTGAGAAATATTTTGTTGTTTTCTCAATTGGAAAACCAATGTGGCAGAGTGAGTGTGAATTGGCATGTGAGCGTGCATGTAATTAGAGGTCCACAGTGCAATTTTGGTGTTGTGAAGAGTAGTATAGTGTGGTACAATATTGTGTAAGGAGTTGTAGAGCTAGATCACGTGGATGTGCAAAGTCAATGGAGTTGAGACCATGTGGGGGAATTGTTGTGTGGGCCTAATTTGATGAAGAAAAATCTCTAGATTGTTTCCATCCCATGCTAAAGAAAAGGTGGTCTAATACATGTAAGGAAAGATAATGACTTGGTGGTGGTTGTGAAATTCGAATGCTTGTCGAGCCCAATAGCTTCGTAAAAGCATGCTTGCTATAGCCTATCAATAGATTTGTCTACAACACTCAAACAAACTTTGATTTGATGTTCAAGCTTGCTTTATTTGAGATTCTAACATATATCCCTTGTGTCTGTCATTCAAACGATTTCGTTTTGGATGTGTTGACGAGTTAAAACCTAGTTCTGATCCAATTCATTGTTCTCTATGTGAAGGGTGTGAGCAACAATTATATCAGCCACAATCCATAATTTCATTATTGGCCAGAGAAATCGCTGAATCACTATGTGTTGTGCTTGCCACGAAGAAGTCATTGCCTCCCTTATTATTGCACAAGGTAATATTTTTTTTTAAAATTAGTTTCCTTTGAAAATGGAGAATGCAGTGGTGGAAAAACTTAATGGCCATAATTTCCATGCATGGAAAGTAAAGATAGAAGTGTAAATGAAGCATAGGAATTTATGGAATATAGTCAAAGGTATAAAAAAAGCACCTATAGATCCAAGGCAATTAATAGAACAAGAGAAAAGGGAGGAAAGAACTAAATCTATTATTGGAATATCTCTTTCAGATTCACATCTACACCTGATAGACTTAGAAAAATCATCTACGGAAATATGGAAAAAATTGAGTAAAATATTTGGTGAAAAAGTTGTCAATACAAAATTTTCATTGAAATTACAAATATTCAAACTTAAAATGCATTATGAAACATTTATGTCTACTTACATAAAATATTTAAACTCACTTATAAGGGAGTTGGTGAAAATTGGCTCTCGAGTAGAGGATGAGGATGCCAAGGCAATCTTGTTAAACAATTTATCTTGTAAGTATGAAAATGCCATTTTTACATTAAGTCAATTATCCTCTCAAACATTGGATGAAATGATGACAACACTTATAACAGAAGAGAATATGATGAAAACACGAGAACCAGAACCAGAAGTTAGTTCACAAGTTGAAATTGGATTATTTTCCAAGGGTAGAATAAATAAAAACAAGAGTTCAGTAGAGTGCTTATACTGCCAAAAAAATGGGCATACAACATTGAATTGTAAAATCCATGCCAAAGATCTTCTCAAAGGAAAAATAAAAGAATTTTCTTACATAGCCAACTCTCATGACCTACCAAATACTATCTTTGAATATTCTTTAGATTCTGATAGTGATAGTGAGTTCAATACAAAGTCTCTCAGACTCCTCTAAGAATATATTATTAGTTGTGTGTGATATATTGCTAGTGGTTCTTGTTGTATTTCGATTATATATTATCTTTGTGTGTACATATGTATGTTAAAAAAAGGGTTTGTTGTATGATTGACTACTAGATACACTTAGTATATAGACTGCTTACCTCTATAACTAGAAATATGTATTTCGATGCATACTACTAGGATATAAGCATGTCCATAGAGTGGTTCAATATTGAGACTATTTTTCAGGGTCGTCAGGAAACATCAACCCTACAAGTAGTATATTAAACCAGCTCACAAAAAGATAGAAAAGATAGTTGAACACCTTAGAATTCAGCCTCTTCGAGGGGGAAACCTCCTTTACATTACACAAAAGAACAATTCCTGGATGATACAAATGAAAATACCTCCTTTCTATATATAGGAGTCTAAGGGGTCATAATATAATCAGAGTCGACATAACAATAATAATGTAAGGGCACAATAATAACAATAGTGGGATTCTATGGGGCACAATAGTAACAATATGGGGACTACATGGATACATCAATATAATAAGGGGGCTGCACTAATAACAATAAGGGGTTACACTAGTAGTATAGGGGCCTAACATGCCCCTCTTCTTCAAAAAGTGTTGTCCTCAAAACTTGAGTAGTTCTTGATGCTTTCGTATAAAATTCTTGTCCTCCCATGTGGAATCTTCAGCGGGTAAGTTCTTCCACTTGATGAGATACTCTGAAATTGATCGATTTCGTAGCTGTCGGGTTCTTGTTTATGTGACTGCGCCAGGTTCCAATATGATTTTTCCTTCCTCTTCAATTTCTGGCAATATTGTTTAAATTGGGATCTTTTGCAACTTTTGAATAAGTGTTCATACTTGTTCGTCCTTCTTCCATTCATCACTTGCTTCGTTTATCCAATCTAGTTGGATAATAGAAATAGCACAAAACAATGCTTTCAGATCCTCATCATTTCTTGAGAGTGCATCTGAAACAAAATTTTGCTTCCATTTTCTATAGATGATGTCAAAGTCATAACCCAACATATTTGTGACACATTTTTTCTGTTCTTCTAAAGATAATAGTTGTTCTAAAAAGTATTTAAGACTGTCATGATCCATTTTTACCATGATCTATCAATGATGGTCAAGGTATTTATATTTTAAATGGAGGTGAAGTGGCAACTCGAAGTTGTGGTGGTGAAAAAAGAGCATTGTCTACGAGATTCTAGAGTGGATGTAAGTGTTGATGAAGACATGATCTGAGAAATGTGACTATTGAATGTGTTTTCTATAATGTATTTGAAATGTAAGCATGAAAGTTGGGTGTTGGAAATAATGCTTACATTGGAATTGGTTTGAAGTTGGTTTGGGTCTATTGAGATATTCTCTCAAAAAAAATCTCCAATACTGGAACTATTTGGATCTCAATCCAACTATATAAATGTATCCTATTAATAATTGAAAAAAATGTGCAATAGCTTTTTTTTTGGTGTGCAAATATCTTTTTCTCTTATTTTGGTACCAAAGTGGTTGACAGTGGAAAATCCTTGGATTTCATTAGAACTTTAAAGCATTTTCAATTTCATGAATTAACAATATATTGTTGTATGCATATATCTTGATATATCTCAATTTATATTTTTTGGATTCTCGTATTTGTAATGAAGTGATTGACTCTTAAAATAAAATGTGTCAATTCATGCCAAGTATAAATCAGTTTTTATAATATTTCATGAGTTGGCACTTTATTGTTGGGAAATTGATTGGCTAAATTTATTGATGTGGAAAATGTAATCACTTTATAATTATGTTGATAGATATCTTTATTTTAGAATAAGTTTTCAAGAATTTTAATTTAATTATTAGTAATTAAGGTGATCGATAGATATTTAACCTTCAACAAATGTGTCAATATTCATAGTAGCATTGACAAATTGAGGATTAATATTTATCTTCAAAGTTATGTTTTTTAGTGTTTTTTCTCAATTTAATTAATTAAAGAAAATGTTAGAATTCAAATTTATGTGGTCTTTGTTTAGAAAATGTTAGATTTCAAATTTATCTCGTCTTTGTTTAGAAAATGATGATTCGGATTATCCACAGTATAGTTTGAATTTTGGTGATATTTCAAATCGCAACCGAGATCCATCTTCAGGACAGTGATTGAATCACAAGATGGATCCTCGTTGAGATTTGAAACATGGACAAAATTCAAACTATTTTGTGGAAAATCCTAATCATCCTTTTCTAAATTAAAGAAAATGTTAGGTCAACACATGTCATATCAGGCATGTGGTATTAAAAAGCGATGTTATTGGTCCATTGTATTGTATAAAAAACTACTTGTAACATGTTATATTGGGCATGTGGTATTAATAACTAATGTTATTGGTCCATGGTATTGTATCAAAAACTACTTGCAAGTTAAAACATTCCATGGTAAAATAAGGGCGAATCTCAATGTTCATAATATTTTTTATACTTAATAATAATAATAAAAATTTAAAATAAAAATTAATTTAATTAGTTTTGTATGAATTTTTTGAATTTAATTCTCATTGATGCATATCATCATTTACCAATCATTTAATTTATATAACTAAACTAATATAATATTATAAAAAAATAAAATCATTTAATTTATGTAATTACACTAATACAACATCATACAAGAAAAAATATTTAATATAAATATGTCGTATTTTTAAAAAAAAAGCCACTTCTAACCATCACTATTTTTTTTTAAAATTGGGTACTTCTAACCATCATGAGTTAGTGATCTGTTTTAGGATGACATAATTAGCTGGGGTCTCATTTCTACCAAAACTTCTCAGCAGCCTGTGAGAAAGTCCCCTAGCTGGGGCCAATGTATCGACTTAAACTCATCAACTGGTGAGAAAGCTGGTTAATATGCCCCAAGACTTTCAGGGCTTCAGAGCATATGAAGTTTGGTTGGTTGGATTTATATATTTTGGCCAATCAGAGAGATGAATAATTCCAAGACCTTTATGAATTATTTCAAATCGTGTTCAATTTCTGCACATTTTTTTTTCTCATAGTGTATATTTGAAGTTTGTTTTTTTTCTCTTTTGTTCACCAGATTTAACCAGATTTCAACATCATATTTCCTTAAAAAAAAAAAACTAACATATATTTTATGTTAAACCGAGTTTTTCTTGAAATTTTAAGCACACATTAACATACTTTTTTCCCCACTTTTGAGTGGGTGTAATTGATTGATGAGCATCCGTTGGACAAAAGTGCCGAATGAAATGGAAATCGCTGCACATCTTTCCATAATTCACTCTCTACTTTTCATGTGGAATGTCAAGAGCGGCCACACTTCAAGCCCGCCATCAACGGATGGACGACACTGCTGGTCCCCAAAACTCATGACAAACCCTAGAAATCTCTTTTTGGTAAATAGAGAAGTCGCACGTGAATGGTATTTTGTGTATCCTCGACATTTGTTTTAGGGTTGATGTTAATGTTTCAACGTATGTTTTGGGGTGTAGTTTTTGCATGGATGTGGAAGTTATTTTTTTTCCATTCAAGTACGTTTTGAATGTAGTTTTTTAATTGAAGGGAAGTTTGTTTGTTTTTATTAATATTATTATAGTAGTAGAGATTGGTGATAAGTATTACATTAGTTTAAATATTTTAATAAAATTTTAATTATATGACGATTAATATTCATTAAGATTAATATCGTCTTTTTTATCACTCTCACACATATATTTTGAATGAATGGAATTTTTACTTTAAAAATATTTATGAATTCTTTAATGTTGCATAGATAATATTTTTAGCCCCAAGAGATAGCTCAGTTGGTCGAGTTACTATTGCTAAGTACTTTGTTAGGAGGTCACGGTGTCATATCTCCTCGACGCCCTTTGGGTTAGGCCTTGCTAGTTTGGCCGATGAGTAGATCCCTTTAGGTTGATTTACCTGGACTTTCCTGTGGATGTAGCAGCTACTCAGTGTCCGTGAACCGCCCTTAAAAAAAATATTTATAATATTTTTATAGAGGATGAAATATTTTCTCAAAAAGATATGGAATTTGGGGTTAAGTGGCTCATAAAGCTAAGAACATTGAAGGCTTTGTTGTTTTTGTTGTTGTTGTTGTTGTTTAATAAATTTAAATTGAAGGGTCTATCGCCATCCCTCATATACATAAGCTCTCCAATTTAGCAATGGGGCAAGGATCCCCTATGCTTTTGACATAAAGCCTCATTGTACCTATTTTTAAAAGTGGGGATTGAGGCGTTCCCTCTTAATTATAGGACCATTATAATTAGCCTCATTTTAGCCAAGTAATATGAAATTATTTCGGAAGATAAGATTACCATATAGCTAGAGAGCCATTATTAAAGAGATAAAGGTCATGCCTAGTTTCATAGATATCATTCTATTGTGGACTACCTTCTTACTCTCAAGATCATTGTGAAGGAGTGTTGTAATAATTAAATTGATCTTATTTGTTGTTTCATTAATTTCAAAAAGGCTTTTGACATGGTTCCTCAGACAAACCTTTTGAAGATGTTGGAAGAGATAAAGATTCCTCTTGATTTGAGGGTTGTTGTGACAAGGTTGTATGCTAATGTTATTTCCTTGAGGTTAGGTCCACTAAGAGTTGTTCAAAAGAAATTAATTTCAATATGAAAGTCAAATAGGGCATCCCTTGTCCCCTACCTTTTTTGGAATATCCATTGATAAGTTACAAGAATATTTAGAAGAAATAGTTTTTGTTTCCATGTAATACCCCCACTTGTCTAATTCAATGCAATTATATGTACTTGGGTATTTAGGCTAGTGAGCTAGACGTACTTAATTATTAAGTTAGCGAGTCAAAGTTACATTATGAGGCTTGTGCTCCCATGTAGTCATATTAGATATATGTTAGATATGTTTTTGCAGCCACCCTGCCTAGATATCTATGTTGGTTTTGTTGGAGCGTTGAGTTTGTAAATAAAATGCAATTATTCATAATATTAATAAAATAAATCTCGTTGTGAATCCCACTCCACAAAAAGAGTATGGGGGTGCAACTCTAGAGAAAAAGACAATAGTTGGGTGTTTATTTGGGGTATAAAGTGCATCCTGGTGCACACATGGCTCTAGAGGGTGCCACATGGCAAGGTCAATCCATGTATATAAAGAAGTGTAATTTTCCTGAGAAGGATTATTATTATGGATTTAGATAGTTTCTAATTTATTATTCAATCTGATCACTAATAGCTAAGGAGTCCTGAGGGTTTGTGTTTGGACCTTCGTTTAATTTTTAAAAGGTTTTGACTAATTTTGGCTGACCGAAGGATGAGAAGGAAGCAGGTGGTAGCAACGAAGTCAGCTGGACAACAAGGCAAGAACACAGCAAGAGTTGTGGCAAGGTGGTAGCAAAAGCCAAAGGCAACCCAGTGGGTGGGAAGCTGAAAGAGCAGTCGAGTGGGAACTATCAGCTTAGGTGGAACCAGGGAATATAAAAGCAGAGGGCCAGAAAAGAAGAGAGGTTGGCTGGTGAATGGGATAGTGGGCAAGGCTGTTGGAGCTAACGACAGATATTTGGTCGCAGTAGACTGGTAGCAGGATGCATGAGTCCATGCGAACTGGGCCCTTGAGGTCAAGATCAGACTCATGGATCTAACCCGAGTATTCTTTGTAGTTTCTTGTAGCGAATGCCAAAGACATTTTATATTTTTTTATTGTTAAGTTAATAGAAAGAAAGCTAGACTGATTGCAAATCATGATGTGTATGAATCTCCTGGTATGATGAGTTTTTAAAAAATTTAAATGTTCCATCAAATGCATGTATTTTGTAGTTCTTGTGTAATCGTTGTTATGTTGTATCTCTATTTCACGTGTAATGGATATACTTTTGTTATTGGATGATGTATCGGTTGGTGTTCCCTTGACCCCATGCTGAACCTTTCTTACTTCCGGTCGCGGCACGCCTTGGGTGAGACTCATTACCCTTTGGGTAAGGTGAAAATGTCGGCGTTGTCCTACACTACACCAGACCATTGTTGGCCCTCTATGCCCGAACCCAGGGTCTTTTCTCCTTAGTGACTCTTTCGTTCCAACAAATGGTTCCGTTTTTGGGTCCTGAAGTTACACGAACTGGTTTGGAACATGGTGTCGAGGATATTCAAGAGAGAGATCAAGGATTGGTGGAATCATAAAGTAGATTATTTTGTAGCAAAGCAAGCTTCCCATAGAAATCAATCGATTGGCAAGATAAGTGAGGGGATTTTATATGCTGATGGTACCAATGATCAGCATGAGCGTTTCTGGTGAAAGTTTCCCGAAGACTTGTACAATTGGTTAAGAAGGTTGAAGGGGTAGAACCAGTCTGGGGGATTAACGACAATTCGCCACAACTGGACTCCATTGGATATCGCACTGCTCAAACAATTGGACAACGATATGACAAGAGTAGTCAATTTTTGGGTAAATACTAAGGTGGAAGGATATATAGTCGAATTTTTTGCGGAGAGTTATCAATCTTTCTCAAAGGTAGAAGCTGTATTCGGCTCCAGATTAAGAGGGAGGTTGATGAAGGAAGTCCCGATGTGGATTAAGATGTTTATCGTAGAAGAAGGATTACTGCCCTCGCCTACCAAGGGGATGGTAGCGTAAAACCCCAGTACTAAGGGAAGGACGTAGAGGGGGGAATGCTACTAGTTGAGGAATAGAGATGCTGCTGAAGGGATGGATGTGGAAGAGTTGAAGAATGCTAGAGATGTCAGAGTGCAAAGAAGAGCATTGCTAGTGGATAAGTGGCAGATGAGAGTGATTAAGACTCTAGGGAAGAGGAGGATGGGCCCCCACCAAGTAGGAGTGGTGATGGGAAAACCCCAAGTCAAGGAGGGAGAAGAGGAAGACACTGGGCAAAGCCAGAGCAGTGACGGGAGACATAGGAGTCAGAGGAATAAAGAGGGACCTTCCCTACAGGTTGTGGAAGGTGGATCGCAAGAGCAGAGGCCAAGTGGGCATGGAGAGGAAAGAGAAGAAGACATGGGCGATGCGATGAGGAGATTATTCAATGAAGGAGATCCATCCATTAAGAATCAGTAGAAATACCCCGAGACACTGGTGGCATTTCCCTCGATCATCCCCTGGTACCATATTACAATCCGAAGGAATTTGTTATTAGCTTAGCCAAGGCAATATGGGTACATAGTGCATGTGAGAAATAGAAAGCCAGTTTTAATATTGGGAGAAACAAAGGAGCCAACAATATCAATAACTTAGGATTGCAGGGATCCCAGCATCCTGGGAACAAAGGGTTTGTGCTACTAGCTTCCACCCAAGTCAGTATGGCGAGGTCTTTTACCAAATATCCAGAATTTGTGGGAAGGGGAAACGACGATGTGAAGCAACACTGGTATCTCTGTGAGGCTATTTGGAGAGCACGTCAGACTCCAGACAATGTTAGGACAGTGGAATTCCAGGTCACATTGAGGGAGAGGACTCTACGTTGGTTTATAAAGTGGGTGGAGTAGAACCATAACCCCACGATAGATGATATCAAGAGAGGATTTGTGCAGGAATTTAAAGTACCACAGACGGACTAGCAAGGGTTGTCAGAGCTGTGGGAAATTAAGCAAAAGGAGGGTGAGATGGCTTGGGAGCTCATGCAAAGGTTTAAGGATGCCATCGCAAAGTTGAGTTACACCTGGACCCAAATCACCAACGGGACTGGTTTATTAAGGCATTCTTGCCCCTAACCACAACGCCGCTGATGGAACAGAAAATATGAACCTTCCAAGATGCGTTGGAGCAAGCATCCTGAATAGAGGCTATGGCTAGGTATCCTCATGAATACAGGGGAGGGACGAGCTTGCAAGACCCGTCGATCATGGGTCTCTAGAACTAGATTGCAACATTAACGGAGAAGCTGAAGGATCTTCAGCCGGTACGACTAGCCAGACCCAATGTATGGTGCACCCACTGCATGGTGGAAGGGAACGTTGTGATAGAATGCCCCAGTTTGTGAAGGATTAATCATCCAGGGGGAGTCGCGGGGTTGTGAGGGGCACCACCGACCGCATGAGTTGCAGCTATAGGAGCACAAGGAGCTTTATCGGGAAGGAATATCAAAGACTTTTGTGAAATCTGTAGCGCATATGGACATCTGCCGCATATGTGCCTGATACTACAAAAATAGTCCAATGTCCCCAACAACAACTGTGAGTTCTGTGCATCTACAACGCATCACACTAATTAGTGCAGAGCACTGGATGCTCTAGCAGAATGGTTGGACAAATCTACATTCAGAATTAATGAGTCAAATCAGGGAGGACAAGGAGGAAAAGGGCGAGGAGGGAGAGCTAGAGGAAGAGGGCACGTGAGGTGTTACAACTGCAACCAGGAGGGGCATGTTTCCAAGGAATTCCCGCTCCCGAGGAGAACTTGGTGCTCACAATGCAAGATTAATATCTACGCCACAGAGGATTGTCCGAAACTCATTGCAAAGTGGGAAGAAAGGACCAAGCAGAGGGGGGATAACCTGGTCAATGTTGAACCGTGGATCGATGACGGTATTCTCGCAGCCAATATTAATATAGTCACTTGAGGAGGAAAGAGGACAGGGGAGGATCATAGCACAACGAACCCACCCTTGATTGTTAAAGCAGCATCTCCATAGAAAGTATATCAGCCCGAATGCCAAAGGCAGTATTATCATGAGGCATCTAAGCTGTTTGAGGAGATGATCGAGAAAAGAGACAACTAGAAACGGAAATATCACGTGTGTGAGCGCAACCAGACGATTGAAGAATGGTTTAAAATATTCCCGAAGATTGTTGAGGATGAAGGCATGTTGAAGGGGTTGCAGAAAAGTTTGAAGGCTGCGGTATTTGTAGAAGAAGGGGAAGTGGAGCGATCACTCACAAATTTTCCAGAAAAGAACTCTAGAAGAGTGAAACGGAACAAAAGGAGAAGTGGCAAAGAGTTTTGAATTAATGTGTAGGTTGCAGGGTTCCAGATAAGGGACACAATGTTAGACTTGGGATCGGATGTAAACATCCTACCTAGAAAAACATGGGAGGCAATGCGGAAGCCACAACTAAAATACTCACCAATTCAACTAAGGATGGAAAATCAATATTGTATACTGCCCATTGGGTGGTTGGAGAATGTGGAAGTCGACGTAGCGGGGGTGAAGACACACACTAAATTTGAGGAGATTGACATCATGGGGGACAAGGACCCATACCCGGTGCTCCTTGGGATCGATTAGGCCTACGAAAACTATGTTGTCATCGACCTAAAGAAAGAACTGATGATTTTTGAAGTAAAAGGATTAAGGGCGATCCAATCCTTGGACCCCTATTAAGGACCTAAGTTCACAAAGTTGGTAGATGAGAAGGCTGAACCAGGAATGCTAGACCAGCTTTACACGCTCACAACGGGGAAGAGGGAAGATTATATAAATCCCATAGCACAAGGTTCTGTCAACTGGAGAAGTATCCAAATCTCAGAGACCGGCTCGGAAGCTGCATGGGATGCATGGCAGCAAGGCAGGTATGAATTAAATACTAGATGATGTGCAATGGTAACCTGAGTAAATTGGATAGGAACGGAGATGGGAAACTATCCCAAATATTATGGCCTTGAACAAGTGGACGCCTTCTTGAACAGGATAGACCAGGAAATAAAAAAATATCAAAAGATTCCCTTTCTTGATATCTCCCTCATGGCAACACCGGCAAGATGGTGGAAGGCACACCGCAATGCACTAAGAGATTGGACAAGCATCAAGCAAGCCACGAAGAATAGATTTTCCCAGGAGGAAGATCAGCTATAGGATAAGGCAAAGTACCAGGGGGATTCAAGTCCCAAGAAGCACATCAAAGATTGCATAACCAAGTGGAAGAGCCAAGGAATGTTGAAGGACCGATGGGTACACACATTTATACATACCCTCGGAACAGTTCCCCAAGCTTGGTATGTACAAGAGGAGCTCCGTCGGCGGACGACAGATTGGGATGCTTTGGAGTTACAATTTGTTAGCAACTTTTCATTCAGAAGTAACGAAGCACACATGACAGAGGCACTCCAGGTGATAAAGCAGGTTCTTTTCACCCTAGAGACATTGGTTGAAGGAGGGCCCAAAGAAATTTTTTTGGAATATTTGTACGACATGGAGTCGCTAAGATATGTGACCTATGACAAGGTGGAAGCAGAGCCAGAGGAGGATGGGTTGGATGGACTGAGACACCTAACCTTCGGGGAAATAGAAGGAGAGAGGGACATCCAGGAAAGCCCCTCAATAGGAGGTTCCCACCTTCTACCAGTGAAACTAAGGAAACAAAATGTTGGGACGAAGGATAAGCCCAAAATAGTATCTGTGGGAGACTATTGGGATGAACAGACCACAAAAGATATTTTTGACCTACTATAGGAATATCAGGACCTGTTCCCAACCTCAGTAGCAGAGTTGAAGGGGATAAAAGAAAATATAGGGGAAATGAAGATTGTATTAAGACCGAATGCTCGGCCGGTAAATCACAGACCATACAGATTAAACCCAAGGGTGAAGGATAAAGTTAAGAAATAGATCGACAAAATGTTAGAAACAAGAATCATATTTTTGGTAGATGAAGCTGAATGGATAAGCCTTATAGTCATACGAAATAAGAAGGATGCAACCGAGATCAGAGTATGTGTTGATTACAGAAGCCTTAACAACGCATGTGTGCATGACCCATTCCCGACGCCTTTCAGTGATGAAGTCCTAGACAATGTGGTGAGGAACGAAGCATATTCATTCACAGATGGATTTTCAGGGTACCACCAAGTTCGAATAGCTAAGGAGGATAAAAGAAAAACAACATTCACTACTGAGTGGGGGTCATATGCATACAATGTGATGCCATTTGGACTAAAGAATGCACCAGCAGTCTTCTCAAGGATTGTCATAGCTGCATTCTGAGACTATATTCACAAATTTCTAGAGGTGTACATGGATGATTAGACAGTGTATAGTCTATTAAAACAACACACCAACTTATTAAGAGTAATGTTTGAAAGGTGTAGGCAACTGCAAATTTCTTTAAACCTCAAGAAATGTATCTTCGCAATCATGTTTGGATCACTACTAGGCCATATTGTCTGCAAGGATGGAGTATGTGTAGACACAACGAAGGTTGCAGCAATCATCCACATGGAACCACTGCGCAACATAAAACAACTAAGATCAACTCTAGGTCACATGGGGTACTACCAGCGATTCATCAGGAACTACACATCAATCACAACCCCACTGGAAAAATTGTTGAAGAAAACAGAGGAGTTCGTTTGGAATGAGGATTGTCAGACAACTCTGAATAAGTTAAAGGAAAGACTGGTAAGCGCACTGATACTTGTATATCCCGATTGGAACAAAATATTCCATGTGCATATCGACACGTCGAGTATAGCGCTGGGAGCAGTCTTAGCACAGCCAGGGGAGAAGAATATGGATGAACTGGTGTACTATGCTAACAGAAAGCTGTAAAATGCGAAGATAAACTACACAACAACCGAAAGAGAAGCCTTGGGAATGGTTTATTCTCTCCAAAAGTTCAGGCATTATTTATTGGGTGCACCATTCAAATTCTTTACAGACCATTCCGCGCTCAAATACTTGGTAAACAAGCCAGTACTAGAAGGGAGAATATGTCGATGGTTGTTGCTGTTCCAAGAATTCACTTTCGAGGTGGTCATAAAACCCGACAGACTGAATGTGGGACTAGACCACCTCTCGCGACTAGAGACAGGGGAGAATGAAGGAGCAGTGGATGATCAGTTGCCCGACGTCAACTTATTCAAAAGAGAGGCAATCCTAGACCACCTAGAATATATTGCCACATTATTAAAAGTGGGTCATTTCCCAGAAGGATATATGGTAGCACAAAGACGACACTTGGTAGTAATGGCAACAGATTACCAGCTGATCACATGACACCTCTACAAGATTGGCTTGGATCAAATGCTGAGGTGCTACATCCTCCAGCATGAAAGAAATGATGTGCTATGGGAATGCCACATGGGGGTTGTAGGAGGCCATGTGGGAGGTAAAGCCACAACAAGAAAGATACTACACGCAGGACTCTGGTGGCCAACTATTCATAAATATTCTAAGGAATTTGCTAAGACCTGCAACGTTTATCAAAGGGTCAGAAAGCCTTCGCGATAGGATGAGCTTCCCCTACACCCTACCCACACAGGGCAAATCTTTGATAAATGGGTGGTAGATTTCATTGGACCCATTATGCCACCGGCGAGGCACTCGCAAGCAAGATACATAATAACAACAAAAGAATACCTCACCCAGTGGGTAGAAGTAGTAGCAGCCGAAGAATGTACAGCGGAAACAATTGCACGATTTATTTTTGAGAACATAGTCTTAGAGTTTGGATGCCCGAGGAGCCTCGCAAGCGACCAAGGAACACACTTTCTGAATGAAACCATTGAGACTCTGTTGAATACCTTCATGATTCAACATAACAAGAGTAGCCCCTATCACCCACAGGCCAATGGCGCAGTTGACGCATTCAACAAAATTCTGGAGAAAGGGCTAACAAAGGTCGCGTCAGCTAATAGGGATGACTGGGATGAAATAATACCTGCAACTATATGGGCGTACAGGACAATAGTAAAGAGACTTCATAAGAAAACTCTGTTTCAACTAGTATATGGAAGAGAAGTTGTGGTTCCAACGGAATTTATATTACCAAGTATGTTCATATCTAAAGCCATAGGAATGACGGACAACATAGCCTTATGGGACAGACTGGGTCAGTTGTTGGAACTTGATGAAACTCGCTTCTTGGTCGAGTTTCATCAGTCAATGAAGCAGATATGGAAAAAATCTTGGCATGATAGGAACATCAGGAAGAATTCTTTTGGAATAGGGGAACAGGTACTCCTATATGACAGCAAGTTCCAAAAGTTCCCATGGAAACTGTAGATGCATTGGTTAGGCCCATTTATAGTCACGTAAATCAAAGATTCGGGAGTAGTAAGGCTCGCACAATTGGACGGATTCCTACTACATGTATGGGTAAATGGCGCTTGCCTGAAGCCCTTCCGCAGCGCATAATTAAAAAAAAAACAAAACAAAAAACAAAAATAGCCACTAGGTTCAGTCTAGTCATGTCATAAAAAGGAGCAAAAGGAAAATAAGCTTGCGACAACAATTTCAGCACGCTACAACCCATTTGTGGTCGGGGGGGGGGGAGAAGAGGTAGAGTTAGTAGTCACACATGTAATCCCCATCAACAAGGTACACATAGGCATGCACTTTTTCTAGACATTATGATCACACGCTGTACCCATTCTTTCCGCCATACCAATAGTCATTTCCATATTAAGTAACCAATAATGAAACTGTCAAATTAGGAGCCGCAAAATATTTTCCCATTAAGTATAAAATTAGTTAATAAATAACCCCATCATGGCAAAATAATTATGCCATGTAGCCCACTTTGTACTTCCTAGTCCACATCATGGTTGTCATGTCCAGGTCGGCCGACGGCGGCAAGGTATAGCTAGAACACATGGGAAAGTTGTCGGAGTAATTAGTTGCTAAGGTCTAGTTAGTCAGGAAACGTTGTGTCAAGTCCAGATACTTAAATTTGCAGGATAATGAAGAGCATTCCAGAACTTCAATTGCAGATAGCAGAAGAATTACAGAGTTGTTTTGAAC
Source organism: Pinus tabuliformis (assembly GCA_031772625.1). Classification (NCBI taxonomy): domain Eukaryota; kingdom Viridiplantae; phylum Streptophyta; class Pinopsida; order Pinales; family Pinaceae; genus Pinus; species Pinus tabuliformis. The sequence continues at coordinate 932,568,744 of CM062808.1, forward strand.
AACATTTGCTGAGATAAAGAAGTAGGAAACCTCGGGTGCAGATTGTTTATCATAGGCAAAAGGAGATGGCGAAAGGAATTGTATCTATCCCACAGGACACATTATATGAAATAATTTCAGTGGTCGACAACCTGTATGGAAAATATGACAAGGAGAATTTGGTCGACAATGATTTTATATACTATTTACAGTTCCCAACCATGAAAAGAGAAGTTTATGCGGATGATTTCCAGAAGGAGGATGGAACCAAGACCTCCAGGGTCAGGGAGGAGTTTAAAAGGCTACAAAGATCGACGTTATTGCATTTGAGGACTTTACCTGTGTTCGGCACCCAATTTGCCGCAATGTAGTGTACCAAACTTTTGGTGAGCAGGATTCACAGACGATCACTGTGGTTGGACAATGAGTATCCCATCCATGTGGAGGATATTAGTCAACTAATAGGACTGTCCGTGGGAGGGAACACAGTTAGTTCAGCATTCTAGATAGGGGCTAAGAGAGCCAAGAAGCAGTCTGAGGATAATATCTATGCTAGATATGGGACTGAGCGAGGTGGGAGAGGTGTGAAGCTGGATATAATCAACAAGGTCGATATCAGGTTTGCCTGCTACCTCATACCAGGCAAAACAATGCATCACTTTACGAAGAATGAATGCATGTTCAATGCCATTTCGGTGGTGGAACATTGTTGCCGGCGAGAGGTACTGAACTGGTCCACCTTTGTTTTCAACAAGCTATTTGAAGCTTGTGAATATGTGTAGAAGCAGGGTACCAGTTTCATGTTTGCATTCATTTTGATGTCATTGGAAATGTGGAAGTTGAGGTCGCCGAAGGAGAGGGAATTGGTGACCATTGTTGAAGGCCAACTAATAGCACTCCGTTACGACCCATGGAGGGCATTGGGAGACCCCAGCATGAAGGAGATAAATGAAATAGCTTTCAAAGATTGGTACAAGTAGATGATGGCGACCATAAGGTCGACGGAGAGGATACCAAAGACTCTTTTAGATGAATTCTCAGAAGAGCTCTGGTTCGGGGCCTCACATGCACACACCTACCTGAGGCCACCATGTGTCCACCCAGAGACATTTAAGATGACGCCGCAGAGATTTGTACTAACGGCAAAAGCGTTGCATGAAGAGGTGGGATCATGGTCGGGAGTGGCTTGCAAAATCACAAACGGGAAATGCAACTATCTTTTCGGAGCCTTGAAGCAATAGGCGCAAGGGGGAGATGTGGCAAAGAGTAGTAGAAAGTGATCAGCCAATGATGAAATCCAACCAATGGTGCTTCATATGGAGGAGAAGATGTTTGAACTCAGATGGATTGCCAGTTTCGAATCAGGTGAGAGCAATTACCCTACCTAATTTTAGGGCTCTACCATGTTTTCTCCTATTATAAAAACCCCACTGGCCATGAAACTCCCCACCGGAGTAGCCTAGGCTCCCTCCCAGTCAACGATCCCCAAGCCAAAGAAAAAACAAGTTGTCCGTAGTCCGGCTACCAAAAAGCTGAAAATTGTTGCACCAGCCCTGATTGTCGACCTTACTGGCGAGACCAAGATTTCAGTCTCCGCAACCCCCATAGTTGAGGAGGTCCCCTCCATTTCCACTGCTTTACCTCAGTCGCGAGAGTCTTCCCTGCACACAGCCTCCACCTCCACAACCCTGTCATAGACCCTCCCGGCAAGCTGGAGAATGTGGAAACAATAGTTCAGTCAGTCGAGTGGACAGAGGGCACCACTCCTGCCAATTGAACACAACCAACATCACTTGCATCACCAACACTTGGGTCAGACCCACTGCAAGGGGGAAGCCTAGATACTATTCTGCAGGAAGCAAGGATTGAACTGTACCTGCCATCTTTCCCTACAAAGCTCACAATAGTCCCAAACCATAGCATCATTCCACCCGCTCCACAATTCACTCCGCAGTCACAGCAAGCTCATTCGCCCAGATCCCACTCCAACAAATCCATCGCCAACACCCTACCCATCCGACAGAAGTTCCCTGAACCCAATACAATGTAAGCCGACACACTCCAACACTGGTTGTCAACCCAGTTATGTACATTTATATAGTAAGTACTGCACAAGGCCGAAATGATCCATGAGGATCTGGCCAAGGAACATGAACGACAAGCAAGGTAGTTGCAGGAAGTAACAGAAGAGTGTGATCACCTGCGGTAAGCAACTTCAGATTTGCAAGCCCAGGTTGATCAAATCATGCAGCGGTTCTGAACATTGTGGCTAGAAATCATTGAGGAAAACACAGAGGCATCGACGAACATCACAACATGCATGCTGGTCAAATGTTGCGATCACATCCACACGGCATGATCTAACCTGGTAGCTACGAATAACAACATGAAGAAGAAGCGGGAGACGGTGATATTCACACTAACAGACCCAATAGAGATCTACACGAGAACAGTCGAGGGAACAATTGCAGAAGGAGAAGCAAAGAAACAAGCCTTAGCAGACGCCCTCGCTGATGGCTACGCTCTAATGAAAAAATTCCATGACTGGAAAGGAAGCCTGACACTGAAGAATCATTGGGTCTATCCGATGAGAGAGAAAATACAGACCCTATTTTCCAACACAAACGACTGTACAGACCCCACCCAACTGCAGCAAATCAACGATCAAATTGATGCCACTCAGGCCCAAGTTGATCATATTGAGGGGGAGTATACAAAGACAAAGAAGGTAATTAGAGATCTACAGCCACCGACGTGAATACAGGTTTTGACCCTGAAGGAGGTGTGTGACTCCAACAAAAAACAATGGGGCGACCTTCAAAACCAATGGCCCACTGAGTTAATGTCGAAATCAGCCGAGGCATTTGCTCAACGTGTTGACACAATCCTCGCCCGTGGGACATTGCCATTTAAAGATACAAAGAGTTCAGGCAGTAGACCATGGTCACTGTTCCAGAGTTGGAGCCTTCATTTAGAATGGGGGGCCCTCATAGGCAGGAAAGTGTAGTAGAGACAGATGCCACTTCGCGAGCAATGGTCGAGGCAAAAGAAGCACCAGACCAGCCGTTAGTAGAACCAGCACAATCGACAGTACAACCGCCACTTGTAGAACCAATATAAATACCAACAGAAATGGCCAAGGTCAAAATGAATTGACTCATGGACGAGTCAAAGGATTGTGGTCGGGGCCTACTGGGGACTTCATTTATTGTTGAAAAGGTTTTCACCAATTTTGGCTGACTGAAGGATGAGAAGTAAGCGGGTGGCAACAACACAGTCAGCTAGACAGAAAGGTAAGAATAGGTAGTTGCGGCAAGGTGGTAACAAAAGACAAAGGCAGCCGAGTGGGCGGGAAGGTGAAGGAGCAGCTGTGTGGGAACTGTCAGTTCAAGCGGCAGAAAGGAACATAAAAGCAGAGGGAAAAAAAGGAAGAGAGGTTGGTTGGTGAATGGGATAGTGGGCAAGGTTGTTGGAGCTGGCAGCAAATATCTGGTTGTGATAGACGGGTAGCAGGACGCAGGAGTCCATGCGAACTGGGCCCTTGAGGTCGAGATCGAACTCATGGATCTGATCCGGGTATTCCTTGTAGTTTCTTGTGGTGAATGCCAAAGACATGTTGTACTGTTTTATTGTTAAGTTAATAGAAAGAAAGCTAGACTGGTTGCAAATCATGATGTGTATGGATCCCCTGGTGTGATGAGTTTCTAAAAAATTTAAATGTTCCATCAAATGCATGTATTTAGTAGTTCTTGTGTAATCGTTGTTATGTTGTATCTCTGTTTCGCGTGTAATGGATATACTTTTGTTATTGGATGATGCCTCAGTTGGTGTTCCCTTGACCCCATGTTGAACCTTTCTTACTTCCGGTCACGGCATGCCTCGGGTGAGACTCCTTACCCTTTGGGTAAGGTGAAAATGTCGACGTTGTCCTAGACTACATCGGACCATTCTTGGCCCTCTGTGCCTGAACCCAGGGTCTTTTCTCCCTGATGACTCTTTCTTGCCAATAATTTGGACTCTCGAACTAGTTGATGGTGTGGTTATTCAGTTAACCACATGGGTTGGATGCATCTCAGTTTTAGAGCTTGGTTCTCTCGTTGTGTGAGCCTAGGGTGGCTCTAGGAGCTTGGTGGCTCAAGTTATGGCATGGTTTTCATGGAATTCTAGTGGAGAACTCGAAGGTGAGGTTATTCAATTAGCCACGCCAAATTGGATGCATCCTATTTGGGTGAACCCTGATGGCTTTGGTTATGTCTTGGAGGCCATGGAGTTTTGGTGGGGAACTCAGTTTGGATATTGTTGGTGAGCCTCGGTTTGGAATTTGGCACCAACTAATGGGTAATTCAGTTTTGTTTATTTGGTACTTAGATGCTGGTGAGCAACAGATCCCTTGGAGTTGCAATATGAGACCATTATGACCAGCTATAAGTCACCTTGTAAGGAGGGAAATGCTGAGGGACTCAGGCTGTGCCACATAGATGTCGGTCAAGGGTATGTGAGGCTGTGGCTAAAGAATAAGGTTGTTGGGGTTGGTGCCATAGCCAGGATTTTCTTATTGGTTTTCCAACCATTTCCCGGAGTTGTTGTCCTAGCTTTAGGTGACCTATGGTTGAGCTTATGAGCCACATGGTTTATGGCTATGAGAAATGTGGAGAGCTGATAGTCAGACGAATTTTATATAGATAAGTGTTCCTTGTGTTATGTTATGTTTTATGATACATTTTATGTGTAATTCTATGTGTTTATGATAATAAACCCCAAATGGGTATTTGTTTTATTTATGTATCATGTGTTTATTTATGTGTCATTTAGTTATAAACCCTAAATAGGGTTTGGTTTGTGTGTGTGTGTAATAATTTCTCTATGCATGTTTGACTGATATATTGTGTAAATAAATTGTTAATTATGGCATGACACATAGTTCTTACACATGGTTATTTATACATGCACTATGTATGTTTCATTATTTATGTAGTGGTTAATTACATTTATATGTGATGTATAAATGCACACACACACACACACACACACACATATGTATACATGGCATGTATTCCTACCTACATAATAAATATAAATGCCAGATTAACCATTAAAAATATGGCAGATTGAATAGTATAAGATTCTGCAATTAGTTTTAATTATGTGTAGGCAATACCGGTTGAGTAGCATTTCTGAGATGGGAACCAGGGATATTACAGAGTGGTATCGAAGCCCGATTACAACACTTGGTATAAATTGGGCCAAATTTATAGGATGTTGACCATTTGTTTGACGAAAGTGTTATATGGTGGATATAATAGATTTTTTGTAATTTTTAGAGAAGATGCCTTCAAAGGATATATAATAGAGTTTAAAGTAATTATAGGTTAGAATTGATGGTATTTGGGGCTTGACTGGGTCAAATTCAAGGTAGAATTAAAGAATTGTAGGTTTTTTATCAACCATTTGACAAAATCTCCAATGACAAGAATGACATAAGTTCACCTCATAATTAGATTACAGATGAAAATAAAGTTTGGATAATGAGTAATTTAGATTAATGATAGGGAAAGATTGAAGAAAAATGGTTGATTTATGCCCTAAAGGTCCAAAATTATGCACAGGGGTAATGTTTGAAGAAGGGTTTCCAATTGTTCGAAAAAGTGTCTAAAATGGAATGTAGCATTGGGTGAATTGTACTTATACTTCAAAAAATTAAAATATTGCACATCGGCTCAGTTGTTTTAGCTTGATATTTATTTCAAGAGGGGAATGTGAATGTTTTGCCATTATTATGGTAAATTTAGGTTTTATTTCCTTTCACCTTGTAGTATTTATTGGATGGTTGAAAGGACTACATGTATAGACATATAATTGCATATTTTTGTGGTGTTTCATTATGATGTTGGTAGTTTTAGTAAAGGTGGTGTTTATGGTTTTTTCAATGGTTTCAAATTATGATATGCATAGGTATTTTTCCATATGGATTTCACCTATTGAATATATATTAAAAAATGAAATAGATTTAAACCACAAGCTTGCATATTGTTGAGGAAATCAAACACGTTCACTCTAATTTGTGGTTTTTCTTTCTCTAAGCTTTTAAATCACTTCAAGGGTGAATTTTACATAATGCCAATGCTAGAAATGAAATATTTAATGGCTTCCCTACGAGCTTGTTTCCTTCTTTAAAATGTCTAAATTTTAAATTCGATTACAATTAGTGATCACATGTACAATTATATGTAAGAGAAGGGCCAAAAGTGGGTTGATATAAGAATTATGGAAATGGTGTATATTTATAAAGTGTTTATTTGCATTGAAGGGAAAGGTTCCAGAGTAGAAGCCCCCCTTTCCCTTTTAACTGTCGCATATATACAAGGGGGCTTATTAGTGTTACAAATTGGTGCATGTATTGTTTAAATGTTGAATTGGAGGAATCAACAAAAGGCGTATTGGTTTATACACATGTATAAAATTTTATATAGGGGTGAGGTTCCAAGGTGGAATTCTTTCCATCCCCACCAAAACGTAATAAAATGTGGTGTACCAACAGCAAATCGAGCCGAGACGTTCAAAGTGTCGTTTGGGGGTTCCATGGAAAATCCACAATCCATGACCAATGACGACTAGGACCTGAATCTCATGTGTGGTTCTAGGTCATGGAGCCATAAAACTTTGTGGGCTGACCATCACATGGTGGTTGGCCCATTTGATAAAATCCATGACTGTGGAGGAATTGGACCAACGTGGCAGGGCCACAGGCAGAGTGTAACTCGAGTCAATCACAATAGAGCAGTCATACCATGGGCATGATGTGGTCATGTCCAAAGTGAGCCTGGCTCGAGGAGTGGGCCACAGGGCATAGGCCATAAGATGCGATGGAGGTGAGTCTTAGGATATGGCGGTGACATGGTTCCACATCAAAAAACATGAACCTTGATGGGGGACTTGAACCATGATAGTGGAACCCATCCCCCCCTCCCCCCTTGGTACATTAGTGAGGGGAGGGGGGGGTATGTGTTTTAACATGAAGCATATGATTGGGGGGGCTACAAATTTCCATCAGATGGAAGTAGTGGAACTTGGTTTTGGAACCAATAGTGTAGACCTCTCCCCTTAGTGATGTTAACAAGAGGGAAGGGAAGGGTCCACCATTCAATATATATATTATATGTTTGTGGAACCCTCTGCTACCATTGATGGTATGGATGTATGGTTATGTGGGATTGACCATATATATACTATGTATTATTTGCATAATAACATGTCTTATGGTGGAATTGATGGTCGTGGAGGTTATGGGGAGGGCCCTCTCATATCTATATATATTGAAATATAGTTATAGTGTGTGGATCCCTTGCACATTTTATTTTATATAGTTCATTACTTTGGTTATAGTTTGGGCCCAGGAATGTGGTGGACCTTGTGGCATGCAATGGATGCTAAGGTGGAGGCCATAGTGGCATGGCAGGCCAAGACCGTCACGTGAAATTTTAATAGTTTAAAAATATATATATATATATATATATATATATATATATATATATATATATATATATATATATATATATATATATATATATATATATATATATATATATATATATATATATATATATATAATATGAAAATGCCTATGGAAAGAACTCAATATGTGACTTGTATATTGGCCATATGCAAGAAAAAGGAGGCTAGTAAAAGCCAATTTGCCTCCAATGAGGAATTGAAGGAAAGTTGAGCGGGACAGGGAAGTATTGGAGGAAGTAGAAGGGCTTTGTATGCTGAAAGTGCAGTTATTTATTAGTTAGAAAAAAGGAAGTTACAGACTTGTTGGAAGTAGGCAACATTTGAAATTTTAGACATGGAAGAAGTAGAGTAAAATAGATAGAATCTTATGGGCCCACAATTTTCTTCTTGGAAGTTAGAATTTGACATATGACAAGTTGAGAGAAAGATAATTTCAACTTGATTATGATCATCCACCCAAAAGTTTTATTTGGGGCTAAAAATTTAGAGGAAAGCTACAGGAGTCTTAAAGAGGCCAAAATGGCCTAAAAAGTTGTAAAATTCCCAAGGGTGTAACTTTCAACTCGAGTATCAGAATAACACAAATGAATAGAAAATAGAAATTTATTGACAAGGATAATATTATAGAAAAACCAAAATTTAAATTAGAGTGAGATTTGTGAAGAAAATTCTCATAGGAAGCTATAGGTAATGAAAAGTAAGCAGTTCAATTAAAAATTCTAAAGGGCATATCCTTTAGCCCAAGAATCAAAATTTTGTAAGAGAATAGTCAATAGAAAGCTATTGAATAACATAACATATTGGTGAACCCAAAATTTGATATGGGTAGGAATGTTGAGGAAAATTACCTAGAAATTTATAGGTTATAACAGTTTCAGGATGAATTGCTAGTATAGGTAAATATGGGATAAATGGCTAAATTATAATAGGGTAGTAGATAGAGGTACAACTGTAAAAATAGAAATTATATGAGGTACTTGTGGCTAATAAATTTGAACATGACATCCATTGAGCAGGAAAATCTTTCTAAACATTCTGCTTGTTATTTGTCTCATGATATTAAATGTTATGTCTGAGTGTATGTGCACATATGTGTGTGTGATGTATGAGCATGTGTGTGATGATTGAATGTTGTGTGTGAGCGATATGTTGAAGTGTTTATACAATAGCTCATATAGAAGTTAATCATGGTTGTTATGTTTTTAATGATGCAATTGTCATGTTGCAGATGATGCAGTTGTCAGCACTACTTTCTTCTTTCACACGAAGGGCTTGGCAAGATGGATCGCCCAAGGAAATATTAATTAGTGAAATGGATGCCTGAACCTAGAAGGGTGAGTATGAAAAGAAGAGAAGAAAAGAGAGATATGGCTTCATTGAACCTAGAGACCCCAAAAAAGCAGAAAGTTGGAAGGTGTTGAGGTTTGGTACCTTGGCCAGTGGAGGCTGCTAAGTATGTACCTGATGATTGGAAAGTCACTGCCCCATGAAGTCAACGTCATACTTACTCTTACATATAAGTATTAGTTTAGTTAGCATAACTTATGCTTTTGTGTTACGAATGTAAGAATTATAAATTTAAATTTAAAAATAGAATACCTGTGAATTGGTTACTGGACTTTTGGCAAGAAAATTACCATTAACTCTCACAAATTCAGGATTTGATTTTGGTAAATATACCATTGGGAATACTATTTTTTTTTCCAAGTTAGAAATTGAAAGACCATGAGAATTAAGGTAGTTGTGCAATAACACATGATTAGTGCTAGAAAATTAGAACACTTGGTTGAAATATAGGTTATCTAACAGGTATATTAGCACAAGTTTGTAACAAATTTATGATAAGTAGATGACATATTACCATAGATGGTTTTGTCACCAGTGGGTGATCAAGTTATAATCAATCCATAATAGGTTTCCACAAGGATAGTGACGATCTAGGAAAAAATTGTAATGTAATATTGTATAGTTTTGTTACAAGGAGAAAACTAGTGTAACTAGGTATGGGGAGTATAACCAGAATACAAGATTGATAACATATTATAGTAGGTTTTCATATACAGGTGATGAAATCATGATAGGATTGCACCAGGTGAATTGGTCGCAGGTAGGTGACAAACCCTTTGTAGTGAATTGGTTACATGTGGTGATAGATTTATAACAACTTATACCATATAGTCACAGGTAGCTAATAGGCATAGTACAATTATAACAGGATGTGATCATAGGTACCATTTGGATGTCACAGGATCTCATAGGATGTGACAGCGTTATAACAGACACAACAAGCTACAATAGGTAGATGGTCCAGAGGTAGTGACAAGTTCTACAACTAGTTTATACATAGGTTGTTATAGATTTTCCACAAGTTACTAACAAATTAATGCCAAGTTATTATTGATTTTGTTGTAGGTGGATGAAAAGGTCATAACAGGTTATAACACACTATAATAGGTCTTGAGACTAATTTATTACAAGATGATAGTAGGTTGTAGTAGGTATAAAATGAGTCTTTTAATAGATTTGGTATGCAGGTTCTAACATGCCATCCAACAGGTCTTGACAGGTGAAAAACACAATTTTTACATGGCTAAACCAAGTGTTATGGCAGGACCAATGATATGTTATGACAGATTTCATGACAAGTCATAATAAGCATGAATAATAGGAGAAACATGTGTTATGATAGGTTGTAACAACTGGTAACAAGTTTGCTACAATTTTTCGAAAATGGGTTATTATATGGATTTACACAAAACAACATGAATGAGGGAAACCGAAAAAGAGAGCACAAAAGCTAGAGAAATATGTTTGTATATAGGGATTGTATGCAAATATCATATGCAGGGGTAGTGCCTTTGGTTTTGGCATATTATAGCGCAACTATGGCTTTTGCGTTATACAAAAAATGTGATTTCCATATCATATTTTATTAATGATTGTAATGGTTGTTGTTATAAAGAAATAAAATGTATATATGTATAAAGTTAGTTGTTTCCAACATTAATGTTATTTTTTTGTTGTCCTCTATGTTTCATGATGGTGGTGCTGAGATTGTACACTCGACAGTGTAGAGAAAGGACCTCCAGATCCTATTGATGTGCAAATGGAACTAGGAGGGTGGAGTTTGCCCCAAGAAGGAGCCATACATGAGTACATGGACTTGTAGCTACATATTATGAGTTAAAGTCACTTTGCAAGCGGCAGTTTAGATTGTGAACATTTGATTACCGAAGGATAATGCATAAAGTAATGGGGGGGAATGCAATACCCCACTTGTCTAATTTGATGTAATTATAGGTACTTGGGTACATAAGTTGGTGATTTGGATGTACTTAATTGTTAGGCTAATGATTTGAAGTTACATTATGAGGCCTACATGCCCATGTAGTCATATTAGATATGTTAGATAGGTTTTTGGGGCCACAATACCCATATATCTATGCTAATTTAGCTAAGTGGCCAAAGAGACTAGTTTGTAAATAAAATTTAATTATTCAAAATATTTATAAAATAAGGTTGGATATGAAGCTCATTCCATAGAAAGAGTATGGGAGCACAACTCCAAAGAAAAAAATAAAAAATTGGGTGTTTCTTTGGGATGAAAAGTGCACCCGGGGGACCATGTGGCTCTGAAGGGTGCCAAAAGGCAAGGTTGAGCCATGTATATAGAGAAGTGTAGTTTTCCTGAGAAGGATTATTATTATGGATTAAGGAAGTTGCTCAATTATTATTCATTTTGGTGACTGATATCCAATGGAGTCCTGAGGTTTGGACTCTACAACTAGATGATGATGCGGTTATTCAATTAACCACCTGAGTTGAATGCATCTCAGTTTTAGAGTTTGGGGCTTTGGTTGTTTGAGCCTCGAGTGGCTCTGGGAGCTTGCTGGCTCTGGTTATGGCTTGGTGGTTATGGAGTTTTGTGTTTAAAAGTGTAACTAGGTTCAATATTCATAAATACATATGTAATCATGATTTATGTATTTAATGTAAAGAGAAAAATAAATTTATTATTGTCATTCTTGAGGCATAGGTTTCATGTTCAATGAAAAGTTATTTTTATAGGTCAAGCACCCATTGAGTGCTTCTAGGGCTTGTCATTAAGTCATTGTCAAGTATGGAAGACCCTTTTGGGCATGTTAAATCTTGTAAATAAAATTTATGTAAAGTCTAAAGTGTCAGATATACCATCCAAGACCTTGTCATCATCAAAAGAGCAAGTCGGCCTTCATGAGTGGACAAAGCAGCCTGAAGGCAACAATTCGACCTAGAAGAGAAGCCTATATATTAGAGACTTCGACCTCACCTAAAGAGAACTCACTCACTCACATAAGACTCAATCAAGCAAGAAAAGGAGACCAAAAAGGTACAAATAAGTGAAGACTAGAAGAGGAAGAAGAAAGCGAAGTTTTGGAACTATTTCTTGGGCTATTTCCTTCACACATGCAAGAAAACAAGGGCATATATTGCAACATCTAAAACCAAATTGCAGAAGTCAAGTTAGGGCATCAATTGGCATATTTTTCAAGTCAAATTTCCAAGAATAAAGGATCAATTCAAGAGAAGGAGAAAAGAGGAAGAAATCACCATATTTCCCACACGTGCAAGTGCTAGTGTTTCTATAGAAGAAACTATTGGGGATCGAAGTTGTAGAAGAAATTGTTGGGGTCAAAGTTACATAAGTTGTTGGGGTCGAAGTTGTTGGAAAGAAAGCTCTTTAAGGAGGAAGGATTGACTTGGTCTTGGATGGGACTTTGACAAGGGTCCTAGGCCATGGAATTCATCATTTGAAGTTCTATAAGAAGAGAAGAGTTGTTGTGGGTTTTCCTATCAAGAGGAGAGGTTTTAGCCCTGGTTAATAGCCTATATTTTGTGTCACCTTGTCTCATTTTTATTCATTGTTTGGTAATTTATTGATGATAATAACACTAATTATAATCAAGTGAAGGAAGAATCTAATCAATTTAAGTAAAATTATATCAAAATAAATTATCAAAGTAAGAGAAATCACCTAATCTAGTTGCCCCTAGATTTCTCAACATGGTATCAGAGTTAAGGTGACTACAAAAAGAAGAAAAGGTAGCTTAAAGATCATTATTGAAGAATATCAATATGTAAAAGATCCAATGCTATGATTATCAGGAATATGGGCATTTCAAGAGATATTGTCATAAACTCAAGAAGGACAACAAGAAAAGGAAAGAAAGGAATGAAGCCCATGTCATTGAGGAAATGGAAGAACCTGAAAAGAAGAAATCAAAGAAGGAGGAAATGAAATATATCTACTATGACTGAGATAATTTCCTTCATGTAGTTCATTTCAATTTTGTAAAAGATAGCTATCATGGTAGGAAGCATTGTAAGTGTGATAGGATGCATCATATTAGAAGTTAATATTATATTAAAAGCATACGATTGAATAAAGATCTCATTACATCATTATAGGAGCTTGAAAGGATAGTTGAAGTAGAAGTCTACATGGTTGTAGCAGTCATCATGATAGAAAGGAAGTAGCTCATGGTAACCTTATTGAAAGCATCAAAAGGGTCAACCGAAATGGTAATATGATTGAAGAATGTCATCTAGAAGATAAAGAAATCATCATACATCATCATCATTAGGAAGGAGCACTTGCAGGATGAGGATAATAAAGATCCTGCATTGGAATCTTTATTAGAAGGTTCACCTCTACTTAGAAGAAGAAAGTGCCTTGTTGATAGTCTACGGTCTACCTTCTGTGGGACCTGTGGTTTAGAAAGATGATTCGTATGGTGACAAAGGAGTGTAGCATGTCAAGGTGGTTGAAGTACTTTCAAGCAAGGAAAGGAAATTGTCGAAGGAAGTCTAGATGCCCAAAAGGAGAAAAGAGGTATGTATATATCTGATAGATTAAGTCATCATATAGTTGCATATAGCATGATCCTCTATCTCATGAGCATGATCAAAGAAGAAGGATGTGTTTCTTTAGAAAGATGCATGAAGGAATATACCTTGAATTAGTTCACATATTAATAATATGAAATCAACATAATATATCCTCATATGGAATATGAGGTGGAAGACAAGATGAAGGAACTATGTATAGAAATTCCTGGGAAAGAAATATGTGAAGAAAGGAAGAAGAGTTCATGAAAGATGCAACTATTGTCATGTAAGATAAGATAATAAATAAACATTTGATGACTAGAATAACTACCTATGACATCTCCATAGAGAAATATATGAAGACCTTGATAAAGTTTGTAAAGGAAGAAGACCCTTGACTTTGAATGTCTTGGAGATGTGTCTTTCAATGTGCAAGATCTTGATGTTGCAAGAAGCATATGTCAAGATGAAATTTCATCATAGAAGGTAACTTTGATTTAATATTCATTTTGACTTTTGAACAACATCTAGTTGGGTTGAGACAGGGCTACCAAAAGGGGGTTGTAGATGTCACCTGCAACTAGTACTCATGGAAATGGATGGAAGATCTTGAAAGAAACATGACTTGGAAGAGGTAGCCATATGAAGAAAAATCCAGATGTGGACTGAAAGATCATTTTCCAATGAAAATAAGGATGACATGACTATTGATTCAATCCTATGGTTCGTTGAAGGAAAGTGATGGATGGTCGATGCCCCAAAAATAATAACTAAAAGATGAAGGCTCCATAATGAAGAAGATGATGTTCATGAAATCGAAAGAAGGAGATCTATAAGAATTTGATAGTAACATGATCTCCACCAAAGAGTTGTTGTTGGAAACAAGTCCCTAGTTGAGAGGGAGCTTCAGAAAGTCCTTGCTTAAGAGGGAGCTTGAGTATATTCCTTCTAAAGGAATGAGTATATCCTCCCTAGTTGAGAGGGAGAGATAAACACTGCATTCTTGTATTCATGTTATGAAGAAATAATGGAGGATTGAGTAAGAATATGAGATTGATTTTGATACTCTTTGAGGATGTGGTAGGACATCCAATAGGTAAGAGTAGTCAAAGAGGAAATTCCTTGAGGATGTGTTATTCCAAGACAAGAATCGTTCTAAAAGGACATACCCTTTCAACACCTAGGTTGGGTATGTGCCTTAAGAGACAATGATGATGATGTCTATCAGTCACTGGTCTCGGCAACATTGTGCTACGATCTTGTGGAGAGATAGAATTGTTAGTCATGGCCTTGTTATGTGACAATGTTGGTTGATATGATGATATGCTCTAGTATAAGTTGATAAGATAACTTATGAGATGGCTTACCAATATGACTCTTCTTATGAGAATTCTTTAGTTTGATAATTTCCAAGTGCCTTATATGGATTATGAATATCTCACTAGTTAAGAGGGAGTGTTGAAAAGTGTAACTAGGTTCGGTCTTCATAATGACATATGTAATCATGATTTTATGCATTTGATGTGAAGAAAAAAATAAATTTATTATTTTCATTCTTGCAACATGGGTTTCAAAATTCAAGTAAAATTTATTTTTATTGGTCAAGCACCCATTGAGTGCTTCTAGGGCTTTCCATTGAGTCATTGTCATGTATGGAAGACCCTTTTGGGCATTTACATATTGTAAAGAAAATTTATGTAAAGTCAAAAGTGTCAAATAGACCCTCTAAGACCTTTTCATCATCAAAAGAACAAAACGACCTCCATGAGTCGATAAGTCAGCCTAAAGACAACAATTTTACCTAGAAGAGAAGCGTATATATTAGAGACTTTGACTTCACTTGAAGGGAACTCACTCACTTACATAAGAGGCTCGATCAAGAAAGAAAAGGAGACAAAAAAGGTGTGAAAAATTGAAGACTAGAAGAAAGAAAAGTTTTGGAATTGTTTCTTGGGCTATTTTCTTCACACCTGGGAGAAAACTAGGGCATTTATTACAACAACTAAAACCGAATTGTAGAAGCCAAGTAAGGGAATCAATTGGCATATTTTACAAGTTGAATTTCCAATAAGAAAGGATCAATTCAAGCTAAGGAGAAAAGAGGAAGAAATCACCATCTTTCCCACATGTGAAAGTGCTAGGGTTTCTGTAGAAGAAACTGTTGGAGTCAAAGAAACTATTGGGGATTGAAGTTGTAGAAGAAACTGCTAGGGTCAAAGTTACAGAATTTGTTGGGATCGAATTTGCTGGAAGGAAAGCTCGTAAAGGAGGAATTATTGACTTGGAAGTGGTGGGGAGTTTGACAAGGGTATTAGGTCTTGGAATTCATCATTTGAAATTATATAAGAAGAGAAGAGTTCTTGTGTGTTTTCCTCTCAAGAGGAGAGGATTTGATCCTGGATGGTAGCCTATATCTTGTGTCCTCTTGCCTCATTGTTATTTAATGTTTGGTAGTTGTTTGATGATAAGAACACTAATCAAAATTAAGTGAAAGAAGAAGTTAATCAAATTAAGTAAAATTATACCACCTGCAGTTATGAAAGTAAGATAAATCACCTAATATAGCTACCCCTAGATTTCTGCACATTTTGGTGGAGAAATTGAGGTGTGGTTATTTAGTTAACCATACCAAATTGGATGCATCATGTTTGGGTGATCCTAGTGGCTCCAGGGGCTTGGTAGCTCTCGTTATGGCTTGGAGACCATGTATTTTTGGTGGGGAAATTGGTTTGGGGATAGTCGGTGAGTCTTGGTTTGGATGTTGGAACTAACTAAGGGGTTATTCGGTTTTGGATGTTTGGTACTTAGACATAGGTGAGCAACAAAACTCTTGGAGTTTCAAGATGCGACCATTTTTTCCAACTATAAGTCACCTTTGAGGGTGAGCACCACCAAGGGACTTAGATTGCGCCACTTTGGTGTTGTTCAAGGAGACGTGAGCATATTTTCAGATACTGAGGTTGCTTTTCATGGCTAGGGTTTTGTCATTATTTTTCCAACCATTTACTGGATTTGTCGTCCTAACTCGAGGGGTACTTGTGGTTTGAGATTATGAACCACATAATCTATGGTTGGGAGGAATGCAGAGAGTTCACATTCAGTTGGTTTTTATATACATAAGTGTTCCTTTTGTTATGATGTGCTTTATGATACATTTTATGTGTAATTTTATATGTGTTTTTGATAATAAACCCTAAATGGGTATTTGTCAGATATATGTATCAGGTGTTTATTTATGTGCCATTGGGTTGTAACCCTAGCCATGGTTTGACATGTGTGTGTGTGTAATAATTTCATTGTGTGAGTTTAACTGATATAATCTTTGAATAAACCATTAATTATGGCATGGTACATACTTCTTGTACATGGATTTTTATAGATGCATTATATATGTTTCATTATTTCCGTTGTGGTTAATTACAATTATATGTGATGTATAATGCATATATATACATGAAATGCAGTCCTTCTTACATAATAAATATAAATTTTAGGTTAATCATTAAAATTATGGAAAATTGAGAATGTATAAGCTTTCACAGTTAATTTTAATTATGTGTAAGTAATACTGGTTGAGTGGTGTTTCCCAGCTAGGATCCAGGGACATTGCATGCCTCATTCTCAGTCATATAATAATCACTCTACTTCTTATGTTGATGCTAATGTATTCTTGGAAAAGAATCCTTATGGTCTTGAAAATCATCTAATAGTCCTATAATATTTATGTTTCAATATGGGTATGAAAATTAATACTAATAAAATAAATTCATGGCAATTAAATTCAAAAAGATCACATACAACACCTTCATATAAGAAAACAACAATTTGGAGGAATTTCCTTCAGATAAATATGTTAAATTTATATTTGTCATCAAGTGGAATTATAGCATTGAGAGAATGATAAATGGAGGATCCAAAGCTATATATATATATATATATATATATATATATATATATATATATATATATACCCTTTTTGAGACTAGTGCCACTCCAATTATCTTATATGGATGTGAGTTTTGGGGATGTAAGGTCTATAGAGAGTTTTGGAGGAATATAAAATATATCCAATAGTGGTTTACAACCTATGATGTCAAGATTAAAGGAAACACACCGTATCATATTCTCCTCATCTACGAGAACCTTTCTCCCATTGAAATTATGTCTATAAAGAGGTATATCATGTGTAAGAAGGGGTTAAATAGCATGGATGACAAGAGTCTTCATAAAAATTCTTCTAGCTCTAACCAAAACCACCTTGAGATAAATCAAGGATGACATAATGATTCTCGGGCAAGGATAATTTTAGGGGCGAATGTTCGCCCTTTGGAGAAATTAAGGGGTTTTAAATTTTTAGTGGGCGAATATTTTGTATCATAGTACATTTTACAAATCACCTCAAATAGCCCACCTTATTTTAAGGGAGAGGGTAAAAAAGGTAAATTTAGCCCTTGAAATTAGGACTTACAACCTTCCATTCGCTCATTTTCAAGAATATGTTTTATTTAAGTGAATCCATTCGCCCATTTTCAAGAATAGGTTTTATTTAAGTGAATCCTATGGGCCAAATACCATATTTATAAAAGAGGTATGGTAAATTAATAAAAATATAAATAAATGAGAGGTACGGTAAATAAATAAAACATTTTTTATATTTACTCCATAAGTCACTTTACATACATGTAAGGGTGTAAACAAATAAAAATATAAGTAAAGTGGAGGTATGGTAAATAAATAAAACGTTTTTTTATACTTAGTATGGTAAATAAATAAAAATATAAATAAACTAGACGTATCGTAAATAAATAAAACCTCTTTTTATATTTTGTCCATAACCCTCATTCTATTTATTTATGAAGGCTCAAGAAAGAGGTTTTATTTAAGTGAATCCTATGGGCCAAATACCATATTTGTAAAAGAGGTATGGTAAATTAATAAAAATATAAATAAACGAGAGGTATGGTAAACAAATAAAACATTTTTTTATATTTACTCCATAAGTCACCTTATATTTACGAACAGTCAAAAAATGGGTTATATTTAGGTGAAACCTATGGCCAAAATACTATGGGACAAATACCATGGACTAGATTGTTATTAATACCATGCAAAAAACCATTATTAAAAATGGCACATGGTATTGACCCATGGTATTCACCTGGAATGTAGCCTATTTAAATGGGGGAATTAAACCAGCATGTAGCCTATGCTAAGATTCACTAGAACTTTACAAAGTTTTATTATTTAGTGAAAGACTCGCCAAGATCTTACAAGATTTTATAATTGAGTAAAATATTCGCCATGCCTGGTGAGAGATTCGCCAAAAAATTATATATACATATTATATTATTGATAAAATCGCCTTCCATTTTTCCTATATACCATGGATATTCGCCCATTTATTATATTTATAAATTTAGGGGGGGTTCTTAAAATTTTCCCTATTCTCGGGCTGGGCTGGAGTACTAGGGGGTTAAAGGAAGAGATTATTGTGTGGAATAAAGATAATATTGAAAATATTATTACATCAAAATTTGATGAGAAATTTCGGGGTGATAAAGGCTCAGAGGGAAAATAAAATTGAGATATTATAAAGACACAACCAATTCAAATCTTGAAACCAAACGTATCTCTCTAACTTGACTAGTTTAAATAAGAAAATAAAAATTGCAAAAATAAAAATAAATTATCATGAGCTTCATAATGAAACTAGGCATTAGTCAATTTCCAAAACACCATGGGATGAAAGAGCCTCTCACCTTTGGACACTAAGAGGATTGAAAATGAAAAACACTTTCTCCTAGATTGTCTAGCTTATACATAGAATAAATTTAAATTTCATTTTGTGACATTACCAACCTTCTCAAATTTTTAACTCAACAAAAATATGGTGATTTTGGAACACTTCTCTCAATGCTTTCTTATCATAGAAATAAAATTATAAATAATTCTAGGTAATCTATGACCCTCTTAAGGTCTAATAGACCATATTTTGTCTTCGTGGACATTAACCATCATTGTCATCAATATTTATTTTAGGGAATAAGTTTTTGGATTTGATGTGAAAATATTTTGTTATAACATTCTTAATAAATTGAAAAGTTTAGTTCATGATAATAGATCATTTATGATATTGTAATTAGCCTTAAAAAATAAGTTTTTTAGATCGATGTGATAACATAATATTAATGATTTTTTTGTAGGCAAGTATGGGACATTATATTAGCAAAAAATTTCTACATAAAGTCCTTCTAGGTTCAGGTGATTGAACCCTGCCTTCTTCCCATGTTAGTGAAACTAGAAGGGCTACTGAGAAAAACAATGATTTGGTTTTGAGTTATAATGTATACAAAAAAGAAAAAACTTAACCATAATATAGTCATATCTGAGTTGTGAACCTACATTTAAGATTGGAAGAAGCGATAATAGAGAACAAAGATGGACAAAACTAGAGAACCAGAAGACATGGTCATGGTGAACATTTGCCTTTGGGCTTAGGAGTGTAGTCAAGTTTGTCGCTTTCCTTATCCATATCCAGTGTTTCCTTCACAATGAGGCATCTATAGGTGCTATGGTTGCGGGGGCGGAGGATGCCTTTCAACTAGCTGGGTATCCATTGTTGGAGACCTTTGACAACTTCCTTCCCCAGTCACCATGAACCATTGCACAAGTTTGAAACTTTGTCACAACCATCACCAGCCAAAATGATGGAAGGGGCCAGAGAGCAGACTCGATGAGAGAGCACGTCACGAGACATTTTCTCAAAAGACCTATCTAGAGCACTGGAAGAGGTGGATGATGACATGTTGGTTGGGAAATTGACACCAATGATTTTTGAAAGGCAACTGAGCATGGTTATGATACAACTAGCATATAATTTGGCTTCATATACATGGTGTTTAGCATGGTTGCATTCCCGCTCCTGGTCCCAAAGTTACCTTGCTAGAGCATTGTGGACAACCCAAATCTCATCCCCAATTCTTCTCCTCTCAGCTGCTTCCAGGGTGGTAACACTTCTTCTGATATGGTTTGGAATGTCTGGGTCGAAGAGAACTATGTGATAGTTGCACCAAGAAGAATTGGGAGGAAACCTTCTACCCTACTGCCATGACGAACATGCCCACATTCTCTAACCATGGCTGCTTGTAGGAAAAAAGAATGCAGGAGGGTTGAATTTGGATAAAAGTAGATGTGGGAGTTGGGTATGTCCAACTACTCTGGACTTCAGAGAATGATGTTGAGGAATGAGGTGAATGACGACGAAGTAGGGGAATTAACATAGTTGGGATCAATAAGAGGCACGTGAGGCCACACCATAGAACAACCATCGAGATGGCATAGGTGAGGAGGGGAAAATCAATTTTCTAAGCAAGAGTGATTTTCGCATTCCTAAGAGTAGGTGAGTCCCTTTCGCATCACTACTAGATGGTAGTTAGAGTCATGTTAGAATTGAATTGATGCAGGAGCATATTAATTCCAATTCAAAACTCATTTGAATGGACTTACAGTTCTTTTTATTGCCAAGGGAGTTGGTTCCCTAATTGAGTGTAATTTATTAATTAATTGTATTTCCTATGTTTTAAGTGAAATATGATTAGGATTATAATTAAATCTCTTCAAGAATATTTGGGAGAGTTAGAGAGAATGTAGGGTAGTTAGATATCCTGAAAGATTTGTGGATCTAGAGATCGTAGAGATAAAGGTTTGTTGAAGATTTTTTGGACCTGCACTGATTGTAGTTCAAAACATCAAATTCTTAGTGTACATAATTATGAAAATGAGAATGGAAGATAGGGATGAGAGGTTGAAAGTAGAGACGGTGGGTGTTAGATAGAAAATAGGGGCGAAAGGAAGAGCACACCTATTTGACATAATCAGGCCATTGAATTATGTAATAATTGTGATCGAATGATTTTTTGCGCTTATCTAACCATTGTTGTGTCTTGTGACTGATTGGCGAGTGATTAAGTTGATGAGTAAATTGGCGAGTTAATTGTAGTGATTGAATGAGTTGTTTTGGAGACAACTACAGGAATTTCCTATAGAAGGGTTTGAATGTTTCTATAACAAAGTGGCTTGATGAAAATTAAGAAGCAATGGATTGACATGCAATCCATGCGATAGGTGCTTGTATTGAATCTTAGTGCAGAGATTTGTATGCTTTGCGAAATGTTCTAAATATTGCAAGTTAAGAGAGGATTTTGACATTCCTATCTATTGATTCCCTCTCATCGAATTCTCGCACCTGTTTATGGATCCATCGAAGATGTTGAAATGGAGCTTGCAGGTTTAGAGAAAAGAATAAGGCACATCTAAATTTTGCAAAGTGAGTTCAAACCACTATAAAGCATGGACAACAAGGCGGTAACAACACGGTGAGATCTAGAATTGCTATATGGAGATTATATTAGGAAACAAAGGAACACGAGTCTGTTAGAGAGGGTATGTAGAATTCAACATAGAACCTAGGACTGTGCTCAAGAAAATCTCAAGGCAGGCTTCAGCCTTTAGTGGTCTTCACAACGTTCAAAGAAAAATATTCGCAGGGGGACACGGGAAGCAACAACGGTCACAAGAATTCATGGGTCCGTTGCGATGAATAACAGTGGTTATGCAATGATTATTTATTCGGAGGGGATGCGATGGTCGCATATCATTCTACCAATTATGCTACAATAATTTTCTGCAGTAATGAGGGGATTCCAGTCATCGCGCGCTAACCATTTTCGTGGGGATGGAAAGGATCGTTGACATGGTAGGAATGGAAGACTTACAGTGGCATATCACATCGTGATCCAACAAGAGAATACTGTGATTAAGGAAATCGATATTTAAGCCACTAGAATGATAACAAAAGGTGTGACTAAAGCTTACAACAATTTCATCGCATAAAGAATGACCAAGGGAAATTTGCGATGGCAAGGAAAAACCGGGGAAAATAAATTGTGATGAGAATGATTATGTAAATAATCAATAAGGAATTTGTTCCACTGCGGAGCAACTATTGTCAAAGGAAAGATCTAGTTGTTACATCAAAGTGGTATCAGAGCACGCTTATAACCTGCTCATTTGAATGATTCTAAGCGGTGATGAGATACAGATCAAATGGATTTAATCGAGATATGGCAAGATTTGGGAATGGTTGTTCGTTAGTCATCAAAGGGACAATAGGAATCAAATATTGATTTGAACCAAAGGGTTTCAATGTTGGTCTTAACATGCTTTAGATCGTTGAAGTGGTCACACAATTTGGGATGAAACACTCGAGGAAATCGTTGTTTAGAAATTAAATATGTAGAATCTTGGAGCCATTACCTTTAAGCTTTGAACCAATTTAAGGGAGGTATTCTCCAAATCGTTGGTGGAAAGTTTAGTGGTAAAGGTAATTTAAATTTGTGTATTTTATGGTTTCAAGAAACAGAGATTTGATACAGTTGATGGGGTGTTCTGGTAAAATCCTTAGTGACAATTTTGACTTGAGTTATCCATGTGAATCGAAGAGTTTATTTAAAATGAAGGAATTGTAAAATTGTTGATTTTTACCCAACATAATTCTCACACTTTGTAGCTTGAGTTCTGGGAAAACAAGTGTGTTGTATTGAATGATTCCAAGCAGGTTTTAGTTAATGATTCTTGGTGCAACTTTCTTCTAAAGAGAGAAGGGAGAAGTTGAGTTTATTATCTACAAAAGATCATGTACAATGATCCTTAACTATTTACAAAGCAAGGAAAATTGATTAATTGTGCCTGGATACTTTAAGTAGTAATTTCTCATTCGATGTGTTTGTTTCTCAGAAGAAGTAACATATCTAAATTTCATGGAGTGAACTCAAAGAATAATTGAATGGGATCATAATTTCAGGGGTGTTTCATCAATAACACGTAGAATAAAAGAGATCTCATAGGTTACAACACATTGTAGGTATACTCTTGGAACAATTTTTATAAACAAAGAATTTGTGAGCCTAAGCTGGAAATTGCAGACAAGAGGGTGACAACCCTCGGAAAGATTAGGATTTTGCAGAGCAACAAATTGAGGAATTAGAGGAAGGTAAATTGTTTTATGTACATTCTGTATTGAAATAAAGTTTGATTAAAGATAAAGGAATAGAGTTGAAAAGGAGAATAACATTGAAGTTCTTTAGAGGTTTTAAAATTAGGATTTGAAGGTGATTGCAAAGGTTTGAGAGAACTAATGTGCTCTTAAAATTTGATTGTTTTGAAGAGCATAAAGTAGATGTGATTTTAAGTAGGATTGGTTCAGGAGAGTGAGCAACAAAAGAAATATTGTTGAACATAATATCTTGGCACAAATACTATGGGAATATGATGTTCTTATGCTACTTTTGGTCCTAGAGAAGTGTTTATAGGTAGCAAATCGGAGAAGATGAGCAACAACCATATAACAAAGAAGGTATGGAGAGAAAGAAAGAGTAGTAATAAAGTTTAAATGAGAATTCTGACGAAACCCAATTGCAAAACAAGATTGCTGAAGGGAGAACAACAAAGTTATCAAAACAAGGGATAAGTGAGTAGATAAAGGTGCAGGGTCCTGATAACTTTGAAAGCGGAGGAGCATATGTGCTCTAGAAGAAGGAAGAGAAGAGTTTCTATTGCAAAGAACCAAAAGAGGGACGACTTCCAACAAGCATAAGTTGGGTATAATTTGTTGAAGGCAGTTCCACGGAGAGTGTGAGTAGAATTGCCCAGATGAAGAGAGAGAAGAAAAGGATAGCAAGAGGGAGACTTAGTATTGGTAGCAAGTAGCAAAATTGTTACGATATAGAGAAGGCTTGTTGGAGATCACAAGTGAACAAGGAGAGTTCACAAGAGGGAATGATAAAATGGCTATTGATAGTCATGTGAATGGTTTATAGGAAGGTCATAATGAGAAAGGAAATAATGCCAAAGCAGCTGGCATGAAAGAAAAAATGAGTGATGAAGGAAGGGAGAAAGAAATGGCTGAGATAAGAGAAGAGTTGAATAGGATAAAAAAGTGGTTTGAAGAAGGGGAGAGAGACAAAAGGTATAGTTGGATAGTGGAGAGAAAGAAGATAAAATGGGCTTCAATGTAAAAGGATTAGAGGCAGAGGATGCATGATAGACTAAAGAAAGAACTCAGAGAATCTAAGTATGAAATATTTGTTTCTGAACAAAGCTTGTTTCGTAATGCAGATGAAGTAAGAAATGTTGAGGAATAATCTATAGACAGTTTGATGGACTATGTGATTAGTTCAGATCAACATGGAAATGAGGCAAATGAAGCATTGAAAGAGGAGCCTTATGTTTTTGAATCTGACATATTGAATGTGTTTGCATATTTGAAATATGGTGACCAACCCTTAGGTGATGTGCTTATGTAGATAGATGAAGAAATG
Source organism: Pinus tabuliformis (assembly GCA_031772625.1). NCBI lineage: Eukaryota > Viridiplantae > Streptophyta > Pinopsida > Pinales > Pinaceae > Pinus > Pinus tabuliformis. Next base: position 932,593,481 of record CM062808.1, read on the forward strand.
TAACTTCTAGAGGAGATGAATGAAATGGAGAAATTTTGTGAACATATGTTTATTAACTTGGAAGATGGTGAAGTTGTTGTGATAAAGGAAAGTGAAGGAGAATATGCCATAATTACTATTCCAACATCATCTGATGAATATTATGCAAGGGTAAAGGATGGAGAAACATTAGAAGATAAAATATTACTCCATGAAGACATCCTTGAGGAAGTTTTAATATCAATTGAAAGTCTCATGTCACAGGAAGAAAGCACAAACGAAGATGAGGTAGAATTTTTGGAGGAATGGTTAATAGACAATTCAAACAAAGGATATTCCATGAAGGACATGGATACAAGTCAAAGTGATTTTGTTGAATTGTATAAAGAATTAAATTCCTTATAGCAGAGGATAGAAATTTAAAAACTACAAATTCAATTTGCAAAAACAGAGTCAGGGAAAGAGAACATTTGTTCAAAAACAATGAAGATAGGATTTTAAAGTGTGAACAAAAGATTAGTAAGAGTTTTACTCTTATGAAATAGGAGAATATGCAACAGCTAGAGAATAGTGGCAGCAATAAAGTTCAAATAGAAATAGAAATTGATCAACTAATCGATGAACTATGGATGCTGATAAGGAAGACATCTAGAAGAAGACACAACAAACATAGGAGGACTGATAGAAAAGAGAAGAAATTGGTTGAAGAACTTTACATTAGAAAAGAAAATGGGAAGAAACAACATAAGACATGGAAGCCTAGAGAATGAGAGGCAAAAATACAACATCAACACAACAAGGAAAAATATCTATTACAAATGAGAGATTTTGATCTAGGAGGACTTCCAATAGCATATGAAAACACATGGTCAGAAGATCATGAATTTTTTTTCCACGTTAGGAGTGTGATGCAGGAGCATCTTACTTCTAGGTGAAAACACATTTTGACTGGACTTAGACATCTTTTGATTACCAAGGGAGTTCGTTCCCTAATTGAGTGTAATTGATTGATTAATTGAATTTCCTATGTTTTAAGTGAAATATGATTAGTATTTTAATCATATCTCTATGATAATATTTTGAAGAGTTAGAGAGAATTGAGGGTAGTTAGATCTCCTGAAAGGTTTGTGGATCTAAAGATTTTAAAGATAGGGGTTTGTTGAAGATTTTGTGGATCTAAAATGATTGTAGTTCGGAACTTCAAATTCTTCTTGTACTTTAGAAAATGAGAATGGAAGATAGGGATGAGAGGCTGAAATTAGAGAGGGTATGTGTTAGATAGAAAATAATGACCAAACACATAACACACCAATTTGGCATAATGATGCCATTGATTTATCCAATAATTTTGATCGAATGAAGCCTTTATGTGTGTTTTTATCTAACCATTGTTGTGTCTTATGAATGATTAACAAGTGATTAAGTTAATGAGAAAATGAATTGTAGTGATTGAATGACTTGTTTTGGAGACAGATATAGGAATTTCCTATAGAAGGGTTTGAATGTTTGTATGACTAAGTGGCTTGATGAAAATTAAGAACTAATGGATTGACATGTGACAAGTGCTTGTATAGAATCTTAGTGGCAGAGTTTTGTATGTTTTATGGAATTTTAAATAGGTTGAAAGTGATGGTTTTCAACTCAATAGATGTTAAGGGAATGAGAAACGTACAAGGAACATGATATTTAAATCATCCTTTGCAGAGTGGGAACTCACTACTCAACACAATTACAGTAGTGTCAATTTTATTGATTGAGAAATATTGCAAGTTGAAACAAGATTTTGACATTCTTATCTAATGAGTCCCTCTCATTGAATTCTTGGACCTGTTTGTGGATCCATTAAAGATGTTGGACAAATGAAGCTTGCAGGTCGAGGGAAAAGAATAGGGCACATCTTGTTGGAAAATCATAAAGGCATTAAATATTTTCTCAATCTTGATAATTACATGTGATGATACTTATTATTACGATTCTTTATATGTTCTTTCTGTATTTCATCAAGTAATTACACAAAAAAAATAGCACACAAAATAGTGAACACAAGATGTAGGTACATGCCAAGGAAAAACCCCCCTCGAGGGGAAACCCCAATCAAATTAATTCTTCCTTTCAATAGTATTCTTTTAGACTCTTCACCCTAGACCTTGACCAGACCTTCCCTCCACACCAAGTCAGCCTCCAAAAGATTGATCTCTTTCCAACAATTTTGACTATGCAGCAATTTGCACCAGTTTATGGCTTTTGGCAGTGGTCCAACTTGGGAGACTTTGTTCTCCCAATCCAAAGCATGAAACAAAGAGAGACCACGACCAAAATTTCAATTTTCCTTGACTCCTTAGACTCCCCCAATCTCGCATTCACTTCGGCTTCTCGGCAGCAAACTTTCCCAGTCTCCTACTTCGCACTTCTGCCTGACAAATAGATTTTTGCACTTATGCATAGAAGAGAGAGAATGAGAAGTGATACTCCAAATGAATACGTAGTCCTTCCTTTTATAGGCTTCTTGTGGGTTAGAATGGATCCTTATTCCGACTTGATATTATTTTAGGCCGACATGGTGTGGAGGTTCCATAATTCATATTTGACTCAATACTAAACCAATTTACACGATTCAAAAGCCCACGAATGGTCTCTTTAAATGTAAAATAATTCTATAGACTCAAAATAAATCTTGGAAACCATCAATGGGGACTTTGACCTAAAATAGGGTGACTTGAGCATGAAACCCATGCTTTAATAAGTCACAATAATAATAATAATAATACTTTTCTTTATTCTTTTCACAAGTACATTACATGATGACTCAAGTAAATTATTGAAGACCGAACGTAGTTACTTTTTCCAACACATATAAATTCTACAAAGTGAAGTCAAACCTCTATAAAGTGTAGGCATCAAGGCGTTAACAACACGATGAGATCTGGAATTGCTAGAGGGAAATTGTGTTAGGAAACAAAGGAACACGAGTTTGTTAGAGAGGGTATGAAGAATTCCCCATGGAACCTTTGACTATGTTCAAGAAAATCTTGTGGCAGTGTTCGACCTATAGTGGTCTTCACAACATTCAAAGAAAAGTATTCACAGGGAAACACAAGAATTAGTGACGGTCGTAAGAATTCATGGGTTAGTTGCGATGAATAACAGTGGTTATGTAGTGACTGTTTATGCTGAGGGGATGAAATGGTCACATATTTCGCTACCAATTATGCAATAAGTATTTTAATGTCGATATTCTAGTCGTTGTGTGCTAGCAACTACCGTGGAGATAGAAAGAATTGTAGACTCGATCTTGCCACATAAATCTAAAGGAACATGAAATCGTGAGAACTATGTATGACATGGTAGGAATGGCATTACTATTAAGACTCACAGTAGTAAATAGTATTGTGATCCAACAAGAGAAGACTCGGATTAAGGCATTCGATATTTAAGCCACTAGAATGATCACATAAGGTGTGATTAAAGATTGCAATGATCACATCGCATAAAGAACAAGGAAGGGGAATTTGCGATGGTAAGGAAACACCAAGGAAATGAAATTGCGATGAGAACGATTAAGTAAATAATCAATAAGGAATTTGTTCCATAGCAGAGTAACTATGTTCAAAGGAAAGATCTAGTTGTTGCATCACGCATACTTTAATGGCTAGGAGATGGTTGATGGACACCCGGATTTAGGTGAACATAGTGTTAATGTTATAATTTATGAGTGATTTTTAATTATAATGATAGTTACATATATTGTAGGATAGTGCTTTCACAATTTTAATTTAGTTATCAATAATTAATAAGTGGATGGTATGGATTTAACCTTACAAAATATTCAATGAATATTTTTAATTGTAGTCAATGATAGAGGGTTAAGATTTATCTGCATGGTATTTATGTTACATTATTTTCTTTTAAAGTAATTTTTTTTTTAAGTTAAATTAAAATAGAATGTATATGAAATATTTTGACTATGAAATGAGTTTATGCATTTTTTTGCATGTGGTATTGATAAGCCATGCTATTGTAACAAAGTCTATTTATAGGTTACGAGTATCCACATAAAGTGGGGGAGAATCTCCAAAATTAAGAATATTGTTATATTTTTTTTACATCTATATATATTTAACTCATATATTAATTCTTTTTATAATAATAAAGTTATAATTTTTAAAATCTTGGCATTGTGAGATGTATCATAAAGTAAGTGTTTTGACGCATATCATGGGTTGACGTCTATCAATCTTTACCAACCATTTAATTTATATATAATTGTGCTAGTTTATATGATATTGAAATCTCATTCCACATTAATAATGACATCTATGTGTTAAGTGACTATTTGTTGGAAAATATAAATGATTTATTAGATGTTGATTAAATTATTATAAGGTATAACTCTTTAAATTGATGAGAATTTATTAACAACAAAATTACAATCATCTTCTTTTTTTTTGTTTTAAGTTGTTTGTATTTCATTGAAAACCATATTACATCACTAATGGCCCCTTTACAAAACCAACCAACCTCATTCTTCCAAAAAAGAACCAGAGTTTAGTCAATGTATACTAAGTCTGAGTTTCTATAGCATACTAAACATAACAACATTACATGAGAGACCACATAACCAAAACATATAAAATAGACAACTGAGGCTAGATCATAACAAACGGCCATTTTAGGAATCCAACAATGTTATAGGATCTGAATCTTTTGCACTCATACCGCGAGGCACTAGGGGCTTGAACTCACACTAAATGTTTTTCTCAATATGAGCCAAGTGGGTTTATAATTTGTCTAGGCTTTTCTGCATTTGTCATTGATTCCTCTGGATGTTATTCAAAAATTAAATAATGTTGTTCATGTCTTCATGTTTCTCCCGAAGAACTTGTCCCAGTATAGTGTTGAGTTGCCAGTGAAGAGTAATAGCATACATATATTGTTTTCACCTCCCCCTCATGTGTCTAGGATTAGGAAGCTAATGAGAGACCTCATTCAATAGTTTAGAATCTAAGTATGCCTATCGGTCCTACATGAGAGTGAATGCATGAATATGGGTTACACTTTTTTGTCAAATGTGGCGTTGAAATTTCAAAATTTTACTCTTTTATCGAATTGAAGCCTTCAAAATTCATACAAATATTGTGAATTTTTATTCATACTAAACAAACAATTTGTGGAGAATTATTTTGTTGTCCTAATTATAATTTTTGCAAAAAAATTAGTGTCGTATAATCTTGTCCTTGCAAATTTTTGCACATATTAAGAGGTATGTGTGTGTTCGTGTAGCATAACTTTGTCTAAAATGTGTAATTTTCAATATATATATATATATATATATATATATATATATATATATATATATATTATGAAAAACTTAGTTCTCTCTGTGTATATATATATAAACATGATCTACACAAAGAGAACTAAGTTTTTCATAACATAAATAAATATAAATAAATATATATATATATATATATATATATATATATATATATATATATATATATATATATATATATATATATATATTATTTTTTGAAGTTTATGAAGTAATATTTCAATTGGATTTTGCAGACATATGTGTTCCCATGATATTTTTTTCAACTGTTTAAATAAATTGAAAAACCAAGAGTACTCTTTTGAAGATGACTCGTAAATGAAGATAGTGGTATTTTTTGAATTTTTTTTGTGTATATTTTATGTTATTGAATTTTCTTTCAGCCCCTTTGAAACTACCCAAAAAAATTCAAGCATAATGTTTGAAAGCAAATAGATGAAAAATATAATATGAATTTAAAAATGTCAAACTCATATGTCATTAGATAGAGGATTCCTTCACGAATCCAACACGATCAACTCTGCCACCTAAAGACAAGTATTGCCTTAGGTCTGCTAGGCTACAAAATGATGTTGTATAGAAAGATGCAGAAGGGGAGCTAGAACTCTGTTTTTTAGGCTTTTAGTAACTCGATCGAGCATTTAAAATGATTGATTGAGTGTTTAAAAATTCAAATAGCTGAATCGAGGGTTTTCTTAAACCCTCAATCAGGCCTTTAATGTGGTTAAGCAATGGTTTAATCGAGCTTTAAGGCTTGATCGAGCCACCTTTTTTAATTTCGTGCCCAAGATGTATTGGCGGGAAATTTCATAAAAATGGCTCGATCGAGCCCCTAACCTCGAGTTACACAAGAGCGCAATCTAGGGTTTTTTTTAATGCTTGAATGAGCAATATTTAAGCCCTAAAATAGCTCAATTGAGGGCTTAAAATTTTCCCAATCAAGCACTTAAAAAGGCTCGAACAAGTTTCTTTTTTTACCCACAATGTGCCCTTGCTTGCCAAAAAGTGTAACCCAACTCCATGCATAGACCCATGACAATTTTCTTTAGTATTTGGATTTCTTCTTGGGTACCTAGAGAGGCTCTAGTATGGTAAGTAGTCATCGCCTCCTGAACTTGCACCTCTTTCCGAGACTGACTAAGATATCCACACCACCCATCTCCACAATTGTCATGTCCATGTTACCGTAGCATATTAACCCCATCCACCACCAATAACCCACAAAATATTAATAGAAAAAAACACCTTCTCCATGAATTCCAAAGATATGGTATCCCCTCAATGGAATACAAAGGATAAAGAGGACTATTAGAGTAACCGTCCACAACCCCTGCCATAGCCCAGAGAATCAAGATCAACCAAATCACCTCTCCCACCAGACAATACCATAGAGTCCTAAACCAAAGAATCTTAGGAATCCCTTGGCTTAACTGTACACCATCCACCCAAATGAAATAACCAATTCCCAAGCAAACTGAAACCCCTTACACTAGCCACTTAGAGTAGACACCAACACTACCAGAACTTAAAATCCAAGGCTTAAACAACCCCATAAACAACAACAAATTAAAACATGAAGTAAATGATTACAGAGAAATATAACTACCTTATGCACCTCACTTGGGGAGAATGTGGTATGTTGACATCAAAGGCCAAAGAAAACTCCCTGTACCACAGGGTTCCACTAGCCTTTTGTAAGGGAAACTATATTCTCGTGCCTAACCTTCAAACCAAAATTTCTATCTTGGACACTAACTTCAAGAAATTTACCACCTTCTCCATGAGACCAAACCAACAAGGAAGGATTTCCAATATACCTCATGACATGAACATGAAAACCATTTTTCCATAACCAAATTAGAAGTTCCCAATTCACCACACCCTTCTCCCACTGATCTTCCCCACATCTCCACACAATTGGACTCCCATGAAAGTCTACAACTATCACTTGCATCCAGCAAGTTCGAATAACCAGGTAAATGAGTTTAGCTCTCAACAAGAGGCTATGGAATAATATGGAACCCCACAAGTTATTTTTTTGATCAAAAGTACATTTCACATGTATCATGCATGGGGGCAGGCCATTCCAACCTCCCTTTAATTTCCATGTGAGTTAGTGGGACAAAAGGTGTCTACTTGCCCCCTTCCCGAGCTTAGTTAAAATGTGCTCATTCACCCTCATTGGGAATCATCATCTATTAATTTTTTCTTTTGTAAGCTTGGTGAGACTACATCTTCATCATGTCCAATATATCACCCCAATTGGGGTGGGGAATTGAATCAGTGACTTCACATCAAGAAGTGTCTTAACAAAGTGCCAAATCATCGTCTATACAAGACCCCATGAACCATCATCTATTAATTTGAATAAAAAAAACTCACAATATTATTTAAATTATAAACATTTTAATACAAACTATATTATTAATAAAAAATACATTTTAAAAAAATAATCATTTAAATAATTATTAATTTTAAAAAAATAATCATTTAAATAATTATTATTAAAATAAAAATAATAAAAGAAAATTTTGTAATGATATGACAAACTAAAATCTATCCTATCATTGCATTTTATGAAATATTTATTAGAAAATAAATATATATAATCTACAATCTATCCTATTATAATTTTTTGTTATATTGATTAATTTTGATAATGCTATATTTATATTATTATAAAAAATAAATAATATAAAATATATAATTAATATTTAAAAAATAAAAATAAAAATAAAAACAATTATTTTAAAAAAATATTAATTAATTTAATTATATTATTATTATTATTTAATTTTGTTAATTATTTTCGATTTATTTTGTTAAATATTATAAATGTAATATAGTGATCTAAATTGAAAAAGCATTTAAATGTAAATTAAATATTATGAATGTAATAGATTGATTTAAATTATAAATGCATCTCCATGTAAATATATAAATTTATTTAAATAAAAATTTAGATGAATTTCAAAACATTGTATATGACCAATTAAGGAATATATATATGAATAATTTAAACATTTCTAATAAAAGCCCAGCACAATTATTGTTCAACTATAAACATTTGATGTGTATACTATTCCAATTTATATTGTAAAATGAGAAGGGTAAGGTTTAATTTTTTTTTGTCATAAAAAAACACACGAAAAAATCTTATAAATATAATATATTCACTTAAATTGTAAATGCATCTCAATGTAAAATATAAAAATACTTAAATAAAAGTTTAGATGAATTTCAAAACATTGTATACGACAAATTAAGGAAAAATATATATTAATAACTTAAACATTTCTGATTAAAGACCAACACAATTTATTGTTCAACTATAAACATTTGATGCGTATACCATTCCAATTTATATTGTAAAATGAGAAGGGTAAGGTTTTATTTTATTTTTTCATAAAGAACAAACCGAAAAATCAACATCATTTATAATGTATGTTTAATATTAACATTAATTGAAATGTTTTTTTATTATAAATAAGTCACTGGCTTAAATCACATCTCGTGTCTTCTTTTTATTTCTATGAAACCATTTCATCTTTAAACTCCTTATTCTTAAATTCAAAAAGAGTGGAGGGATCTCTAACCATTTCATCTTTAAACTCTTTATTCTTAAATTCAAAAAAAGTGGAGGGATCTCTAACCATTTCATCTTTAAACTCCTTATTCTTAAATTCAAAAAGAGTGAAGGGATCTCTACTTGAATGGTTTATGAGGCACAATACTTGCTAAGGTTTTGCAAATGGGGTAGCAAGCTAAGTGGGCTTGATTGTGGGGAAAACTCCACAGTTAAGCGCGCTTGAGCCAGAGGATCTGGGATGGGTGACCCCCAGGAAGTCCTGGTTACCGGGTGCAAGCCCCGGAAGTGATGATTGACGCTGTGTGATTTATTTCACCAGTTTCAATCCCACTTCTTCACCCCTGTGAGCATCACCCGATGCAATGAGTGCTAAGTGAACTATTCAAATCATGAGAAATTAGTCACTTACGACTACCTCTCATAGAAATGGTCATACGTGAATGACTTAATACAGTTGAATCCCAAAAATAATATCTAACATTTCATATTTACTTTATTTTAACATACATGTGAGGTGTACATCATGATCGCATAACTGTTATTTTAACATACATGTGAGGTGTACATCATGATCGCATCACAGTTTTGCGAATGAATGAACAAGAGTGTCGCCTACTTTATGGCTCGTCAATCCTTTATCGTTTTAATAGGAAATCATTATTTCCGTATTGGTGTCTACTTATAAACTTTGGACCTTTAATTTCAAATTTATGCATCATGGACACATATATATTATAAGGGCTTATTAGTCTCCACTTTTAGAGTCGTAAGAACTATAACAATAAATTTCAAGAACATATATATTTATTTTTTATGTTTTAATTTTTAATTAAAATTTAAAATTGAGTTACTTTTAGAGTCGTAAGGACTATAACAATAAATTTCAAGAAATATATATATTTTTTTATGTTTTAATTTTTAATTAAAATTTAAAATTGAGTTATTTGGACTCTTTTTAAAGTATAGATTGACATGTTATCATGTTTTGTAATCTAAATATTTAGAATTTAAGGTAAGATTTAGGATATGGAATTTATAGATGAATTTATATATATTTAGGATTCAGAATTTATATATATATATAATAATATTTTTTCGAGATTTTTTTATAAGGTAGGTTTCTGTATGCTTTTTTATGGTTATGTATGCCTTTTTTATGGTTATACTTTTGATCTTTGAAAACCATGTTAGAGTTTGTACATTTCTAAATGGCTAAATTTGCTTTTGCAATTCCATGATTATAATTTTACATTTTGGGAATTCATAGTGGATGGCCAAAAGTAAAATGGCTAGTAATATGCAATCCAAGCTATCCTAAAGTAAAAAGATGTTTAATACCATGCATCAATAAAAATCAACTCTAAAAACTTAAGAAAATGGCTAAATTTGCCTTTGCAACTCCATGATTATAACTTTACATTTTGGGTACCCATGGTGGATGGCCAAAAGTAAAATGACTACTAATATGCAATCCAAGCTATCCTCAAGTAAGAAGATATTTAACACCATGCACCAATCAAAATCAACTCTAAAAAGTTAAGAAAAGGGTTGGAATTTGAATGCTTATAAGACTCACCCTTTGAGAAATTTATTTCTCATCCAATCAACTTTTAATTATCATTGGAACCTTACTCATATAATCCTTTATATATATATATATATATATATATATATAAATGAAAAAAAAAATATATTGGAACTAATATATAAATGTCCAAAACATGTGATGGAATATATATTTATATAATATATATATATATATATATATATATATTTAAAATGTTCCATAACATGTGATTGGATCTGGATGATCTGTATAATCCATGGAGATATATCTATATATTTTAAAATGTTCTATAACATGTGATTGGATCTGGATGATTTGTATAATCCATGGATCTATATTATCAAATTTACCTTCTACTTAATCTCTTTAAGAAGTCTAGATATGATATAGCTTGGAACTCTAACCATCAAAACCATCAATCAAGGTTCATGGAAATCTAGATTTCCTTTTATTAAATATTTTAATGGATGGCTCAACTTTAGAACTCTAAATGGAACCTTGAACATGAATGCCAATATCTGGATAATCCACTTCTATATATACTAAATTCTGATTTAATTGGATAAATTTCACTTCTTCAATCTCATTTTATCAATTATACATACAATTTTAAACTTTATATTTTCTTTTCTGCCAAAAAGGATTAATGTGGTTAATGTTTACAAACATCAATTATACCTACAATTTTAAACTTTATATTTTCTTTTTTGCCAAAAAATATTAATGTGGTTAATGTTCACAAAACTAATAACTAGTAAAAATACAATGTCATCAAATGTCACAATTACATAATGTACAACGTGTTACATAGCAAATCATTCATCAAGAAAACCGTCAAAATTCTCATTCAATAATCATCAATAACAACAAGGATTACATCAATGGAGAAATACATACTTCTTTTATTCTCTTAAACATTCATGCTTTCAATCCTCATGATATGTTAGTCTCCCTTCTCTCTCCTACACTTTTTTTGCACTTCTCTTCTACACTTTAGAATTTTAATTTATACCTATTAAAAAAAATAATTAGAATCTTTAAGATAAGGTTTTATTCTCTATTATAAAAAGAAATGCTACACTAACTCCTCTTCTTCAACATTCAATTTTAAATAAAATCCCCATTTTTATCTCAAAATAAGACATGGAGGTTGTTACAATAATCTTTAGCAATTTCTCAATACACTACTAGTCCAAAATTCTATATAACTCTATTAAAAACTTAGAAAAATATATATTTTTAAACATGCTCTTATATCATTTCAATATTAACTTTATTGTCTTAACATTTCCATAATCATCCATCTCTCCTACTCAAAGAATCTTTCAGAAAAATGACATATTTTTTGTTAAAAAAATACTAATCAAAATTACAATTTTGATACGATTCCAAATCCATAAAATATTTTTTTAACTAAAAAAATCATATTAATAATAATTAATTTCGCCCATATCAAAATATAGCGTAGATATTAATTGTCACTCAAAGTTCTTCTTCCTAGGTTTTCAAATTGATAAAGCAATTCAAGGAAAAGATCTTCTTCCTAGGTTTTCAAATTGATAAAGCAATTCAAGGAATCTCGGACAGTTTGCATATAAAAGCCATCTCTTCATTGATTTCTGGCTCACGCCTTCAAGGAGACAGGTCCTCCTTAGCATTTGATCATTCTGCTCCCTCCGGTTTAGACGATCATGTGGTTCATAGTGCTCATCGCTCCTCTGATCCAGCGATCTAGAAAACTATCAGAGAGCAGAGACACAGAACAGAAAACACATACAAACAAATCACAACTTACTTCCATTCATCGATCAAACAAGTATTTATACAGGATGAAGAAGGTTCTGGATATCAATTCGGGCGGTGGCTTCCTAAAGAAGTTTGCCCCTTTGTCAACAATTTCTAGAACCAACATTAAAATCATTATTGAATATTGGTTCTGGGTAGTTGGAATTACTTCCAGTTTCTTCCAACACTCCCCCTTAATTCCAACTATATAACAAACATACTCTTAGTACAATAAACAAGACACTATACTCTTAATTGTCATGCCTGCTGGTCTAAGTCTCAGCTAGGCTTACAATATAATTTGGATTCTCTACAATGCAGAACTTACTTCTACATATTTCAAATTTAGCCTTTCCAAGAGGCTTGGTGAATATGTCAGCCACATTTTCATTTGTATTACAATATGATAAGTCAATTTCTTTTGATTGCAATTTTTGTCTTACAAAATGATGTTGTGTCTCAATGTGTTTTGTCCTTGCATGATATATAGGATTGTTTGCCAATTTGATAGTGCTTTGATTGTCACATCTGGTTACTATAGGTGCTTATTGTGTTTCTCCAACATCTTCAAGTATCCTCCTAAGACATATTGCTTCACAGGTTGCACTGCATAATGCTTTATACTCAGCTTCAGTGGATGACAATGAAATAGTTGGTTGTTTCTTACTACTCCATGATATTGGTCCTAAACCAATATTGAACATGTATCCAGTAGTAGATTTCCTATCATCTAAATTTCCAGCCCAGTCGGAATTAGAATAACCTGCCAACTCAACATCAAATTCATTAGTATACATATTACCAAAATTAACTGTTCCTTTCAAATATCGAACGACTTTCTTTGCTACTTTCCAATGGCTTTCACAAGGCTTAGCCATGAACTGACTAAGTATGCTGACAGAATATACTATATCTGGCCTGGTAGTGGTGAGATAGTTTAGACTTCCCACCAGTTGATGGTACATAGTGCCATTCACCTCTTTGGTTCCATCATCACTGCACAATTTGACATTCTGTTCTAAAGGAGTAGATGTTGCCTTGCATTCAATCATATTGAATCTTTTAAGGATTTCCCTTGTATATTTGCTTTGTGTGATCAGTGTCTTACCAGGTTCTCTCCAAACTTCAAGACCTAAACAATAATGCAATTCACCAAGATCTTTCATCTCAAATACATGTGACAACTGATTTTTAATTTCTTCAATCAACTTGCATGCATTTCCTATTATGATAAGATCATCAACATATACAGATATTAAAGCAACATTCTTGCCTTCATCTTCCTTGATGTACAAGTTAGGATCATTTTTGCTTCTCATAAAACCTTTCTCATAAAAGAAAGAATCAATTTTCACATACCATGATCTTGGTGCTTGTTTCAAGCCATATAAAGCTTTCTTTAACTTGCAAACCAAATGCTCATGTCCCTGTTTTACAAACCCTTTAGGCTGAACTAAATAAACTTCTTCTTTTAACTCACCATTCAAAAATGCAGATTTGACATCTAACTGATGCATTTTCCAATTATATTTTGTAGCTAATGTAATCATGATTCTAATTGTGTCCAACTTAGCTACAGGTGCAAAAGTGTCTTCATAATCAATTCCCTCCTTTTGTGAATATCCTTTTGCAACCAATCTAGCTTTATGTTTATCAATACTTCTATGAACATTAAATTTAGATTTATAAAGCCATTTGCATCCTATGGGAACTTTGGTTTTAGGCAATTCTGTTAATTCCCATGTGTCATTCTTCATTATAGAGTTATATTCTTCATTCATTGCATCTCTCCATTCTTCATATTCTTTAGCTTCCTCATAGCTTGAAGGTTCTACAACATTCATAACAAGAGACATTAATGCATAATATTTATACTTTATAGGTACTTGACTTTGACGTGATGACCTTCTTGGAGTTTTACTGCTTTCATATTTCTTTTGGCTTTGCAGAGTCTCCTCTCCTCTCTTTGGAGTGTCATGACTGCTTGATGCTACTTGTTCTTGAACTTGTACCCGTTCCTGTGCTTGTTCCTATTCTTGTTCAACACTTGTGTCTAATTTGACATAATCATCAATATCATGCCATACACTAGTATTATTTATTTTATCACCTTCATTTTTATTCTCATGAAACACCACATCCCTACTTGCAAGCAGTCTATGAGTACTGGGATCAAAAAACTTGTATGCTTTCTGTTTATCACAATAACCAATAAATATGCACTTAATTGACTTTGCATCAAGTTTTCTTCTTTCATCTTTTGGAATATGAGCAAATGCCTTGCAACCAAAAACTCTTAAATGACTCACTTTTGGTTTGTACCCATAAAATGCTTCAAAATGTGTTTTAAGCTCTAAAATTTTGGTTGGACTCCTATTTTTCAAATAAACAGCAGTATTAATGGCTTCAGCCCAAAAAACATTAGAGATATTTTTACCTTGAAGCATACTACGTGCACATTCAACTAGTGTTCTGTTTTTCCTCTCAGCAACTCCATTTTGCTGAGGTGTATGTGGCACTATAAATTGTTCCAGAATCCCATTGCTTTTATAATATTGATTAAATTCTCTTGATTTGAATTCTCCCCCTTGATCAGATCTCAAAATTTTGATGTAATTACCAGTTTTTTTTTCTACCATATTCTTAAATTCTTTGAAATACTCAAAAACATCACTCTTCTTTCTTATGAAATAAACCCATGTATACCTAAATCTATCATCCACAAAAATAAGAAAATACCATGCTCCACCAATAGATCTAGTTTGCATAGGTCCACATACATCAGTACGAATTAATTCAAGTATTTCCCTTTACCTTTTTTCTTTATGTATAGGAAATTCCTCCCTATGTTTCTTGCCAAGTACACATGCTTCACATTCAACATGATCATTCTTCAAGACAGGAAGACCTTCAACCATTATGTTCTTTTGAAGTAGCATTAAATCTTTGTGATTTATATGTCCATACCTTTGATGCCATAAATCTATTGTTGATATTGTTGTAGATGTGAATGCTTGATGACTTTTCCTGGTCACATCAAACTTATACAAGCCTCCAACTCTGGTTCCTGTGGCAATAACCATGTACTTATCTTGAATGTATTTCACTATACATTGTGATTTAACAAATTACACTTTCAAATCTTGGTCAGTAATAGTAGAAACAGAGATTAAATTCTTTTTGATATCAGGAACATACATCACATTATGGATCTGTTTCTCTTGTCCATTAGGCAAATTCACACCTATTACTCCATAACCTTGAACTTTAAGTGATATGTTATCTCCTAGGCAAACATATGTTCCATCAATGTTTTCATGATATTCATCAAACCACTCCTTATTACAAGACATATGGAGTGATGCACCAGAATCAATGAACCAAGAATTCTTATCATCATTTTCCACAGACAATACAGCATCAGAAACAAAACATTTAAGATTTTTAAATCCATCACTGATTGAGGTATCTTTGTCCAAAAAATTTCCATTATGCCTTCTGTTTCTTTGCCTAGACTCATTATATTTCCTTTTATAACAATCTTTAGAATGATACCCAGGTTTGCCACAATAATAACACTCATCATTTCTCTTATGGATTGGAAATTTAGACTGTGTCATACCTTTTTATTTTGCTTGAAACTTGCCTCCTTTGTTCTTGTCCCATGGCTTGCCTCTATATGGATATTTGCCCTTGGCCACTAATGCTAAATCTAAACTGCTAGAGCCCAAATTAAAACTCTTCATCCTCTCCTCCTCTTGTAGAAGAATTCCTGTCAATTCATCAAATGTAGGGGGTTTCTCTCTAGCTACAAGACTTGAAACAAAAAATTGATAATCTTGCACTAAGCCATTTAATATGATGGTGACTAAGTCAGTACTAGACACCTTTTCACCAATATCTCCTAACTTATCACTTAAATCTTTGACACGAGATATGAAATTGCTTATATTTTCATTTGCTTCCATTTTTAGAGATAAAAGCTTAGTCTTCAAAAACAAGATTCGGTTTGTATTTGTTGTTTCATACAAACCCTTCAGCGTATCCCATGTTTCTTTTGATGTCTTGCAATTTTTGATGTGAGGAATAATGTTTTCCTTTACGGACATATGCAGCAACACCTTTGCTTTTGTCTCCCTTTTCTCCCAATCTGGAATAGAACCTGCAATAGTGGGTTTGGGCTCATCCCCACTCACATTGGAGCACAAATTATTTCCTTCTAAAATAGTCATTAACTTGAATTTCCAATTCACATAATTTTCTCCATCAAGTTTGGTGGATTCATTCATATAAGTATCAAGCAACAAATTTTCCATGATGAAAAAAAACTTCCTCCAATCACCAAAATGCAAATTTTTTTCACAACTTCAATATTCCTTACTCAATAATAACCACCCTCCTTTTTTAATATCACCAATAATAACACTTTCCCCCTCCTTTTTTTAATAACTCAACAAAAGATAATCATACTTTTCATATTTTAATAAAAATGATTGCCAAACAAACTATAAGCGTTTATTACCAGCAGCTATGAACCACTCTGATCTACGTTTACCACACGTAATGAAACACTCTGAACTATAGTTACACATAGTTGTTTACCTCTCCACTATATTGGCACCTTCACTCTCTCTTTATACTACAGAACAACATATCTCTATAAAAAAAATCCATTACCACATTTATATGCCACGTATGCATAAACACTTGACAGAGTTTAAGGCCACTTAGCACATAATAGACTTATAGCGTCCCAGAGCCAGAGAAAACTCAACCAACCTCCCCATCAGATTAAACTGTACATTTTATAAAAGCAGTAACTTACAGGATATAAGCAAACAAAACCATAGATGGCACTCTTTTTCTAGCAATAAGGGCGTTACAGTAAGCAAACAAAAACACATATGGAGTACTATTTCTAACAGTAAGCACGGCACTTGCAATTGCAGTCCAAGGTGCATCCTCTGCCGCCACCGCCACTGCCAGTACAGCCAGGACCTCCCAAGCTTACAACACACAACTCACCAGCTTCTTGACTCGCTCTTATGCAGAACACACCACAGAACACCTTAAGCAACACAATGATTCCTCACACTCATGCACAGCGGGCTCTCATACTCAGCCCTCAACCTCGCTCTGATACCATGACAGAGAGAGCAGGGACGCAAACACATTAACACAATACAGAACTTGAACTCCCAACTTGCTTTCATTCATCGATTAAATGGGTATTTATACATGATGAAGAAGGTTTTGGATATCAATTCGAGCGGTGGATTCCTGAAGAAGTTTGCCCCTTTGTCAACAATTTCTAGAACCAGCATTAAAATCACTATTGAATATTGGTTTTGGGTAGTTGGAATTACTTCCAGTTTCTTCCAACACAAACTGCTCCTAGCATTAAATTATGCTCTCATTCATTTTGCAAAGGCAAGCTGTCATCAGTGGATGCAGTTAGTCTGACCGCCCCCTGCGCAGTTTCAACACCTGGTATGAGTGATTCCTGCTTGGCTTCTCCTTCGTGTTCTCCTCTTCAGCCTGTCAGCCAGTGTTCTGGCGCGTCCGAACAGATCGGTTCCACTGTTCAGTTTGCAGAGGCAACAAATGACCTGTTCTCTCCCTCGATTTCACTTTCTCAGCGTGATATTAAACTTTCATGGCCGCCAGACCATTACTCTGCCCTCAATGGTGTTGCTGCCAGCCCGAGTGAAGGTATGAACTTACCTCTGCATCGTAGTTTTGTTCAGGGCTCCCAGCGTTTAGTGCAGAATTTGTATTAGAATGGTTCACGGAAGTATAATATTAATAAGATTAATAATAATAATAATATATGTTATAATAACAATAATAATTATAATTATAATAATAACAATTTTTTATATATTATTAATAATAATTTTAATAATAATTCATATGATTATATTAATATTAATAATAATAGTAACAATATTAATAATAATTCATGCGATTATAATAATTAGATTAATAACGAAGACAATAATGATGATAACATTAAAGAATCGACTAAAAATAACATTAATTTTAATAATGTATCTCTTGAGAATAATAATAATAATAATGATTTGCTATGCGATAATATTAATAACCATGATATCAATGATAATAGGGATTTTTATAATAATAATAATGATTATCATAAAGAATCAATCAGCAATAACATTAATATTAATAAGGTATCTTTTGAGAATAATCTTCCTCCTCCGTCCCTAAATAATAAAGTGGTTAACTTATCTAGTTTCTCCTTTCCTTTTTCTGTTTTTAATCTTTTAGGCAAAGGTTTAAACTTTGCCCTTGCCCCTAGAAAAATCCCAGTTGATGACATTATTTGCGACGTGGAATATGGGATTAGAGGTCTTCTTGTTAACATTAAGGACACTATTAGGCAAGATTGTGTTGTCGTCCTTAGGAAAGCTAAGCCCCCTTAGAAGAACCTCAACAATGAGGAATTCGTCACCCTCAAATCCTTAAACCAGAACAAAGAAATCGTGGTTCTGAAGGCTGACAAAGGAGGTGTTGTTGTCATCCTCAACAGGGATGATTATCGTAGGACGATGTTAGATCATCTCTACGATAGTGGCAGTTATAAGAAGCTGCCCAAGAACCCTCTAAAGAAAATTTCTAGGGTTGTGGCTCTTGCCATCAAGTCCAGTAACTCTGTTAGTTCCCTTAGCCATAAGCTCATTGAGAGCAGTCCCATTACTCCTAGAATCTATGGGTTGCCAAAGATTCACAAAAAAGGGGCTCCCCTGAGGCCTATTGTCAACACCATTGGTGGTCCAACCTACCTTCTTGCTAAGTTCTTTGCCCTTAAACTTAAGCCCTTGGTCGTACAGAGTCATTCGTAAAGGACTCAGCATCGTTCATCAAGGAGCTTAAGGATATAAAGCTTAACCCTGAGGACATTCTTGTCAATTTTGATGTGGTCTCCCTTTACACTTGTATCCCTATAAAGGAGGCCTTAGAAGTGATCTATCGCCTAACAGATCCTGATAATGCTCGGCTGGTTGAGATCTGTCTTACTTCCACTTTTTTCTGTTTCGAGGGTGAGTTCTTTGAACAAACCTGTGGTGTTGCCATAGGCTCACCCCTATCCCCTATTGTCGCTAATATTTTTATGGAAGATTTTGAAGCCAAAGCTTTAGCCTCAGCCTGTCTCCTACCTAAGCTATGGAAAAGGTATGTCAATGACACTAATGTCATCTGGTCCCATGGCCAAGAAGAGTTGGATCTTTTCTTCAATCACCTTAACTGTCAATCCTCTGCCATTAAGTTCACCATGGAAAAAGAAGTTAATGGTTGCGTCCCCTTCCTTGATATTCTTATCTCTAAGAATGTTGATGGTTCCCTCTCCCACTCAGTGTTTTGGAAGAAAACGCATACTGAGCAATATCTTCATGCCAATTCCCATCATTTCCCCACACAAAAGTTGGGTGTTCTTAACACACTCGCTACTCGTGCCCTGAGGATTTCTGATAATAAGAGATTCGATCAAGAGAAATCCCATCTCCTTAATGTCTTTATGGAGAATTTCTATAGTAGGTGCCTTGGTCTAAAGGCTTTCCTTAAAGCCTCCAAGAATCCTGTTATTAAAAAAGAACCCAAAGAGCATCCCCTAAGTGTCCATCTTCCCTATGTCTAGGGAACCATGAACAAGATTGTTGAAATTCTTAAGAAGTATAATATTCCCTCAACCTTTAGGCCCCTCAACACCATTCGTAAATCCCTTCGATCGGTGAAGGATCCGATTGACCCTAAGGACATGAAGGGTGTCTACATGATTCCTTGTTCTTGTGGGACCCCTTATATCAGGGAAATAGGACGCTTCATCCATCAAAGGATCAACGAACATGTAGCTGACCTAAGACACGGGAGAACCAAGTCTTCAGCGTTAGCAGAGCATGCGGAAAAGACCAAGCATCAGGTTTGTATTGAGGAGGCCAAGGTTATTGCCAAGGTTGCGCGGCTCCATCACCGTAAATTTAGGGAAGCCATCGAAATTGAAAGGAGGCCAAACAATCTCAATAGAGATGATGGCTAGAAGATCAATAGTTGCTGGATCCCTGCCCTTTGTTCTTAGTCTAGCCTTACCCTCCCTCCCCCTCCTCCCTTGTTTGACCTTTTCTAGTTTTCTAGGTTTCCCCGTATTTGTTCCTTTTTTTTTATCCCGTATCCTTCTCGATCCTCCTCGTTTCTCCTTTGGTTAATTTTTGGTCATGTTCTCGACCTTCTTGTTTTTAGTTTTTTGTCTCTCGTTCCTTTTTTTAATTAGAACTATTATATGGCTTCTCTTATAATTTTTAATTTTATGTTCTTTACCCTTTCCTTAATCCAAAAATTTTTATTATTATTATTATTATTATTATTTATTTATTTTTATTTTATTTATTTATTTTTATTTTTTAACTAACCCTTATAAATTAAAAAAATTCAACTAGCAATTAAAAATGATTTATTAATTCTATTTAATAATAATATTTTTAACTAACAATTAAAAATAATTTATTAATTCTATTTAATAATTTTCATTATTTCCCCAAAATAAATAAATAAAATAAATTAGCCTTTCACTTGACCTTCGTTTTTTTCTTAAATATATTAAAAAATAATTAATTAAAATAATAATAATAATAATAATAATAATAATAATTTTAATAAAATGTTATGGAGACCACTCTTCTCAACCTTGATTGACTTTGAACTTAAATAATTAAATTAATTACTAATAAAATTTATTAATGAAAAATATAAAATGTTATAATATATTAATTATTGAATTTCTAAAAATAAAAATGAAATATTACAAGATTCTATTATTTAATATATTATATAAATTATTAAGTTATTTATTACGAACAGACCCACAATGATCATTAAATATTATTATATAATTTAGCCGTTTTTATAGCTGTTAATGGTCACATCTAGCCGTTTGGAAGCGCTGCTCTCCCTATTTAACTCGCAGCTATGATCTGACTCCTCAACTTGTCTTGACGATGAACTACACTAGTTGGTTCGAAACGCTTCGACAAAGGTTATCTACATGTGATTTACGCTGAAACTCTTTCTACAAATGACGAACTAAATTTATCTATCTAACCTAAATCAACATGAAAATGGCTATTAAAAAAAAATCGCTTTAAAAATATCCATGAAAAAAATCCTCCTTAATGAAGAAAAAAATGAGGAATATATGCTATGTACATGGAAGCAAAGGGTTAGTGTTATTTTATAATGATAACAAGATAAGCTGCAAAGCACCAAGTCCCTGCCCGGGAATAGATATCTCGCTTTACTGTTAGTGGGATTGCCCGGGAATAGATATCTCGCTTTACTGTGAGTGGGATTGCCCGGGAACAGATATCTCGCTTTACTGTGAGTGCGATTGTGGGATTGCCCGGGAATAGATATCTCGCTTTACTGTTAGTGGGATTGTGGGAATAGATTCGGCTCTTTATTCAATGCGCAACAAAGAAGAAAACCAATGGTTGATGTGGGCCACTCAGCCATCCTGGAAGGGATGATACTTTCTTGAAATTTTGATATTTCAATGATAGAGTCATAGACACACGAGGAGTTGAAAAGAAATAACACAGTTAATATGTTGAAAGAAGTATTATTCATCTCTTATGAATTGAGAACAACAGTGCACAACAAGGTCATGGTCATGGTCAGATAATTTTTGCTAGAATGTTGAGAAACTTACTTTGTAAATAAAATGGTTAAGAAATTAAAATTTATTATTATACTACACTGTTAATATGAGGATCAATCTATTGAAAACAATAATAATAATCAAGTTAATGTTTATTTGCACAATAATTTAGGAGCAAATTATTATCTCCTCTATCTATAATAGTCTTTTTGGAGATGTGCTTATACAGTAATTTCAGAGAGCGTTTCAAGTAAACCGGTGGAGATGTGCTTATACAGTAATTTCAGAGAGCGTTTCAAGTAAACCGGTAGTGTCATCCAATAAGGACACCCATTTATTTTGATGGAAGAATTTTCCCTTGCAAATGGTTACCTGGTTCATCCCACGTATCCGAAACTTCCTTCTCTAGTTTTTTTTTCCAAATTAGCTTTTATCATGAAATTAGATCTCAATGAATGGTTTTGAACTCATCTATATATATATTAAATAGGGTTAAATTCCATAATATAAGTAATGTGATAGTATATATATATATATATATATATATATATATATATATATATATATATATATATATATTAAATAGAGTTAAATTCCATAATATAAGTAATGTGATAGAGTACAACATTTGATATTGACATTAACATGGTAAATCCATGACTTAAAATAAATCGAGTTATAAAAATCAATCGAGTTATAAAAATCAATAGAAACTCATGCCAAAGAATGACAAAAACTAATTTAGACAGAGGATGACCCAAAGAATTGGCCAACACAAAAAATTGGAAAACCACTTCTTTATATAAAAAAGCACAATTTTTTTTTGGATAAAAAGAAAATATCATATGGAAAACCACTCCTTTATATAAAAAAGCAAAGGGATAAAAAGAAAATATATATATTTTAGTTTAGATTTAAAATGATATAAAAAAAATTACATATCTTTAACCTAAAAAAAGATGATGCTTTAAATTTCACAAAAACTAATTTAGACAGGATGACCCAAAGAATTGGTCAACACAAAAAATTGGAAAACCACTTCTTTATATAAAAAAAACACAATTTTTTTTGGATAAAAAGAAAATATAATTATCATATTTTAGTTTAGATTTAAAATGATACCAAAAAAAATTTACATCTCTTTAACCTAAAAAAAGATGATGCTTTAAATTTCTTAAGTTTAAAGAGTGTGTGTCAAAGTAGTTAATGGTTTTCGATTTTTTTTTCTTTTATAAAAAACGATTGAGAGTGTGTATAAAAGCAGTTAATGGTTTTCGAATCAATTTTTTTGAGAAAAATAAAATATAATTATTAATTAAAAAACTTACACCTCGTTGTAACAAAAAAGTGTGTGAAAATAGTCTCCAGAAAGATAAACTTTATAATAATTTTTATTATTTTAATGAAAGAGTCAACTTGATTTTAGCTTTTATAAATATTAAATTTAAATTCTGAAAAATAAAGTTTATTATTTTATTTGTTAATAATATTTACTTTGCAAAAAACCAAATTTATGTTAATTGTGAAGTGTGCATTTTCCAACTGTCTGGCAACTCGAGCTGACATCAATGGCAACCGTATCTGACTTCATTATCCATGAATTCCGATTGTTCTTATTAGTCCAGATTACAACGTTCTGTGACCTCCACTCATATCACATCACCAGAAGCTTTGGCTTTTGGTAATTGCAAAAGACATAAACTCCTTTGTCTGTTTATTTTAAATCAGTCCAATTTAACTGGAATGGAACTTTATCATGAAACTAAACTTCATTGTTAAATGTTGTGAAATTAATGTAATAGAACATGGTACTAAAAATATTTAAAATACAGCGTTTGACATTGAACTGGTAAATCCACGATCGAACTATAAAGATCCACAGGCACTCATGCTAGAGGATGATAAAAACATTTGGGCAGAGGATGACCCAAAGAATTGGCCGAGGGAGAACCAATTTTTTTTAATGAAAAAATAAAGTTCAATCACAGGATAAATGGTTGAAAGTTGTTAATGGTTTATGTTTTTTTTCTCCGATAAAAAGAAAATATATAAGGAAAAAAAAAATAAGTGATGTTTTAAAAAGAGTGTGAGAAAGGAGTTAATGATTTATTTTAAACTTATTTTAGTTTTTATAATTATAATATTTAAATTATGAAAGTTAAGGGTATTATTTTATTTTTTAATAATATTTATTTTGACAAATTAGAAATGAAATGTTAAAACGAATTTATTTTAATGGTGGAGCTTTTGTCTATTTCTCATGTCTGTCAACTCCATCTGACATCATTATGCATGAGTTCCATTTGTTACTTTTACTCTATTTTACAAAGTAGATCACATCCGGAGAAACCTTTGGTTATGGTAATTGCATAAAACAGCTAACCGTGATACCCACTTGTGCATATTCCTTTCAGAGTTGCTCTGTTTAATTGTGTCATGGGCCTGAATACAACTCTACTTTGGCACATGTCCAACGCTGCAAGTTCGGGTATAGACAAATTAAAACCTGAATACAACTCTACTTTGGCCCATGTCCAATGCTGCAAGTTTATGTATAGACAAATTAAAGTCATGTCATGAAAAGTTTGTTGGTTGCCTAAAAGTATTAGTGCCATGAAAAGTTTGTTGGTTGCCTAAAAGTATTAGTGAAATAAGCACTAGGGAAAGCAGCGGTAGCTAAAGCCAGGGTGTAGCACCTCTTCCATCTCTAATAGATTGAGATCCAAAGCCAATGCCAGGTCAATATCAAAACCTACTAAGAGATCATATACAACAAAGCTATAAGCACGATGAGTAGTGGCAGTTCCTGACCTATCAATATGTCTTAGCCTACCAGCATACCTTCTAATGGCATAACCAGATTGAGATCGAGATAAAGAAGCGCAGCACCACCAAAAGAAATTTTGAATCAGGGTTGAATCTCATGCAATAAGTATAGAGACTGGTATGAAGAAGAATCCAAAATAGATTTAGGAAATCTGAGAAATTTCTAGACTACAGTGGGATTCATCGTGGGGACTATTGCACTTGGAATATTGTGTTTTCCTGCGACAGCAATTAATGCAATTTCATTTCCTTCAACCCTTATGGGTCTATGCCATTGCATCTATTTTGCTAGTTGCAAAGCTTGATTCTACAACTATGAAAGAGGACTGTGTGAGGTGACTTTTACACATTCCGTGATTATAAATTGCATGAGAACATGGGAAATGTTGCTACAGTAATTAAGTCAAATTTTATTGTCATAATACTATGCTTATGCCTTAATTTAATTGTCAGGTAAGATTGGGTCTATTGTAGTATGCAACGGGCCTCTGGCTTAGTCAAATTTTATTGTCATAATAATATGCTTATGCCTTAATTGAATTGTCATGCAAGATTGGGTCTATTGTAGTATCCAACGGGTGCTCGCACAAATAGAGCCACAACTCTAGTATTCTGCAAGAAAAGATTGGGTCTATTGTAGTATCCAACGGGCGCTCGCACAAATAGAGCCACAACTGTAGTATTCTGCAAGAAAACTGGGAGGGATAAAACGCTAGCCCCTCATGACCAAAAAAGAGAATGGATTATGCTGAACACAAAGATGGGCTGCCCACCCTGAGCAAGAGCTTTAGATAGATAATAATGACAACCCAATGACGTGTAGTTCTCAATATTTCTATTGCTATCTGCATAAGGAGAATAAAGCCCACCCTGAGAATAAAGCCCACCCTGAGCAAGAGCTTTCGATAGATAATAATGACAACCCAGTGACGTGTAGTTCTCAATATTTCTATTCCTATCTGCATAAGGAGAATAAAGCGAGGCCATTGCCCTTACCTGACTATATGCAAGCCCAGTTGTGTTTGAGTTTTTTTCGCAATGGTAAATTTGGACATGCATTCACGGTTAGAATAAGTTTGAAGAAACCAATAATCTCTTATTAGAGAGAACCATATCCTGAAAAAGTGTACCCTATTGTCAAAGATGACTATTAATCTATGACTATTATGATGACTATGGCTATTAATATATTCTATAAAATGAATTTAAATTAACATAGCATTAATTTCTCATGCTAGAAATTCATATGAATACATGTCTCGGAAAAAATAAATGCATAGAATATTGAGATCGATTAATAGGCATTGAAAATAGATGAATAGAATATTGATAGATCAATTAATAGGCATTGAGAGGTGGAGAGAGGTGGAGATTTATGTAGAGTCGTGAATACCCAACTTGCAGGTAGAGCATAAAGGATGTAGCTTACATATTTATAGCTATTGCTGTGTAACGTCTAATAAGAAATTTTTTTGACATGATCATGTATTGATTAAAGAAATTTTGCATGAAACTTCCATTAAGATGACACTGATTCATTTAGCAACTGGCAAAGTCGAATCTTTCAACGTATATTTGTTCACCGACAAAGAAATGACCAAGAAATTTTATTTTATTTTTATCAAGTTTCACACTTTTAGTATTGATAGCATTGTGTTAAGGATTTCAGGAATCAAGATATTCATTTTTAATTAAATATGCGAAACAGATCAATGTCATCAGTTATCAACATGAACTGTGCAACTTAATACAATTGACAAGGTAAGACTAAGAAAACGCGGTTTTGAAGTAGTGAATTAGTGGTAGAGGGCGACAAAAAAGTTCTTTGGAGCCATTAGTGTTTGTTATGTGCACTGTAACAAACATGAAATGAATGTAGATCCATTATTAATTAGTAAAATATATTTGGTTGTTACTGCGAGTTGACTTGTATTATTACATTTCATTTCCTTGGTGTTAATTTCCATTAATTTAACACAAAAGCTACCTTGATTTATGGAGTTGCAGCTTTTCTTAACTTATGGAAACCAACTGCAGTAGTTTCCTTAAGTTAAGAAAATCAACTGTAATTACTAAATTAATAATTGGGAGCTATTAAAGTGGTCCATTACTTTGATCTCATCTCTACCTTGATTTGTGGTTTTTCTAACACATAGCTTTTAGAAGCTTGATGGAAGCTTAGCTATATGTTTATCTGTTGGTCCCCAAGCTCATATCTCAACCCCCTTCAGTTCTACACCATCTAGCTGAGATAGCAGAGCTCGGAAGTGCCTTCAGAATTTTGTTCTTTTGTTTGGACAGAAGCTGGAGTGCTGAAGGAGAAGCTTGTGGACTGTGGCCTGCATCAATACATCACCAATGGCTAGAGGTAACTCGTATCCCTGGGCAATAAAGTTTAATGATTCTTTGAGTTTATTCCACATGCAGAATCATTGTTAAAATTGTAGATTGTCTAACAGTTGGTATCAGAGCCTCTTTACCTCTGCCTTGCTGTAGTTGGCCATAGCACCTTAGTTCTGCATATGCATGTTTGGCCAAATGCGTAAAGAGATTTTACCAATCGGCAAATGAAATTTGCGTCGTAAGTTAGATGCATAAAAATTTTATAGATCGAAGAATTTGCTAGTTGTAATACTTGAGAATTTTTCAATGTTGAACATCCTCGATACTTAGATTGTTGGAACCATTAGGTTGAACCTCTAAGTATTTGTCCAAACGTTTTGTAGTTTTGTTGTCATGGTTCATGATGCGAGGTTCAAAGCTTTTACGAAAGGAAATGTTTGTGTGGCAATTATGATCCAATAAAACGTTAATTGAATCGAACGTCCCCTTTCTACTGTATTAGTTTGCTTCATTTTTCCGTAGAAAAAAAGAGTTCTTACTATATATATGGAACTGATGTATCAGGATGATGGTATAACTTTAAGATAAATTAAGTTTTCTATTTGCCAGCGTTTTACAAAAGTCTCTACCTTTTCTCATTACCAGCCAAAGAATAAAGACGTTTTGAGAATAATATTGCAGACAATATAATATGCCAAAAGCTATTAAATGTTATACACGATAAATAAATTTATCAAACATGAATACACATTATTGGGTTTCACATGCCCTCTGCGGCTTTCTTAGTAATAATTCGTGGAACGAATCATACCTTCATTAAATATCATTAGTAATATTCAGAAATTACTACGAATTTCTTAGTAAATATCTTTCTTAGTAATATTCAGTAAATATGGATCGTTATATCGTTATACTAGATATATACCAATGCTCGCTGTCTGTTATATACCAATGCTCGTTATATACTAATATGCCTGTTATATGAGTTATATGCCTAATATACCATATAACGTTATGTCTGTTATATGACTAATATAACGAGGCATACCTTCAATAAATTAGATGGATGCTCAGAAATCAAATCAAAGGGTGTGTTTCAAGGTCAGCCAGTCAAATTGACATTTAAATTTTTTCATCATCATCATGATCATCAAGAGCCGAACCGAAAGCACAATGTCTCTTATGTTTATACCACCGGACCAGACAGGTTTAGTGTGTACATTCGGAGCATTATTAAACTGAATCTGCGGAATTTTGGAGCCTTACCCATTTTGGTTATCAGGGTTTTGGAAGGCTTTTCCGTATTGGGTGATTCTATTTGGGTGCTAGCGTTCATTAATATTTTGAATTTGTTCGCCAAATTGTTTGCCAAATACGTGTTCAATTTGATAATCCCTTCAATTTTCTGGAAGTCCGGAAATCGTCTTCCTTTTCTGTTTTGTGGTTCGGAGGCAGGCCATCTCACTCTATTCAGTTTTTAAATCATAATATCACAATAATGTTACTATAACGATAATCTTCAACATATATTCGAAGATTGTGTTTTATTAAGATGGTAACATTTCAATTTTTTAAATCACAATAATGTTAATATATTGTGTTTGTGAAGATTGTGTTTTGTTAACATGGTAATAAATATTTGAAGATGGTGTTTTGTTAAGATGTTAGTTTGACCATAATATTAGTTATGGAAAATAGTAATTGGATTACTAAGATGTAATTTCTATCGATGTATGCTTAATAAAATATCGAGGGTATAAGAAAATGGTATATGCAGAAACTAGAATTTAATAATACATGAATTACAACATACATATGGTATGAGTATGAATGTGTCTGGTATGTGGAGACACTATATATTCGCAGATAAAAGAAGTGGCTTGTAATTTGAAAGGAGTAATTGAAGCAGAGGGTTTACGGTTGAAGACTGCCTGTAGAGTATGTTTATATAAAACATTGTGGTAACGAAAGTTTTACCTCACATCTCTACAAAATATTTGCATGCAAAGTAGACGGGAATTAAAATAACTTCTACTTCTTTTCCCTTATCATGAGGGAAAAGGGCTGCCAAATCGCTGCGGTTGACTAATCACTTTCAACAACCGAAAACCTATCTACAGCCTAAACTTGTATCTGAGTATTTTTTCTGCTCTTGCCTGAGGGTTTGGATGCCTTTAACAAAGTTTTGCTTTTGAATTACATAGCCATGCGAAGTGGCCCTTTTTTTTGCTTGTTATTTCTTTCTCCACACTCGCACATTGGGTGCATGTGGTGGGGACGTCATAAGCATATAATTGACATATTTTAATATATCAGACACATGATGTATAGTCTAGTACTTCTTTTAATGGTTTTTGAAACATGTTATATGCGTGTTCGCAAATTAAAAGAAATAGTTATACATTCTTAAATATTTGAATATTTCACTATTTGAATATTTGAAATAATTTAGTGTTTGAATATTTCAAATTTGCAGTTTTGTTTGCAAATTGTTTAGAGCCCATTTAGTAATTGATTTAAGAATTAGTCTTAAATAAATTATGGGACAGTGAGACTAAGGAATGTAAATTTGATTTTAATTCCATTTATCTTGTGAGCAAAATAGCTTGTTTGCTGGTCTATTTTGTTGTTTTATAAACTCCGGGTTAAGTTTATAAATTGAACAATCAATTTGTAGTCATACTGACTGCTTTAACCTGCTTTTGATTTTGCTGGAGAATTATTACAGTTTTATGGAGTTGATTAAAATGTCATTTTGACTTACTCCCTTTCAGTAAACATTATTTTTCTCTCTGGTTAAGTTTTGTTTATGCAACAAAATTAATGTCTAGTGATCCGTGTAATTTTAATTAATTAGAGAGTAGCCACAGCATCTTTAATTAAATAAAATTATATATTGATTGGCAAGATCACATAAAGATTATTTAGACATTAAATTGTAATTAATTACACTGAATATAATAAATTTTATCCCACAGGAATTTTATTATATTTATGTGATTAATTAGGATAAAATTTCATAACCTACCCACAGGAGTTATGAATTAATAAGTTTTATCATAAAGTTTTATTGAATCTGTTTGAATTGAAAATTTAGCCCACGGGCAATTTTCATGTCATTTGATTCAATTCTTTTTAGCATGTTTTACATTGGTAAAACGTGAAAGATCATAAAGTTTTGTTGAATCTGCTTGAATTGAAAATTTAACCCACAGGCAATTTTCATGTCATTTGATTCAATTCTTTTTAGCATGTTTTACATTGGTAAAACGTGAAAGATCATGAAGTTTTGTTGAATCTGCTTGAATTGAAAATTTAGCCCACAGACAATTTTCATGTCATTTGATTCAATTCTTTTTAGCATGTTTTACATTGGTAAAACGTGAAAGATCATAAAGTTTTGTTGAATCTGCTTGAATTGAAAATTTAGCCCACAGGCAATTTTCATGTCATTTGATTCAATTCTTTTTAGCATGTTTTACATTGGTAAAACGTGAAAGATCATAAAGTTTTGTTGACTCTGCTTGAATTGAAAATTTAGCCCACAGGCAATTTTCATGTCATTTGATTCAATTCTTTTTAGCATGTTTTACATTGGTAAAACATGAAAGTTCATAAAGTTTTATTGAATCTGTTTGAGTTGAAAATTTAGCCCACAGGCAATTTTCATGTCATTTGATTCAATTCT
The DNA here is from genome assembly GCA_031772625.1 of Pinus tabuliformis. Taxonomy (NCBI): domain Eukaryota; kingdom Viridiplantae; phylum Streptophyta; class Pinopsida; order Pinales; family Pinaceae; genus Pinus; species Pinus tabuliformis. The sequence continues at coordinate 932,624,263 of CM062808.1, forward strand.
TTTTACCATGTTTTACATTGGTAGAACATGAAAGTTTATTAAGCCTCAACATAAGCATGTGATTCTTTATTTTGATGCAGTAGTACAACCTGTAAATTTCTCTGAAATTCGTTCTGACATTCCCGAACTTGAGGAAGTAATCTCGTTTGTTTGTTATGAATCTAATATGGTTAACGTTAATAGCCAGTGAGAAGTGAGCAAAGCATCTTATCAGGAAACAAGATGGGCTCGCATGTGGAAGCTATAAGAACATGTTATTTAACTTTAAGTAGTGGCTTTGTTTTGGAGTTAGAAAAGACCTTTTATGTTCCAAGTTTTTCTAGAAACTTGATTTCAGTTTCAAGGCTTGTACCTTTTGGATATTCCTTAAACTTTTCAGAAGAATCTTTCAGTCTATTCTATAAATCTGATTATGTTGGGAATGGTATTTTGTCTAATGGTCTTTACTGCAAAAGAAAGTCACATATGATTCAATGGATGTTCACACTGGCACTAAAAGATGATGATTAATAACACTTCTTCATTAATGATTGATAACACTTCTTCATGAATAACACATCTTCATTGATTCCCCTCTAGTCATGGTGAGAAATTGGTTTGCAAGCTCAAGAAGTCATTGTATGGTTTAAAACAAGCATCCTCCCAATGGTATTTGAAATTCCATAATGTAATTTCTTCTTTTGGTTTTGTAGAAAACATTATGGATCAATGTATATACCTGAAGGTTAGTGGGAGTAAAATTTGTTTCTTGTTTTACAAATGGATGACCTTTTTGCTAGCAACCAATGATAAGGGTTTGCTACATGAGGTGAGACAATTCCTCTCTAAAAAGTTTCGATATGAAGGATATAGGTGAGGCATCTTATGTCATTGGCATTAAGATCCATAGAGACAGATTTCGAGGCATCTTGGGTCTATCCCAGGAAACCTATATTAATAAAAATTTTAGAGAGATTTCAGATGAAGGATTGTTCACCAAGTATAGCTCCCATTGTGAAGGGTGATAGGTTCAATTTGAACCAATGCCCGAAGAACGACTTAGAAAGGGAACAAATGAAGAACATTCCATATGCTTCTGCTGTCGGAAGCCTAATGTAGGAATGTTGGGATGATGTCAGAGTGATCCAGGTTTAGACCACTAGAGAGCTGCAAAGAAAGTAATGAGGTACCTTCAAGGGACCAAAGACTACATGCTTATGTATATCCTGTTTGAGGCTGCTTTACATGGTGTATGGCTTAAGAATTTCATTTCTGGGCTTAGAATTATGGATTCTATATCTAAGCCATTGAGAATATATTGTGATAATTCAGCTGCTGGTTTTATGGCTAAAAAAGTGGGAGTCGAAATAAACACATCGACATTAAGTTTTTAGCTATAAGGGAACGTGTTAAAGAAAATAAAGTGGTCATTGAGCACGTCAGCACTGAGTTAATGATCAATGATCCTTTGATTAAGGGCATGCCACAGTTAATTTCAAGGATCATGTATTGAATATGGGACTTGGTTCCATTATGCAGTTTTTTCATTGTATGGACAATGTTAATGAAATTCTTAATTATTGTGATTTTTTTTCTCATATTATGTGCACCTTAAGTTGATTTGAGAAAATTCATTTAAGAAGGACCAAGAATAAACATAGGGTTTATTCATTAAGATATTATTGCCACATAAATTATAATAAGAATAAATGCATAGTAATACATGGAAGGTAATACTCGTCATTAGAGGACTTATCGCCATGATTCATGTATCTATTACTTAATACAGATTATCAATGGCTTTTAAGTTGAGACATTAAGTTTGGAAGTATGGACCAAGTGGGAGAATGTTAAGCTCCATTAATTTAACACAAAAGCTACCTTGATTTATGGAGTTGCAGCTTTTCTTAACTTATGGAAACCAACTGCAGTAGTTTCCTTAAGTTAAGAAAATCAACTGCAATTACTAAATTAATAATTGGGAGCTACTAAAGTGGTCCATTACTTTGATCTCATCTCTACCTTGATTTGTGGTTTTTCTAACACATAGCTTTTAGAAGCTTGATGGAAGCTTAGCTATATGTTTATCTGTTGGTCCCCAAGCTCATATCTCAACCCCCTTCAGTTCTACACCATCTAGCTGAGATAGCAGAGCTCGGAAGTGCCTTCAGAATTTTGTTCTTTTGTTTGGACAAAAGCTGGAGTGCTGAAGGAGAAGCTTGTGGACTGTGGCCTGCATCAATACATCACCAATGGCTGGAGGTAACTCGTATCCCTGGGCAATAAGGTTTAATGATTCTTTGAGTTTATTCCGCATGCAGAATCATTGTTAAAATTGTAGATTGTCTAACACTTGGTTCTGAACTTTCCGTTATTGAAAAAAAAATCAGATTTTAGTTTTGATTTTTATTTTCCTTAAACATAGGACTAGGCACTAGTGGCTGAATTCCTACCGACTTCAACCACCACAATTGTAGCTATGTTAATATTTGATTTATTTTTTTTAAGTTAACTTCCTATTTCTCAAGTGAATTCAGTTCTTTATTACCAATAATCTTGAAAGATGGCTTTATTTATCTAATTAATATAGAAGAATACAAGTATAGATGAAAGAAAAATTACTACCAAACACAAAGTTGACATAGCGAATCAGATTAGGGCTAGAGGAATTAAAAATAAAACAACGCTGATAAATTAAAACTTAAACAACAATGATACCTGAGATTATTTGAATTATTGATGTTGATGCAGAAAGCTTAATATCTCTCAAAAAGAGTGGCAAAACAAGACTTCCTTCGTTCCAACTTCTTCAACACAGAGAAAATTAAGACAACATTGTTCCAACTTCTTGAACAGAGAAAAATAAAACAACATGGCTACGTTCAAACAAGTCTATGATAACAGACTTCAAACAACGGTAATGGAAGGGATGGCTTCAAAGCAGAATAGGTCACAAACTCACGGAAACAGGTGACAGACTCATGAAACAGGTTCAAAGGGGACAACATGGCCATGCAAGAGTGTTGACACGTCCGAGCCATGCAAGAGTGTTGACATACATGTATACAGAACATATTGACATGGCCATGGAAGAGTTTTGACACATGCAAAACATATGTTTATCTGTTTACAAAACGAAAATAGTCATATTATAGTATTGAAAATATTTACTTAACTTAAAATTCCATGCCATGCCAAGAAATTAATGATTAAGTTAAAGTAGCATTGGTCCATTTGAATAGGTATTTCTCTCTATCATTTAAACGTATCTTAAGTTTTGCCTCCATTTGAGGCCAAATAAAACTTCCTAACATTTATCCTCAAACAAAAAAAATTGTAGGTATTTAATAGGCCGAAAAAAATGAATGGTGAATTATTACCTGCAAGAAAGACTTTAGGTTTAATCATGTGTTTTTTTTTTATTTACTCAAATGTCAAGACATATCTATTATAATAGTCCCTCAAGGATTAAAAAATAAAAAAGAGAAAAAACTAAAAAGAGGTTTAAACACTAACCGCTAGCCACCTTTAATCATAGAAGACGAGTTTACCAATGTGAATTGACGCATTGGGGCATACCCTTTCAACACATTTCGTATCATACTCCCATTTTATTGGTAGGGAACCATTTTATAAAGATGTAATCTGAAGATTATGTTTTTTTGTTTTGAAAGTTATGGAAATTCTAGTTATATTTTGAAAAATTTAATAGGGATTTTTGTAAATCTAAGTAAAAGCTCTCAAAATTCATAATTTTAAATGCCTTAAAAGTTATTGATGGTGCTGAATCCATTTCGACCATCAAAAACATGGTTCAAACACTGCATCTACTAAAAAAATTAATTTTTTTTTGCCCATCCATAAAATTCCTCCACTCCATAAACAACTCCTTTCATATACATTTTTTTTTTGTACGCCGAGATGGATCTCTTTCTATTACTATAAAGAAAACAAAATAGTACAGAGTATCAAAAAACATTAACTCGCCCTCGTGGGGAAACCGAGTATTTTAGCCATCTAAAATTTTTAATGGCCGACCAAAAATAAAAGGACCAAAGTCTGATTATCCCTGCAAGATGAACTAAACAGTCCTGAGAATTCCTAATCCTACTGATCTGCATAAAGCATTTTTCCTTATCTAGAACATGCAAAAAACTATAATTATCTAGACTATGTAATTTCATATACATATCTTTTCTCAAACATCCTCGGCTGCAAGTTGCTGGTTTGCTCCTCTGTCTGCTCCCTGATGTTCTCCCTTCAATAGCTGTTGTAATTCATCCAGTTTCTTCTCTTGCATCTCTAAAGAAATGTGGATGAACCTCAGTTCCCTTCTCAATTCGGGGCCTCCCTGCACTATTTCCACCATCTCAGTTGCAACTTGTTCTAATGCCTTTGCCAATAACCTTTTCATTACCCAGTAAATGTGGAGAGATTGCTTGAACAGAGACATTCTGCTTCTGGTGTTGCCTGGGTCATGCAGTAAGAATTCCAAATCCTCCATCTCTGAATCAGATTGGGCTTGTAAAGATTCCTCCTCCAAATTCTGAATAATTCTTCTGACCTTTGGGTTTGTATTCTGCTGATAGGCCCTCTCAGCCTGGTGAATTCTCTTCTCTAACTAACATATACATTTTAAACTAACATGCCGTTAAGAATTACGTTACGTCACAATGGCATCATAGGTTTATGTGAAATATGAATAAGGTAAATAATATAGGTATCTAATAGCACACTAATAGGCCTTGCACTTTTATTGGTAAGTTTATGCACCACTATGCACGATTCCATTCATGGAAAAATATATATTATGGTGGTTACTTGTACAAAGTTAAAAATATAATATTTAAACATCAAACTATGTAAATCGTAAAAATTAGGGATGGCATTACCTTGTCTCTTAGAATAATATTAGTTTTAGTGTATTTCATAATATAAATGTATGCCATTTTTCATCTTGTATAATGTCTTCCTTGGAAGCTTGGAAGTTTACTTATTGATTTGTTAGATTCTTAAGCCGATCACTTTCTTATTGATTATGCATAAGTATACACATTATTTGTTTTTTTTAAATCAAATTCTCATGAAATGTATGATTAAGATTTATTAAGAAAAAATACATATAAAAATATAATAACATATGTTTTTATATAATCAATTTTATTATACTTAGGATTTCAAATGACTCACAATATATGAATATTGATTTGGCATAATTTTTCAATTTTATTGATTTATTATTATTGAACTTCATTTTTATGAATACATAATTACACATATGTATTTCTTTTTGAATTATATTCATGATGGTGTGAATATACTTTCTATAATTATGAGATGTTTTCGATTGCATTATTTTGAAAACTTATCATGTTTTTCCCTTCCTCTTCCTCAATTATGTACCAAGTGTGGTCTTCCCTAATGAACTTATTATTATTAAGATACATTATTTGATATCATATATAAAGTCCACTAAATGCATGTGCATGTACTTTTCCCGCTAAGACAACTTGTTCATGGCACAAATTTACATATGATATCCTTAATAATCATGTTAACTAAGTTTTCATTAACCCATGTATACAAATGAGAGGTTGTATTAAAGTTGAATTAAGTCCCTGATGCGTAGAATAAAATCTCCCAAAAACTTATTTTTTTTGTAAGCTAGTTTGTATTGTCTTTCTTAAACCAAAAGATATTAGAATTCAACTCATCACTATCATCAAGACTTAACAATAGATGGTTTCAACCAACTTAATTCGAAACCAAGTATTTTTTACCATATTTTAATATAATAACAAGTCCAAAACTATCAAATTAGCATCATTTGCAACATCACTAAAGAGTCTATAGAAACATCAAAGTATAAAAGATCAGTAAAACCCATCACACAACTATGAATTGAAAGAGCTCATTGGTATTGGATCTCTTACACTGGATCTTGGAGGGGTTGATGAAGAAGAAATGCAAGGGATATGATGATTAATTTGAGCCAACTGATTTTCCATCTTCTCCATATAGAATATCATATTGTGTTTCTCTCTTTTGAGGTCTACTAGGTTGGAAAAGATATTGTATTGATATGCTTGCATCTCCATAAGAATTCTGCCCATCAGAGTCTTTATTCTCCATTAGAGGAAGAAAGCTTGTAAGTCTTGCTTTCTTTGGCCCTTGGTGTGACCAGGGTCCAAAATCGACTTCCCCAACTCCTCTAGTAACTTTGAGTCCGACATAACATGTCAATCCCTAAGAACCAAATTCTCCAACTTTTAAATTTCATTGTGAACATCAACAACGGTGGTCTCATGAAAGGATTTTACAACCTCTCAACCTTGTTGTTGGTCTAGGTTGCATCCATGAGGGCCTCGACCCCCTTCACCTCTTTAATTTCCCATACGTTGACATTGCATGGTAGCGAACCAGAAATTAATAAAAAATTAAACAAAAAACTAAACACAATATATCTTACCTACCATATGTATAATAACATTATGAAGAATGATATACCTTGTGTCCATGAATGGGTAAATACAACTTAATATATATCTTACCTACCATATGTATAATAACATTATGAAGAATGATATACCTTCTCTCCATGAATGGGTAAATACAACTTAATAAAAGCGAATAAATAAAAATATTTTAAATAACAAATTTTGGTGAAGGTTGATAATAAAAGGTTCAATATATGAAATTTCACAATACATATAAAATCAACTACCATACATAGATAACCACAATGTCACAAAAAAAAATTGAGTATGTGAAAGGATTGGAAAATTGAGAGGGATTACATTCTTTATCTTTTAAATTAAGATTGAAATTCATATATATTATTCATTGTGGTTAAAATTAATTTTTATTTTATTTATGTTAATTTAATAGATTTATTAAAATATTGAATTTATTGAATATTATTATTTAACTCTATTAGATTAATAATTCAAAAAACTTTTTATATTGATTTTAATTGTTTTTAACTTGTATATATTAAAAAATAAAGATAATAAAAAGTAAATTAAAGGGTTGAGAAGGGCAGATACTCTAACCTTGATTTTAAATAATTAATTATATATATATATATATATATATATATAGATTTATAACTTATAATTTTTATTATGTTTTTAAATATATATACGTTAAAAGAGCATAGAAAAACTAAAATTACTCAGAAATCATTATTTTAATTTTTTAATGAGTTTTTTTAAAAGATATCTGATAAAATTGGAATGATACACAAAAAATTAGTACGGCCTTTGAGGACGACATCCAAAAATCAAGAAATGGTCCAAATTATAAAAAAGGCAAACAAAAAAAACTCTTTAATGAGTAAGATTTACATATCTATAAGAAAATAGAAAAACAAAATTCTCAATGATCTACTCATAGTGTGGGTTAATGTGTCATCTCTCCCACCATCGCATAGTCCAACTACCAGATGAAAAAACTAGAAAATTATGGAATATTAAGTGATCGATTTCCATGTCATTTTATATATTTGTTCAACTACCTTTCTCAGTCTTCAAAGTCTCAGGTCACCATACCCAACTCTCCCACCTATTGTGTTTCAGTAGACAATGTGGGCAAGGACAAGGGGATTCCTCAATGTCTATTGTGCTTTAGTAGACAATGTGACCAAGAATAAAACAAAAAATAATTCATCAATATTAATTAAAATTGTAATAAGGATGTCCTCGATTGGGGTGAGAGACGATGTAATGGCCTTGGTTGGATCCAAGCCAAGGACAGTGCATTAATGGAATATAAAGTGAGATGGCCAGATAACGAATTATAATTACCTTCCTGCATTTGAAAGAGGGTATTGTTCACAGTAAATTATCTTGGTAGGTGTGGGTTTAGATTATCAAGCTCAGCTATATGTTTTTGCTCCAGAGCAATAGTTTTCTCATCGATTGTGGTTAAGTGCATTCTCTAGGTTCAAGAGTAGCTAAGGATGGGTGGCTCCTCCACATCCTTGATGCCCAGTCGGCAGGCGATTAGTGTGGGTATGCTTTTTTTGTTAGCTCTTATCTCACCCTCTCATGCCTAGTTATTTGTCTTTGCTTGAACATTAACATGGTTGTATCTAAATTAAGGAATTGGGAAAGTTATGAGGATCCCTAGTTCATTTTTAAAGCAAGCTTTGTCAATTGTGAACCAAGTATCGTGTTTCTTGACAGTCTCTTTGTGCTCTATCGAATCCTTCTCTCCCTCATGGCTCTACATTTTGTCATTATTGTCTGTATTTTATCTAATGCTCTGGGTTTGTGGGCTTCTTAACAAATTGTCTCCTTAAGTATTCATTAGCTGCTCCAAGCAGCTTGGGTTAACTGGGTAAATAAAATCCTTGTTCGGTGGATAAACCTATCTGCAGAGGGTTTTTGGGTTCTAAAGGCAAACACTTACAACTCATTGGGCCGTGACTGGGTCAAAGTCTGTGAAAAGTTATGAATCTAACAAATGAGAAATCCTACTATGGTAAGCTGATCTGCATTACCTATTTGTGTTCTTCATTTTAACAAGTTATTTTCATAATTATTCAGGAAATATTAATGCAAATACACTGCAGCCTACACCAATATAAAGATCAGGTACTGAAAAATAAATGAGACAACCACACAAAGGACTCACTTATTTTTAGATTAAACATCCCTAGAAAAACCCAATGTGGGAAAATCGGTGCAGTAGATATGAGGGTTTTACTATTATGCAACCTTCTTAATACAACTAGGGTGCCAAATCCGACTCACCCAATAGAGAATAAACCCAGAATAATTACCTCTATCTGGAGACAAATATTTTGGCAGATCTAGCCATTGAATGAATAAACCCCACAGGTGACTGCATTGTCCCTAGTGTTGTGCAGCGATGGATGTTCCCAGCTCTATGCTGGGACTATGTAACCTCCTCTAGGAGCTGCATCACCCTCCTGGTGAGCCTTCCTGACTCAGAAATTGATCTGTTGAATTGAAACCCCAACGTTGCCTCTTGCATGACTGCGTCAACCCTCCAGCCTCTGCGTCACCCTTCTAGAGCTGTGCTATCTCCCCCTGGTGTTGTGTTTCCTATCTGTTATGTATTCTCAGCCTTGGAAGAAAGTCTCGTTGTCAAACTGCACCTCTATGCACTAGAATCCTACTTCAAAATTCTCAGCAATCCACGCCCCAGAATCTCAATCTAGCTCAAGTTTTTCTCTCCCAGTGTATGTTCTCCAACTGACCCCAAGCCTTCCTTTATAATTTTCCTGTTGAGAATTCAATGGTCGTGATCTAGTATCTAATCAACGGATAAGGTTACATTAGACTTGAACCTCATCACTTAGAAGCTTCTCACACATATTTACATTAATTCACTTTAATTATTTTAATTTCCTAAGTTTTAACTTAAGCACCATTAAAAATAATTAATTATTTGAATAACATGCACTCCGGGTGGAATTTTTCCAAATGATGTCTGGGTCTTGGAGATCTCATGGGTTCTAGCCCCTCCATAAAATTTTGGAGCTAGAGCACATCTGATGCTACTCAAAAATCAACACTCCCTCTTAGCGAGGAATGTGCTCTGGAAATACCTCCCAGCAAAAGTATCACATTGATCCACGACATCAGTCCTCTACGATGTTGATGCTTGACCTCCTGCCCTTCATCCACTGTGGTGCTGCAATATGTACTACTTCCCATGACACTACCACATCCACATCGTATCTGTACTGCAACTCCCTCTCAATATGCTCAATATGCTACGTCATGTTGCCCATAGCACTGCCACTGTTAACTATTGCACTGCAACTCAGTTGCTGAGAAGTAAGCAACTGAAAATCCACCCAAAAGCTGATATGCTAGTCAATATAGATGCCCCTTGACATTGAAGCTACCTCTGCTGCTAATTTTTGTTGAACCTATGATGCTATTGCATTGATGTTGTATATGCGATGTGCCTTCCGCACTGTTACAACACTCCATTGCGTTGCTTGAGACTTTGGCGCTCTAACTGTGCCATTATTTCTCCATCATCCCTCACACCAATTGACTCTTGTTATTCTACTAATATCATTAAGGGCTCTCGTAGTCGTATGTGATACAAGAGTTTGGGCACCTCAAGGATCCTACCCCACACTTCACTGTAGCTCCAACTACAATTCTATATCTCCCCACTTCTTTTCTAGAGGTGCATGAGTACTTATGGTGCAATCATCATCATCCTCTCCATGAGCTTACACTAGAGCAGCCTTTGAGTCAAACTTTCGTTCTTCTCCCTTCTCTAGCTCTAATGAATGTCGAACTGGTTCTCTTCTCCCTATTTCACTGCCGCCCCAGCAAAACTCGAATCTGGATTTATTTGGCGCTAGAAATCCTCGAAGGAACAAGCTCCCTCTGAATTTTGATTTCCTTCACGGAAATCCTTCTACCAACCACTATCGAACCACCCCTCTCTGATCCCTCTTTACCGCTGCTCAGCACTAGATCTATATTTCTTTGTAAGAAATCTTCTGAGGAACTGATTCCCTCTACTTTGCTTCTGCCCCATTAGGTATTGTTCTGCACCAACAGAATCAGCACCCCACCAGCAACTCTAGATAAAATCTGCACTGCACCCCCAACCATAGCAACTGGAAAACCGAGACTCAACAATATTTGCATTGGCCTAGTAACCACTGCGCTGCCCTCTACAACAACAACGTCACCCAATCAGGCTAAAGAAGGCTCTACGTGAGCCTCCCTTGGTGACTACGTCACCCCTCCTCTGCTCTCTTGGCCTGAAACTGCACTATCTCTTGGGACATATATCTTCACGCACATATTTTTCCTTTTTCCTTTCACTGATGGATTTAGTCCTCCTTGATCTGCAATTTCTCTAATACCACGTGAAAATTTCAGAATCTAACAATCATAAATCCTACTGCAGTAAACTGATTTTCATTACCTACTTGTGTTCTTCATTTTAACAAGTTATTTTCAGAATTATTCAGAAAATATTAATGCAAATACATAGCAACCTAAGTCACCTGACACAGGAATTCGGGATTTGTAGGATTCGGGGATTCGAGTGTCGGATTCGGACACGTTGACCCTCCGGAACAGGACATGTAGGATTCGTTATATATATATATATATATATATATATATATATATATATATATATATATATATATATATATATATATATATATATATATATATAGGTATATATGTATATATGTATATACCTATCTATATATATATATATATATATATATATGTATATATATGTATATACCTATCTATATATATATATATATATATATACATATATACCTATATATATATATATCTATATATATATATATAGATAGGTATATATATATATATATATATATATATATATATATATTAAAAAATAGATATTTCTTACACAAATTCTAATTAATGATACAAATTCATTGATTTCAAACATAGATCTTCATCTATAGCATGCATAGTACATACAAAATTGAAAATTGAAATACATGTCATTGTAAATGGTCACATAAATCATGATTCATAATTCATAAATGAAAGACAACTTACAACTACAAGATAGTAAGATAAAGACAGTGACGACTGTAGTTTTCTCATTAAGTCATCAAATCAAAATGTGTTACATAGGTAGTGTTGGTGCAATGCCAATGGTAAATAGAAATAGAAAATATAAAACAACTATAGGTATACAAGCCTTAAGGCAATAGGTAGCCATCAATCCTCAAAGTCATCATCAGAATCAGCATCAATGTCCTCATCATCATGGTCACCACTGCTCTCCTCTGCATCCTCCTCCTCCCCTGTATCCATAGTCACCTATGCATCTACTAGTGTGGAGGATGACCCCTCTAAGTCATCAAATCTAACAAGCTCTAGCACTGGATCATTGAGATCCATGTTGGCCAATGCCAACTCAACATTGTTGTCCAGACTTATCATCAGGAAAGACACCCCACATCTTTTTCTTTCCCCTCAACCACTCTTCCCTCTGCCTGTAAATAAGACGAAGGTTGGTGTGCACATACACCATTGTCTCTGCCCTGGACTGCTCAAACCTACTCTTCTTCACACTATACAAATTCCCATATGTGCTCCAATTCCTCTCGCAACAAGAGGATGAAGTCACTTGAGAGAGGAGATTCATGGCTAACTGCTGAAGAGGAGTGCTTTTTGCCCCATGATTTGCCCACCAAGAATAAGGCTTCTTAGCCTCCCTATATCTAATCACATCATATCCTACAAATCGACCAGTGCCAGTGGAAAACTCTGCAAAGGCATCCTCCACCTCATCAAGCAATGCAATATCTTGAAAAACCCACCTGAATGCCTCTTTCCTCCCCTGTGAGATTTCACCATCCATGTGAGGAGGGAATCTATGGGAAGGTCCACCATTCAGCCACTCATGGCTATAGTATTTTGGGTTCAATGAGTGAGCCAAACAATGTAAAGGTGTACAATTCTTATCCCATCTGCTAACAAGAATATTATGTATAGTATCACAGAAGGCCTCTGGTGATGTCTCATACTCGGGGAACTCACTCTGTAGAATAATGCTCCTCACAGAGTCAATCATGGAATCCCATCCCTTATAGACCTCTCCTAGGATGTGTTTGTCTGTATCTGCAAATCGAAGCAAAGAAATGATAGGGTCTATGATCCGAATAATTAGATCTACCCTCTCCCACCAAGCATCATCTAGCACTATGTCCTTCACTCTTTTAGAGGCTACCTGATCTGTCTTTCTCCAAAAAGACCAAAACTCAGAAATAACCATGGACCCAAGAGCGGTCTTGACCTCCCTCGACCTCTTCAACATCATGAATGAAGAGGCAAACCATGTATCAGCAATCTTCAACAATGATATATTGGTGTACTCCTTGTAGATAGTGAGGGCATTTGTATGATTTTGCACAAAGTTACGGATATGTCGTGCATCCTCAATAATGCTACCAATTTAAAGCACATCAGAAGCAATGGATTTCAATGCTAAGTTCAATGAATGGACAATGCAAAGTGTCTAAAACACTTGTGGATATTTAGCTTCTACAATCATGCCAGCAGCCTTGCAAATAGGTGCATTATCTGTAATGATTTGCACACAAGAATCAACACCTACATCTTTAATAACTTTAATAAATAACTCACCAATAAATTGTGCATCCTTGTATTCTCCAAATGTATCCACTACTTTCAATAAAAATAGACCATTCAAGGAAGACACCATGAAGTTGATGATTGGGTGTCGTGCTGGATCTATCCATCCATAAAAAACAATGCTAACCCCAGATGTTGGCCATGATGCTACAATAGGATCAAGCATTTTTTTCACCTCTTTTTTTGCCTTTGTCAACAATGTGGTTCTCAGCTTCTCTGACCCAGGAGGCACATACCCTGATGGAGCCCCTTGAGTTAGAGCTCAACACATCTCAATAAATAGAGGTGAGTGTGCAACATTAAATGATATGAAGTTTTGATAGAAGAAGAAGGCAATGGTGAGATCAAGCTCTTCTCGTCTCTCTTTTTGGAAAATCTTGTCCATTGGACCAAGTGCAATTTCTCTTATTTTTGCCGCTTGTCCCCCAACAGAAGTAGAACTCTCAAATGGAAATTTGGTGGTGCCTTTCCTCAAAAATGGAATGGGGTCTTCGTTCTTTGTTTTTCTTGATTTTGCAGCCACATTTTCCATACCAACATTAGACTCCTTGTCCATTTCTTTCCTCTTTTGTAAAGGAACAACTTTACAAGCTCCAATTCCACAACTTGGTAAAGCCAACAAATGGCCTTTCACATGGAAATATGCGCTTTTGAAAGAAATGTGACAAAAGTTGCATCTCCATTGCACATTGCCTCCTCCCTTCCCCTTGGTGCTTGTCCCATCCTCTCCTGTGACATATTTCCACAAGGGATATTTCTCATTGTTGTCTTTAGGTCCTCCTATTCCCTCAACATTACTTGCAGCAGACTCTAATGATATTGGGGGAGGAGGGGCATCTCCAATGGAGAAATTCTTCCCCTTCCTTTGTCCCCTAACTGTTGCCTTTGATTGAGCCATGAATACTGTAAAAAAAAATGAACAAAACATGCACAAATTTGTAAACAAAAAATCATATACAAACTACTGTAATAGAATAAGAAATGCAAAAAAATGGAGCTGAAATGCACTTACCTGGTGCTTGAATCTCCTTGCCAAATGCTCTACTCCCTTAGCTCCTTGCTCCAAACCCTTAGCTCCTTGCCCACAGCTCAAACTATGCAAAATGAAATGAGAAACAGCGTGAATGAATAAAGGAACAGCGTGCTTTTTAACCCGCGGAAGTCGTTTTTTTGGGATACGAATCCCAGAATCGGGATTCGATGTGCCCGTATGGGATTCATACGAATCCTGTACGGACAAGTCGAATCCTGTTCTAGGATTCGAATTCCTGGCGAATTGTATCCGATTCGTAGGATTCGGATTCGCCAGGGGGTTTCAACAAATCCAGTTACTTAGATAGCAACCTACATCAATATACAGATCAAGTACTAAAAAATAAATGAGGAAGCCACACAAAGGACGCACTTATTTTTGGACTAAACGTCCCTAGAAAAATTCAGTGTGGGAAAACCGGTGTAGCAGACATGAGGGTTTTATTATTATGCATATTTATGAATATAACTAGGGTGCCAAATTCAGCTCACCCAACAGAGAATAAACACGACAAAACTCCCTCTATCCGGAGACAGATATTTTGGCGGATCTAGCAATTGGATGAACAAACCCACAGGTGACTTTGTTGTCTATAGTGTCATGCAGTGGTGGCTACTCCCAGCTTTGTGATGGGACTACGTCACCTCCTCTAGGAGTTGTGTCACCCTCTCGGTGAGCCTTCACAGGTCAGAAATCGGTCTGTTGAATTGATGCCCAATCTGCCTCACAAAAACTTGAGCGTTGCCTCTGTGTGACTGTGTCAGCCCTCCAGCCTCTATGTCACCCTCCTGGAGTTTTTTTATCTCTCCCTGGTGCTGTGTTGCCTCTCTTTTATGCATTCTCATCCTTGGACGAAAGTCTCGCCGCTGAATTTCCCCTCTCTACACTAGAAGCTTACTCTGAAATTCTCAACAAACCACACCCTAGAATTTTGATCTAGCTCAAGTGTTGCTCTCCCTGTGTATGTTTTCCAACTGACCCCAAGCCTTCCTTCATACTTTTCCTGTTGATAAATCAATGGTCATGATCTAATCTCTAATCGATGGCTAATATTAAATTAGACTTGGTCCTCATCACTTAGAAGGTTCTCCCCCATATTTACATTAATTCACTTTAATTATTTTAATTTCCTAAGTTTTAACTTAGGCACCATTAAAAATAATTAATTATTTGAATAACATGTACTCTGGGTGGAATTTCTCCAAACGATTTCTGATTCTTCGAGATCTCATGTGTTCTAGCCCCTCCATAAAATTTCAGAGCTAGAGCACATCGATGCTACCCAAAAATCGACAAAGTCATTGTGGATTTTGTGTTTTCTAACTTTATTGCTTATTATCATATTGTATCATGTTTTCTTATTTTTTAGGTTCAGACCACCTCCACCCTGGTAAATCTCCTGTGCTTCCCTATCTCGTTGTGGGTCAGGTGTCAGCTCGATCAGGTTTTCAATTGGTGTTTATTAGAATTTTCTAGTTCTGGTTCAGTCTACCCCTGCATGGTCTATAAGTCAGCCCTATGGCCCAACTCGCTTCGCATAAAAGGAATACGGGTCGAGGAGGTCAAGCTCAAGGATGTAGCAGAGGTAGAGGGCATGGTGAAGGGCAAGCTCATCCTCCACAATCCAAGGGTAGAGGGCATCGTGGCATATTAGGGAAGACATAGGAAGACGCTCAAGCTTAACACTGTAACATGTCTCCTCATGTCGGTAAGATGATATCAGCTTAGGAATCAGAGCTAAAGTAGAAAGCTTAAAATAATGATTTGGCCTTAGAAGAATGGAAGTCCTTAGTCCAGGATCTTGGTCAGCCTCGTGGAAGATACACCCAATTCCAACAAACTATTTATCTCTATTGGCTAATGAAGAACATTGTGGCCAAAGCAATTGGGTCCAATTCAACTGGGCCATCTAAACAAAATTTTGATCTCCAGGGAATTCACGTGGAATTTCAATTTGATCCAGAGTCAAATACAACTCCAAAATGTTTGCCTCAGTCAAATCGAGAAGAACTTTCCTTGCCTCCCATAGACAGAGTTATTGGGTTATAGCACCAAAGATCTGTTGTCTGTAGACTCTTTTGATGAGTAATTGAAGGATCAACATGCTCATGTTTTGTGAAAATTTTGAGTAGATGGCTTTACAGTTATTCAATTTTTGGCTTAGATATGTAGCTATAGGAGTATTAAGGATATTTAGACGTAAATTGCACTGATAGACAATATGAAAACATTTAAATTTTTTACGGCTTATCATGCAATTAGATGAGCAACAAATTTGGTTTCCTAGTAGGCGAGTTGAGGCCATCTAACACTTGTTGGATATGTATACCTTGTCTACTTTTGGAATGAAATAGAAAGAATCTACCATACTTAAAAAAAGAATTGTAATAAAGATGGTTTTTTCTTTTAAATAATAATCTATGAAATCGATTTTTTTTTTATATTTGAAGTATAATTATAATTGAATATTTAAAACAAAATTATAAAATAATTTATAAAAGAAAGTAAATTTTAATATTATTTTGAATTTTATTCAAATTATTTATAATTAAATATAATAATAGAGAAGAGTTAAATTTTAGTTAAATCATTGAAGAATAAATAAACATTTAATAATAATATCATTTTTAAATTTAAAGAAAATTGTGGTATGGAAAAAGATTAAAATATTAATCTCCATATAAAATTTCATAAATATATTTATACTCTAAATAACTTAAAAAAAAAAAAAAAAAAATGCATTCTTGAATATCATTGAAAAAAAATTATCATCCTCTTATAAAAAATGTGGATAACTAAAACTATTTTTCTTTAAAGTGTCTTATACATATCTATATTAAATCTAAAATCCAAAACACTTTATAACTATATCAACCTTTAACCCATCTAAATTATAAAAAACATTATGTTCAATATTTTTAAATTGTAAGATAAATTTTAAAACATATATTTTTACTTTCCATATTCTATTTCCTTTTACTTTTAGGAATTATGACCATACTCATACTCTACCTTGCACCCAAGGCATGGGACAAATCTTTTTGGAAGTTTGACGTGAAATGATCATCTTCGAAACTCCACCCAACATGACTACAACTTTTAGAAATATGTCAATTACATGTTCATGATCTTATAAGTAAAACACATTAGTTATATTAGTTTAATTGTGTAACATATATTTACCAATATATTTACCAGTGTCATGATAGAGTCATATTAATTTATATCTATTTAAATTAATAATAGAATTCATTGTTTAAAAAGATTATATTAAATGGTTTTTTATTTGTCTATATGTAAGTAGAACAAAGTTTAGTTTATGTTTTTCTTTTTAAAAGGGCTAGATTTATTGGTGGAAAATATGGATTTTTTTATTATTGGGCAAAGTTCAATTCTAGTAAGGGCCTAGCCTTAAGCTATGGGGTAGCTTGAGGTAGTGTGAATGTGTAGTTGAACCAATAATGTGTGTTATTTAGGCATTGCTTATACTATCTCTGGTTCAAACCTTGTCTAGCCCATGTACTACGTTTAGGGGGTGGGTAATGCATTTAAAATGGGAACTATCACATGAGTATGAGCCCAACCTAGTTATTCCTCTAAATGCAAAAAAATATAATTTTAACTGACTTCCATTTCTATTTTAAAAATAATAAATAATATAACAAACATATCTAATAACAATATTATATTTTAACATTTTTAAAATCAAAAAATAATCGAATTACAATTATGTTCATTTTTAATAATAATAATAATAATTATTATTATTATTATTGAAATCTGCCATAAAATAGTTCTCGATGGGGTGCTTTCTAAGCAAATGCAGAGAGGGGGGAGACGAGGGTGAGGGTGGGATTGACTAAGAGACCGAAGGACATGGCAACACACCCACATAGCAGTTGTTAATGGTCTAAATGAATTTGAGGTGATGCCACTTGCAAACATTTACTATGGAAACTAAACTCCTTTGCACTCCATACACCAGTACAATCTTCCTTGATTGACACATGTCTCTCTAGAATATACATCAAAGCTTCTCCCATGCAAAGTATCCATCTGAGGCAACATCGAGTATGGAAATTCATATTTTTGTTCAAGTGATACATAGTTATACTGATTCCAACTACCTAATCTCTCTATTCCATAAGCAAGCTTCGACTCTTGTTAAATATTGTTAGGCCCCTTTATTGACCCATCTTATTAACACTTAGTTTGGTACACACCTACAATTTTTAGTGTATATCTGAAATTTCGATAAGGAAGACTCTCACATTTCCAATTTGGATTGAAACTCTAAAGACAATCACCACCAGGCAACTCGAGAGCTTGATTTCACCTTTTCAAATTTTCCTTATGAGTTCAAAGGAAATTTCACAACTTTTGTGCTCAATTTTCATGCATGTATGATCATGACACCTATTTCCATTAGACAATGCATTTCGTAGTTGTGGAACTGGATTGCACCCATTCAGGAGCCTGTTAAGAAAATCAATCATGTGCACTGTATTTTCTTCACATTTACACTCTGTAAATTTATAATATTTTTTATTAAACTTGAATACTAGATGATGGATTACAATGCCATAGGCAGTTCACCTTAATATGCATTGATAGGCCACAAGGTTCCTTTTAAAATTCATGTATTTTGACAATAATTCCCTTTCATAATTAATGGACATTCAATTAATTAAATTATTAATTATTGATATTTTATGATTTAATATTTAATTTATGAATATTTATATATGTAGTGTTATGAATATTTATTCATAACATTTCCTCTCCCTTAAAATTCTTTGTCCTCAAAGCATAGGTAAGGTTTAGTGTTGTTGACGAAAATGTTATGTATCCCACGAAGAATCTTCTTCTAGCAGTCTCTTCCATTTGATAAGATAGTATTTAATAGTCTTGGATCGTAGTACTTTTTCTCTAGTAGTGAGTATGCTCTCAGGTTCTAATATGATCCTTCCTTCTTCATTAGTCTTAGGTATCTTTGTTTGAGCTATTTGATTTTTACCTAGTACTTTTTTGAGACTTGATACATGAAATGTGTTGTGGATTCAACAAATGTATGGTAGCTCCACACTACTTATTTTTATTATTATTTGGTATGCTCCATAATACTTAGGAGATAAATTATTTTCCCCGTGTTTTTTTAATGATAATTGCCTATAGTATTGAATTCTGACGAAAACTCAATTTCCTTCTTCAAATTATCTTTCCGTGTGGTGTTGGTTAGCTTACTGCTTCATTCTATTGTGTGTCATTGTTAAATTTTCTCTTAACAAGTCAATAATTCTTTGGTTGTCTTCTAAGTGGTTCCTTACTACTTGAACCTTAGAATTGTGTAGCGCAAAATTCTTCCACTTGGGTTGTTCATAGCCATATAGGGTTTGGAAGGGGGTCATTTTGGTTGAAGTATGATAGGTGGTATTGTACCACCATTCTACTAGGTGTATCAACTGAGACCATTTGTTTTGTTTGTCGGCGACGAAACAATGGAGATATGTTTCCAAACATTTATTTACAACTTCAGTTTGACCATCTGTCTGGGGAGGATAAGGCGAACTCATGTTGAGATATATTCTTGCTTGGTGGCATAAATATTTCCAAAAATTTCCTTTAAACTTTGTGTCTCTGTCACTAACAATAACCTTGGGAAAACCATGTAGTTTGTAAATGTTTTTACAAAACAATTCCACAATTTTGCCTGGTTGTGTCTGTTTTTCTGATTGCCATGAAGTGGGAATATTTGACAAGTCTATCTACTACGACAAATATCTTGTCCTTACCACCAAACATAGTTAGTCCTTCAATGAAATCCATTGAGATTTGCTCCCGTTTTTTATTTGGAATATGTAATAGATGTAGTAACCCAGGAGTTGGAATATTTTCACTCTTATTTCTATGACAAACATCACATTCAATGACATAATTTTGGATTTCCTTACTCATACCTTTCCAATAGAACGATTGTTGAATGTTGTAGTAGGTTTTGAAGAATCCAACATGTCCAGATGCAGGAGAATTGTGAGATTCTTTTAAATTTTTCATCTTAAATGTGGATGATGGAATTAGATAGATTATATATTTATATCACAATATGTCATTTTTCCATTCAAAGTTGGCATATTGACTGATATTTTTAATCAGAGAACCAAAGTACAAATCCTTGGCATATTCAACTCGTATTTTGTCTAACCAGTCATGAACAACTACCAAGGCGACGCATGTTGTGTTGTCATCATCCTTTCATGAGAGCGCATAAGCTATGACATTTTACTTTCCATTTTCGTGTAGTATTTCCAAGTTGAATGCCGAAAGCTTCTCCATCTATTTTTGTTATTATGTTGATAACGTTTTTTTGTTGAAGTGGGAATTGAAGATTATTGTGGTCAGTTCGAATTGAGAACTTACTTCTGAGAAGCTATTTTCACCATTTAGTTAATGCATGTATGATGGAAAGCATCTCCTTTTGGTAAGTCAAATTCAAGCTTTCCCATTTGTTAAGCTTCCTACTTTCGAAGGCTATAAGATGGTTGTCTTGCAATAACACTGCTCTAGTTCCAAATCCTGAAGCAACGCATTTGATTACAAATGGTTTGGATAAATCTGGAGTCGCCAATAACGGTATGGTTGATATTACCCTTTTTAGATTCTCAAAGCATTCGTGTGATTTTTTAGTCCAGTAGGAAGCATTATTTTTTAACATGTTTGTCATTGGCGCAGTCAAATGTACATAGTTCTTTATGAACCTTTTGTAATATCCTATTAAACCTAGAAATCCTCTTAGTTTTGATACGTTCTTGGGTTTTGGTCATTCTTTAATCGCTTTAATTTTGTGGTTGATCTATCCATGTGATAGCTGATAGCAAAATTCTTGGCATATTTTCTTCTTCTAAATCTGGATCAGGAGTCTTGTTTCTTTCATTAGTTTCTTTGTCTAAGTTACGATATGAAGATTCCTCTTCTTGTTCTACTTCGAAGATGTAAAGTTTTTGCTTAGTGCATTTGTGTCCTGGAGAGTATTTATCTCCACATGTCCAACATTTTCCATCTTTTTTTCTTCCAAAATTTCACTGTTGTTTTCCTCCTTTTCGCATCAGTGGTGGAATGTACTTACCAATGTTTTCTGAAGAAGACTTACTTGAATTTCCTTTTGAGTAGTTGCTTGATTTTTCATTACTGACATATGGTGTTTTATGGAATTTATACTTATGTTCAATAATTACTGTTGCATGTCTAGCTTCTTCAATGGATTTAGGTTTGTATAGTTTTAATTCCTGGAATATACTCTTTAAGCCCACATCTATATATTTTTAGTTGTTCTTTGTCGGAGAAACCCCTTTATCTCACAATTAATACTTCCAATTCATAAACATCGTCTTCTTCTTCATCATGAAAGCTTTTGAGTAGGGCTTCCACAAAACTTTTCCAATTGAACGCACGAGCCTCACATCTGTTGGACCACCATAGTAACCAATTGTATGCTTCAACTACTAGGTTGTTGGATGCATTCATGATCTTCTCTTATTCTCCTATTGGTGGGTTCGCCCCAAAAATGACATCCATTTTATTTACCCACACAATGGGGCCTCTATGGTCCTTACCATCATACTTAGGAAACTCCCTTTTAATTTTTTGATAGTCTATTTCGACAAACTTTGTATAGTACTCACTTCCTCGGAACTGTATATGTGATATTTGTGCAATTTCGTGCATCAACGAAAACTCATGACTAGTAAGAACTTCGTCTTCTAGAGTCTTGGGACTTTGTGTCGATTCTTGAGTGATTAAGAGATTAAAAAACGGATTGACTCCTCCCATTAATTAGTTCATCATGTTCTCTATTTTTTTATATTATTTTCCATTTGGTCTTGAGTATTAATTATCCTATCTTGGCCTTTTCCAAATTATGTTGGTGGAAAACAACATGTGATTGGGGACATGGAATAATTCCCATTGAATAAGAAGGGACAAAACGCAAACAAGAAGTGGTCGAACAATGTCTTTGTGTAGCTACCCGCCCAGGAAGGAAGGTTTTGATACCATTGTTAAGAAAACGAGTCATGTGCACTATATTTTCTTCATATTTACACACCGTAAATTTACACTATTTTTTATTAAAGCTGAATAATGAATGATGGATTACAATTCCTTGGGCAGTTCACCTTAATAGGAATTGACAGGCCACAAGGTACCTTTTAAAAGTCATGTCTTTTGACAATAATTCCATTTCATAATTAATTGAAATTCAATTAACTAAATTATTAATTATTGATATTTTAAGATTTAATATTTAATTACTATTTAATTTATGAATATTTATATATGCAGTGTTATGAATATGTATTCATAACAAAGCATCCTCTCTACTTAGTCTCACCTCTTCCTCCATGGTTCGTATTTCTTTTCTCTACATTATGTCTTGATTTGTCCTTCTTTTCCTTTTGGTTGTCTAGTGTTAGTGCCCACGTGGCTTCTCAATAGTCTTCCTCTTTTTCCCTCTCATCTCCCCTCAAAGTTCTCCTTTTTTGGTACTGAGTATCCCTCCCAACTCTTTCCTTGGCGCACTCCCCTACCTTATCCTCTGCTAGTAGTATGCATTTTCCTCTTATCTTTTCCACATTCATTGTTCCATCAAAATCCCTTCTCTCCTATGCATGGATCTTTGACAACCCTCTAGCATCCCTCTTCCATCTATTTTTCTCCTTTTCCTTCTTTATGATCCCATCGTTCCCCATCAGCGAGCTTGTGTTCACATGGGAGCAACATATTACCAGGAATAGGCCAGTCAAGGTAACACAAATACATACCATTGATTGGAGGAAACCACTTCCCAATTCCAGTATATTACCCCAATCCCCATTCAGGATGAGCATACCTAGGCTAAGAGAGAAGGAACCTCCCATAGGAATAACCTCTCAAACACAAAGGTTCTAGGTGAGCTAGTATATTAGATGCCTGTCATCAACCATACACATGGACATTTCATCCAGTAATGCACATGGTTTATTTATATTGGAATATGATATTCCTTTTAGGAAGGGTCCTATTAGATAGGTATGAGCAGCTAGAAAATCTTTTCCATTCATTGGAACATTTGCATCACCACATGAAGGACTTGGATTAGTGGTTGGACTACATAAAGCAATGCCTTAGTATCCCTCCCCCTATTGGAGCCACCCCAAGAGAAAAAGGATCATATCCAGGTCGTAGCTATTGATTTAGACCCCTCTACCTAATCTCTTGTTATGTCTTGGTTTCATCATGTCTTGTTTTCTCTATTTAGTTCTTAGACTAAAAGACCCGCGTTTCAATTTCTATATGATTAATTTTGAATTTCTTAGTACTTTGATATCCTATGTTTCTCTACAAAGAATGCATTTTTTTACTATAATCTGATCTTCCCATTATTCTACAACCTAAAATTTTCAGTATTTTCATATACATATTTAAACAAAAATATATTATTCAATTATTTTTTTACATAAAATATAACATGGATAACTCTTATAAAAATCATCATACATATCATCGGATACATTTTATTATCTTTATAAAATTGATCATATGCATTAAGCCTTCATGGATACATTTCCTTATCTTTATACAATTGGTCACATGCATTAGACCTTCATGTGTAAAAATCCCATTTTCTACACTTCATACATATATTATGATTTATCTTTTCCTTTTTAGAACTCCATCTTGGAAACATATATTTATATTTTTCCTGAGCCTCACTAACACTTCGCACAACATTTGTCTCACAAGAATTGATAGTATCTAGATGTCTTATTAGTCCTTGTTGCATGCGACATGGCACTATAGTAATCGATATTATTACCTAGCATTAGTCTTGATGAAATCAACCTAAAGTTTTTTGCTAGTTTTTTTTTGTGTTTCATAAAGTGTGGTTTAGTAACTTATCAAGTTTTTTTCATGATCCATAGGACCAATAAGATATTTCATCATCTTATTTGGCCTCTTCCCGAGGCACATACAAAAAAAACATTATATTCTTCATACTATTTCTGGGTTCATTGGCATTCATTGGACTTACTTCATTCATGTTTTTAGAAATAGAAAGTAATTTTAGCATTAACTAATAGGTATTAAATGTTTGTTTGAGAATGTTTGTAGTTACTTGGTATATTCATGACACACCAGATGGTTGTGTGCATGTACCAGTGTGGTTTAAAACCCTCAAGTTTAGTATAGTAGTAGAGTCTATTCGAAGTCCAGTAGCCCGCCCAACAACAGAGCCATAACATCTTTGTGTTTCTAGACAATTAGAGCTCGAGCATCTGTGTCGGTTTGAAATCTAGAGCTTGTTGATTCAATCATTTACCCGCCATAACAACTTCTTGTTTCTAAGCCAGTTACAGCTCGAGCATCCCGACCGATTCAAAAGACAGAGCTAGGAAACACTGCTAAGTTTGGCCTACACATAATAATCTTAGTTTTAAGATACATCAAACAACAACTTACCTATTGGTAGAGGCAATGGAACTCACAATTGATCATGTGCAAGGGCAGCGACGACATCTGATAAGCAAGAAACGAAGCAGTTGAAGAAATAGTTTACCCCACAACATAGTCAGCAGGGAAATCTTCAAGGAGGAAGGGAAAGCTACCTGGGAGAAGTTCTAACTTTCTACAAGTTAAGGTTAGCTATGAGTTCCATTACTGAATGGCTCCATATCGTAAAAGCGTACTAAGGACCAGTTTAGTTCTAGCAAGATAGAAAGCGAGTTGTACGAATTGAAGTCCCATTTCAGTGCCATGCATTGTAATTTGTGTTTCTACCTAGTAAGGGCCTTGTCAACTATTTTGGGAGATTTTTAGACCACTCTACCAAATCCAATCTTGTTTCTTCTCGATGTCCCTTGCATATTCAAAACAATGAATTGGTATTTTCTCTCTGTGTATTTTCTCTCTGCGTCATGGTATTTTCTCTATGTGTTATGCTTCATGACGTGACATATTGGCATAGTGGAAACATGCAGATGAAATTAAGAAGGCATGATGTATTTCAAAACATAGTCATGGAGAGTGGCTACATGCAAGCCCCACTTGATAGTTCCTTTCATATTTTATTTCATTTAAAATTATTTATTAGTTATTATATTTCTTATTTATTTATTTTACTTAAAAATTTTGTTTTTAATTTACATATATTAAAAAAATGATCACCAACAACTTTACTCTTTCATGTAGGTGGATTACAAGAAATGTCAAAAAAGCGAAAGCTACCTCTCTCAAGTATTTTATCGATAGCAAAATAGAGGCTCAGATTCTTCCAAAAGAGAATTGTAATTGAGGAATGGCGACCGCAAAATCTCTACATGTTTTGAGTTGAAATTGTTTTAAGTCTCTTCAATGTTTCCATGTTAGGATTTTTTGGTATTGCAGGGTTTGTTGGCGATTTGGAAGTATTTTATGTCATTATTTCTCCATTGGTAGGATGATAAGGGCATGTGCACATTTTAAGCCATTAAGGTTTCCATTTTTGGGAATATTAGTGAGGCTTGCTTGTAATTTCGTGATGGTCAGGGTTTGTAGCATCATGTACATTATAAAAGTATGTATTTACAAAATGTGTTGGTTGTTTGTTATTTTAGTATGTCGCAATGCTCTACCGCTAAGAAAAGTTTATTGAAATACTCGATCAATTTATTTTCTTGAAATAGATTACTTTCGATACTTTATTTCCACCTAAGTTGGTCATATGAAATTTCTTATCTTATGCCATCTAGGTCGATTTTTTCCTTATAACATTGCATGTTCAGGGTTTTTTCTATCATGATAGCTTTAGATTACTGATTCAAAGAATGTGTCATTAAAATAATACGTACTGCCTTTTTCTTTAGAATTGTGGCATTTGATTAACCATTGATGGTTCTTTTATTGTTCTATTTTGCTTGTTAATTGCATTTTGTCAAAGGGGATATGTAGGTCGAGTGATTCTCTGGTTATTTATTTCTGCATTACTTTTGTTTCATATGTCAAATCATAGTAGATGGATACATTAATGTATTGGAACTGTTTCAAATGGTGGCCATCATTTGATATGGTGCATTATGCTTATTGTTGGTTTCTTGGCATAATTGAAGAAATATAAGTTCATGTAAAATAAAATGCCTTTGCATCTGGTTTTTTTGCCACTATAGGTACACCAATAGCCTTGTCACATTATTTATACAGATTATCGGCCCACACCCTTGCAGCACTATTTCTTCCCCTCTGGGGGAGATGCCTTATTCTTGGTGATAGATGAGAAAGACGCTTTTTGGTAAGACAATTTCTAGAAAACAATGAATGCTCTTGGAGATATTTCTGATAATAGAAACAAAATAAATGGGAAGTGGAAAAAGGTCCTACAGGTAGGAAAATCTAGTGAAAATAGTGACATTTTCAAGATTATTAAAACGATCATGCAACAACAATATGATCGCTTATCATTTTCAGTTTATACAAGAGAGGTTATGAAATTATTGTTATGTAGGTATGATATTTTATTGTTTTGATTGTTTTTATACCCATAAAAGGAAGGAAAGTGTGAGAAAGAAGTATTCTTATTTAATCTAAAGATAACTAGATGGTTAATGCCTTTAGAAATGAAACTTGAGGCTTCTATAAAAAGTTTGTGGTATTTTGAGAGTCTAGGTGTTCTTTATTTTTTTAACAAGGTCGGGTAGTTGATATATTATCAAAAGCTTTGTTGGAGCAAGCTCCTATTACAAATGAATGCAAAAAGAAAAGCATCTAACCCAGGAGATAGGAACGTAGTCTCTTCTCCTAGGCTAGTGTTCAAGACTTCATGTACTTTTATGGGTATTCTAGTGTACTGCCTAACAAACTGACCTATTAGGAAGAGAAAATTTACAAGCCATGGGTTCTCTAACGGTTTTTCAAGGCTTATAAATTGTTTGCTCCTGAGTTGGCTATTTCTTCTTTTCATATTTGATCGAGTTCTCTCCTTCATTACTTATGATGTTGATTTTTTAATGTGCCACTGTGGTTCCATTTGAGTTGATTTCCTGTTCTTCCTTTGGATTTGCATTCTGCTCCTTGTTTGTTGTGCTTCCTTGGATTTGTAATGCCTGAGGTGCTTTTTCTTCTTCTGGTGTTGACCGCTTTCCTTTTTTCGGGCCATTGGAATCGACGAACGAGGTTTTCAGTTTAGTAACTACCCAAATTAAGTCACAAAGATCGGAATCATGGGAAGGACGGTAGATATTATCCAGAGGTGCTACAGTTTGGAGGAACCGTCGCTATTGTCGATGAATCAAATCAATGGTCATTGGGCGCGAAAAGGTTCGAAAGATAATCAATGAGAAAGGCAGGATTAAAGGCGAAGGTGGTATTTCAGGTGGATAAGAAACCATGAGTGGTAAAAAGGGGAGGGTGCCTGATTCCATTGACCGGGCGACACGTAGCAGCAGAGGAGAGAGAGAAAACTGCTTTTCAGGTGGGTAATCTCTGAGCATGTTGTCGACCCGAAATTGATAAGAACTGTCAGATCCGATGGGGACAAATTGACAGTGGGAGAAAGTCGCACAAGTTTGGAAGGGCAGGTTGATCGCCAAATGTCAGATCAGGCACCAAATCAACGATCTAGATTTGATCAGAGATCAGAGAGAGGAGGGAGAAGCGGTGCGATGAAGGCTTGGGGGGGCAGACCCGGAGATAATTTTAGGTGCAAATGAAAGCTTATTTGAAGTTCGAATTAAGCTCTCAGTCCTGATTTTCCATTGTATTTCGGTAATAATGAGGTCCCAGAGAGAGGACCAAAATCTAGACATAACAGAGGCTTTACGCTGCAATGGGGTGTTGGGTGGAGGGAGCGGAGGGGATGGGGGGATATGGGGTGAACGAGCTGGGTAAGAAGAGGGGAGAGGGCTTAATGTGAAGTCTACTCGCTTAGTAGAGGTAATGCTGAGGGCTATTATATAAGGCAGGAAGGGGCTTTGAAGCCAAAGAAGCACTATACTGACCTGGAAGGTGAAGATTTCTTCACTGATATTGCTTCTGCGATGATTGCACCCTCTATTCTTATAGTGCTTTAATGCCACCCGATCCCTGCCTTTGATGAAATAGTTTGCAACATGGTTCTTGTGGCCATGATTGTGATCTTCCTTCCTGTTATTTCTCATGCCAGAGTCTAAAGTTTCATGGATTTTCTTATTCATTTCTGTGACTTCCTAGCTATTACTGCAGTGATGAGTCCTTTTTTCCTTTTTTATTGTTGTTTTTTATTTATTGCTTTTATCCTTGTTGTTTTTCCTTGATTTTGGCGATCTTTATACTTGTGCTTTTTGTTGCTTATTAAGGAACAGAGTTATGGTATTATTCCTGGTTTTCATGAACATGCCCTTCATTTCTTTCCACTGCTTGGTTTGCAAAATAGTCCACCTATTGATTGTGAATTCTCAAGACATGTCTGAAGATTACATTGTGAGAGCCTTCCAAGTTCTTCCTTATTCTTCTAAGAATTCTATTCATGAACTCATTTCTTGGGTTTTTTTTTCTTGCCATTACCTCTATTATTATGGTTGAATCGACTATTATGATAGGATTTTGAATTTCCCTTTTTCTAATAATTCTTGTTCCCATCAGCAAGTTGTATGCTTCTACCTTATTATTTGAGATTTGTCCCAATCCCCATTCATATGTGACATTTTCTTTCCCATCAGGATCTAGGATTATTCCCCCTACCCCTGCCTTTCCCGAGTTATGCTTTGAAGCCCCATCAAAGTATAGATATTATCTGTTCTGATTTTTCCTCCAGTTTGTCAGTTCCTCTTCACTCATTCTTATTTTCCAAATGTTTCCTGA
The DNA here is from genome assembly GCA_031772625.1 of Pinus tabuliformis. Classification (NCBI taxonomy): domain Eukaryota; kingdom Viridiplantae; phylum Streptophyta; class Pinopsida; order Pinales; family Pinaceae; genus Pinus; species Pinus tabuliformis. Next base: position 932,653,276 of record CM062808.1, read on the forward strand.
GTTTATCTTCCTATTTCCTTTTTCTCAATTATAGTTTATTATGGCTTTGTTGAGTCAATCTCGCTCTTCCTACTGAAGAGTGCTATGATCTGTTGGTGCTTTTCCTTTGACATTGAGGATTTCAGAAGTTAAACCCCATGTTTTTGAGAGGGTCTTCCCTATCCTTGGAATTTGATTTTTGAAAATGCACTTATTTCGAGTCAACCAAATTTGCCAACATAGAACAACTGGGATGCACTTCCATATCCTCTAAATTGTGACTTTCTTCTTTGTTGTGTATGGATAGGCCTTCACGAGGGTCTGAAGAAAGTTCGGAAAGGGCTGTTCAAAATTTATTCTTATTTCCAAAGCACTTATCAGTTAGTGCCAACATTCTTTAGCAAAGGTGCATTCTTGGAATAAGTGTTGAATATTTTATTCAGCCTGCATACATAATGGGCATCGTGTTGGGCCTTGAAAGCCATTTTTTCTTAGGTTGTCACTGTTCAATATTCTCCCTTTTAGTAGAGTCTAGATGAACATTTTGATCTTAGGCAGACTTTTTGATTTCCAAGCCATTTTCCAAGAATCCCAGTCTTGTTGATTTGGTTGTTCCTGAAGGATTTTATATCTAGTCCTAACTGTGTAGTGTCCACCGCTTGTGTCCCAAAGATAAGCATCTTCCTCATTAAAGTGTACTGGCACTACCCCTTTTAAGAGCTACCTGATTTTGCTCCATTGCCCTTCTAGATCTATCAGGATTGCTAAGCTTTTCCAATCTTTCCACTCCTTTTGATCCCAAAGAGATATAGAGTGTAAGGTGTTGAAACCTTTATCTTTCATCCACTCTTGTATGTCTTCAGTTTCTGGATGAGTCTGTAATGGTTCTTTTCCCATGATTCTGTCCTCCCAAATTGAAGTTGTTTTTCCATTGCCTGGGATTTTAGAAATATATCTACTCATTAATGGGATTGTTTTTTTGACTAGCTTCCATACTTGGGTACATGGTCTTATTGGGATATTTCCATTGAGCAGTGTTTTCCTAGTGCCATCCATATATTTTGTTATAAGAGTCTTTTTCCACCTGCTCCCTTTTCTTGTAATTAGTCTCCATATTATTTTCATTCCTAGTGTTGCATTCATGAGCCCAGGTTTCCTTATTGATAGGCCTCCTTGTTCATAAGTTAGTACTACTTTCTCCCACCTGACCAGGCTAAATTTTTTTTTCTTGCTTCCCCCCTTGCCACAGAAAGCTTCTTAAAATAAGCTCCATTTGTTTGTGGGCACTTGTTGGGGCCATGATTATGGCATATTGATAGATAGGTAGTGCTGCAAGGAGTGCTTTTATTAGAATTACTCTTCCTGCTATATTCAGCCACATCATACCCCAACTTTGTATTTTGTTTTTCATCTTTTCAATTTGTTTAGTCCATATTTCTGTCTTCATGTTCTCTTTTGAAATTGGAAGTCCCAAGTAAAAGAAGAAAGTCCATTTTTCCTGTACAAGGATGTCTAAGATTTGTGAGATCCTTTGCATAATTCTTGGAGGGGTGTCCCATACATATATCCTGCATTTTGTATTGTTTAATATCCCACCTGAAACCTGTAAAATGTCATCCAAAACTTTTTTGAACCTCCTTGCTATTATTGTTGATGCCCTTCCCAGCAGCAGTGTGTCATCAGCAAAGAGTGAGTGGTTTATTGTTTTTACTCCTTTTGCTATTCTGATCCCTGTGATATTTCTTTCCTTTCTTTGATTTTCCAGAGCCCTGCTTAATGTTTCCGCCATTATAATGTATAGGAAAGGGGAGAGAGGACAACCTTGCTTAAGGCCTCTTGTGCATTGAAAGAAGTCACTAGGCCTTCCATTTATGAGGGGGGAAATCCATGGAGTAGAGATGCATGCCTGTATGACTTCCACTATTTCTCTAGAGAATCCAAGTTTCTGGATGACAATCATTAGATAAGGATGAATAACCCTGTGAAATTCATTTGCCATATCTAGTTTGATTATGAGGCCTTTTTCTTGCTTTAGTATACTAGAGTGAACCGCTTCCTGTACAATAATTACATTATCTATGATTTTCTTATTGGGCACGAATCCACCTTGATTTTCATATATGATTATTGGAAGTACTTCCTTGATTCTATTTGCAATTATTTTTGTTATTATCTTATATGATGAATTGCAGAGAGAGATAGGGCAAAACCTGTTGAAAGTTGAGGGGTTTTCTTCTTTTGGGGTAAGAGCAAGATAAGAGGATTTAGTGTTGCCTCCAATTTTTTTTTTTTTTGAAAACGTTCTTCACCATTCTGAAGAAATCCTTTCTGATGGTATACCAATGAAATCTTTAGAATGCTATTGTGAAGCCATCTAGCCCTGGGGATTTATCTAGGTGCAAGCTCCATATGGCCATCACTACCTCTTCTTCTGTGGGATCCTTGCACATTGTTGCATTTTGTGTTTTTTTTTATTTTTCTTTTTTTGTGCTTTAAGAAGTCTTCACTTTCTACCATTTCTTCATTGGCTGAAAGTAAGTTTTTAAAATGCTTATAGGCTTCTTTTTTTAGTTCTTTGACTCCTTTGACCTCTTGGCTTTCAACATGAATTTTTTCTATTTGGTTTCTTGCTCTTCTTATCTTCATTGTGTTATGGAAAAATGATGTGGTTTTGTCCCCTTCCTTGAGCTACAAACTTCTTGATTTCAATCTTACCTCCCCTTATTCTTTCCTATTTTCCCTATATATTTCCCAAAAGATTTCCTTCTCTCTTAGATAATCTTGCTTTCTTTCTTCTTTATTTTCTTTTTCAACTTACATGCTATCCATTTTCTGGAGTAACTCTTTTCTCTTTTCCTTTTTTTTTAATTCATTTGCTCTTGCCCATTCCTTTAATTTGTTTCTTGCAGTTTTTAATTTTGTTTCCCAAATATATTGTGGTGATCCTGTTACTCTTGTCTCCCATGCTTCCTTGACTAAGTCACTGATTTCTCCATTGCTGTCCCAAATTGAGGTACATATAAATGGGAGCGGACCTTGATTTTCCATTTTGCCAATGACTATTATCACCGGTTTATGATCAGATGTTGTGGTAAGTAAAATTTTTGATTTTATGGAGCTGTGCACTGTTGCTATATTTTCTTATATCAGAATTCTATCCAGCCTTTCTTTTTTGTTACTTTTTCCCACTCTTTTATTTCTCCAAGTGTATTTCCCATTGTTTGGTGGGATATCTATCAAGTTGTGTTGTTCCATTAATTCTTCTAGAGTATCCCTAGATGGGTCTATGTGATATGTTCCTCCAAACTTTTCTTCTATGCTTCTTACCAAATTTAAATCTCCTCCTAGTATTATTTTCTCGTCTTGCACTTCTTTTAGTGCTTCTTTTAAGGTGTCCCAACATTGCTCTTTTTCCTTGTAATGATTTGGGGCATATATATTTATGACATTGTACTTCTCTTTTGTACTGATTTGCATTATATCCATTTGGATCCAGTGATGATATTTTTTGTATTTTATTAATTCCCAAGTTCATTTTTTCCATATTGTGCATATGCCTCCTGATGCTCCTGTTGCCTGTATTGCTTCCCCTTCATAATTTCTAAAAAATATATATATATTTTTAGTTTCTTGGCTGTTTTTTTGTCTCCTGAATCATAAGGATGTCTGGGTTTTCTTTTGCCAAAATGTCTCTTATGGAATTTTCCTAGATGGGCGATCCCATTCCTCTACAATTCCAGGAGACCACTGTCATTATTTACTTGGTGGGTGGTGCATGGCTCCTTTCCCTCTTGGCTGACTTTTTTCCGTTGTTTCCTGAATTCCTTCTTAAGAAGGTTTCCATAGGTGGTTGTGTTCCTAATGCTATTTCCTTTGTTGGTGCTTCATCCCTGATTTCTTTTTTTGTCTTTCTTCTTGATTTTTTTTGGTATTCTACATTTGGGGGTACTTCCTTTGACTGCTTTCTGGTTAGGATTCTATCTACTAGGGGGGAGGAGGGGTATAAGTGTTTGAAAGCAGAGGGGATGAGGGGGGATTGGGGGCATGTTGTGGGGATCTAGATCTGGATCTGGATCTTGGTCTAGGGGATGGGGGGCTGAAGAATCCCGAGGTTCAAAAGGGCTAGCAAGAAGGACATTGGATGATGGAGGATGTGTGTTAGAGGATGTGGAGGGTTGCGAGGAAGAGAGATTTGGTTATTTGTAGATAGTATTCTTTCTTTTTAACTGTTCCCATTTGTTTGCTGGATATTCACTCTTTTCATTTTCATTTTCTTTTCTTTTTTTGTACATCTATTTGCAAAATGACCATATTGATGACATACCTTGCATTTGAAGGGGATTTGTTCATAATCCAGCTGTTGTATGTGCGTCCACTGGTCCGCTTTGATTTTGATGGCTTCTGGTAGCCCTTTCCCAAGATCCACTTCTACACATATTCTGGTGCATGCATGCATATTTTCCTTTGGCTCGCACCTGTCTATATATTTCCCAACTGCGTTTCCTATTGCTTTGACTGAATCATCCCCCCAACAGTGAAGGGGAAGGTGTGGCAATCTGACCCAAACAGGGACGACATTGGGAACATCCATTTTTCAATCGAAATCCGGTGTCCATTTGTTTAGATACAAACCCCTAGTATCCATAAAGTAAGGTCCATTCCTAAATATCAGATCTCGATCCTCCTTGGTTTCAAAGTGGAAGGTGAAGTAACCTCTTCCACAAAACCCGATTTAGATTTTCCCATATATTGACACAATCCAGTTCCTTTCTACCCATTTTTGCATAGTTTTGGGTGATGGCCATAACCCAGTGAACTCCCCACTAATCCACGCTCCGCCTGGGAAAGTGTTGCTCTATGGGGAAGGGCAGGAGGGAGTGAGATTTCAGGAATATCTTCCAGTCGTTTAACAAACTTGGTGATTGATGGTTTGTTCTTTATCAGGCCCATTGCAGAAATGAGAGAGGCAAAAGCTTTTGTTGTTCCTTCATTTTCTTGCTATTGATCTGAAGGAAGTTGTTCATCCTCTAAGGCATCCATGGAGCTCAAGCCCCAGCAACAGGAGGTCGCTGGGAGGCAGTTGCAAGCTTCTTACTGTGATTGTTAGCTAGGGTTACGCAGCTCCTTCAGCAAGCGTGCTCTCTTGAGAGTATATGTGTTCTTACTGACCATTCTCCAAATATGATTCACAAATTCTCTCATAAAAATTTGAGTCTAAAAATATTAGGAGTCATTGCATATGATATAAATTTCTATTTACTGAGTATGTCAGCTGGCTAATTGAATGTTATGCAAATGTGGAAATATTTGAAAATAGATGTAGAAAATCCATATGATGTCTTCTAGTTATTTTAATCACTATTTATGCATCAACCATGTTTAAATGTTATCTATCATCTTCCCATCCCATGCTATACAAAAGGATTACTATTACAATCTTGATTTTGCATATTCATTGTAAATGGAATAATGATTTCTAAAATTGATCCAACTGTCATGATTAAGAGAAAATTGATTTTATCTTGTGGGTTCTTTCCAAACCCTTTATATTTGTTGAAATATTCTTCAGATATCTTTGCTTCAAATTTTTTTATGATACTGATGTTTAGCTAGGGCCTTATTCCTCTTAGAGTTTTACTCTTTTTCTTTACCTATATATTGCTACTCTGTCCATGAAATCCTTACGAAGCATCCTCTCCAGGTTGCACATCCTTGTACACTACCAGAATGACAGAGAGTCTAATAGACGACTCAGTTCAAGACTTCCCAAAGGCATGGTACGCTCACCACCAAGCAAAGCCATGCTTCCATCTAGAATTTCTTCTCCTTGGCCTTGGAAGAGCAAGGTTACATTGTTACTATAATCCCGAAGGATCATACAACAAGCTCCCCTAATCCATGCTATACTCTAGAGAACACCGTTCATTAGTGCATCAATGATTTTAGAGTCATTGATGAGTTGGAGAGTGAGACTTGGTCTCCATGCTTGCCCTCGGCAGCTCACATGGGAATTTCTTGACATCATTTCCTCTCGTTCAACACAATAGTTTCAACATTAAGTTCCCTCTTCTTTTAGTGCTCTAGCTTCTTCACATTTTTATATATAATTGTCTTGTATTTGTTATGATTTCTCATTAGCATTGCTAGCTTTATTAGCTTTTCAGTCATTTCAAATTGTTGGATTTATTCTAGTAGAGGGCTATTTGTTTTCAATTGTAAATCTGTAAGAAAATAGAAACAACACAAACCCATGGCATGTCAGTGTATATGTATTATTTGTCTAATACAATCCATATGTGCCCATTATGAAGATTTTGAGCCAATACCATCCCTGTTGAACTTGATGAAAAAATTAAATATGCAAATACTTATATATAACACATAATGGGTTATTGTCATTCATACCTTAGTGATTGAGGCATTATGGCATGATCTTGGGCACACATACAACCAACTGCTTTCAGGTTTAAGGGCTTACCACAAGATTTTATGCGTTACCCTACTGAGGTCGAATAAATACATGTTTGTTGTTGTAGCACCTAGATCTCATCTACCTTACAAAATCACCATTTCTTCTTCTCAGAACTTTCTAAGTCGTAAATACCTCATTCCTCAACTTGCTCATGTACAATATAATTCAATGAAATCATAATGGATATATATTTAAATCACCATTGTTCAACATGTCATGTCTATTAATAATAATATTTTATTTGCTTCAAATAAGCAAGGGTCATTATATAATTTTCCCTACACAACAACAATTTAGCACTAACAAACCTTTCTACTGCCTCAAATTTTGTGCAAATTTGTTATATTTTCTTTTAGTCATTAAAAACCCAAATTTCAGTCATGTATGACTTGGAGACATGGATTAGATACACAAATTTGGCCTATGGAAGGAAGCAATCAGTATTACAAAACATTGTATCACCATGAAAGAAATTGGTGTGTTAATACTTTCATTTTCCTGAAAGAAACACTGCCTCATTTTCCTGGGGGAATGCTTGTGCCTAATTGGCCCCTTTTGACAAAGTATTCACTGACAAGGACTCTACTCTCTAGGCATTAAATTAATGATCGACATGAATTTATCACTCTAGACTACAAGCGAGTTAATTACTCTAGTCTTACAACACAGTAGAGCTTTTTTGTTTTGGATTCTTCTATATTTTCAAATTTGTAGGGAAATCTCTCCATACTATTGCATGAATTTAATTTATCACTTTGGACTTATACGTGAGTTAATTACTCTCTACTTACCACAAAAGAAAGCATTTATGTATTGCATTCTTCCACATTTTGACTTTTTAGGGGTGTTTCGCCATACTCTTTTCTTAATATGCTTTTAGATTTTTTCAATGTTTATTCTGACATATACCTGAAAACTTTGGCTCATCTTTTTAGCTATTGTTCTAACTAGGAAAGGGTGACAAGTAGGGGGACATGTAGGGTAGGATAATCTTGAAGTCAGATAATTTCTTAACCGTTTCTTAAGTGTTAGCAAGAAAATAATAGGGTTACATATTATATTTCCTTCATGCTCTCCATATGTATACCAGAAATGCAAAGTTTAAGTTGAACTTATATAACAGGTTTAACAATGATTAACGAGATTAGTGAAATTCATATTTGTTGTTGATTCTCTCGCACATTATCAGAAATTGTGTTCAATGAGGTTTGGGTTATCTATGAACTGTTTCAATATGAGATTACTATTGTTACCATCGTTTGTACTCTCGTCCCTTTTGCCTTTTTCTTCCTCACTGTAATTTTATTGAACTGAAAAATGTTTGGTTGGATTACATAATGGATGCACCAACCTTCTTGGAAGAGTAATTTGTTTGCATCTGCATGCTATGGTTATTTGATACTCATTCATTTGTGGAGTCTTTTATACAAGAATTAGTGTGGGAGGTAGTATGCCATATTTATTAAGAAGAAATGCCCAAACATTCCAAAGCTAGTTGCGGTAGTGGAGTTGGAAATAGTACGCTTGGCAGTGGAGGTGAAAGAGAGAAAACTAGATCAAAATTGTCATACTCATCTTCAAACATTGCATTATCTTTTAGGTAGTTTCTTTTTGTGTGACAAATATAGTTAGGCTAATTCTAAAAACAAACTATTGTTGTCATAACAATTTTCCTCTTGTTGTCCTAACCAATAGAAATTGAAATTCAAAGGAATGAAGCAATGAATAAGCCATAATGTTTGATGGGTTCAATCGTAATAGTACTGAGCCTTTCTCAACTCAAAGATTTAGAGAAAGTACATAAAATATATAGAATTATCGAGGTCACTGCCTTACTTTACAAATCTGATACAAACTTTTGAAGTAGTTAGTAAGGGATACAACTAAGCTATTGGGCTAGAGTCATGATATAGAATGCTAAATTTTACAATAGTACTAACAACATAAAATCATAGAACGTCATAGGTTGGTTTTGGGTACACCCAATGTAACCTTACTTGTAGCACTTGACATGGACATGGATTTGTTTTGGGTACCTTGTCATTTCCAACAGTGTGCTCTTACTTCTGCACCTAGCTATGCACTTGTATGTATTATGTTACCTTAACGTTTTTTTATTCTTTTAATCAACAATTATGTTAAATTTTACTGGTTGTGAATTCCACTTAGACTATGGTTTCATTCTTCCTATCAACAATGAGTTGTTGTGCCCATTTCTTTGTTTTTCTCCATGGGTTATGCAAACAGTAAATGTAGAAAATCCAATCCTTTTGAAGATATTTGTGGGAGTAAAAAATTCATGATAGTTGAAAATTATTTGTAAGTTAATCTCCAATTGGTCTGCTTTAAGAAGATCAAAACACAAAGATTATGAATCAACTACTTCCCCACTCAAAGCAACACCCTCGTTTTGTAAATGCCTCTACACCCCTTTTTGTAATTCTTTAATATATTTTATCTCCAATCACCTTATTTTTCCAACAACTAATCGTATTTAAGCAAAAAAATACTTTAACATTCACTATTTTATTTTATATATAACATTTTAATATCTATATATATAATTTAAAGTATTTTTCTTATTTTTTATTTATATTAATTAATATAAATAAATATATTTTTATTCCTAATCTCCACCTATCTTTGGATTTGAAATAGCTTTGTTTTCTTAATAGGAAAGTATTTGTTTTTAATTTAGTTTTCACTTTATCATAAAGTGATAAACAACTTTTCTTTATAAATGATTCATACCATCTCAGTGAGATTTATTTTTCATATGTTTTGTTTAAAGGAACAAGACTTTTTCTAATATAGGTATATTTCATCATCATCAATTCTAGAGAATAAATATGTTAACTAAAATTAACTGAGGTTTTCGTATTAGATTATTTTAGGTTATGTTTTTTTCCCATTGAACAATGATAATTGGTAGATATTTGTAAAAAGTAAGAAGTGTATAGAAGTGTTTATATTTGAAAAATATATGGTAAATGTAAGAAGTGTATAGAATCCTATAAATTTATAAAACAAAAAGGTATATCTTATATTTGTTAGTATAAATAGTTTTAGATATCAAAATAAAAAAATGTATTTGAGAATATATAACTTATAAAATATTCTTTGAATCTTATAACCGCATTTATTTTGTTATTAACGTTTTCACCTACTTCATTTTGAGTCTCAAGTACCTTGAATTTAAATTGGAAAGCTATTACACAGGTCAATTATGTCCAAAAGTGGAATTTTCCAAGAGGATTTGATTCCATATTCCAAGTTAATGCTCATCAGAAGACTTATCCACTTGATTTTGAAGAACCACACACTTATCTTCGACCACCTTTAGTAAATTCCTTTGATACAATAGAATCCCAAAAGTTAGTGTCCTTCATCCAAAATTTTCAAGATAGAGCCTAAATGTATTGACATTTTTCTTTTATTAACCCTTCATGCCACCTTAGCACCTTGTGTACGATAATCCATAGAGAGGTTATTGAATAGAAAATTACCAGATTGAAGATAGAGACTAAGTCAAACCAATGGGAGAAGAACCCATCAAAGACGAGAAGGACATAACATAGGAAACAAAATCCATGAAATAATATCAAATAAAATTTCCAACTTACAAAATGAAAGCCTCCTAAAAGATTTATAACTTGTAGAGAGGAGAGGATGAGAAGTGCCCTCTTACCAAGAGCAACATCTAGAAATAAATGACTCTCCATTATTCCAAACACATAACCGTAATCCATGATCTAGTTCCCATAGTGGAAATTATTAGACCTATGCATGAATGGATCCATAACTTGGAGAATAAACCCATCGAGAGGTCATGGGATTTAGAGAAATGTTTCATAATTGAGAATGAATGTATCTAAGGCATGAATCATGGGAATAGTCATGTCATGTAAATGAGACCAATGAGCCCATCACCTTGACAATTAGTTAATGACCCTTCATTAAATGCCCACTTAAATTACAATTAACAATAAGAATAGGGTTGACAATAGACTTTGTCGCTAATGATAATAATTTCCCTTTTTTAAGGATTTCCTTATTTATATATAAATAAGAGGGATTATTGCTTTCCCTAAGCGCATGTTAGAAGGAGAGTGGGAAAGAAATGCATGACTTGTTTGATTTTATTAAATATGAAGAAAGTATGAAGTCCAATGGTTCAATGTCAGAGACCATATGTCTTATAATATTTTTTGGTCCTTTAATATAGTTAAATTTTGAATAAACTTTTCTAAGAGGGCATAAGATTCATTCTAGTTGCACTAAGAGGTGTATTCTCAATATGAAGGAGATGTGTAATTCCTTCCTTGCTCAATTTTGAGTTGATATGTGTCCTTTTAAAAATTAAAATAAAATAATTTGGAAATAAAAAAAATTGTTGCTTATAATAAAAAACAAAAATGAAATTTTTGGTCAGTGTTAATTAAAAGCATTATAAAACATAAATAATTCCATTCTCATTATGCTCACTTCGTAAACATCAATAATTCCACTCTCATTATGCTCACTTCATTGTTGATTATACAACCCAGTATAAAGGAGACGTGGGAAAAATATTTCACTCTCATACTTGGCCATATAAAATATTTCTATGTCCATGTGGAGTAACAAAATTTTATATCAAATTGTGATAAAAATATTTCTCTCTCACACTCATCCATATAAAATATTTCTAAGTCCATGTGAAGCAACATAATTTTATATCAACTTTAGAGAGAATATATATATATATATATATATATATATATATATATATATATATATATACAAAAAAAAAAACTTGTATTTCCACTTAGTGTGAGAAAGATGTATGTTAACTAATTTATTTCAATATCAACTTCATTATATGTATAGATTTTTTTTTTTAGTATAGAAACTATTTCAACATTTACCATAATAAGTAAAAGAAAACATTTTCTTCTGAAATATGTGTAATTCATTTAATTGTTAATAAAAAACAATGTGTGGCAGTTAGAAAACAACAAAAACAATAATAAAATTAAATGTCGGTTATAAATAAAATATTTCAATACATAGGGTTATGTATTATTGAACTTTATTTATAAATATATGAATAAGGAATGAAAACATTTTATCGTAGAGAATGTACTCTATAAATAAAATATTTCAGTGCACATGTAAGTAAAATATTTCAATGTCAAATATCTATATATTATATATTGTTAAAAAAACTATGCATATATATTATATAAAACAATTGAAATATTTCAAGTAGTCTCATTATTTTACATTTTTTACATATATTTTTTTATCAATTTTATCTACAATCGAGTAAAGACTTATTTGAATTACAAGTTGAAATTATGTAGTCTACACAATCAAAGTGCTTAAGGAGATTTTCAAGGCATTGAATCCAATTATGCATTCAAATATACAATTTAAATTGCACTCACAAACACACACACACACATAAAATAATTATAGATCCATATTAACCATAGATTGTGATGGGGGATCAAATCTCTTACACCTCAAGAGTTTGATACCTCTTATTCTTGGCTAGATCAGTGGTTAAGATGGATTTATACTCGTTATTGGAACATGCACACAAACTCCATTCATATGTATAAATTGATGTTCCTCCATGACTAGTGATAACCCTTCGCCCACCTGCCACCCCATGTTAATCATGATCATTGTTACCCTTATAGGCATGCTTATTTTGGAATAGGGCTTCCAAAATTTTAAGTCAATTATCAATAATTAATAAGTGGATGGTAGGGATTTAACATCCAAAAAATATTTTATAATATTCTTAGTAGTATTCACAAACCAAAGGTTGAGACTTATCTCCAAAGTAGTTATTCCTTTTTTTCCTTTCAATTAAATTGATTAATTAAAACAAATATCATATGAAATGAGTTATGGTTTTTTAGGCATGTGTTATTGATAAAAAATGGAATTGGTGCATGGTATTGTAACAAAGCATATTTACAATATCCATGGTAAAGTGGGAGTTGTAACAACCTCAGGTTAAAAGTGCATGTAATAAAGGATAATAAAGGCAAAAAGAATAAGCCCGAGGTCATGGGACACATATTCCAAGTTGAATGTTGGCCAAAGCACTATAGTGGGCATCGCTTTCATTTTATTAATGGATAAGGAAACTGTCAAAGGAAAAGAGGCATACATTGACATTTTAATTATGAAAATAAGGGAAATAGGGAATAGGAAGGCGAAAAGAGACAAATTTGCATGAGAAGGAAATTAGAGGAAAATTGAAGGAAAATGAAGAAAATAGAGGCCTCAATGATAAAAAGGATTCTGAGGATTAGTCCATAACCTTTTGTTAGTTTATTTTTTAGAATTAGTTAAAAGAGATAGAAAGCACCAAGAGGAGAAAGAAAGAAAAGGAATAAAAAGGACAAGCAATGAAAGCAAGGAAAGGAATAAAAAGGACAAGCAAGGAAAGCAAGGAAAGAAATGATAAGGTTGTATAAACAACTTCAACAGAACTATTTTGTAGGTAACAAGTTGCATGTGTGATTTCCTAGCTGAGGTGTGAATGCATGGTACCTGTATTTGTTTATTTGGTTAATTTGTTGTCATTGGCATGGGTTTTGTCAGGTTTGGCATTGGTTTTAGCTTGCCTTTCCATTTCTTGGATAGCCATGGTGTGATGGGATTCACTTCTTGGTAGATCTTTGGTTGTCAAAATATTTTTGAGACCAAGTGAGGTGATCTCGGGAAAATTCCTAGGGATTGGGGGTGGAGATGGTTTCCATTGGGAAGTCATGACAAGTGGTTGGAGACAAGTAAATTCCTTAAGGGATGGTGAAACAATTCTGAGGCATCCAAGCTTGTTTTGGTTTCATGATCTCTTGATCAGTTTTGAAGAGATCACAGTAGTTTGAGGGTGGTGATGGTTTAATCTATGGATTCCCTTGGTTGTTTATGTATTGGTTTATCCCATGATATCCCACATTCATGCTTGGAATATGGCATGGGGGTGATTGTATGAAATAAATATTTGGTTCAGCTCAATCTATGGTCATGTGGTACGTGGAAGTCCCTAACTTGGTTGGCTTTTACATAAGTTAATAAGAGTTATCTTTCCATTGTACTCTATGAACATTTATACTTGTTATTATGTGTCTTTGATGGTTTTTGTTTCATGGTTAATATTATGATTATATGCTCGTTATAAGCATGGTTATATAATGATTTCTAGCTATGGCTCTTGTTATGCTTTGATTAATTTATGAATGGCTGATAAATGCATGGGCTATAAGTTTTGTTGCAACTACTTGAGATGGAATTAGACCTTCTCAGTGATTCACATATAAAGAATAGAGATTTACACTTACATATGCATTCATGACCTATAGCTTATATGTTTACCATGTGTTTGACTAAATGCCTAATATGTTCTGGATAGTCTAGGTCAAGTTTCTGACTCAAGTTTATATGTTTAGATTTGTCATGATGCGACTTATCATTCTGAAAAGTTACAGGAAGTTTTAGGTAGTGGTCTAGAGGCTGACCTGGAAAGGTGGGTCGGATCTTGGGATCGTACCCTCTAAACTAAATATTTTGGGCTATAACCACACTCAAGCAGTGTTGGGCATTTGGTTGGAGGTCTATAACCACACCCTAAACTTGTCATGCGTGTGTCTGGGCCTATAGGTCAGTGAAATAAGGGTATAGCTGAGGAATTGACCACTTGGGGTGTTTCTTCAACTCCTGGGTGATCAGTAGTCCATGTAGGATGTAAGTTTGTGGTCAATAAGTCTCACTTGTATGCCCCAGTTCCTTAACTCGAACTAGGAGGTCGGGTAAATTCATAGTGGCACTCAAATTCACATTTACCCGTAGGGCCTGTTAAAATGGGAAAATGTGGGAGGGGGCATGTTATAGATTGGTATCAGAGCTTCCAGGTTCAAACATTTGGACTGAATAGGATCTATGCATGTTGTTATGCATGCATTGTCATGGTTATGGTTGTCATGCATGATGTCACTATATGAAATTAGTGTTAGCATGCATGATGTCTACATGTTGATATGAATATGTATATATATGTATCGTGCTAATCTAGACTAGTTTGCGCATATGAGATAGCCTCCCCTAAACTTCACTAAGGTAAGTTTTATTAGGTTTATATTCGGTTATCTGACATGGTATGTTTTCAAAACGAAGATCAGAGATGAAAAACATAATGGTGGATTAAATTTCACATGACTCTCCTTATAGATCATATGAGAATCCAAGAGATGAGTACTCTCATGAAATAATAGATACCTTGAGAAGTTTGAAGGTAGAAATCAGGAGTTGTAAGGCGGATAATGCCATGATCCTTCAGTCATAGGAAAGACTTTCTAGGGCATAGAAAAAAATAGTAGAGGTCAATGTAGAGATCCTTCAGAGTTTTTCATATTTTCAGAGACAGGAAAAACCATAAATTAGTTATGGAAATGAAAACATCACAGATGGGGCATATGGTAGCAGTTCTCATGGAGGACACAAGTTGAATAGGGATGACACAGTTAGAGGTGGAAGATAGATGGATACACCTAAAAAGAGAGGTAGTGGTCATGGTTTCTACTCTAGTTCTAGTTCATATAGACATCATGGTCATCATCAATATCATCCTTATAGGAGGAGTAAGAGGGGATATTTGTTAAATGAGTTCAAGAAATCCAAGCCTCATAAATTTGATGGAGAGTTGAAGAAACCTAAAGATGCAGAAGCATGGTTTCTTTGAATGAATAAGTTCTTCGATCTGCATACTTATACAGAGAATATGAAGGCTAGAA
Organism: Pinus tabuliformis; assembly: GCA_031772625.1. Classification (NCBI taxonomy): domain Eukaryota; kingdom Viridiplantae; phylum Streptophyta; class Pinopsida; order Pinales; family Pinaceae; genus Pinus; species Pinus tabuliformis. The sequence goes on from CM062808.1 coordinate 932,668,519, forward strand.
TAATTATTTTCAGTCTCAAGGGAAAGTCAAACATTTGGTGGGAAGATGTGAAGCGTGTCAGAGGTATAAGGACAAAGGAGTTGAGTTGGCATGAATTCAAGAGACTTTTCAGGAAGAAGTGTTTGTTAGATAGGTACTATGATGGTAAGGATAAATATTTCTATGAATTGAATATGTGACCTATTACAGATGAAGAATATATGACTAAGTTTCTGGAATTGTTAAGGTATGTGTCATATCTTAAAGATGAGAAGAAAATGGTTCAAATATTCATCAATGGAATACCATTAGCATTGAAGGATTGGATTGAGTATGATGAGCCTCGATCGTTGGAGGAAGTCATTTGGAATTTGAAGCACTATTATGAGAAATTAAAATGAAATACTGAGCCTAAGCGTGACTGGAAAGGAAATGACAATACCAAAGGAAAATGTCCTCTAGAGTGGGGAATACCTCAAGATGTAGGTGAGAAAGAGAATGTGACTCCTTATAAGAAGTTCAATACAAAAAAGAAGGGACATGGATCTTATCCTAGAGAGAAACAAAATAATGGTAGTAGGAGAGAACCATTGCAATGTTGGATTTGTGGCAAGGATCATCACAAGAAGGATTTTCCATTGTATCAAGGTACAATGCTCAGGAGGCACAAGTAGTTAAGTATATTGGATAGAGTATTCCTCGGATCTTTGCAACATTTGATAACAAGTAGATGGATCACCAGACATCCATTATTGAGATGGAAGATAAGATTTGTGATCGATTTGTTTCCATTTTGATTGATCCTGGATAAATTATAGTTATGTTAATCCTGACCTGGTGGATAAGTGTGGCCTGAGTAAAGAAGTGCATGCAGAGACTTGGTTGGTGCAGTTGGCTACATGTACTAAGAGAAGAGTTCATAATTGTGTGAGATCTTGTGCATTTACATTGAATGGTATGCCTACATCAGTGCATATGAATGTGCTTCCTTTGGGTTTGTACAATATACTTTTAGGTATGGATTGGTTGTCCCTTCATAGGACTGAGGTATATTATTATGAGAAGGCTATTGAGTGCTTGGATGATGATGGAGAGAAGAGAATATTGTAGGGTAAGAAGAAGTTGACATCAGTGAGAATGGTTACAGCTATGCAAGCAAAGCACAATTGTAGGAAAGGGTGAGTATTGTTTGCAGTTCATATTTCTAGTGAAAAAGGGAAGGAGGTTGAGGATGTTGAATTCTTGAAGAGGTGTCCGATTTTGCAACAGTTTGAAGTTGTATTTCCAGCAAATATTTTAGAGTTACCACCTCATAGGGAAGCGGACTTCTCTATTGAGTTGGTACTAGGAGAAAAACCAACATCTAAGGAACCTTATAGGATGAGTACTACAAAGTTGGTGGAACTAAAGTTGTAGTTTTTAGGAAGAAAAATATTTTCATGCAGACAAGACAAGATCTCCATAGACTCAATGACTGAATATAGTAATAAACAAACAAACTAGTAAATCTTTCCCTAGGTCTATTTTATTGAATCATAAGCAGGAGAAACAAAGTATGAAATCCATACCTTTAAATGAATTCCTGATGAAGATCGTTGCTATGGTTTGATGCAGCTTCCTAATGTTCATAATTAAGACCTGCAAATACTCTAGAAAACACAAGATCAAAGGCACATGATATATAAACTATTCAATATGACCTATACTAGTGATCAAGGAGACTAGTACCTAATATCATAACCAGTGGAAAATGAAAGTAAACAAGAAATAAATCAGATCTAATAGACAATACAGTGAGAAATAAATATTATTTTGTATTATATTTGTTCTCTAGACAGTTATTGTCCTCAAAAGTTGTCTTTAAACAAGATGATCTTCTTCCTTGACTTGAATTTTTCAGAAACCCTAGCAGCAGACTTTAATATATCACTGTCTTCACACTTGTGGGTGAGCTATGGGTTCTTGCAGCTTCCTCCTTCTCTCGCTATACTTTTAGCTTCCTTCTAGATGAAGAACCGAACTCTTTAGACCTTAAATCAACCCTTTTCATGAAGATTACCTAGGACTGTAATGAAACCCTAATCGTGACCCATTCGTTCACACATGTGAGAGTTTTAGGGCTCTTCTAGCCCTCCTAAACATTTGCTTTCCTTGTGTTTATTCTTCAAGTAAATCTGCCCTTCAAATAGCCCCAATATTGAACTCTTTCTTTGCCAATGAGAGCATATAAGTTGATGCCCTAACCTCACACGTGTGAACATATTTCCTGCAGTTATAGATGGAAGAATAGAGTTCCTTCTTGTTTACCTACGACTACTTGACTTGATCCTTTCTTCGCACTCTTCAAACGAATTATTTGCATAGGAGAGAGACCAAATTGATGTGTTGAGAGTGTGTCTGAATGAGGGAGGAGATTCCCTTATTTATAGTCCTCTCAAGGCTGCTCATTAGGCGAACATGACTTGTCTTTAGGCTGACTTACATAATTTATTTAGCCGACATGAATATAGTGGATTTTTGTCAAAAATGTAATGTATTTTTATCTTCACTTGGAGGAGACTTTTACTAGCCATTTGTACTTGGAATTGGAGGAGACATTCCACCTGGTTTTGCACTTGATCTTGGAGACACAAAATATATAATTTACATGTGTAATTGTTTACATTAATGACACAAAAACTATCACCTATCCTAAAGCTCTCAATGGGAGCTACTAAAAACAAATTTTGAGCATGAAACCCATGTCTTAATTTTTCAAAATATTTTTGTAGATACAATTTACATCATTTACATTGGAATGTGTCATTATGAAGAGCGAACCTAGTTACACTTTCTTCAACACTCCCTCTTAACTAGGGAGGTATTCATACATATATGGTACTTAGACAATTTTTCAAGTTCACAGAAGAATTCTCATAAGAAGATCAGATTTGCAATCCATCTGTTATAGCATCATTTCAACCAACATTGTTTTCATATAGCAAGGCCTTGACTAATATCTTTATCTCTCACTTAGATCAAAGCATAACGTTGGCGAGACCAATGACTGATAGACACACGTCATCATTGTATCTCTTAGGTTCATACCCACCTAGGTGTTCTCCGAGTATGCCCTACTAGGACTGTTCTCATCTTGGCTTCCCATCCCTCAAGAATATAGGTCCCCTTGCTCACTCTTGTCTTGGATTCCCTACCACATCCTCAAAGAGTGTTGGATGCCAGATAATTACACAATCCTCCATTCTTTCTTCCAAACTGAAGCCAAGAATTTTGTGTCTAACTCTCCCTCCTAACCAGGCAATAGTTCCAAGTTCCTCTTTTCTCAGAAACCTTCTCAACTTCCTTTTCTCATAGGAACCTCCCAGAGCTCCCTCTCACACAGGGACTCTATCACCAACACTTTATATGGTCTTTTATTTTCCTGATGATCCAAGACTTTGATGTCATCAATTTCTTCATATGTAGGGTCTAGCCATCCATCATGGCATTCCTTCTTTCCCGGAAAGTATCCTTCTTGGCTTTGCATGTGGAGCTTCCTTCAGAGGGCCATCTATCTTCTCTTTTCCTTCAACAGTGATTTCTCTAGATCACAGCGTACATGGTTGTGAAATCCTTCACCCCTTTTCTTTCCACAACCCTGCATATATGTCCATACTTTCTCCAATAAGTCAGAAATAAAAAACAAATCACATATTACCTTTTTAATTATGGCCTTCTCTAGTGACATCTTGTACCAATATCCTTCATGCTTCTATCTCCAAGGTTGTTCAAGTGTAAAAGGGTTTTCTTCTTCTTTTATAGTGCTTCATGCCTTCTATCGGGAGATGACATATCCATTAGGTATTGAATCCTTAACATCATGATATCTTCTTGGATCTCTTTCTTCATATTTAATTCAGAGCTCCACCTCATTTCCCTAATGATGTGTTATGTTCACCTGCAAAACTAGAGAAAGAGATATTCTATACCAAAAAATTTACATGATATCTTAAAATATAATAATATACATATCTCATCAGTCTTGAATAATACCATGATTCTTGCAGCATACTTCTTGAGGGATATTTGACCTGCAACAGAGTTGACTTGATTCTTAAAGCTTCTCTTAATACCATCATTCTGAATTATATGAACATGGATTCTTCATAGAGGATATTTTCCTATAAAAATTCTTCAAAGATTCGAAGAACCAAAGCGTTCTCATCTTAGGGTTTCCTACACATGGCAATTTTATTCCTTCCTTGAATCCTTACAACGAAATTCCTATACAACATACTTTAATCATAACCATTAACAGTATTTACAAAGGATTCAACATATCCTCATACATCAAGTGTTCATCCATGGATGGTACAGAATACGATGTACATAATCAATCAATACATCCTTTAAAGAGTTACTTTATCAAGACACAAGAATGTTCATGAATCACAACATGTCACAAAATTATATACAATCTGGTATGCAACTAAGACCTATGAAAGAAAACAGGAGGTGATCTTTTAATCATAGTAAAGATGTCGTGGCTCCTCCTTCTTTGAATTCTTTTCATTGTCTTGTATTTCCTAGGCGACATGAGATGTTTCATGTTTCCTCTTGCGATTCTTCTTTCACTTGGGACAATCTCTTTGATAGTGTCCATATTTGTGACATCCAGAGCATTGAATATTTGACATGTCTTTCTTGGGATGTTGTCAATGACTAGATCTCTCAAACTTCCTAAACTTCCCTTTTCTCTTGAACCTGGTAGAAAATTCTTGCTCCTTGGATCCAACTACAATATCTTCCTTGGCCTTTAATCTATATTCTTCCACTTTGCATATCACCAACAAATAATTGAGTGAGGATGCCTCCTTTTTAGCCCATATGTTGGTTGTAAGGTTTCCCCAATCCTCTGGTAGTGCATTCAACACTATAGTAGTCATCTCTTAATGAGACATGATTTCTCCTAGATCCTGTAATTGATCTCTTATTTCAGAAGCTCTTATAAAGTATGGAGCTATACCTTCTTCTCTATTGATTTTCATCTTGTGAAACTCAATCCTTAAAGAGATCCCTTCTCCTGCAGTGCTGACGAAGAATAGTTCTATCAATTTATCATAGATTTCCTTCATTGCTTCAAGCTTGACCACATAAGGAATCAAAGAGTCCTTGATAGATTCTATGAGAATCTTTTGAGATCTTATTTCATTCTTGTTGTATTTAGTCAATTCTTGACTATCAGCAGGAACAACAATTTTCTTTTGTACATGTTCTATAACTTCTTGTTCTTTCAAATTGATGTCACTTCTCTTCTTCCAAGCAAGGAAGTTGGCAACTCCAACTAACTTATTTCTTTTCTTGCAAGAAGACATCTTTTTCAAGATTAGATTTACTCAAATAAATAAGATACTTACCTGATGTGATGATCCTTGAAGCTTGACTTTGGATGGATGCCTTGTATGAGCTTTGAGGAGGCTTGTCTATCCTTGAATGTGAGGAAACTTGATATTCTATCCTTGAGGATATGCTCTTCAACTAGAGTGAGAGGATTCTTGATACCTTCCTCTTATAGATATTCCTGAATAGTAGTTCTTGTCTTATCTTTCATAAATATGGAGTTTTAAAATGTGGATCTAGATCTAGCTTTGCCTTCAAATTAAACTTCCTTGCTTCTTCTTTAATGTTCTTTGTCATCCCTTCCTTGATGTGCTACCATCCCTCTGATAGCATGTTGAGAAATCTAGGGTTTTGATATGTTAATGATTTCTTGATCTAGATAACTGCTTGTGAAGTATTTTTAACCCTTTTACTTATTCAAACAATATCTTTCTTATGTGTGTATTTGTTAACTTCATCAACCAACTACCATAAACAATAAGCAAAAGAAAAATAACAAAGGATATAAGCAGCAGCCAGGGAAAAACCTCTCCAACCTGAGACGAAAACCCATGGTAATTCTTCTTATAGAATCTTCACTTGAAAAAATTTCCAAGACCTAGACAAAGAATCTTTGACACTTATGTCTTCAAGATCAAGGCTGTTATATACCTAGGGGGGATAATATGGGGTACCAAGGGGGGTACCCAAGGTAATAATGTAATAATGGGATGGGCCATAGTAATAAATAAGGTGGTTAACCCATATCATGTAAGGGACCATAAGTAGTTAGTAATAATGTAATGGACCCATGGTATTAGTTTGATGGTATGAGGGAACCATGGTAATGACCCATGGTATTGTATGTATGAGGCCTATATAGAGGCTAGAGACTCCATGTCAAGGAACAATGTCAAGGATTATTGTATGAACATGCATATGGCTTGTGGAGTGTTCCCTTTCCTTAAGGAGTGAATGTATGGTGTTGCCCTACCATAAGGGTTTTGATCAATAAAGAATCATTTCATATCATTTCTGGGATTATTTGAATTGTCTTATATTTTCATATCAAATCTATAATATTTACAGGTTTGGTATCAGAGCACTTTCTTGGGCACAAAAGTGGAGATTTTTTTTAATTTTTTGCAGGATTTCGGGGGCGGCGAGTTTGCAGATCAGATATGTATGTTTTGGTCCAAGATCTGCAAAATCTAATTGCAGATCTATATTTTTTGTGAAAAAATATCCGATTCAAAAAAAAATCGGTTGAATCGGAGTCCGGATGAAGGAGATACCGCTAATCTAAAAATCAGTGGGGTTGCAGACAATTTTTCAGGGAAACGAGTTTGCGGCGCAGATCTGGACATCATGGTGCATGATCTGCAAAATCTATTTGTAGATCTGGATTCTTTGTGAAAAAATACCCAACTTCAAAAAAACATCAGTCGAATCAGAGTCCGGATGAAGGAGATATCTCTGATTTAAAATCAGCTCTTTTTTGCATAAATTTTGGGTGACGGCGGGAGAGTTGCAGCACAAATCTGAAATTCTAGTGTCTGGATCAATATTTCTATCACATGAAGATGCAGAATGATTGTTCCATTTCTGAAAACAGGTTATAATAGGGATTCTGAGCAATATTGACGGAATTGTGACCATTTCAAATTTTCGCCAATTTTTTTGTGATGGCGGGCCTAGATCTGAATTTGAGGGACTTGTATCCATTTGATGGCTCTCATCCAACCAAATGGCTAGCACAAATGGAGAAATGTTTTAGATTGAATTAAATCATGGATGATGAGACTCAACTGAGTGTGGGAACAATGTACTTGGACAATGAAAGAATGCAATGGTGGCAAGGGAATCAACGTTGCTATCGAAGGCCCTTGACTTGGGACAAATTCACAAAAGCTCTTATGGACCACTTTGACCGTAAAGCTAATCTTGTGGATAAGCTCACATAGACAGACACACAACCTAGCAAAGATTTTATTTTTACAGGAAAGAAGGAAACCAAGGAACCTAAAGGGTTATTTTCTGCTGGTATCTCCTTATTGCAAGTTCATGGATTGATTCAGAAGGAGAAAATCATTGTTTCTATAAATCCTAGTTGCAAGCATAATTTCATCAATGTTAATTTGGCAAACAAATTGCAAGTTCCAGCAAAACAAATTGAAAATACACAGGTTGATGATGAGGATGTTCAAATTTATAAGGATTTGAAACTTTCTATGGATAAGTATGTGTTGCAAGGTGATTTTTATACTTCAGAGATGGATAATATGGATGTTGTTTTGGGATATCCTTGGATGGAATCTACAGGTACTATTAACATTAATGTGCATAAGAAATTCTTGAAGCTCTGGTATAAAAAGAAGAAAATTACATTACAGGATATTTCCATTAATAAACAGGTAGAGTCCAAGGAGGCTGAAGGAGAAGATGTTCTAGGGTATGACATATTAGATGATGAGCCGGTGATGATAGACAATCAAACACAAACAGAGGCTGAAGCAGAAAAGGTTACAGGTGCTGTTACATCAGAGGAGGGCTCAATGGTTGAAGTCATATTGGAAAAGAAGACACCACAACAAGCACCACAGCAGGGTGAATTAAAGAAAAATACACCGTGGGTTAAAACTTCAACATATCATCACCCACATCACCCCGCAAGAAAACAACCAACAAAATGGCAACCAATTAGCCACAAGGACAACAACCCCTGTATGACAGATAGCGAGGAGCGAAGATCCACCTACTACACATCAACACAGAAGAGCTGCCATGGTCAACTTCCATCTCAAGCGAGCGAGGCACCAGCGAGATCGAGGGTTCACCTTTCTCTTAGATGGCTAGATGCACGTGCATGGTACCAGTGGACTACTCTTTTGAGTAGATCTTATTATTTGTGTTCTTCCCATGTTTCGGGGACGAAACATGCTAAGCGGGGTGGAGTGTTATATACCTAGAGGGAATAATATGGGGTACCAAGGGAGGTACCCAAGGTAATAATGTAATAATGGGATGGGCCATAGTAATAAATAAGGTGGTTAACCCATATCATGTAAGGGACCACAAGTAGTTAATAATAATGTAATGGGCCCATGGTATTAATTGATGGTATGAGGAAACCATGGTAATGACCCATGGTATTGTATGTATGAGGCCTATATAGAGGCTCGAGACTCCATGTCAAGGAAGAGTGTCAAGGAATATTGTATGAACAGGCATATGGCTTGTGGAGTGTTCTCCTTCCTTAAGGAGTGAATGTATGGTGTTGCCCTACCTTAAAGGTTTGATCTATAAAGAATCATTTCATATTATTTCTGGGTTTATTTGCATTATCTTATATTTTCGTATCTGATCTATAATATTCTTGGGTTAGATCTATAACAAGTCCCTCCAACCTCTCCAACCTGAGAGGAAAACCCATGGTAATTCTTCTTATAGAATCTTCACTTGAAAAAATTTCCAAGACCTAGACAAAGAATCTTTGACACTTATGTCTTCAAGATCAAGGCTAATACCTTATGTTACTGTTGTCCTCTAGCATGCTGCACCATAGATCATATCGGCAACTCTAGATGGTAGGATCAACTTCCCTCTTCCTTCTTCTTCCTCCAATCTTCACTTGTCAAAAATAGTTCTCTAGACAAGTTATTGTCCTCAAAATTTGTCTTTAAAAAAGATGATCTTCTTCCTTTACTTGAAGTGTTCAACAACCCTAGCAGAAGACCTAAATATATCACTTGCTTCACACGTGTGAGTGAGCTATGGGTTCTTGCAGCCTCCTCCTTCTCTCGCTATACTTAGAGCTTCATTCTAGATGAATAATCGAACTCTTTAGGCCTTAAATCAACCCTTTTCATGAAGATGCCCTAGGACTGTAATTTAGCCCTAATTGTGACATGTTCCTTCGCACGTGTGAGAGGTTTAGGGCTCCTCTAACCCTCCTAAACCTTCACACTCCTTGTGTCTTCTCTTCAAGTAAATATGCCCTTCAAATAGCCCCAAGATCGAACTCTTTCCTTGCCAAAGAAAGCATATAAGATGATGCCCTAGCCTCGCACATGTGGATAGATTTCCTATGGTTATAGATGGCAGAATGGAATTCCTTCTTTTTGACCTACGGCTCCTTGAATTGACCCTTTCTTCGCACTCTTAGACCGAATTTTTCGCATAGGAGAGAGAGCGAATTGATGTGTTGAGAGTGTGTTTGAATGAGGGAGGAGAGGCCCTTATTTATATTCCTCTCAAGGTTGCTCATTAGGCTGACATGACTTTTGCTTAGGCCAACTTACATAATTTATTTAGCCGACATGAATATAGTGGATGTTTTCCAAAAATATAATGTATTTTTATCTTCGCTTGGAGGAGACTTTTACTGGCAATTTTTACTTGGAATTAGAGGAGATATTCCACATGGTTTTGCCCTTGATCTTGGAGACACAAACTATATAATTTACAAGTGTAATTGTTTATGTTAAATACACAAACCTATCACATATCATAGATCTCTCAATGGGAGCTACTAAAAACAAATTTTGAGCATGAAACCCATGACTCAATTTTTCAAAATATTTTGCTAGATACAATTTACATCACTTACATTGGAATGTGTTATTATGGATACCGAACCTAGTTACACTTTCTTCAACACTTCCAATAGTCTCTAATCCTCCCTTAAGTGACAAGCCTCCAGCCTCAAATTGACAACATAATTTTACATAAAAAAACTCAACCCATTCCCCCCTGGTCTGTGATGAATTTATAGCTTAAGTGGAGAGGGTTATAGATCCTCTTTCTAAGGATTAGATCCACAAAGAATGGGATTAGGGTTCCATAATGAAAGGGAATAGATTCATGAACCATGGGATGAGGCCCAAATACATAGGGGCTTGAGCCCTTATTGGTATAATATTCCCCAAAAAGGCTTCTAGAAATTAATTATTATTTTACCTACGTTAAAAGGTTATCACACTTTTTAATGGATGTTAGATCAATGATTACACAAGCTATAAGGACCATAAATTTTTTTGCCTAGGTAATGACTAGGAAAAGCTCGACAATGCTTGAAATTAGGTTTTTGAGCAATGTAATCCATGATTCTTGTTATTTTTAGAATGGTTTTTCTTCCAACATTGTAGGGGGTCACTTGCAAGAGTTCGTTGGATAGTGATAGATCCACTTTTTTAGTCATTTTCCTAATGGTGACAAAATTAAATGTAACAAATTTATCCCTAAAGTGAAAAGTCAGAAATAGGTGTTTGAGGACTGAAGCGCTTTATCATGCAAAAGTTGGGATTAGAGACCAACTAGTCAGAGACCTGAAACAAAAAATCAAAGATTATAATACAAGATTTTCACATAACCATCACTGATGTAGGCATTCCATACTCAGAGTATAAATATCTCAAAGAAAAATTATGGAAATGTACAAATATACACATCAATAATAGACTTAGTATGGATGCAACCATAAATATGGATATATATTTACAATCATGAATATTTTAAACTCCACACAGCCTGGATGGATGAAACTAAATCTAGGTTGGTATTCATCCCTATTTATCCATAGTACAAATCTAACCATGCAAGTGAATGTCTCAAAGTCAAACATGGTAGAAACCACCTGATTATCGGTTAATTATGTGAACTGTTAATAGGTGCGAGAGGAACCACCAATAATAATAATGTCTCTCAAGGTACTTCAGTACAATCTATTAAGCATGAATAGATGTATTGGATTCAAACAATCATATAATATTCATCCAATTTAAGGTCAATGATGAGAACCTATTGTCGAAAGCGAGAAACCTGCCATTGAGGCATGTAGACTCCAAGCCACTAAAGGAGGTTTCTATATCAAATTCCTAGATAATGAGCTAAATTTGATATTAAATGATCTGTCATAGGAGGGCCTATGACATGAAACTCATGTCAAGTTTTGAAGAATACATTTTTAGAGTAATTCAAGACTAACTGAGGGATGACTGACGTGATTGAAGGCTATGATTTGCAAGATAATTTTGACATAGGTTGGACTTTTCTTAAACATATTGGAAAAACTACATGTCAACTTGGAAACATTTGACTCAAAGAACCACTCTAAAGACTTTCAATGAGATATGATATGCTAAGAGGCAAATTAATTTCCCAACACAAACAAAAAAGGTGACGAAATGTCATGTTCAAGCGAAACATACTACATTTTCACAATACAAAAATAAATATTTCTTTCCCATTTCCCCCCACCATTACTGACAAGTACGTCTTTATTTTTATGTAAGCTCTAGGAGGATAACATATGCTTTTCCTGTAAGATCATCCTTCAGATGAGTCCTTCAGAGTATTTTTAACAAACCCGAGGAAGGATTAGTTCAGTCTCATCATGATTGATGAGTCTTAAATTATTTAATTTTACGAGTGCAATATAGAGGTAACTCAAATCCTTTTCATATTTTAAGAGTTTGAAAAGAGGCAAAATAAAACTCATGTAGTTCTTTCAATGTAAAATTTTAATGAGCCCAGAGAAAGTGAAGTTTGGTGTTTTTCCTATTTAGGGAGTCAAGGGAAAAACTTAAGTAAACTCTAAAATGTCCTTTTTTGTAAATTTAGTCTTCAACCCCAAAAAAGGGTAAAATAATGCAGGAGAGAACTCGTTTAGACATGATTTACTAAAGCATTGTAGGTGTTGACGAGGTAAATCCCCTCTGTGGACAGAGGCGATCCCCACTAGCCCAGAATGGGTCTAGCAACAATCAAACAATGCTAACACGCAGGTTCCTAATTACAAATTAAAAGCAAATGATGAAAGCCTACTTGGATTCCAACACTAGTGTTGTAGAAGAGTCAACGCTCCCATTCCTTTGCTCCGGCCGGTCACGATCCTCACGGTCTTCGTGAATGGACACCTGCACATGCAAAGAACGGCAAAAATACAAGCATTAAATCCAATAGATGCAATTATATATCGGTCAGAAAAGATATAACTCAAACATCATTACAATGAACAACAAGAGTGGAACCATAATGATAGTCATCTATTATTGATAAACAACAAAGAAGAATACAACCATAGTTCTGACGTCAAATCCTCCTTTGGCTGGGTGATCAGCTACATATGCCTTGCAAAGCTTGTCGGGATTGGGAACAAGCCTCTCTCTCTTTGATTATGAATGCAAAGAAGACTCTTACAGCAATCTCTTAGACTTCTGAAAGTATAATTCTCCCTATGCTCGAACTAGCTTGTCAAAGGCAATGGAACAAGCTTTTATAGATGGAGGAGAGGGAGATACGATGAATCAGGACATCCATGGGATTGGGTTTATCCTCAAAAAGCTATTATGGATAGAGGAAAGGGAGATACAATGAATCTCGACATCCATGAGATTGGAATTATCCTTAAAAAGATTCATGAGTCGAAAGGAAAAAAATTTCGCGCGTGCGTTTGTTAAAAATCTTTCCCAAACTCGGTTGGCGCGGGTATAGATCTGAGACAGAGCACCAACTGGCACATTCTCTTTGGAGGATTTCCCCAATTGGCGCGAGTAGTACACTGTGGATCTGTGCTAATGGAAAAAGGGAACTTTTTAAGGATATTCTGCAGGAGATATCTTCAGGGCATATGAAGTCCATACTTAGGGGAACATAATGCAAGTGTTTTCAAGTTATGTCACTTCTCACAGGTCCCGGAATGAGTCCTCCAAAGTGCGGGAGAAGGGTAACAGGGACGGTGACAAATGGTGACAAATTACTGTGTAACAGATGCCCCCTAAAGAATGAGGCCCGAGAGAGAGAGGGGTGAAATGCTTTACAAGAACACATGCAACTGAAAATGCTGCCGCCGGAGAATCTGCATAGAGAGGTACAACTGATATCTCAAGTACATGATATATGTGGTATGGGCGCAGCCATCCATAACAGAGTACATAATAATCTAGATCCAAGGTATGGGCGCAGCCATCCGGTGAGGATCGATGAATAGACTCAGGCATGGTCGCAGCCATCCAGTGAATGAGTCATGTAACAATAATCCACAAAATCGCAACGTGGATTCCAACAGACAAAATCTAGGGTCTTGTGCTCCATCTCGACCCGAAAAAAAGTACAAGTTCAATCATGCGAATACATGAGTTGAAGTCGAACATGCATGAACATTGTCTGATTACCAGTCAATAATGAAAACTGTTAACAGACGCGAGAGGTACCACCAATAATGACAATGGCCCTCAAGGTACTATAGATACAATCTACGGCGTGTGAATCAGTGAGCTGGCGTCGAACACCTGTAGAATCATTCGATCGGAGGCCAATGATGAAAACCTCACGTCGAACACGAAGAACCTGCCATTCAGGCATGCAGGCTCCAAGGAACCAGAAGGGAGTCTCTAGATCAGCTTCCTGGATAATGAGCTGAAGTCGACAGGAAGTGACCTTGATCGAAGGTGGGCCATAGTGTTTCTCACATCATCGACACGAGACAGAGGAAGAATGTTGTGGTGAATCAGAATTATGCGAGATATCAGAGGGAGGTTGTTATTCTGCAGAGGTAAACTTCTCTTGAACATATCGGCGGCACGACAGTGGACTTGGTAGTATTTGACATCAATGGATCAAAGGTCATGGTGACGAGGCAATGAGCAAATGAGAGGTCAAACAGGATCACCCAAATCCACGGAGGCAAGAGAAAAATGAGATGAGATGTCCCCACCCAGACATGAAAGCAGACAAGTGCCATGTTCAAGAGCGACATACTGTCGACACAACAATAATTATGGTTCCATTTTCCCCCACCATTTCTGGCGAGTACCCTAGTTATTTTTATTAACAAGCTTGACGGGGATAGCATATGCTTGTGAGGCGTCATTTTGACAGAATCCAATGTCATCAGGTTTTAACGAGTCTGACAGAGGAAGAACTCGGCATCTTTTCATGTTTAGAGAGTTTGAAAAGACAGCAGAAAAGAAAACTCCAAGGCTGTCCTTTTTTGTAAGGTTGTGTCTCTCAAGCCCGAAAAAGTATAAAACAATGCTCGAAAGAACTGCCCGACCATTACGCTCGAGGAGTACTTTTCATGTTTAGTGACTTCGACCTGAAAAAGTAGAAAAGCGACCGAAATCACGTCGTTTCATAACCATTAATGAGCCTGAAATGACAAGGACCCGACAATCTTTTTGTTTTTACACAGTCGGAAAAGAGTTTAAAGATGACCACCCCTTATTCACGTTTAACGAGTCAAGAGGAATAACTCGGCAATCTTTTCGTCTTTAAACGGTCGGAAAAGAGCTAAAAGCAGACCTCCATTTTTATTCTCTTTAACGAGTCAAAAAGGGAAAAATACTCGGCAAACTTTTCATTTTTTACGAGTCAGAAAAGAGCTTAAAAGGAGACTCGTCCTGGAGGAACGAGTGGTATAAAGGGTAGCAACTGGTTCCGGTAATGGTGGAACTGCTCAAAACATATAATGGTGAAGAGGCTGGCTAATAAAACCGCTCATCGCTGCGGTTCCTCAGGAAAGGATAAATAACCAAGTGAAAGCATATGATCAGCCAAAGAGATGGTAGCAATGGAATGAAACAACCAAGGCTCATCTAACAGAATTTAGCGAAATAACGGCAATCACGAGATGTAAAATGGGTATGGGTTCATTTTTACACAAGCTTGAACCATGGAGAACTCTGCTTGGATTCGGTTTCATGTTTACACAAGCTTGAAACGAAAAACTATGCTTGTTATCAATTCGCATGCCCCCAGCATAATAACGCAAATCGAGGTACATGCCCCCCAAGCTTCATTGCATTCAACAAAGTGGATGGAATGAAGGTTCACTCTCGAGATCTAGGAAAGACTCGACTTGTATTTTACAAGATCTTAATCAAAAGACTCGATTTGGAAAGCGAGTTGTTTCATTTTTTAATGAGGTTGACGCAATAAAAGAACTATCCTCATAACCCTTGTTTCATTTTTTAACGAGATCGCCACAAGATCAAAACTATCCTCGGACACCTAGTTTCATTTTTTAAGGAGCTTGACACAGGAAAACGAACTATGCTCCGACCAAGCCTAGTTTCATTTTTTAAGGAGCTTGGCATAGGAAAACGAACTATGCTCCGACCAAGCCTAGTTTCATTTTTTAAGGAGCTTGACATAGGAAAACAAACTATGCTCCGACACCTAGTTTCATTTTTTAAGGAGCTTGACATAGGAAAACGAACTATGCTCCGACACCTAGTTTCATTTTTTAAGGAGCTTGACATAGGAAAACAAACTATGCTCCGCCACCTAGTTTCATTTTTTAAGGAGCTTGACATAGGAAAACGAACTATGCTCCGACACCTAGTTTCATTTTTTAAGGAACTTGACATAGGAAAACGAACTATGCTCTGCCAGACCTTCATTAGAATGAACAGGAAGTTGGGGCTTCCAAGAGTGCCACTCCAGGTGGAAGGGTAATATCTTGGAAGTCAGGACCCAATACCCCCAGGACACTATGCACGATGGCGGCATCATTGGATCCAAGCACGGGATAAGTGGCCACGTAGTTGATCTGTGGTGGGGCAAATGCAACTGGTGGATGAAAACCAGGAGGGGATGATGACTGTGCAGGAGGTACCCGGGGTTTGAACGAACGATAATTGATCTATAGTCACTATCCTTCCATCATGTGGAAAGCAAACCACACAGAAAAGTAAAGAGACCAGGGCCCCCATGGCATAAACATAGTCACGCCCAAGGAGAAGACTGAAATCTAAAGCACCTTGGACAACCAGCACGTCCATATAGACGGTTTTGCCTCCCAAAGTAATAGGAAATTTTGGGAGGACCCCTAGAGGTTGACTGGTTCCCCCGTCAAATGTTAGCAGATTCTGTGCGACCGGCCCAAGCTGCGGAGAACCTAAAGCTTGCCAAGTAGTGAACGGCATAAGACTGACAGACGCACCTTCATCCAAAACAGTGCCAGGTACTGCCTTATCATAGGCAAGTACTGTAATCTGGAAAGGCACATGGGATGGAAGGCGGAAAGCAGTCAGGTGACTCTAGTCAAAGGAGATGGCCAAACTACTTGGTGGGGGAATCATATGATTGCCCCCATGCTCTAAAGGAACCAAAGGAGGACTTTCGGGAGCAGCTGGGATAGGAGAGTCATTTCCGGACTCAGGAGAATCTGAGGAGACGAGAAGAACATGGGAATTATGCTCTTCCGACACAGAGTGATCGACGGGAGGGAAACCCGAGTCGACACTCTTTCCGACCAATGGTTGGTCTGGAATAGGCTTGGCACAGCCAGGTTCGGGAAGAGGGGCCTGGACAAGAGAAGAATTTGAATCAATCTCTTTGTCAACAGGGGGACGATCTGCGGCTGCAGAAAGACGTTGATAGCCAATGGGTAGTTGGGGTGAAGGAGCTGTAAGACTTTCCAAGACAACGGAGGCTTTATCCATGAGCGGACAAAGGTGAAGGGGATGATTGCCTTCACAAAGTCTACAAGGGATTCGAATCTTCCCTTTTCCCTTACCATTTCCAGCTAATAGAGTAGCATCACCGTGAGCTTCAGAGGACGATGAGGGGCGGGCCGGATCGTGAGACCATACTTCTAAGACCCTGGGAATGCCAGGACAATCGCGCAGAAGATGGTCATCCTTGCATAATCTACAAGGAAATTTGACTTTCCGCGGAGGAGCAGAAGGTGGCCCGATGGGAGGTGTACTCGAGGGACTAGCTGCAGTTTTAGCCTCTCCCTTAGGAGACTTCTTCTTCTTCGTCTTCTTCTTCTTCTTCTTAGTCACCTAGTTACTCGAATCTAGACTTTCACCAGGCGAAGTAGAAGATGAGGACGTAGAAACAGGCGAAGAAGGGGAGAGGTCCACCTTAGAATCAACATGATGTTGTTCAGGTGGAGGGACTGATTGACCAGAAGTTGAGACGGCAGGGACCAAAGAGGTTGGGAACAACCAAACAGGCAACCCAACAGTTAACCCTGGGAGGGACAACATTGCCATGTAAGGAGTACCAACATTCCCAAAAGGATCGAAATGACCAGGGTTTCTGTCAGAGGGGATCCCTGGGTTGGTGAACCCCGGAAAGGTTGCCATCGAAAAAGAAGCCTACTCAAGCTAACGCAAACAAGATCTAACCGGGTAAATGTGAATCGCGGCCGAATAAATTTTAAGACAAAGGAACTGAACTTGACCTTTTCATGTTTTAAGAGTTGAGAAAAGGACGAAAAGGTGACTCTAGTCGCCTTCGAATGTTTAGTGAGCCCGAAGTGACAAATGCTCAAGTGAGCCTTTTCTTTTAGGGAGTCCGAAAAGGATCAAAAGTGACTACTCTGGAGAAACTAGGCAAAGGGTTTACCAAACAAATCCGTAAAACTGCATATACACCTTGGCAATCATATGAAAACCAAGGACTTTCCGTACGGCAGTCAATCTTCCTCAATGTTGTGTTCAGTGCGTTACGGCTTGTAAGGTGGCATACACGGCTTCCTGTGGATAAAGGATGATAACCTAGTGGGGTCTCCCCATATACTCGACGGTACGTGGGAGCACAAATCCGTGCTAGAACACTATTGAGTCACAAAAGGAGGAATCACCCAACCTTAATGTGAAACAACAGTGACTAGGTTTAACGACGTCGAAACACGTCTCTAGCCTAGACCTCTAGATGTATGCGTTAAGTTCCAATGCGTTTTTAGATTCATTCAGTTCATTTTACGGTTGATCTTTGATTAGGTTTCAGTTTCCAAGTCCTACCGTATGTAATCTCTCACAATTTCCTAAATGCAAGCTATATGCCAAAATATATCATTTCATTCGATGAACGCTAGCTACGAGAGAGTTGAGATCTTTCAATCAAACAAAATGATCATAAAACAATCAACAATAACTCTAATGCAGCTAATGGCAATAAACAAAACTTTTCTTTAAAGTCACTAATCACTAATAACAATGAAAAGCTCTAATTTCCATTAACTACTGCAACGCAAAAGAGATTGTTCGTTTTCTTTTCGATGGCAAAATGCACTAAACAAATTTTGAGAGATAATAATAAAGAGTAAAAGAAACGAATTTCACTCAATGAAAACAAAATCAAGTCCCTGAAACACCAAAGAAATCTTTCAAACCAAGAAAAATCACAAAGACCTCAATGAGCTATGTGATCTAAGCCCAAACGAAGCCAAGTGAAATCCAAGCGAAAAAGAGGTAAATCACTCGAATAACACAATAAAAAGCTTTAACAATCACTGAACAAGTGCAAGAGAGTAACCAAAAAGTCGACTGGATCGACAAAAGACCAAAACTCCTAAGGAAGGCTCAATGCATAAAGCCACTAGATGCCCTAGGGCTGAAAATGTGAAATCGGTGGAAAAAAGCAAACATCCAAAGGGTAAAGGCCAAAAACCAATCAAACAAGACTCTAACACATTCAAGTGATTGAAAAATAGTATCCAGACACAAAAAAAAAAACTTGGAAGGCTCAAAACAAGCAAACTCTAAAAGTTTCCCTGAGCTGGCGCAACTTTCAGGCTAAAAGTAGCGCCAATTGAGGATTGGCACGCGCTGTACATTGACAAGTGGTGCCAATTGGTGCGACTGTCATGCAAAAAAGAGCGCCAATCAAGTTTTTTATGCTAAAATAAAAAACAAGCAATCCAAGACTAAGCCAGCAGTATCCAGACAGACCAGGCAGCAAGAGACAACAAATAATCCAACCCAGAAAGCTATCTAAGCAATCAAAACAAGAGAAAACCAAAGAGACAAGACAAACTCCAAGTTGTTTAGTTCGTAAACCAAACCAGAGATTGAGTGAAGTGGCATTGATCTACTTCGCTAATGCAAAGCAATAGCGTTTCGAAGGCTATCTGGCCGTACTTCAGGCTCCGTCTAAAGTTTACAAATCAAACAACAAGCTAACTTCCCAGCGGAGTCGCCAAATTGTTGACGAGGTAAATCCCCTCTGTGGACAGAGGCGATCCCCACTAGCCCAGAATGGGTCTAGCAACAATCAAACAATGCTAACACGCTGGTTCCTAATTACAAATTAAAGGTAAATGATGAGAGCCTACTTGGATTCCAACACTAGTGTTGTAGAAGAGTCGACACTCCCGTTCCTTTGCTCCGGCCGGTCACGATCCTCACGATCTTCGTGAATGGACACCTTCACATGCAAAGAATGACACAAATACAAGCATAAAATCCAATAGATGTAATTATATATCGGTTAGAAAAGATATAGCTCAAACATCATTACAATGAACAACAAGAGTGGAACCATAATGATAGTCATCTATTATTGATAAACAACAAAGAAGAATACAACCATAGTTCTGACTTCAAATCCTCCTTTGGCTAGGTGATCAGCTACATATGCCTTGCAAAGCTTGTCGGGATTGGGAACAAGCCTCTCTCTCTTTGATTATGAATGCAAAGAAGACTCTTACAGCAATCTCTTAGACTTCTGAAAGTATAATTCTCCCTATGCTCAAACTAGCTTGTCAAAGGTAATGGAACAAGCTTTTATAGATGGAGGAGAGGGAGATATGATGAATCAGGACATCCATGGGATTGGGTTTATCCTCAAAAAGCTATCATGGATAGAGGAAAGGGGGATACGATGAATCTCGACATCCATGAGATTGGCATTATCCTTAAAAAGCTTCATGAGTCGAAAGGAAAAAACTTTCGCGCGTGCGTTTGTTAAAAAGCTTTCCCAAACTCGGTTGGCGCAGGTATAGATCTGAGACAGAGCGCCAACTGGCGCGTCCTATTTGGAGGATTTCCCCTATTGGCGCGAGTAGTACACTTTGGATCCGTGCTAATGGAAAAAGGGAACCTTTTAAGGATATTTTGCAGGAGATGTCTTCAGGGCATATGAAGTCCATACTTGGGGGAACATAATGCAAGTGTTTTCAAGTTATGTCACTTCTCACAGGTCCCGGAATGATTCCTCCAAAGTGCGGGAGAGGGGTAACAAGGACGGTGACAAATGGTGACAAATTACTGTGTAATAGTAGGTTTTAAACCCATACAAAAATTATCTGCATATGAATTCTAAAACACAGAAAAACTGAATAATGCGAGAGCATAACACATAAAACACATATACACAGAGATTTTCCCCTGGATCCCAAAACCAGGACTACTAGCTTGATTTTCATTATATTCCTTTCAATGTTACAATACATATTTATACATGCCAAAGCATCCAATACCATGGACTGAAAACCATCGCATCCAAAACCATGTGCAAGAAACATGCACAAAACCATAGGTAGGTCCGCCCAACCTAATATAGGGTCCAAAAACAAAATTTTCTGGGGCGTTGCCCTGAACCCCATAGAGGGGAGTTACCTGCACCACTCACACCCCCTGCAAGCCCCCGCTAGGCAATCGATGCAACGAGGGGGGGGGGGGTGGCGGAAACCCCCCAATTAACTACGTGGGTTAGTCATGGAAATAATATAACACAATCCAAAATTCTCCCACTTGTTTTTTTCTTTCCAAAGGGGGCCACAAGAGAGATTAGTCATTTATCCAGCCCTACAATGCCCATTGTTTCTCTACACCAAGAGAACTTCTCAGAGCCCACAGATTTTGTCAATGCATCGACAGTATTCTTCAAAGTGTCCACCTTTACCAGCAACATCTTTTTATCTTCTATCATATCCCTCACAAAGTGATACTGAACATCAAAGTGCTTTGTCTTTGAATGATATGCAGGGTTCTTTGACAAGAAAATTGCACTTTGGCTGTCACAGCCTATCCTTATAGCTCCCTGTACTAACCCCATACTTGAACACAATCTCTGCAACCAAACTGCTTCTTTGCTTGCATGAGTGGTTGCCATGTATCTTACCTCTGTAGTTAATAGTGCCACTAAAGATTGTTTCTTACTCATCCAACTAACTGCACCTCCAAATAGGTTAAACACATACCCACTTGTATATCTTCTCTGATCTAGATCTCCAACCCAGTCTGCATCAACAAAGCCACGAATATCCAACACTCTGTCCAATCCTGGTCTTCCTTGGTAGCATAAACCATAATCACTAATGCCACACAAATACCTGAAAACCTGCTTCACTATTGTTCAGTGCTCCTTCCTTGGTTTTGACATAAACCTGCTTAATACTCCCACTGTGTGTGCAATGTCTGGTCTAGTACAGACCATTGCATACATTAGGCTACCGATTGCACTTGCATATGGAACACGGGACATGTCCTCTTCCTCTTCTTATGTCTTGGGACATTGTTCAATAGATAACCGCACACCTACAAGAATAGGAACCTTCACCAGTTTACTATCCTACATATTAACCCTTTTAAATATTGTCACGACATACTTCCTCTAGTTTAACCAGAGCTTCCTCTTTTCCCGGTCTCTTTTAATTTCGATGCCCAAATATAGTTTGTAGCACCAAGATCTTTCATGTCGAATTTGGAGGACAATTGGGTCTTCAAATCTTGGATAATTTCTTTGTCATTTCCAACCAACAACATATCATCCACATACAAGACCAGATAAATAACATGGTCACCAATTAATTTAAAATACACACAGTGATCTACTTTTCTTCTAGTGAAGCCAAGTCCTCGTATAAATGTATCAAATTTATGATACCACATCCTTGGTGATTGTTTTAACCCATATAGAGACTTCTTTAACTTGCATACCATTTCTTTCTTACCCTTCACCACAAAAACTTCAAGTTGCTTCATGTACATCTCCTCTTCCAGATAGCCGTGAAGAAATATTGTCTTCACATCCATCTGTTCTACCTCAAAATCAAAAGCAACAACAACAGATAAAAGTAATCTAATAGAAGCTACCTTGGCAACAGGAGAAAAAATATCACCAAAATCAAATCCTGACAGCTGGGAATAACCTTTTGCTACCAACCGAGCTTTGTATTTCTCCACCTTTCCTTTTGCATTTGTCTTGTTTTTGAACACCAATTTACTACCAATGGGTTTCCTTCCAGACCGCAACTCCACCAGATCCAAAGCCTCATTTTTGTGCAAAGATTCCATTTCATCAACCATGGCCTCTTTCTAGAGTTTTCCATCCTCTGAATCTACTACTTCCTTCACAGTTTTGGGATCATCGTCAGTAATAGATAAAACAAAATTTGAATAGAAAGTAGATGGACTATACCTTTTTAGCTGCCTTCTTTCTTGATCTGATCTTCTCACACCCAGAGTTTGTGGCTCTTCATCTTCTAATTCCTCCTTTGTTGTACAGTCTGATTCTTTCTCCTTAAACTCAAACTCTATCTTCTCAGGTTCCTTTGGTTGGACTTCATGTTTAATAACATCTTTTACCTCTCTAAACACCACATCTCGACTGTACACAACCTTCCTTGTTACTGGATTCCAAATCTTATAACCCTTTAAACCATCCTTATACCCAATAAATATGCACTTTTTATATTTACTATCCACCTTGCTTCGTTTCTCCTTTGGAACATGTACATATGCATCACATCCAAATACCCTCAGATGTGAAAGAGAGGGTTTCTTACTAGTCCATACCTCTTGTGGAGTCTTATCCTCCAACGCTGATGAAGGTGATCTGTTGACCAGGTAACATGCTATCTCCACCGCCTCTGCCCAAAATCCCTTTCCTCAACACCTTTATCTTCTTCTCTGTCTGGTTTTCCACCAGAACCTTAAATTCTTTAAACCTAGCAAAGACTTTAGATTTCTTCTTAAGGAAATATATCGATGTATTCCTTGAGAAGTCATCTATAAATTATATATAGTACACGGACTTACCCAGCAATGGAACCTTCACAGGTCCAAGCACATCACTATACACAAGTTCTAATATTTGTTTCGCCCTCTTACAACCAGAGGGGAAACTCACCCGATTCTGCTTCCCATATACACAAATTTCATAGAAATAAAAATCCAGAGAGCTATTACTCATACCTTCTACCATACCTTTACCATGAAGTATTCGAAGGCCCTTCTCTCCAATATGTCCAAGCCTTTAATGCCACAGCATGGTCTTCTCTCCAGAGACCGCTAGATTTTCTGCTCCACTTTGAGGAACCACAAAACTGTTGCACCCATCAACAACAGTGCTACCTTGCAGCTTGTACAGATTTCCAATCCGAACTCCCCGCATCAATATCAGTGCTCCCCGAACCATCTTGCAGGTATCCTTCTCGAACACTATTTTTACACCTGCATCATCCAGCTTGCTTATAGAAATTAGATTTCTGGCCAATGCAGGAATATGCAGAACACTCAGAAGTGTTCTAACCCTTCAACCTTGCAACTTCAACTTTACTTTTCCACGACCAGTGATTCTAGCCTTCCTATCATCCCCTAAGAAGACATCACCACCATCGTATTTCTCATACTCGCAGAACCACTCTCTATGGGGAGTGAAGTGAAAGGATGCACCTTAGTCAATCAACCATGCCTCATGATCTACATGTGTACTTGAAGAAGCCAAGTACACATCCCCACCTTCATCTAAGTTGGTTTTCGCCTCTGCAGAAGGAGCATCATCAGATCCCTTTCTATCAGGAGCTTTAGATTTACAGTCCCTTTTGTAGTGCCCTTCCTTTCCGCATTTCCAGCACACCACCTTTACAAGTTTTCCTGGAGATTTAGATCTCCCTCTAGATTTAGATCTCCCACTCGATGACTTATTTTTGTTTCTATTCAGGGACCATCCTCATACAGACAAGGCATCACCATTCTAGCTCTCCATATTTTTACGTCTCATCTCCTTCATTAGCAAGGATTAGATTATTTCATCAAAATGCAAGGCAGTTGTATTTCTACCTATTGTAATAACTAGACTATCCCACAAATCTAGTAGAGAACACAACAAACTGATGCACTTATCTTCATCTAAAATTTTAATATCAACAAATAATAACTAACTTACCACAGTATTAAATGTGTTCATATGCTCTGTCACCGAGTCTCCATCTTTCATCCTCAAGTTATACAGCTTTTTCCATAGGAACAATTTATTCACCAGAGACTTAGATTGGTACAAAGTCCCTAACTTGTCCCACAAAGCCTTCGCCATAGCTTCCCCTGATACATTCAGCAATACTGAATCTGAGACACAGAATCGTATTGTTCTCTTTGCCTTCCGATCCAAATTCTTCCACTCTACATCAGACACTCCTGTTGGTTGAGTACCTAGATCTACCGCAATCCACTGATCTTTATCCACCAACAGATCCTCCATCTTGAGTTTGCACAACTCAAAAGTCTGATCATTAAATTTCTCGATCCCTATCTTTCCACTGCTCGCCATCTTCTTTCACCACCAGAATCGATCTCGTAGATCTCGCATTGAAGAGGGTCTACCACAGGCCCGAGCAAAACCCCTCAGCAACAAAGGCGTCCCCTTGAAGCCAAAACAACTCTGATACCAAATGTAGGTTTTAACCCCGTACAGAAATTACCTGCATACGAATTCTAAAACACAAAAAAATAAACAATGCGAGAGCATAAAACATAAAAAACATATACACAGAGATTTCCCCTGGATCCCAAAACCAGGACTACCAACTTGATTTTTCATTATATTCCTTTCAATGTTACAATACATATTTATACATGCTGAAGCATCCAATACTATGGACCGAAAACCATCGCGTCCAAAACCATGTGTGAAAAACATGGACAAAACCATAGATAGGTCTGCCCAACCTAATATAGGGTCCAAAAACAAAATTTTCTGGGCCGCTACCCTGGACACCTTAGAGGGGGTTACCTGCACCCCTCAAACCCCCTACAACCCCCCCGCTATGTAATCGACGCAACAAAGGGGGGGACTCCACCCCCCCTCTAACCACCCGGTGAACTACGTGGGCTAGTCGTGGAAAGAATATAACACAACCCAACAAGCATATATTTTTCATCACTAGTCTACTTGATCAGTAAAAGGGGTAAACTTATACTAGGTAGATGTCCTTTCATTTACTTTTACGAGTTCAAAAGTATCAAGTGTAGTGGGCAATATTTTCATATTTTGAGATTCAAAAAGGAGCTTAAAGGTAACTGCAAGATTTCACTTTTTCGCAAGTTTAAAGAGTTCGAAAAAGTGACAAAAGTATACTTGTCATTTCCGAATTTCAATTTAACTAACGTGCAGGAAAAGATGGAAAGAACTCAACATTTTCATATGTGTTTTATGAGCATGGGAAACAACAAAAGAAGCTCGGGATTTCCATGATTTAATGAGTCTTGAAAGTAATAACCAAAATGGACTTGAAATAGGTTTCATTTTCCTAGCATAACCTAAAAAGGCACATGCCGCCCAAGCTTCATTTGATCTGCCTAAGTAGACTATTGGTTACTAATATGCAGATGAAAGGAAGGTTCATTTACGAGATCAGATGAAAGAATCGAATCAACATTTATGAGATCTAGTCAAAGACTCAAATCAATTAGAGGGGGATTTGTTTTAATTTTTTAATAAGCTTTACACTGGAAAAGAACTATGATCATGCGAGTTGTTTCATTTTTTAACATGATTGAAGCAAGAAAAGAATTATGCTCATATCACCTTTATAGGTTGGTTTCATTTTTATGCGAGCTTGAAACGAAAATAACTATGCTCAGACCTTGTTTCATTTTTTAACGAGCTTGACACAAGAAGAGGAGCTATGCTCATGGAACCTTGTCATGGATTCCAAGAGGAAAATGCTATTGAAGGAAAACATGCTAAGGGACACAACTCTACCATTCTTCCAAGAGGTCTTCATCAGATGGAAGAACAATTCTATAGAATAAATACATATCAAGGGGATCACTAGGGGCAAGAAGATCAAGGTCCAATTTCCCCATTGATGGGTTCATCATGTCACTTACCGGATCTATTTCAAAAGAAGTTGAGCATCCAACCATAGACTCATTTTCATCGGTAAGTGAAGACATGAGACAAGTTACCACACAATTAACCTGTGATGGGGTGGATACCAAGTGCATATAGGGAGCATTCAAGGATATTAGATGGTTGGTAGTCATATCAGGGATACCAAACAAAATTTGGTTAATAGTCACAATGTTTCCATTATGAGGTAAATATATCACATGAAAAAGTGTGGACGTGACAACTTTCATAGCATAGACATAGTCTCGCCCAAGGATAAAATTGAAATACAAGGGGCCTTGGACTACCATGACATCAATACAAATAGTTTTACCTTCTAAGGTAATGGCCAACCTAAGAAAGATCCCTAAAGGTTAAAATATTTTCTTGTTACAAGCTAACAAATTCTATGTAACAAACACAAGCTAAGGGGATCCCAAAGCTTGCCAAGTGGTTGAGCATAGAATATTAACCAAATCTCCTTCATCTACAATTATTCAATGCACATTTCTACCACAACCCTTCACAATGATTTGTAAAGGGGTGGAAGAAGGGAGATGAGACTCTGTCACTCTAATCCAATCAAAGGAAATAACCTCAGTACTTTGAGGGGAATCCATGGAAACAGATGAAATGTTGCATTTTGTGGTAGAATTTGAAGTAGCAAGAAGAACCTGAGTGACATTTACTTCACTCTCTAAAGGGAGAGTGAATTAATATGAAATTGAGTCAAGCACTTCATCAACCAATGGTTCATCAACATGAGTGGTATAGGTTTCACTTTTTAAGGGAAGAGTGGAATTGAATGAATTTGGAATTAGATCAATCACTTCATTAACTGATGACAGGTTGAGAGAAATATTATGGTAACCAGTTGGAAGATATTGTTGATAAATAGTAAGGTTTTCCAACAATTTTGAGGCTTCATCCATGTGAGGGAAAATGTGAGTTTGATGTCTCCCTTCGCATAACCTACAAGGAAACCTAATTACTTACCCCTTTTCCCTAGAACATTATAATCACTATTTGATGAGAATCCTTAGACCATACTTCCAAGACCTTAGGAATACCAAGAAAATTGATAAGGAAGTGGTCTGCCTTACAAATATTTCAAGGGTATTTGGTCTTACAATGCATGTTGGAGGTTTCTTCCACATTCTCAACTGTCACAACCATGTTCATTGATTTACTTCTTTCTTATATTTCTTCTTCTTCTTCTTCCCTTTATTCTTCGTCTTAGCCTGTTGGTTACGAGAATTAAGACTTTCAACATGTGAAGAAGAAGAAAAGGAAGAAGAAATTATAGGTGAAGAAGGTAAATGATCAACATAAGATAGAAGATCTGGTTGAGGTTGAGGAGAAGTATCTGGTTGAGGTGAGGTAGTTTGAGTATTTGAAACCAACAAGTTTGAAAACAACCATACTGATAAAACTATTGTTAATCTGGGAAGAGACAGCGTAGCCATATAAGGAGGGCCAACATTTCCAAAGTAAGGAAAAGGACTAGGATCCCCGTTAAGAGGGGTTCCTTGGTTGGTAAATTCAGGAATTGTTTCCATCAGATTCAACCATAGGTCTACTGAAAAGTGAATTTTATTTAAAAATTTAATAATGTATGATAGTTATTTTTACAATTGGTATCAATCAAAATAAACAAGAGCAATAAAAATGAGATACTAGGTATAAAATGTCACCAAGCTGCTGTGAACTGCAATATAATGTTATGTACGTGTAGGAAATCTACCTGAATGTTGTGTTCGGTGTATGATAAACAACAAGGTGGTTGACTCAATTACCTATGGTAGGTTTGCAACCTAGAGGTAGTCTTCCGATATACCAGAGAGTATATGGAAGCTCAATCTATGTTAGTGCTATCTAGTACATCTTGTATGATAAGAATAATTTTTATATACTTATCATAGATGGAGCATTATCCGATATACCCTAGAGTACGTGGAGAATGACCCCATATACTTATGTACATGGAATACCGACTATACGTAGAATGTAACATAGATTATTAATGACAACTCCTATGTTTATAGACGTCAAAACACATCTTCTAACCTAGATCCACTAAATATGATGTGATTAATTAATGCCTTGGTAAATTTTAAGTGATTTTTATTGTTACACTTTTCATTAAAGTAGTCAAATGTGTACGGTAACCAACTGGTATAGTAACTTAATTTGAATTGATGCATCTAATATGAAATTACAACCTCTTCAATTTAGTGAAATTTTATCTACGAAAAGGAGAAAGTTTCATTCATTTCCAACAATGAAAGAGTTGATAAATAATAGAAAACATAACAAGTTCTCTGATGCACTAATATTTGGCAGGAAAATACTCATGCAAATCAATTCCAATAAATTTTTTCATTTTAATCTTTAAAACAAGTATAAAAACATACAAATTCAAATAAGGACTATCTTTCAATGAGAGGCACTAACTTTTCAATTAATAAAATAACTTTTTACAACAAGCATAAACAAATATATGACAAGATTCACTAAAAGAAAAGAGACTGAGACAACCAATTCCATAAGCGAAATATTATTTTTTAATAGATTAGTAAACCAACAAAAATTTCAAACCCCTAAACTGTAAAGATAAGTGATTTTTCTCAAAAAGACAACCAAACACATTGATCTAAGTCAAAGGTTGAATTTTATTTAATGATAACTAACCCAAAAAAATATAGCAAAAAGAAATTTCCAAACCCAAAGGTTAAACCTTACCAATTTGAGTTTTTCTAAGGTTGTCGCACATACACAATGTACACCTATTCGATGTCACATTGTTGCTAAAGACAAAGTGAGCAATGTTTCACTTTTTTTGAAGGAAAATTGAGTAGTGTCACACTTTTTGATGAAGGAAACGTGCACAATGTCACACTTTTTATGAAGGAAAAGTGTGACACAAAGACACACAAAGAAAAAACAAAAAACACTTCACAAGCCTTAAAAAAATTGGATTTTAAGGATCAGAACAAAACCCTTAAGGTACTGGAAGGCTA
The DNA here is from genome assembly GCA_031772625.1 of Pinus tabuliformis. Classification (NCBI taxonomy): domain Eukaryota; kingdom Viridiplantae; phylum Streptophyta; class Pinopsida; order Pinales; family Pinaceae; genus Pinus; species Pinus tabuliformis. The sequence goes on from CM062808.1 coordinate 932,697,729, forward strand.
TAGTAAGTAAAGGAAGCCACTGAAGAACCTTAATCATTCCCCAGTTTGGCTGCCAATTTGTTAGGTGGACAAATCTTGTCTTGCAGAAAAGAGAAATCTCCCTAGACTCAATCACAGAATCTAGTAACAAACAAGAAAAATAGTAAATCTTTCACTAGGTCCATTTTATTGAATCATAAGCAGGATTAATGAGTATGAAATCCATACCTTTCAAATGAAATTCCTGATGAATATCCTTGATATGGTTTGATGCAACTTCCCAATGTTCAAAATTTAGACCTGCAAATGCACTAAAAAACACAAGATCAAAGGCACATGATATATAAATGATTCAATATGGCCTATGCTAGTGATCAAGGAGACTACTACCTAATATCATAACCAATGGACAATGAAAGTAAACAAGCAATACATCAAATCCAATGGAAAATATAGTGAGAAAGTAATACTCTTTTGTATTATATTTGAATGAAAAGGAGAGATACAACCTAGCATTGATGTTGAAAATATCCTTCCAATAGCCTTCAATTCTCCCTTAAGTGACAAGCCTCTAGCCTCAAATTGACAACATATGTTTACATAAAAAAGTCAACCCCTTCCCCTCTGGTCTGTGTTGAATTTATAAGCCAAGAGGAGAGGGTTAGAGATCCTCTTTCTAAACAGATCCACAAAGAAGGGGATTATGGTTCCATAATGAGAGGGAATAGATTCATGAACCATGGGATGAGGCCTAAATATGAATGGGATCGAGTCCTTCTTGTTGGTATAATATTGCCCAACAAGGCTTCTAGAAATTTCTTTTTATTTTCACCTAGTTTAAAAGGTTGTCACAAATTTTAATGGAAGACAAAGCACAAAATTGTGTAAGATATAAGGACTTGAATTGTGTTTGTGTAGGTAATGACTAGGAAAAGTGCTACAGTGCTTGAAGCTATGTTTTTAAGCAATGAAATCCATCATTCTTATTATTTTCAGAATGGTTTTTCTTCCAACATTGTAGGGGATTACTTACGAGAGTTCATCGAATAGTGGGAGATCCAGATTTGCAGTAATTTGCCTAATGGTGACAAAACGACATGTAACAACAACTTAAGGAAATGCTTGATAAGGGATACATTATGTCAAGTGTGTCACCTTAGGGTGCACCAATGTTGTTTGTGATGAAGAAGGACAATACTCTCAGGTTGTGTATTGGTTATAGGCAGTTGATCAAGGTGATGATCAAGAACATGTACCCTTTGTCGTTGATTGATGACTTGTTTGATGAGCTAAAAGGAGTAACAATGTTTTTAAAGATTGATTTGAGATCAAGATATCATCAGGTACACATCAATGAAGAGGACATCCACAATACAACATTCCATACCAGGTATGGACATTATGAGTTTGTAATGGTTATATTTGGTTTTACTAATGCTTCAACTACTTTCATGTGTTTGATGAATAGTATGTTGCATCCTTATTTGGACAAGTTTGTGATAGTATTCATTAATGACATATTGATATATTCTAAGAATGACAAAGAGAATGTGGAGCACCTAGAAACAGTGTTGAGATTGCTAAGAGAGCATCAATTGTATGATAATCTTTGTAAGTGTAGTTTGTTTCAGACAAAACGTCATTACTTGGGACATGTTGTTTCCAAGGAAGGTATAGAAGTGGACCTAGAAAAGATCAAAGATATCATGGAGTGGCAAGTTCCTAGGAATGTGGATGAGGTTCGATCATTCATGGGTTTAGAAGTTTTTTATATACTATTCATCAAGAACTTCTCACGGATTGCCTATCCTATTATATCCTTTCAGAGGAAGGGAAAAAAGTTTGAATGGACCGAGGAGTGTGCAGCTAGTTTCTAGCAGTTAAAGCATTTTATTACAAATTCTCTTTGCTTGAAGATTGTAGATCCAGACAAAGAGTTCATGGTATGTAAAAATTCTTGCAAGAGAGGAATTGTTCGAGTCCTGATGTAGGAAGGATAGGTGGTATGCCATGAGTCAAGGAAGTTGAATGAGCACAAGAAGGACTATGTGACTCACGATCTTGAGTTGGAAGCTATCATTCATGCATTGAAGATGTGAAGACACTATCTTCTTGGCACGAGGTTCATCTTGATGAGTTATCACAGTGGGTTGAGGTACTTTGTTGACCAACCTAATCTGAATGCCAGACAAGCTAGATGGTTCACTACTCTCAGTGAGTTTGATTTATATATTAGGTACATTAAGGGAAAGGAGAAGACGGTCATATATGTTGTTAGTAGAAGAGTTTAGACAAATCACATTGTAACAATGAGTTATGATGATATATATTTGCAGGAGTGGATCTTGCAGGCAGGACAACATGATGACATGTACCAACAGTTGAGGCACAAGTTACAACAAAAGGGTGAAGGTAATAGGGATGAGGAATATCATCTCACAACATATGGCTTGGTCAGATTCAGGAAAAATATTTATGTACCAGATGAAAGTAATCTCAAGAAGCTTATCTTAAGGGAGTTTCATGTCAATCTGTATTCAGGTCGCCTAGGATATTAGAAGACTTTGACAACTATCAAGAAATTATACCATTGGCCGAACTTGACGAAAGAGGTGGTTGACCTTTTTGCGAGATTTTTGGACTGTGAGCAGGTAAAAGCAGAGTGTAAGAATCAAGGTGGTTTATTACAACTGATCTCGATTCCAGAGTGGAAATGGGAGGTCATTTCCGTGGCCTTTATTATGGGTTTACCAAGGACATCAAAGCAACATGATTCCATCAAGGTTGTGGTTAACAAGTTAAGTGAGGTAGCTCACTTCATTACAGTTAAGTCAATGAATTCAATTAGTGAGGTAGCACAGATTTTCATCAGGGAGATAGTGAGATTCCGTGGTGTTCTTAAGAAGATCATATCAGATAGATATGACAAGTTCACTTCCATGTTTTGGAAGGAGTTGTTTGAAGGTTTCGGGATAGATTTGGCTTTCTGAACAACTTATCATTCACAGACAGATGGATAGACAAAGAGGGTTAACATGATGAATCTTGAGGACACGTTGAGGATGTACGTTATGCATCAAGAGAAGAAGTGGGAGGAGTATCTTCCATGGGTAGAGTTTGCATATAATAATAGGTATCAGGAGTCCTTGAATATGAGTTTGTTGAGGTTCTTTATGGGAAGAGTTGTAATACTCCTATCAGTTGGAGTGATCCAGTGAATAGGGTGTTGATTGGACCTGATATGTTGCAAAATATGGAGTAGGAGATGTAGGTTATTAAAACAAATTTGAAGGAATCACAAGAAAATAGGAAGGGTTATGCATATCAACACATGGTATTTAAGAAGTTTCAAGTTGGTAATCATGTGTACTTTCGCATCAATCTCAAGAGGAGATCCTTAAGGGTTAGATCATGAGCCAAGTTGGCACCTTGGTATTAAGGTCCTTTCCAGATCCTTGAGAGGATTGGACCAGTGGCCTATAGACTTGCACTGCCTCTGATAATGAAATTCTATGATGTTTTCCATGTTTCATTGCTTAAGAAGTATATCTAAGATGTTGATCATGTGATTGAATGGTCTGTAGTGCATATGGAGCCAAAGGGAGAATTCCAACAAGAGCCTCAGTGCATATTTCATCAGAAACAACTCGTGCTCCGAAACTGAGAAATTGAACAAGTTATAGTGCAATGGAAGCACTTTGGCCCTGATGAAGCTACATGGGAGACGGTGGATCAGATGCGGGCTATGTATCCTTCATTATTTTCTAGGTCAAGCAAATGAGTTTTGGTATAGGTATCTATATATGAATATGCTTGTAGATACCACAATGATATGTGTTATAAAGCTCCAATAAGTGGTATGATTGTCATATTTTTCATGTTGGCCGTGTTTTGCAGTAGCTTTTCATTGAAAATACTACATCGAGCTATGTTATAAAGCTCCATGGGTAGTATGTTTCGATTTTCAGCAGTTTTACTGGTCATAGGTGTCATAAAACAAAGAGGATGGTGTTCCCATAAGGGGGAGGGGTTTGCAACAACCCCAGGTTAAAAGGTCATGTAATAAAGTATAATAAAGACAATAAGAATAAGACCAAGGTCACAGGACACGTATTCCAAGATGAATGTTGGGTAAAGCACTATAGTGGGCATCACTTTCGGTTTATTAATGGCTAAGGAATTTGGTAAATGATAAGAGGCATTAATTGACATTTTATTTACGAAAATAAAGGAAATAGGAGAAAATGAAGGTAAAGAGACACAAATTTTCATGATCAGGAAATTAGAGGAAAAATGAAGGAAAACGAAGAAAATAGAGGCGTCAATGATAAAAAAAGGATTTTGAGAATCAATTCACAACCTTTTTTTAGTTTTATTTTGAAATTAATGAAGAGAGAGAGAGAGAGAGAGAGAGAGAGAGAGCACTAAGAGGATAAAGCAAACAAGTAAGAAAATGAAGGAAAATGACAAGCAAGGAAAACAAGGATAAAGTTGGATCAAAAACTTCAACGAGAGGATTTTGTAGGTAACAGGTTTCATGTGTGATTTCCTAGTTGAGGTGTGAATGCATGGTACATGTATTTGTTTATTTGGTTCATTTGTTGTCACTGACATGGGTTTTGTCGGGTTTGACAATGGTTTCAACCTTTCCTTTTCATTTCCTAGATAACCATGGGTTGATGGGATTCATTTCTTGGTTGAGATTTGGTTACTGGAAAATTTTGGAATTGGGTGAGGTGGAAACAATAAAATTCTCAAGGTTTTGGGGTGGAGATGGTTTTCTCCGGGAAGCCCTTGACAAGTGGGTGAAGACAGGTGAATTCCTTAAGGGATGGTGAAGGAATTCTGAGGCATCCAAGTTTGTTTTGGTTTCACGATCTCTTGACCAATTTTGGTGAGATCTCAGTAGTTCGAGGGTGGAGGTGATTTAACCTCTCAATTGCCTTAGTTTTATGTCTTACTTTATCTCGTGAGATGCCACATTCATGCTTGGAATATGGCACTAGGGTGATTGGATGAAAGAAGGATTTAGTTCAACTCAATCTATGGTGGAGTGGTATGTAGAAGTCCCTGACTTGGTTGACTTTTGCATAAGTTAATAAGAGTTATTTTTCCATTGTACTCTGTGGACATTTATACTTGTTATTATGTGACTTTGATGGCTATTCTATCATGGTTAATATTTTGATTATATGCTGGTTATAAGCATGGTTCTATAACATGTTTTAGCTATGGCCCTTGTTATGCTTTGATCAGTTCGTGAATGGTTGATGAATGCATTCGATAACAAGTGTTGTTACAACTACTTGAGAGGGCATTAAACCTTCTCGGTGATTCACAACTAAAGAAAAAATATTTACAATATTCAAATATGCATTCATGACCTGTAGATTACATGTTTACCATGAGTTTGACGAAATTCCTAACATGTTTTGGTCAGTTTAGGTCAAGTTTATGACTCAAGTTTGTATGTTTATCTTTGTCATTATGTCATTTATCATTCTAAGAAGTTATAGGCAATTCTCCGAAGTGGTATGGAGGCTAACCTAGAAAGGTGGTTTAGATCTTGAGACCACACCCTCTGAACTAGACATTTTGGGTTATAACCACACTCAGCATGGAAAATTTTAGAGGCTAATATTTGGAGGTGGGCTAATTTTCCATGATTTTAACAAAAAAAAGATTCGCCAACTTCCCTTTTTTCTAAAAATGATTCGCCCAAATTTTACAATATAAAATTATTTTATCTTAAACATCGCAAAATTATATAGAGACTATAGACAAAATCATTATAAATTTGAAAAAAATCACAAATATATGAATAAAGATTTGATAGTTTACATATTAGGGACTAGTGAGATTCGCTAATGTTTCTAAACTTCAAGATAATTTTCCATCCTTAAAATTTTCCCTGGCACTCAGGCAGTGTTGTCCATGCAGTTGGAGGTCTATAATCGCACCCTGTCCTTATCATGCATGCACTTGGGGCTCTATGTTAGTGAAATAAGGTTCCAACTTATGGATTGACCACTTGAGGTGTTTCTTCAGTGCCTAAGTGATTTATATTCCTTGTAGGATGCCAGTTTATGGTCAGTAAGTCTTAGTTGTAGGCCCCAGTTCCTTAACTGGAACTAGGAGGTCCGGTCATGTCATAGTGGCACTCCACTTCACATTTGCCTAGAGGGCTTGTAAAAGCAGGTAAATGTGGGAGGGGGCATGTTATAGGGGTGAATCTCCATGGTTAAGAATTTTGTTACTTGTTATTTTTAAATATGTGTGTGTGTGTATTGTTAATAGGGGATTGGAAACTAACCAATTTTTGTACTTGTGTGACATAGGGTTGATTATGATTGCTTCTCTAAAAAAGAGATGGTCACTACACACATTTACGAAAGCTATTACAAGTGGCCAAAATAATGACCTTTAAACATAAAGAAATAACCATAGAGATCACAACCCTAACCCTAGAAGATGAAGCACCAAAAAATTTGTAGTTGGTACATCAACTTCCTCAGGCACAACGTTTCAATACAATGTTCGTTTGAGGCACACAGTAACTTGATGGACAGTACTATTAGAGGATTAGAACTTTTAATTGGAGCAGAACATACCTGGCCCTAGAATTGTGAAAAAATTGTTTAAGGCTTCAAGATGGCTTGGAAGTTTGAAACCCAAAAACCATGGAAAATTTACCTTGCCTAGTGAGATACATTGTTAGAATATGGTTAATTTATAGACTAATTCTTTTTATATTTAATAATAATAACTCTATTAATAAATAAAATAACATAATGTTGTAAAACACAAATTGGATAGAATGGTGGTAATTATCTAAAAAAAAGAGATGGTTGCTACAACCATTTGCAAAAGATGGTTGCTACACTCATTTGCAAAAGCTGTTACACGAGGTTGAAAGAATGACATTTTAACATAAATAAAAAACCATACAACTCCAAAACCCTAACCCTAGAAGATGCACCATGAAATATTTGTAGGCCTCTAGGTGGTTAGTTGTTACATTAACTTCCTAGGGACACACAATTTCAATACAATGTTCATTTAAGGCACACAATAGTTTATTATCACAATTTCAATGCAATGTTCATTTAAGGCACACAATAGCTTGTTGGAGGCGATGATTAGAGAGTTAAGACTTTTGATTAAAGTAAACCTAGCTTGATCCAAGAATTGAGAAAACACCATCATTTAAAACCTAAGATAACTAAGAAGTTTGGAATCCAAAAATCATGGAAAAATTACTTAAAAAAAATAAAAACCTTTAAATTAATGAAAAATGAAAATGACCACTTGTATTAAAATTATTCTAAAATCATTTAAAAAAAAACACCGTTTTTTTAAAGTTAAAAAAATAATTATGAATTTTTTTGTTGGTAAGTGTAAAAGCAAAGCAAGTTACCTCTATATTTCCCATCGCTTTCTGCCCGTATGTATTATTGGGGACGGCTTTTGGAAGATTTTTTGGAAGATTTGGCGAGATCATGTGAACAAGCGTTTTCATATTTGATCAGTGGGCAATGCATTGTTGAGAAATCGAGGTGTACATTGCATATATGTGCCTCCTTTTTCAGATTCTATACTTTTCTGGACTCTTGTACTCCCGTAGAAGCAGCAGAAGCTCAAAAATGTGTGGACTTCATGTGAAGTTTAAAGCATGCTAATGAAATCCTTTAAAAACATTTCTTGAGTTGAACGTTTATATTTTTATTTTTAAAAACTTAAATTTATTTGAATATTATTTTTTGGTGGTCATATTTAATGATCGATTGATCGTTATCTATTTAACAAATTACAAAATAGAATATGAACTACACTGGTTGGTTCGAAACGCGTAGACAAAAGATTGGTTATGTGATTTTGCCGTAAATTATCTAAACAATGTTCTAGATCACAGAAATCTAAACTCCTTAAAAATAAAAATAATTATATTTTTCTATTTATAAGTGACTTAACAACTCACCCATTACCATTTATCCAAAACACTGTAAACAATTCTACCATCTATCCCGTGTAAACAATTCCCAACCTCATTTTGAACCTGAAAGCCTATGACAATGCATTGTCGGAAAATCGACATGTACTATGCATATATCTGCCACCTTTTCACAATTTCTCAACCCTCCCACTTTGTAAAACGTGGCTGACAGTTAAAATATTGAGTGGATTCCACGTCAACTTTAAAGAAATCTTATGAAATATTTCATGAATTGACAGTTTTGTTGGAAAATGTAATTGGTACCATTAAATCAATTATTATTTTAATGCAACGTGTCATTAATTTATACATGCAATATTTTAACGTGAGTATGTCCTAAGGGTTGCCCACTTTTAACGATACTGTTGTTTTCCAAGTATTGCCAACTTTTATCTGAGAGCGTGCCTTTTTATTCAGTAAGGGTGACTTGACATATTGTCGTGAGTGAGGATACAGTCGTTTGTACTTCAAGCGAGAGTCAACTGATGAATAAGTATTCCGAGATAAGGATATTTTGATACGGGGAATTTCGCGCCTTTTTGCTTTAATTAGAACTGTGACTGCCGGATAATGCCACAACCCTTTCTGGCACATTCCATCGCGTGATTGATTGTTCATGTGGACGTGGGTATCCATCTTCTCCTGATCGCCACAACCGACAAATATGAAAGTAAAATGACATTTACAAAATAACGGGGAATTTTAATCGTTTTATCTATTTTTAATGTACTAATTTGATGATGTGTGTGATTGTTATCTTTGTTTTTTTTCCTAGCTAGTTACTTGAAATATATTTTTGATGATGTGTGTGATTGTTATCTTTGTTTTTTTATTAGTTGGTTACTTGAAATATACTTTTAAATTTATGTTAAATGATTTTTTCGAATCATGGGAATGTTGGGAACTTGAGTATCGGTATTCATAACGATTAGAGATTTTTCCAAAATTTCCAAGGAACATTTTTTATTTTTATTTATTTTTTTATTATATAATTTATATAATAAAAAGAAGTTTTTTTTGAAATTTTAGTCACCCCTGTTATCTTATATGGTTGTGAGGTTTGGGGTTGCAGCGTCTCCAAAGAATCATGGAGAAAGATTGAGCAAATCCAGAAGTGTTTTATAACTTATAACCTGAAAATTAAAAGTAATACACCCTATCATATTATCCTTATAGAAGCAGGGCTTTCCCCTATTGAGAGCCTAGCTATGCTTAGGTTTCTGTTGTACAAGCACAAAATCAGTGACATAGACGATCATAGACTTCCTAAGATAGCTTTAAATTCTAGCCAAAACCACCTAAGGCTCAATCGAGGGTGGCATAAAGACACAAGGGCCTGGTTAAACTATTGGGAGATCAACGAAAATGATGCATTGCAAAACATAAATAACATTAAAGATATTGTTACTTCTAAGTTCAAAGAAAAAATGTGGTGTGAGAAAGATTTAGCAGCTAAAAGAAAATTAAGTTATTATAAGAAGGTCATCAACCCCACCCTAGAAGATCAAAAGTATCTCTCTATTTTAACTAGCTCAAAGAAGAAAATTAATATAGCAAAGATTAGAACGAATTCTCATGAGCTCCATAGTGAAACAGGTCATTGGGCAGTTCCTAAAACGCCACGGACGGAAAGGATCTGCCATATATGTGAGAATAGGAACATCGAGGATGAAAACCACTTCCTCTTAGAGTGCCCCGCGTATAACCACATTAGATCTCAGTTTCACAATCTTTGTTACAATACTGACCTTCCTAGCCTTTTACAATGTCAAAATTATAGTGAGCTCGGGAGGCTTCTCTCCAAGCTTTTTGAGCATGGGAATAAAATCTTAAATCAAAATAGATAATTTGTTTCTTTAGGTCCGATAGACCATTATTTGGTCTCAGCATACGTTAACCATCATCATCATCATCATCATCATCATAATAATCAAAATATTCAAATATTAAAATCAATTTAAAATTTTAATTCATTATATGAATATCAAATTCAAAAATGAAAATTCGAAAATGTAAATGATTCAAGAGACACTTTGAATTTAAGAAACATAGTGAAAATAAAAGAACTCATCATATTAATATTTATATTGCTAGCATGCCCAATGTAGTACATAATAAAAAAAATGACAAATGCTCAAAGTGGCAAAGTAATACATGGTCCAAAAATGCTCAAGGGCCAAAGCATAACATTAAAGACTAAAGTTGAAGATGATCATAAAGTGCAATCTTCAACATCAAGACTATCCATATAACCTTGAGCCTGGTTAGGCACTCCAATTTCATCATCACCATCATCAATATCAAGATCACCTGCAATGCTACCCAAAGGTATGCCAACTAAACCTGCATTTGGTAAAATATTATCCCCATCATCATCAATTTGAGAAGCCTCCTTAGCATCAACATCTCATCTTGCTGGAGGGCCCTCTAAATACTCAGGTAGCTTCCTTGAGCGAAGTCGAAGACTACTATGCATATAAACCAATTTCTCTACTCTCTTAGAGGTAAGCATATTCCTCTTAACAGAGTGGATGAAACTATAAGTAGACCATTTCCTTTCAGCTATCGCTAAACTAGAAACCTGAGATAGCAAGCGTGAGACAAGATTTTGAAGATCTTGGGCTTTTCCCCATACATTCTGCACCATCCAATGGGATTCCTTTGTGCATAAATGTTGATGTCCACCCTTGCATCTTGAGAGAATTTAGAAGGGTTTAAGGTAGCAAAATCAATAAATTGTTCCTGCATTACAATTGCTTCATTAGGTGTATAAATTTTGCATATGGCTTCAAGAAAGCCTTGTTTCACTTCTTCATCATCAATGGGTAGAACTCTGTTTGGTCTCTCCATATACCACATTGGATTAAGGGCATACGCAACCATGCGAAGAGAGGTATTGAGTTTGATCCATCTCTTCCCTATTATCTTATGAATTTCATTGAAGAACTCCAAAGAGGGTTTTCTATCCTTAATGATGTGCCTTATCTTGCTTACCATGTTATCAATACATTTATAAACTTCTCCAAGGGTGGGGGAATCAAAATCTGCATACCTAATCAACTCCACAATTGGAGTTATGAAAGAAACAACATATTTACAATCAAACCACCAATCATCATTGAGAAGCTGCTCTCTTATCTTCTTTGTCTACATTGATTTAGATTCAGACCATGCATTCCACTCTTGGGAAACAACAATGGCTTGTAAGGATGCATTCACCTCAACCATACATTGAAGAAGAATGAAGTATGTAGCATATCTTGTTTCTGTGGGTTTCAAAAAACTCTTCCTTGAATACATCCTATAGATTGCTAAAGAGGCATGGTGGTTGAAAATGTACATTTGTGCATCTCTTGCATCTAAAATGAGTTTTTCAATCCAAGATATTTTTCCAATGTCTTTGAGGACATTATTCAAGGCATGTACACAACAAGGGGTCCAAAATATATGCCTATATCGACTTTTAACCATGAAACTCACTACTTTGCAAACAGGGCTGCATTTGTGATTACATGTACTACATTTGAAGGACCAAGCTCATCAATTGCTTCTTTCAATACTTCAAACATGAAGGTAGCATCCTTTAGTTTCCCACTATAATCAACTTCTCTTAAGAAATAGGGCCTAGCTGGAGATGTAACAATAATATTCAACAATGGCCTCTGTTGAATGTTTTTCCAACCATCCATAACTATTGAACATCTTGAATAAATCCAAGATTGTTTAAAGGGGCCCATAAGCCCCTGCATTCTTGTCACCCCTTTATTTAACAATGATGTCCTCATTTTGTTGTAATTTGGAGGTGTATATCCTGGCCCAACAGCTATGATTTTTCGCATCATTTCTTTGTAATGTGGAGAACATGTAGCATTAAATGAAATTCCATTTTCCATTAAAAAATCAGCAATATCATCATCAACCTCATCCCTATGTACTACTCTGTAGATTTTAGCAATTTGTTCCTGAGAAAAACTAGCGGTCCTATTACTCCTCCTAGAAGTAGACCCCCCCACATACTCAAATTAGTTTGATGCATTTTAATTAACTGAATCTTCCATATCATGGGAAGAAGATCTAGGTACTTTAATATTACAATCATTATCCAATTTCATTACATTGGATCCTAGGGAAGCCATATGATGCTTTGTCAACTCCATTATTTTCAAAATAGTACATGTACAACCCTTTACACCATCACCAGATAGGGATAGAAGATGATTCCACACCCTAGTATAGCTTCCTTTAAACACATAGTTACAAAATGTGCACATCCATTCTTCACAACCACCACTATTATTTTTCTTTTTTTAGTAATTTTCTTCACAAACTTTAACAATGGTTTCTTGGGGTTTGTGCTTTGTTGGACTTGACCACTTGGAATTGGAGGAAGAGAATAATTTTCATATCCACTTGTTGGTATTGAACTACCACCCTCCATGATTTCCCTAATTAATACAGGAGACAAAAAAAACATTATAAACACAATGTAAAATGAGAAATAAAAAAATAACTTGTACTTATATACAAAAATACAAATGTACCTATCAAGTTCTACCTATGAATCAAAATTTGAACCAACAATAAGGCTTAACAAAAAAACACACTAAGTAATTTTTTTTTAGTTCTGCTTGTGAATCAAAATTTGAACCAACAATAAGGCTTAACAAAAAAACACACTAAGTAATTTTTTTTAGCACCAAAGCCAATGGAATAATAAAGTTGAGTTGAAACCATCAAGAGGTCAAATATCAATGATTAGGGAAAATGTAATTGGATGAATACCAACTATAAATTATGAAACAAAAATTGCACACCACCTAATGATCAAAAATAAAACTTAACAACAATTAAAATACATCAGTGAAAATGAAATGAATGAAAAAACATCTATTATACTTCTACTATGATGGCTTATGAATCTATTCTTCTATGCAAAAAATACAGGGAAACACCAACATATATTCAATCGAAGTTTTCTGTCAAATTATTAGAAGCAATGAAAAGGCATGTTGAGATAAAGTGAATCCTCGTTGTTTATGTTTAAAAGTATTAAAATATTAATATTATCACCAATATGAAATCCCACTCTCACCATCACATATATGTTTGAAGTATTTAATGTTTTTCTCACTTAGTTGTTTATTTACAATAAAAGAAAGTGGAAAACACAATGCAGTCTTTCTATGTTCAATTAATTTTTTGTTAAGTTACTGCATGACATATAAATTACTGCAAAACAGGGTCTAGGAAGATGAAAGGAAATAAATTTCATTATCTAGAGAAGGAAGTTTCTTTTACATTGTTAGAGTGGAAGAGATCTTTGTTTACATATCTACCTATGTGGATAATATCAATAAAATAAACTGGAAAAACTACTATCTATGTGGATAATACCAATAAAACAAAATGGAAAAACTTTGATGTTTTGCATTTAGTTATAAAAAAAAGTGTTGACATAAAAATAATGAAATAAATTAGCATAAACTAATCTTTGCTTTGAACTTTTAAGTGGTTAAGGGCTTACACCCAAGTACTCGTGGAAAGAAGCTAACTATAAGTGAACACGCATAAATGTTGGATGTTCGACATTACAACCTGCTCGATCCAACCATATTTGAGTCAAAATACTTTAAATAATAAAAAAGGGGGCTCTCTTCCAACTATAACTCACGAAGAAAAGCTAATTCACAATTGAACACGCAGAAATGCTGGCTGGAGGATAATGCATATATGAGACAAACTACTATTGGACCTTCAATTGATGCTACAAACAAAATAAATTATAAATATCTAAAAGACGGATATAGGAAGAAGCTACAACACACTATATTTTCCTCTGCATATCCCTTCGTGTGTGGGTCGGGAAGTCGAATGATTTACACATAAAATATGCTTGATCTTACCTAAACCTCTAAGGGGCGAAACAACAGGTTGTCTATTGTTGAAGGGTTGTTAGCCATTGTTCGCTCTCCCACTCTCGACACCAAACAACACTGTTCACTCTCCCGCTCTCAACACCAAACAACAGACCTCAGCGAAAACAACAAACTATCCTTCTCTCAACAACAAACAACAACCTCAGCGATGGAGTGAAAGGAGGCCTAGGAACCAGCATTTATGGAGGAACTAGAGGTTTTTTGGTGCCAAAAAATATTCCTACCAATTTCCGTCCACAGTCTTCCCACCAATTTCCATCCATTCAACAGTGGGAATGCTACAAAGTCCACTCCCAAGTTCCCAATTTGTGCCTTCAAAGCTCTGAAAACCGTCCAAAGCTCCCATTGTCGTTCCCTCTTAAAAATAAACATTCTTGTGCAGCTCCAAAATTTCAAGGAACGTGAGAAACACCAAAATAGATATCCCAACTCTTAGAAACAATTCCGTACAACATAAATAAATTTAAAACTTTAAAATATCTTTCATAAAATATATTGATAAATTTAAAATATTAAAAACATTTTAATAATCAATATTGATTAAAAACAAAAAGCAAAAATATTTAAACCACCTTAAAAAGAACACATAAATATTCAAAATTAGCTGTAAATATAAATTCATTACAACCAATTATTATTAAATAAAAAATACAAAACGATAATAAAAAAATATGTATCCAAATAAACAACTATAAAATATGCATTGAAATAATTATTTGCATGATTTAAAAATACTAATACAAAACGAAAACGATAATAGAATATGTATCTAAATAAACAACTGTAAAATACAATAATAAAATGTGTATCCAAATAAATAAATATTTTACATGCATTCAAATAATTATTTAAATGGTTTTACAATACTTCACATATACATATACATATAATATGAAGACATTTTAATTTTTATACGAACACTTCAAAATTTGGATTGAAAGACTATAGCAATTTAAAGTTGCATTATGATATGGGCTGGGTAAGGGTTTACCTATAAACTCACTTTTTTACATATTTAAAAAATAAAATTTCATTCCAACATAAAATAATATAATGTTTCAAACATTCAATTTATAAATTAAAATTAACAAAATTTTAATATTATAAATTAAATAAATAATATTTATATTAATATTATGTTTATAAATATATATTTTTTAATTAATATGAGAATTTTATGATCACCTTTTTCACAAGTAAATGTGAAACCTTTGTTATTGACAAAATTATAATTCCAATATAGTTCTAAATTTATATAATCTCTGCTCAATTAGGGAAGTAAATCATTTTAATGATTTATAATGATGATTTAGCTTTACATGGATCAAAACTTGATATAGGAGAGTAATATAGGGTATTCATCTTCACTCACAAATTTTCCTCCCATTTTTTGATAGTCAAAATGATGAGCCAAATATTTGTACTTGAAAATCAAATTATGATGATGAAAACATAGAGACAAAATAAGTGGGAAAAAAATAAATAAAACCTTGTAAAATAAGAAAATAAAGAATATGTAGACTATGTATATGGAGATATCAAGTTTAAAAATCATTCCCAATTTTTTTGTGCTACCTTATAACCATAATAAAAAAATTAACTATATACCTTTTAATTATTATCCACATTATAATTTCTTTTTATTTTTATTTTTAATTAAATCATTTCATATACATCATATATTAACATAGATTTCACCACTGCATCCTTATATTGTCACAATTTCATGTTCAATTTGAATAATAAAAACTTACGTACCTAATTATTTATTAATGAAGACACCACTTATAAAAAAAAATATGTTTTAGGTGTTATTGGTACAAAGTTTACACTGCTTCACACCCCAGGAACATATCCATCTATTTAAAATATTTAGATATCAATCTATTGCATTGCATGTGTAAAAAATAAAACTTTCTTGAAATAGCATTACATTTAATACAACTACAAATTATAAACAAAAATGCGTACTACCTCAACATGGCATCTTCCATATATCAAGTTGTTTAATCTTGTGTACAATGCTTCATTAGAACCTGACCTATCTATATTTTCAGTTCTTAAGCTCGGTGTCCTTTCCTTTTTTTTTTTGTAAGCATGGGTAGTACCTTCCTTTTCTATTTATAATAGCCAATAAAACCAAATACAACGTTTTGGTGGCCTCAACTTGCCCAAAAGGGAAACCAAGTCTGTTGGCCACCTGAGTTTGCTATAAGCCATCCAGTAACAAAATTTAACCAGTCTTTCCATCCAAGCTATATGCACTATGCAGTTAAAAACACTTAACAAACTAAGAACTACCATATAAACGTCTGAAAAAAGAGCTATCTACAAAAAAAACAGAAGAAACAGTGAAGGATTATTCCTTCCGGTCATCAGTGATCAGATCAGCGTTAGCAGGAGCTGCCATGGAATCCTTGGGTGCTTGGGTCATCTGAGTCAGCCTCTGTTGGATCTCATCCAGCTTGTTGTCCTGCATTATCATGATCACCTGCAAATTCTTCATTTCCTTTTTGAGGTTTGGCATTCCTTGGGCAATTTCTGCCACTTCTCCTGCCACCTGCTCAAGAGCCTTCGCAAGAAGCCGTTTTAACACCCAGTACACATGAAGTGCTTGCCTATAGAGCGTCATACATCCTCGGGTGTTGCCAGGGTCATGGATGATGTCTGCCCATTCCTCTATCTCAGGATCTGACTGCTCTTCCATCACATTCTCCTCCATTTCCTGGATAAGCTGGTGGATGTCTTCATCTGTCCCCTCTCGGTAGGCTCTAGCGGCTTCCTGGACTGCAGTCATCATGGATCTCCTCCCCCGCCGCTGACTAACAGGCGTCGTGGTTGGCTGGTCAGCTCTGTTTTGCTGGCTTGGTCGCCCTCTGCCTCCACGCCCCCTGCCTCTGCCCAGGCATGCCATTTTCCCCTTTATTGTCGCCTGTTTGCAATTTTCATCAACAGAAGTTAGTTTTCTATGATTTACAGACTTTCCATCCTCCTTCACTTCCTTGTCCCTAATCCCTCCTACCTTACTCCAATCTTCTCCATTTTTCTGAGAATTCCCTTGATTTTCTTCTCCCAAATGCAGGAAGGTAAGTAAACCCTCTGTCATACTAACCAACGCCTGGGCCAGGTTCATAGTTTTCGCATCTAGACTCTCTACCCCCCTCTTACCATTTGTCATAGTATGAGCAGTCTGGTCTTTGGTATTTCTCCCCAGAAGGTTTTCTGGATCATTCATCCTCTGCCCATCTTGTGTAACATTTTGCTTAACCCTTGTTTCTTCTTTTCTTTGCATGGTGGAGTAAAAGACTACCCCGCTCATACTCCCTTCCTCCCTGGAGGTTGCCAACAGACCGCTCTCTTCCATCATGCCAAGCAAATCAGAGTGAAATTCAGAAGGAGGGCCAAAGGAGACATACCCGAAATCGCAATTTCCCATTAAGGCGTCCAACATTTTTCGCTGCACCTTGCTCCTCTTCCTCTCGACGCAGATTAAGTTTCCTTCTCCACTTCGCCACCCTCAAGTAATTCATCCCACCTGTCCCACTTCCCATCCCACTACCGCCGCCAATTCTACACTTCTCTCTCCTCCCACTCTTTCCACTCCATTTTCTCGAGACTCGTGCTAACATGCAGTACTCCACCATGGCGTTTTGGACGGTGCTGCAGGTAGAAGGTGGTCTCTCTATCCTACCACTCCCATGAGCTATCCTTCTGCCCTTGCCTTCTTTCCTTCTCACCCCGATCGGGGGCCACCTGTATCTATTATCCTTAGATCATGTCTTCATGATAATCTTGGGTTAATATCATTTTGAGAGGTTCTAATTCTGGCTTCTCTGAGTGTGTCGCCCAAATACTGTCCAACTTGCCTCCTTGTTCATTACTTCCCCAATTTGCAAGGAAATCCGCTGCTCTGTTGCCTTCCCTTCTTACATGCTTAATGATCATGTACTCGAATCTCTTTAAGATAGTTTCCAGATCTTGGACCAGGCTAGCCGTCCTCCAGCTTTGCGTAACTTTGTCCCATGATGTCCCATTAATGAGTTTTCTTATTATGTATGTGACCATTTGGGAATCTCCTTCAACTTCCAGATTGTTGTAGCCATTTCTTATCGCTATCTTCAGTCCTTGATAAACTGCCATCAGTTCTGCTTCATTATTACTCATGATGCCACCATTATCTGAGTAAATCCATCTTGTTCTGCCTTGGTCATCCCGGAAAAGGCCTCCAAACCCCGCCGGGCCCGGGTTGCCTTTAGAGGCTCCATCAAAATTCAGTTTTATAAATCCTGCCGTGGGGCGAGAGAAGTGAATAGGGCTGTTGCATCCTATACTAGGGGGTTTCCACATTTGCGGTGCAACCATTCCTTGTTTTAGATTCAGCTTACTTAAAAATTTTTCTTCTTCCGGAGTCATTTTCCAATCCTCTGTGCTCCATGTTTCCGCTAGAATGGTCTCTCGTATATGACTCAACGTTTTTCCCAGACCTGCTCTTGAGATATCTCTTTGTTTTGAAATATTCTCCTGTTTCTTTCTTTCCATATCATCCACATATTCATGCCTGCTGCTAGACTCCAAGCCCTTCTAACCACTGGGCTCATGAATTGACCTCATCCCCATTGTTTAATTGTTTCTCTGATGTTCTGTTGGTCTCTATTTGTCCTTCCAAAGAGTCTCCTTACTTCTTCCCATTGCTGCTATGCTTCACTACAGGAATTCAAGAGATGTTCCTATGTTTCCTGATCTTGTTTGCAGAGACAACACCTGGGAGGGCCCTTAATTCCGCGTTTTTGAAGTTGGTCCCAAGTCAGAATGCGACCTTTACATACCATCCACAAGAAGTGAGTCACTTTCGGCCACCAGTTGCTCTTCCAAATTTGTTTCCATATAGATGCCATATCATCTTGTTCTTGCTGGGTGGAGAGATGGTATGCTTCTTTAATCATGAAGTTTCCCTTCATTGTATAACCCCATCTCAATATGTTTGGGCCTGTTCTTATAGGTATTTTCCTTGTCTGCATTTCTTTTATATACATCTCTCTTTGCTCCCTAGCAATATGTCCATCCCATTCTTCCGGGTTTTTCCAGGTTCTCCAAGATTCTTCTTGGCTTCCTTCATTCCAGAAATCCCTTACATAATCCATCCCTTCCTCTTTTTCCTTTTGGTATGTGCCACTTAAAGCTTGAAAACCATTCAGTCTCTCTCTTTGCTGCCAGGCTTCTTCCCAGAACTTGGCTGAACTTCCATTCCTGATTTCCCAGAAAGCATGTTTAGATATTATCTCCCTGTTTTGACTGGCCAAATTCCATATTGTCGAACCTTTCAGGGTTTCCCTTAGTCTTAAGATTTCCTCTGGACTTGTTGGCATGTTATATTTTTTTGTCCATATTCTTTTCCATAGGTCGTCCCCTCCCTTCATCCACCTCCACCAAAGCTTAGCCCCCATTACTTGGTTCAAGAAGTAAGGATCTCTTAGGCCTAATCCTCCATCAGCTTTACTTTTCACCAGGCCCTTCCAGGATATCAGTGCCCACTTTCTTTGTTGCTTCGGTCCTCCCCAGATGAATTTTTTGAAAATCTCCACCATTTTGGCACACGCACCTTTAGGGGTGGCCATTGCCGAGAGTTGGTAGATCGGAATCGATTGTAGGACTGCCTTGACCAATACTACTTGGCCTGCTATATTCAGTGTTCTGAAGGACCAGTTGGCTAATTTGTTTGCAATTTTCTCAATGGTTTGTTGCCAATTCGTCATTCTTAGCGGATTCAGGGCTAGCGGAGTACCTAGATATTTTGTGGGTAGCTCTCCTGAGCGGAAACCCAATAATCTTGTTAAATAATTTCTGATATTTCCTGCTGTGTTAAAGAAATATGTACAAGACTTCTCCTTATTAATTTGTGTACCAGAAGCTTCCATAAAGAGGTCTAAGATCCCTTTTATTCTTCTTGCTTCTCTGAGAGACACTGCGCAAAACAGCATGATATCGTCCACAAATTGTTGGTGTGTGATTGGTATGTTACTCCCCCAGATCTGGATTCCTTTAATTTTCCTTTCCCTCAATTCTTTTTTGATGTATCTTCCTAAACCCTCCGCCGCAATGATGAACAGGAAGGGAGACAGGGGATCCCCCTGACGGAGTCCTCTGGAGGCCTTAAAAGTTTTAGAAGGCACTCCATTCAAAAGAATGGAGAAATTTGGGGTAGAGATCATGGCGGAAACCCATTCAATCCATCTATTACAAAAACCAAAGGCCCTTAAAACCGATTTCAAATATTCCCAATTCAAATGATCATAAGCCTTAGAGAGGTCCAGTTTTATCATCATACCCGCTTCTTTTTTTGTTTTTAGAGAATGCACTACTTCTTGGGAGGCTACTAGACCATCCAGAATTTGGCGACCTTCCACAAAACCTGTTTGTTCCGGGGAAATAATACTAGAGAGAATAGGCTTAAGTCTTTTAGCCATTAGAGTAGCAACAATTTTATAAATAACGTTGCAAAGAGCAATGGGTATAAAGCCCTGGGGATCTTCAGACTTAGCAGTTTTGGGAATAAGAGATAAGAGAGTTGAGTTTAAGCCTGTACATACCTTCTGATTTCTTCGAGATTCTTCCACCACGTCCAAAATATCTTGGCCCAAAAATTTCCATCCAGCCTAATAGAATTCAACTGTAAAACCGTCTGGTCCAGGGGCTTTATTCTTCTTCATCCCTTTCACAATCTCTTCTACCTCTTCCTGCCCTCATGAGAGCTAGATTTTGATCCCTGGTAATCATGCTTGGAATCTCATTGCATATTCTCTCAGTGGCTTCTCTTCGATCTTCATTAGATTCCGTGAGGAGATCTTTGAAGTGATTTACCAGAATCTGTTCCATTTCCTCATGCTGAGTTACTCGAATTCCTTCTTCATTCTTTATGGAGAAAATTCGATTTCTCTGTCTTCGTTGGATCATTGCCTGATGGAAGAACTTTGTATTCCTTTCCCCTTCTCGTAGCCAATTCACTCTAGATTTTTGTCTCCACAAAATCTCTTCATGTTTTCTTCTTTCTTCCATTTGGCCTATCAGAATCCCCTCTTCTCTAGCTAGATCCTCGCTTCTACCTGCTATTATAATTTCTTGTTGGACTTTCTTCATCTTCTGATCTAGAAGTTGTTGGTCCTTAAGGATGTTTCTGAATTCCTCTTTGTTCCATTTTTTAATTTTTTCTTTCAGTTCCTTCAATTTTAGTTGGAAGGTCTGCATCCTGCTTCTTCCCCTCTGTTGACTTTGTTTCCACCATTCCTCTACTTTCGTCATAAACTTATGATCCCTTAGCCAGAAGGCTTCAAACCTGAAGGGCCTTTTCTTGGGGCTGGCTTTGATGTCAAGTTCTATTTTAATCGGCCAGTGGTCCGATCCCATTCCTGGTAGAATCATTGCTTCAATGAATATGTCCCGATTTATGATCTGTTCTGATAATAAAAATCTATCTAGTCTGGAGGCAATTTGGTGTATACCTCCCCTTCTGTTGTTCCATGTGTAGATCCCATTTGTTGTTTGAATGTCTACCAGCCTTTGTTCTGCTATCATATCTCCAAAAGCTTCCATATCTGAGTCTGTTCTTCTAAGGCCTCCCCTTTTCTCCTTTAGAGATGTAATCATATTGAAATCTCCTCCAACAATCCATGGAGAGGCTGGAAACATGGAGCGTATAATTTCCAGATTCTGAAGGAAGATCCTGCGTTCTCTCGGTATGTGAGGACCATATACATTTGATAGAAGAACCCATTCCTGGGATCCTATATTCCTGAATCTTCCTGAAAGAATTCGAGGTATGCTAACCCAATCTTCAAATTGAATCTCCTCTGGGTTCCAGAGGATTGCCACGCCTCCCGCGCTACCTATAGCATCCTGACCTATTATCTCATAATGCGGCTTGAAATTGCTCATAACATCTTTTAATTTTTGTTCTCTGATTTTTGTTTCTTGAACTAGCATTATATTGGGCTTATCTTTTTTAAGTCTCTCTTTCAGATATCTTTGTTTCCCCTTACTATTCAACCCTCTAATATTCCAGGTTGTAATGATCATTTTAACAATTTAAGGGGTTGTTGGAATACCTCCGACAAGGGCACCACTCTTCCTAAGTTTACTAGCATCTCTCCAACCATTTGGATGGTCTCACTCATAGGTCTTCTTCCTCTTTTCCTTCCTCCTTTCCCTATAGTACCCACATCTGTGCTTTGTCCTCCTTGCGCCCCTAGCTGTTCTGGCTGATTTATTATTACTATCCCTCGTTTCTCCTTGTATCTTTGGAACATGTCTTTATATAATTGTTTCTGGTCTTCTGGTATGAATCTTTCATCCAAATGCCTCCATTCTTGTAGAAGTCTCTTCATGACCTGTTCTTCTTCGCTTCCTTTGTCCTGTTGTGGGTCTATCTCCATTTGGTTCTGATCTTGAGGCCTCTCTGTTTTCTCCCCTTCCTTTTCCATCTCCATATTTGTTGGCACCTTATTTTTTCCTTTGTCTTCCTTTATATGCTCCACTGTTTCATCTTCGCCATCCTCACCTTCCGCTTCCATTTCCTCTTCTTGTAATATCTCAAACTGGTTCTGACTTTTCTGAGTGCCTTCTGGAGAGGGTGGGTTCTGTTTAGTTTGTTCTCTTTGGGATTTTCTTCGCCGCGGCACTTCTGTAAACCCTTCATTGTCTTCTCCTCTTTTCCTATCCTCCTTTTCAATATTCTCCTTATTTTCCCCCAAATCTGTTGGTGTTCCATTGGCAATCATCGGACAGGATTTGTACAGATGGATGTATTCATGGCATCGTCTACATCGAAATGTAATATTTTCATAATAAACTGGTTATTGCCATACCTCATCATGGTATTCCACTTCAATGTAGTCCGGAAGCGGTTCTGTGACATTCAAGTAGACACAGATCCTCTCATATGACGTATATCTACCTCTTTTTGTAGATTATGCCACCTTGTCAAAAGTCCCGATTTAATTCCCGATCCCCTCTAGAATCTCTGGATCCCAGAACTCTATTGGAAGCCCAAACAGTCTAACCCATATTGGTGCTGCTAACATTTTCTCCTTATCTGGATTATAGCATTCTTCCCATTGTCTCATAAAAAGGCCTGTATTATTGAAGAAGTAGGGTCCCTCCTCAAAGATCCTTTCCTTATCCTCCAGGTTAGCGAAAATGTCTGTAAAGAATCCTTTTGCCTCTAGTTTTATATCAATATGTCCCTTGCACTTCCATCTCTATTGTATCCATTTAGCTAGGTCTTTCTTAGACGACCATGTGCCTACAAACTTACAGATTAGAGCGTGATCTTTCATATATCCTTTGTACTCCTCAAGTTTATTGTTTGGAATAACAAACCTAGGTTTTTTTGTTGCTCTCAGCAAGCATCTATTTCCCGTCCTTGCTTACCATACTATCCCCATGACCAACGTGTCCTTGCTACATCTCCCTGCACCGCTACTCGATCTATTCCGACTTGTTTCTCCTGCTGCTACATTTTTATAGGAGGGGATCTCTCCCCCCCCATCCGGCTCCATCATTTTTGTTGTCAGTCCTGTCTATTTCTAGGATTTCTTCCTCCAATCGACCCGACATTGTTTGATCTGATCTTGTGCAGGTGGATTCAGGTTCCCCCTGCACCCTGACCAGGTGCAGGTCCACCAGAGGCAGACCGTTCCAAAACCCTAGCCCTAAGCGTTCGTCTTCAGCGCTCCCGCAGTCTCCTTTTTTCTTTACACTATCGAAGCAAATTAAAAAATCGTCTATCATATGTTAATGTTCTTATAATAACATCAAACATTTTAATTTTGACACTCCCCACCGTAGCAGTCTTACAAGAAACTTTTTTTTCCCATAAGAACAATTCCACCCAACCTCGGTTTCCTTTCTTGTTATGGATGCATAAGAGATTTATTTTGAACTCCCCATTTGGTTCCCTCAAAACATAAAGCTCGACTAAGTGCATAACAAGGATTGTGTGCATATTTGTTAAGTACAAATACATGAAAATCATTATGTCTTAATATTAGTAAGCAACACATATTTATATGCAAATAGTTTTATTAGTCCCTGCCATCTGGCAATGGCCAGGGACTATAGTAATCGAAAACGATGTAGTTAACATTAGTTGACCTGCTTGCTCGCGCCTGTTTATCGACTATAACCAAAGTTTTTTAGTCCATAGTGATTTACGGTCTTATTTGGCCTCTTCTTGAGGCAGAGACGCTAAAAGCATATATTATCTTGCATTTGTCTGGTTCTTTCTTGTTCATTTTTCGGAGTTGTTGATTAATGCTAACATTAATCTAGTAGTATGAAATGCTAGCTCCCGGATATTGTTTATGCGGGACTGATGGGCTTTCTTTGAAGTTGCCAGCAACAATGTCTCTGAAATTGCCACCTGTTGCAATGTGTCTACTCTGCATGTTGTTGTGGTGTCTACGGAACAGATGTTCTGCATGCTGTTGTGGTGTCTATGGAATAAATGAAGATCATAGTTAGAGTTGGACCTCATTCTGGTAGAGACCTCGGGTATGCCGGTGGGCACTAAGTCAGGGTATATAGAAGAGTCATCACAGAGAACAGAGGATCCTCTGGATAACAGCCAAAGAAGTCATCACAGAGAACAGAGGCGGGTATATAGAGGAGTCATCACAGAGAACAGAGGCGGGTATATAGAGGAGTCATCACAGAGAACAGAGACGGGTATATAGAGGCGGATATTAAAAGGGAACTCAAACACTCAATCTTTCAGCAAAAGAAAAGGTAAGGTGTTTTAAGTGTCCTTCAACTCTACCTATTGTGAACTCAAACACTCAATCTTTCAGCAAAAGAAAAGGTAAGGTGTTTTAAGCGTCCTTCAACTCTACCTATTGTATCAATGTTCAGATTGTATCAATGTTAAATCTGAAGTATATAATTAGATTCACTGTAAAAAAACATACCTGTGCAGACAAAAAAATGTATGGTGACCCTCAAACCAAGCCTGTTTTGTGGCTCTAGCCTTCTGTCTGAATAAACAAGCAATTTATCACTGTTAAATAAAGTAAAAATGCATTCTTTTAATGATTAACACGGTGCTTTTGGAAGTTCTTACATGCAGAATATTACCAGATTATTAATGACTGTGCTTTTGGAAGTTCTTACATGCAGAATATTACCAGATTATTAATGACTGTGTTTTTGGAAGTTCTTACATGCAGAATATTACCAGATTATTAGATTATTACCTTTCGGCAACGGTAATGAGCACTGGCGATGATTGACTATCAACTGCCCTTCCGGCACTGACTAGCCCCAGCTGGGCTAGAAGTTGCAAGTTCGACTACCCCTATATTGAAGTTATTCTCAAGTGCCAGCCCTCAATCGTCGGGCTCTACCAAGAACAGTTTTTCAGGTCTATGTATGTTTTATAAAAAGCAGCAAGTGGGTTCCCTACCGGGTTGGCATTCTGTTCTTTCAACATAATAAGGGTTGGCATTCTGTTATTTCAACATAATAAGTTCACCATTGTCTGCATTATGCATGCCGCACCTCATGCCAAGCCATTGCCACTATCCTAGCCAACCACCTTACTTACGAGCATGCCAAGCTCAGTCAAATAGCCATCGAGCTATGAGAGTTGAATAGGCTTGTCTGTACGATGCATTCTCACCATTAACCAAGTGAAATGATCTTTAGCCGTTGTTGTTTCAGTCACAAACCGAGAGCATCCAATATCATGTTCGGCGATGACCAAAAATCCCATTGCCATTCCAACATCCCACTATCCATGCTGAGCAAACCTTCTCTAAATCTCTCTGTCGAGTAAATCAATTTGCTCAGAATAAGAAATAAAAATCAATTTCATCGTCATCTCATTGTCGGCAATTTCTTCAATTGTGAAATCTTCAAATTTGAGAGCCAGATTGCTTACACCTTGGAAGTGCCGACTTCAGATGTTGGAAAAGTTTGATCTTTGGACTCTATTGCAGAAGAGAAGGCTATAGTGCCCGCAAAGATGATTGCTCGCTGAATCTGAAATAGGCACCAGGGACGGAGTGGTCAATGCTAAAAAAATTCTTAAACACAATTTGAACTATATAAAACCTGGAAGGAATGTTGCTAATTCATCCACGTATTGCATGTTATTCATCCACGTATTGCATGTTGTTTTCTAGAAATTTCTGGAAAATAGGGTCATGAGGCAAGTGGCCCTCGTGTTCTGGAAAATAAGGTCGTGCCCTCGTGAGGAGCCCAGATGGTTCTCAACATGTTTCATTGTTTAAATATTTGGTTCCACATGGCTCAATCCTGGGATCCTAGGAACGGTAGCCAGATTGCTTACACCTTGGAAGTGCCGGCTTCAGATGTTGGAAAAGTTTGATCTTTGGACTCTATTACAAAAGAGAACGCTATAGTGCCCCCAAAGATGATTGCTCGCTGAATTTGAAACATGCACCAGAGATGGAGTGGTCAATGCTGAAAAAATTCTTAAACACAATTTGAACTATATAAAACCTGGAAGGAATGTTGCTAATTCATCCACGTATTGCATGTTGTTTTCTGGAAATTTCTGGAAAATAGGGTCGTGAGGCAAGTGGCCCTCGTGTTCTGGAAAATAAGGTTGTGCCCTCGTGAGGAGCCCAGATGGTTCTCAACATGTTTCATTGTTTAAATATTTGGTTCCACATGGCTCAATCCTGGGATCCTGGGAACGGGACACTGAAACCTGCCAAGACAGGGACAAGCGTCATCGATATATTTATTACGATGCATGCCACAAAAATGCCCATTATTATGGTTTTTTCCCGCCTCTTTTGTATCTATATAAAGAAAACCCAACGTTTTATTCTGGCCTACTATGTTTCCGCTGCAGGTTCTAGATTCACGGTTTTTACCAAAAATATTCCACATTTAGAGGTGAATTTTATGGCAGAACCAGACCAGTCCCAGTCGCATCACTGCTAACCATTGCCAGATCGAGGAAGCATTACCAACTTCATTATATTACGAGTTTCTGTCGAGCGGAACTTCTTTTGGAAAACTAACTTTAAGAACTCTGTTTTGCCATCATTTTTTACGGTAAAAAACCAGTCCCTAGGTTCCAATCTTGATCCGTTGTTCTTATTTCTATTATCTATTCCTCCGTCGCTTTGTAGCAGTCCCTAGGTTCCAATCTTGATCCGTTGTTCTTATTTCTATCATCTATTCCGTTGTCGAGTTGTAGCTTTCCTTGTGAAGGCAGTGACTACCTACTTGCAACCCATCTTGTTTTATTTATAACTCTAAATGGTTCATATGCTAACTTAGTACAACTTCCTATTTTCATTGATTTGCTCATATTGAACTTCGTACTTAGGAATACACATGTGAGCACCTATTTGTAACTCCTTATGAGTTATATTCCTACGATGCGTTTCCTTCAAATTGAACTTAAATTTGGGAACTTGTTCTTTCATTTCTTTTTACATAGAAGTCCAAAGTGTGGTCTTGCTTGCAATTGTTGTCTCAAATTATCGAAGTGTCGTATTTTTCTCCATACAAAAGCTTTTTGAACTTACATTTGGGAACTTGTTCTTTCATTTCTTTCTACATAGTCCAAAGTGTGGTCTTGCTTGCTTTGTGTCTCAAATTATTGAAAGTGTCATATTTTTCTCCGTACAAAAGCTTTAATTAATGGAGTTGGAGTTATTTCTAGTGATGTTTGATGACTAGTATTATATGTAATCTCCACTAAATCAAAGTATTTAATTTCTTCAAAAATCTTGTCCATGGAATATATTTGTATAATATTTTTAACATTTTTATTCACTGAATTTTTATATACTTAAATACTAAATTATTATATACTCATATGTTTATTGGATGATAAGTTCTATTAAAATTCGATTAAGTCCTACATGTTTGGAATAAAATATTAGAAAATATTGATGTGAATTATGGTGATCCCCTTGGACATTCCATGCTATTTGGCTAATTCCTTCGTAAACATATTAGATTTGTTCATAGTCTTATGAGTAGACCTAACTAGGATGAATATGCCATTTCTTTTAATTTATTCATGGGAATTACAATGATGGAGTTATGTTGTTTTATTCTCCTAAATAAACAAGTGTTATAGTGCAATTTAGTAGATTTATTTACATCTTATTTTTATTCATTTTTCATGCAAATAATTTTTTAAATTATGGTGAGAAGTTATTGGTGGTATGTTATTTACAAAAGCATGAGCTATTTTTAAGGATTTTATTTTTGGATGGTTTTCCTGCAAAGCTAAGGAATATATAATCACTACACAAATATTTAAGATCAGGCATAAATGCGATGATATCCATAAATAATGGCACAAAATATGTGAGGTGGTTATTTTCATGGCATTATATTGTGTAAATGCTGTAATAATACCTTTAAGTTATGGTCCAATCAAATGTTTGAAAACTAACTTTATAATAATATTGAAAACAATATATTTATTTTTTAGAATTAAACATTATAAGTTGCATTGCTTAAATTAATAATAGGAAAATAGGAAAATAGATTGGTAGAGTCTTGCCTTGGGAGGGACTAATGATTATCAAAACATTTACCACATATACATTTCACATTGCCAAGATTACAAAAAAGTCATAAAATTAACTAAATTACAGCTTTATTTTAAAAATATTATTATTATTATTTTATTAATTATAAAAATAATTAATATATGAGTTAAAAACATTTATATCAAAAAAAATATGTAACAATAAAAATATAGTAAAACAACGATAAATGAAAAGTGTTGTAAGCTAGGTTATTCATTGCCACTCATAATGTTCAATAGGCACATCAAATTCTTTGGGCTTTCTTTATCAGGAACTAATGAATTGAGATGTGAAGTGGATAAATAAATTTCTTGCAGAGGCACAAGGGCATATATTTTGGTGTGTAGTACCCACTAGTAAGTCTACACATTTACAATTTTACTCCTACATAAACATTGAAGAAAACATAAATAACAGTGAGAAGTAACTCATGGTAAATACATTTATTTACATCTTATTTCTATATATCATTTATGTAAATACTTGCTTAAACTAAGGTGGGAAGTAACTCATGGTAGATTATTACCTGAATATAAGCTATTTTCAAAGATTTTATTTTTGGATTGTTTTCCTATAAAGCTTAAGAATAAAAAATTACTACACAAATATCTAAAAAGCATGCATGGATATTGCAACCATATCCATAAATTATGATATAAAATAAGTGAGGAAATTTTCTATGTGGAATTATATTGTATAAAGGCTACAATAAAATTTTCAAGCTATGGTCCAATCAAATGTTTGAAAAATATATTTTTTAATAATATTGAAAAATAAATATTTAAGTTTCAAAGTTAAGCATTATATGTTTATATGTTGCATCTGTCAATTCTAAACTAATAGTGGTCAATGAGTAAAAATCAGTTATTAGAGTCCTGCCTTAACATGGACTAATAAGTAATGAAATCCATCTAATTAATTTTTATATTCATCCTAAATTAACAAATGATTAATAAATCATATTAGATGTTAATTATCTCCTTTAATCTCGTCAAAACATTATCCAAACTCATTTTTTTCATTACTAGCTAAAAACATTAATTTCTCACAACTATTATGATCTTCTTGTAAAATAAATAACTAACATTAATTGAATTGTATATCTAATCTATGAAAATCTAATTCCTTATTTCTATAAATTTGAGCACTTAAAATCCACCATATGCTAATTAATATACTTCATACTTGTAACATCTATTTTACTTTTTATAAATTACTTCATACTTGTAACATCTATTTTACTTTTTATAATTCTTATTTATCATAAGATAAAATTAATCTATCTCCAAAGTCTCATGTTCTCTTTTTCTCACATTAATCCATCATATTAATATGCTTCATTCTTATGTTGTAACACCTATTTTACTTTCTATAACACCTATTTTACTTTCTATAATTCCTTATTAGTCCCTGCCTACAGATATGCAAAGACTATTGCAATCGCTTGAGTGTTGAACTTATATTAATCTGTGTTGACCGGTTTTTTTATTAAAATTTAACCAAACTTCGCCTAGGCAATTTGGGTTAACTAAAATTTAAGCAAAGTTTTTTATTGAATTTCTTATTATAAACTTCACTTCTATCGAGGCAACGTT
This sequence comes from Pinus tabuliformis, assembly GCA_031772625.1. Classification (NCBI taxonomy): domain Eukaryota; kingdom Viridiplantae; phylum Streptophyta; class Pinopsida; order Pinales; family Pinaceae; genus Pinus; species Pinus tabuliformis. Next base: position 932,727,808 of record CM062808.1, read on the forward strand.
AGGCTGATATACAAACTTTATATTGCACTTCTTAGGTTAAACACTTATTTATTCATTCATTTTTTTCATATATTTTTCATATCTACATATCTAGACTAATGCTAGCATTAGTCTTTTGACATTAAACGCTAGAATAACTTTTGAGTGATATACATGGTTAAAGTTTGAAGGCTCATCGCCCCACCACTTGGCTATAATGGCCACTGGCCTCACCACATGGCTAATCTGTTTTTTTTTTATTCGTGCCACTTGGCTTGCTTTTGTTGTTAATTTTTGGCTAACAAGATTTTCCTTTGTTTCCATATGGCTCCCCACGACTTATTACATTTTCAACATTTGCATTACTAGACTAAGAATCATCGTTGTTATCATCACCTGGAATAGATATTTTCAACATTTGCATTACTAGACTGAGAATCATCGTTGTCATCATCACCTGGAATAGTGTGAGGGCACTAGGCATCTGTGTAGAGCAACCCATGACCAGACCAAGCAATGAGCACTTCTTGATTATCAAGATTCAAGGTTCAACCACAGCTTCCCATGTTGATCCCGTCCTTCTTGAACCAATATAGGGAACAAAGAAACATGGCATTCATCTCTCTTTTCGAGCTTTCAACTTCTCCTTGAGCGGCCTCATCCTCAATGACCAGGAATGCTCCAGAGCGCGTGTCGGCTCCCACCGCAATATCCTTGTTTCGTGGAGCAATTGATACATGCTAGTAAACTGAAACTTCGTGGAGCAACTGATACATGCGAGTAGACTGAAACTTACTAGAGAGGCTCACTGGGAGAAGATTACCACAAAGACTCATGGGGAGATGAGCGATGTAGCTCTGTTATCAGGATAAGATATTACCCACCAGAGGTGGCCAAAATGGCTGGGTTCAGTGGACTTCTTTCTTCTAAGCATAGACAGACAAAGTGAACCTGTCAACATATTACAGAGAAGAATTGGTAAGTAAAATTTATTGATTTCGCGGTTCACAAATTCTAATCACCAGCCAGCATAAAAAAGTGTTCAACAAAATGCACTATTTTTGTTTCTTTCTTTTTAGATTCATTTACTTTGTCCATATCTATTTTACTCAACCAACGAGTCGCATAACCCCACAATTAATGTGGGAGACGCTAGTTTGGCAGGGGAAGACAGTCACATTTGGGGTTTACTTGGGCACTCATTTATGAGGTTTATTTTGCAAGTCATATCACTGAATCCTTGATATTTTCAGATGGTATCAAACCATCTGAGCCATGGTAGCATATGCACCACAATGGAAGAATGATTGTGTGTCTGTCAAGTACTTCCTGGGGTTCAACCCTGAATGCCACTTCTTCAAGCAAAGACCTGAAGCAGGTAGGTTCCTTTTCCAGTTACTGCACTAGCGTTCAATTTATTTTCTTCTATATTATGTCAGAGTAATAACAAATCCATCAAGTTGTAGCTTCACTCGATTGGGGCCAAACGTATAGTGATGAGACAAGGGCAGGTCATATAAAATTTACATAAGAAGAAAAGTTGGGGCATGTAGCTTGCTTGCACGCCAGGGTGCTAGGGAGCCTTTTTATTATTAAATTTTTATTTCAGATTTCAATACAAAATAAATAAATAAATAAACCTACCTTAAGTATTAGTTGTACAGGGCCGAATATGGACTAGGGCCACAGAAACCCACAAATGTATAAGAAAAATATGCTTTTTTTCCTCAGGTCCTTCCTCGTTCTCTCCAAGAAACCCTCGTACTTGATAACAGGCGGAAACTTGCACTCGACCCCTGGAATCACAAAGCTTGACGTTGTCTCGTTTGGGATCGTACACGACCACAGGTACCCACGAGTCACTACAAGGGGGCGTGCTGTTGGCAACTGTACTGACCAAATCAGTGAGAAAGTTTCCATTGAGAAGCAAGATGTATGCCACCATGAGAAACATAGTAGTTCCCACCTAGAAATTCTGTGTAAAGAAGGAAATATGATCATCCACCTTGAAGTATCGAGCCACCTCACTCTTGATCACCTTTGCATTCAGTCCATCAACTAACAAAGGTTGAAAAATTAGTTGAAAATTTTTACGAGGGCAAAAGAGCTCCGAAATCAGTTGCGGCAAAGTAGGAAAAGTCAACTTCAATTGCAGCAAGGTAAATCTTAGGTTGTAGAGTGGATATCACAACCACACAGGGACTTAATTAAACACAGGAAGTAGGTCACGACAAAACAAAGTAAAACAAAAGCGGGTTGTGGTGAATTTATTTGTGTAAGATTAATGCCATAACACAACTAGACACACTTTATATTATATGTCAAAACATAAAGAAATTACATTCGAGTGATAAATGGAGGCTACATCTCCAAGTGAAAAACACAACAAACTTACTGTGATTTACGCATTACTGGGTTGCGGAGTAAACTTCTGTAAAACTCCATAAAACTGTTTTCACGCGCCCACCAAAATTTCCTCCACGATTTTCTCCTCACTACCTCATAGAGTCTCTCTCTAACTTGCCCAACATGCCCAACATTACAAATGACTTTTACTTGCATATTTATCTTAACATACAAATTTGACATTAATTACATGACAAAGAAAATATTTAATACCCAACATGGGCGAATTTACATAGTAAATGATTTTCTGAACTTTTACTTGTGGAGTGTGGGAAACAATCTCGGAATGAATGCTTGCCCATACTTATTTATTAAACTTCATTAAATGCTTTAACTTCTGTGATGTGTTGTGGAATGGTCCGCTGTGAACTTCTGTTCTGACTTCTACCCTTCTCCTTGCAAACAAAAACTCAACCGTGCAGTGGTTGACTAGGCAAGCATGGTGTTTGTCAGTGTGTTAAGGTGGTGGTTGGGATTATTATTTCCAACACTCCCCCTTAATAACAACTGTCACCATTGACAATTCCCAAACAATATATGAGATAAACAAAACTTTCACGTGTCAATGGCTTTGTGAAAATATCAACAAACTATTTCTGTGACTTGCAGTGCTACAACACAATTTCATCATTGTTAATCAACTCTCTAATAAAATGATATTTAACATCAATATGCTTGGTCCTCTTATGAAAAATGGCATTCTTTGATAATGCAATTGCAGATGTGTTATCACAAAAAATAGTTGTCGCTCCCTCTTGGTCACGGTGAAGATCCCTCAATGTCCTTCTCATCCAAACTACCTGACACGCTGTTGTCGTTGCGGCGACATATTCAGTTTCTGTTGTTGACAGTGACACTATTAGCTGCTTCTTGGAAGCCCATGAAATGGCTCTGGAACCCAAATGAAAAACATATCCTGACGTGCTCCTTCTGTCATCAACACTTCTTGCCCAATCATTGTCATTGTAACCAACTATCCTGAAATCATTTGTTGCGGTGTATAAAACTCCATATTGTTTTGTCCCATTGACATACCTTAGAATTCTTTTCGCTGCTTGCCAATGTGTCTCCATGAACTTCGACACCAAACTCATTGCATACATTATATCCGGCCTAGTGGCAGTCAAATACATCAAGTTGTCTATCATGCTTTTGTATAATGTCGGATTGACATTGCTACTGCAATCTTCTTTTCTCAACTTCAACCCCATGACAGTTGGGGTTGGTGCGGGCTTGTTGTTATACATTTTAAAACTCTCCAAAATGTCTGCTACATACTTTGCTTGAGAAATACAAATTCCATTTTCTGTTTGCTTTACTTCTATGCCCAAAAAAATATCTTAGCAATCCCAAGTCAGTCATTTCAAACTCATTCTTCATGACTTGTTTGAAATTAGCGATGAGAAAATCATCATTTCCTGTAAAAATCAAATCATCTACATATAAGACAACAATGAGAATCTTACCATCGCTCTCTTTGATGTAAAGGGTAGGCTCACCGTCACATTTGTCAAAACCATTTTCCAACAAGTAGGCATCTATCCTATTGTACTATGCATGCGGTGCTTGCTTCAGCCCATAAAGAGCTTTCCTCAACTAATACACTTTGTCTTCTTTGCCTTCTACCTCATAACCAGGCGGTTCCGCAACATACACTTCCTCTTTCAGCACTCCATTCAAGAATGATGACTTTACGTCCATTTGATACACTTTCCACTTATGTTGCACGACAATCGCCACAACTGTACACACCATCTCCATCCTCGTGACTGGTGAAAATGTCTCTGAATAATCTCTTCCATGCTGCTACTTGTATCCTTTGACAACTAGCCTTGCTTTGTGCCTTTCAATATTTCCCTCAATGTTGCTTTTGGTCTTATAGACCCACTTCACTCCAATGACTTGTTTTCCTTGCGGCAAGTCCACTAACTCCCATGTGTCATTCTTTTCTATTGCTTCTATTTCTTCCTCCATTGCCGCAACCCATTTTTCATCTTTGACTGCATCTTCAAAATGGATTGGGTCATCTACATGACAAAACAAAGCAAATAATGAATTCAGACCAATGCTGCTATCAACCTCATCTTGCTCATAAATTTCATTTAAATTTCTGAATTTTGGTCTTCTTGTGCTTGCTGAAGATGGGCTTGACATGTCACTTGGTGTTGCGCTTTGTGGCGTGCTTGGAGAAGCACTTGCTTGACTGCGTGACGTTGTCCTATTATTTGTTGATGGTGTTCCTTGCTGCCTGTTTTGTTGTGCTTGAATAGGTGTAGAGGGAGTCACTGTTGAGGAATTGCTTGCTGCTGTAAATTCCTCTTTGTCCTCATGTGGTATACATGCTTTCACATTGACTGTATTCTCTAAACTTCCATCCCATGCTTCCTCTTCTATGAACTGCACATCTCTACTGATTATGACCTTCTTGGTTAATGGATTGTAGAGTTTATATGCCTTGGATTCATCATTGTATCCAACAAATATACATTTCTCCCCCTTGCTGTCCAACTTCTTCCTCAACTCATCCGGGACATGTGCATATGCCACACAACCAAAGACTCTCATGTGAGTGACACTATGCTTTCTTCCACTCCATGCCTCTTTAGGAACTATGTTTTGGATGCTTTTGGTTGGACATCTATTCAAGATATATGTTGCACAAGCGACAGCTTCAGCTCAATAATCATTTGGAAAATGCTTTGCCTTCAACATACTCCTTTCCATTTCCATAATGGTCCTATTCTTCCTTTCTACTACACCATTTTGCTGAGGTGCATACCTTGTTGTAAATTGCTTGTGAATTCCACGCTCCCTGCAAAATCGAAGGAAGTCATTTGAGATGTATTTGCCACCTTTGTCAACCCTGAGGACTTTGATGTAGTGTCCACTTTGCGTCTCAACAAAAACCTTATATTGGTGAAAGCGCTCAAACACTTCACTTTTCTGTTTTAGGAGATAGACCCATGTCTTCCTTGTGTAGTCATCTATGAAGGTCAATACATAGTAGCTTCCACCAATTGATGGTGTCTGCATTGGTCCACATAAATATGAGTGGACAATCTCCATAGGTGTCTTTTCCCTTACTGACTTTCTTGCTGGAAATGTCTCTCTATGTTGCTTGCCTATGATACATCCTTCACATAGGTTGTCTGGTTTTTCTATGAATGGTAGTCCCTTCACCATGCCTTTCCTATGTAATGAATTCAAACCTCCAAAGTTGAGATGTCCAAATATCAAATGCCATAACCAATTTTCATCTTTGACCTCTGCTTGAAAGTTTACTTGTGTGACAACTGCATCTTTTCTTCCATCCTCTTGTGAGTTCATTGAGAGTTGTGCTTGTGCACCTTCTTCTTTCAAATCTGATCTTATCTTTAGGGGAAACATTCTATTGTTTGTCATATGAACCTTTGCAATCAGTTGTCTACTTGGAGGCCTATCCAAAATTGTGCATACATCATTCTTGAAAAAAACATTGTAGCCCTTTTGCATGAGCTGTCCAATGCTTATGAGGTTATGCTTCAGACTGGGGACAAAGTAAACATCTGAGATGTACTTCTTCTTCCCCTTCTTTGTTAGGATATTAACTCTTCATTTTCCCATGATAGAGACTTTTCTATGAGTCCCTAATGTCACCTCAAATTTCATACTTTCATCTAGATTGGAAAACATTTATATGTTCCCTGACATGTGGTTGCTACACCCTGAATCTAGATACCATATATCACTTTGTTGTTCTTGTGCCACATTACAAGCTAAAAGCATGCTATCTTGGTTCTAATTTTCTTTTGTGAAATTACACTTGATTTGTTACCTATGTCATATTGCTTCTTCCTACATTCATTTGCATAATGACCATACTTCTTGCAGTATTGACATTGAACTTGAGATTTATCATACCTCTGACCTTGTGCTTGATTTTGGCTTGGGCCTTGACTTGGAATTTGATTATTGCCCCTTCCACTTGAGCTTGAAGGGCTGCTTCTTCCACCTCTGTGTGGGCTTCTTCCTGTTCCTCTAGCATAGGATCTTCCTCTCCCTCGAGCTTGACCAAAGGAAACTTGTGTCTTGAAGGAATGCTCCAATGAGGAGCTTGTTTCTCTATTCAGTCTATGTTAATGAGAAATCAGTGATGCATGAAGCTCATCCACTATGAACTGTGAGAGATCCTTTGTCTCTTCTATGGCCACAACAATGGCATCAAACCTTGTTGACAAACTTCTCAAATCTTTCTCAATTATTCTTCTTTCTTCAAGTGTCTTACCATGAGACTTGATTTGAATAACCAACCCAGTTACATGTGTAAAAAACGAGTCTACATTCTCAGACTCTTTCATACAAAGTGTTTGAAAATATCTTCTCAACATTTGCAGCTTTGCAGTCTTGACTTTTTCCATGCCTTGGTAGGCTGTGTGGAGGGTGTCCCATGCTTGCTTGGACTTCGTTGCTACTGCAACCCTTGGGAAAATACTTTCATGAACAACTTGGAAAATATAGAACAGGGCTTTTGAATCCTTCTTCATGTTGTCCCTTAACAAATCTCTTTCTACTTGAGACAAGGCATTGTATGCCACTGCATCTGCTGGTTCTGGAAAACCATTCTCCACCAAATCCCAAATGGTTCTGGAAAACCATTCTCCACCAAATCCCAAATGTTTTGAGAGGAAAACAGGGTGTTCATTGTTATAGCCTAATAATCATAAGTTATGCCATTAAACTGAGGTATCTAAGGATTAGTCAAGCTTGTGCTTGATGTTTCCATTTCTCAGTGTGAATAAAACTTTTTACCTACTGGTAAATTCACTCCAAAGGAGAAAACAATCTGCCCTCAAAACAATTTTCAATGGCTAGGAAAAAACATTTGTTTTTACACTAACGATATTTAACCCGCTGTGATACCATGTTAGAAAAATTTTACGAGGGCAAAAGAGCTCAGAAATCCGTTGCGGCAAAGTAGGCAAAGTCAACTTCATTTGCAGCAAGGTAAATCTTAGGTTGTTGAGTACACATGGACTTAATTAAACGCAAGGAGTAGCTCACACGCAGGAAGTTCTCATGGAACAGAGTAAAACAAAAGAGGGTTGCCTTAAATTTACTTGTGTAAGATTAGTGCCATAACACAACGAGCCACTTTATATTATATGTCAAAATATAAAGAAATTACATTCCCGTGATAAATGGAGGTTGCAGCTCCAAGTGAAAAACACAAAAAATTTACTGCGATTTAAGCATTAGCGGCTATAAAACTCCGTAAAATTGGTTTTCACACGCCCACCAAAATTTCCTCCACGATTTTCTCCTCACTACCTAAGACACTCTCACTCTCTAACTTGCCCAACATGCCCAACATTACAAATGACTTCTACTTGCATATTTATCTTAACATATAAATTTGACATTAATTACATGACAAAGAAAATATTTAATACCCAACCTGGGCCAATTTACATAGTAAATGATTTTCTGAATGGTTGATTGGGAAAACATGGTATTTGTCAGTGTGTTAACCGGTGGTTGGGATTATTATTTCCAACCACAAATCCCCACCCGAATTTTGTCATTCTTATTAGTCCCTGCCTCCGTCGTAGCAAGGACTATAGCGATGGATCAATAGTTGACTTCCTATTAATTCACTTTGACCAAATAATATTACCCGTACATTTGAGGTTCAAACCAATGTTTTAAATAAAATGTTCGGCTCAACAAATTTTTATCCAATGTTTCTGTTTGGAGGTCTTATTGCCGGCCTCGCCTGCCCCGATGTTTTTAGTGTGGGCAACTTAATTTATCCTAAGTTTACGAATTTGCAAAATGTTGTGACAATTAATTTTATCCAAAGTCCAATTTGCTTGATGCTTATTAAAATTCTCATCTGTCTCCAACTTGATGTCGATTAAACTTCTCCGAGCTTGGCATCATTAAAATTCTCTCTCTAGCTTGACATCTGGTTCTATGCGCTTTGTCCAACAAGCTGCCACATGTTCCACCTGGCACAATTCCAGCGCCCTTCCGCAGAGACCTTTCATCTCAGACTTCTAGTTTGCCATCTAGTTCTATGCGCTTTTCCCTTCCACAAAGACCTTTCATCTTAGACTTCTGGTTTGCCATCTTGTTCTATGCGCTTTGTCCAGCATGTTCTACCGCCCTTCTGCAGAGACCTTTCATCTCAAAATACATCTTGCAGATTTGTAATTCTCTACATCTTGCAGCTTTGTAATTCTCTGGTTTCTCTACTTTCTTTGTTGATTCATGCACTCCCATTCTGGACTCTTCATACATTAGTCATGAGAAGACTAGCTCCAAGTCCTGATGAATGGAAAAAAATGAGGTAACATAAAAATGGTTAGAAATAGCAAGATTCTTTCATCAAGTTTTTGACTGTAATTATTTAAGTTTGTTATGTGCACAAATTTTCCACACTCTTCATTGTTTCCATTGAAATATTAGTTTTAAAACACATGCTTTCTTGGGAATTTAATTAGTTATACCTATATATTTCATGCAATTTTGGTCAATTGCTGTACTGGAAATATATTGCTCTGGAAATATATAGCTCTGGCCTTTTAGACCTTTGTATATGTTCTGTTCTGTCTTGGCTTTTTGAGATTTGATATTTTCTAGTTGGAGATGGCCTGCTACTTTACTATTGTTGTTTGTCACTGGTTTCTGCACCTTCACAACAATTTACACGCCATCAACTGCACTGCAAAAACTGTGTAATCATTAATATGAGCACTGCAATTGCCATGGAATTCATGGAGTTGATTCTTGTATTCTAAAGCTTCTGTTATCCTTTTGATACTAGGGTATTTTAATTTTTTTATAAAATACAAAATTAAGCCGCCCATCATTTCAAGGAGGTACTTATTCTTCAGGGCCTGGCTATTAGCTATAAACAAGTGTGGTATTTACTCAGTCTTCAAGCCCTCGCTATTAGCTATAAACAAGTTTTCACAGGTTTAGAATGAATCGATGGATATTAGGATTTCCATGGGTTTAAAGAGAAGAATTGATAGATGGATATCCGGAAGAGGCTTGGCAATAATTAATTAGTTACATGTTATTAGTTAGTTACATTTTGTTATGAATATTATGATTCTCTGTTTGTTTATAGGTTCTTCATGATAATGCCCCCTTCAGAATTAACACGAGAAGATCAAGATAGCTGGAGTGTTGTAGCAGAATTAAGATGAGAAGATTTGCATACCTGGAGTGTGGTGACTGCAGCAGCGATAGGTACCTCGGGACAACCTAGGGCTAATAATTAACTACAATTCGAAGAAGTTTCTCATACACTTATGTATGTTGCATTGCACCTCAACATCATCCCTGTGAGCAAAAGACGAGACAATGAGGAAGTGGTCAATCTCGTAATTACAACACAGTTAAAGGAATAAAATCAATTATGGTTGATTTTCATGACATTATAGGCACCTCTAAATCTTGCAACATAGTACCACAAAACCACAGTTGGAATGCGTGCATCCCCACATCTAAATATTAGAACACAAAAACACAGAATACTAAGTTACCAAGTCCATTCCCTGGGCGGGATATGATTATTCAGCCTTGGGTTGAAATAATATTTAACAACTCTTCACGCTAGATAGAGTTCCTAGCAAGACAAAACTCTCTCTGAAATTGAGTTCTTTTAAAATTTTCTGCAAATAGTACATGCACCCTATGAAAAAGCATCGTGAAAAAAAAAAACACCACAGTAAAATTATTAACCAAGAAAATATTTCTAGATTCATTAATGTTATTGCTATATCAAACACACTCCTAAGCAGTTTTGAGTAAGAGATTCCTAGAAGTTTTCAGCTTAATGGAAATCAGGGCGGAGAAAGGGATTTAAGAATGTAATTATTTTCTTTCTTTTAATCCTGCAATTGCAATTGGTGGAAATAGCAATTGGTCAAAATAGGGTGTAGCATACGCAGGTTTCACTGGCTTTGCATGCCCGCTCTGCTTACAGTTACCATGGTGAAATAGGTGAAGTGATAGTAAACCCTCGTTCTGGCTTAAACAAAATTCATCTGAGCGATAAGACTTTTGTCAAACATTAAACAATAGAATTGAGATTTAGATACTCACATGTGGCGTAATGCATGTTTTGATGATTGCCACCTTCAACGTAATGCATGTTTTGATTAGTGCCACCTTCCTGTCGCCTCTAATTCAGCTGGTGTGGACGCTTTCCATGAATGGCGGTTGTCACCTTATTATTATAATACCTGTAAGATACGGTGTGTATTATCGATTCGTTGTAGATGGTTAGTGAGTGTTAAGCATAAATTTCTTGTTGAGGTGTCTTACACGTAAAATTCATACACATATAACGAGGGTTGCATGACACGTAATATTTATACACATATATTTAACGTTTCTTGGTGTCTGTTATTATTTTCTTCCCTAAAGTCTCGTTTTCTTTGTGTGTTAGATAAATAAGTGGTGTAACGTTTTGAAATTATTATAGAGTTTTTAAAGTGTTGTTATTTTCCATATTTTTAGTTTGAATTTATCGATACTTTCTAATTAATTTTTATATATTTTTAATATAATATTTGTAACATTATATATATATATGTGTTAGGTTGAAGTTAATAGATATGGTGGAACGTGCAAAGGAGAGAAATGCTAAAGTTCCGAAATTTAATCTCCGGAAATGTCTTATAATTGGAGGATTCGTGCAAGTTTTATCACAGTGTTATCACTGGAGGGAGGAACCGTCTTTATCGCTTTCCTTCTTACTGCACACGTCCTTCTTGCTCACCTTCTCACAGGAGGAACCGTCTTTATCACTTTGTGGCTTAATATCTGAATCCTCTTCCTTTCACTTGCCTTAACTAGACCTGGTGGAGCCAGCAAATACCAGGAATCACTTTTCAGTTAGTCCAGAATCTAACATTCGAGGCATTGAAAGGTTTTCAATGGGCATTTACTTTATCCAAATTAAACCATCTTCCCCAGTACATATGGCATGGCATCCACCTTAAAACCATGTTGGGGCGTGTGAATAAATCACGTAGTGTCTCAGATTGTGGCACTTTTTGTTTGGAACAGATTCTCAATACTATAATACAAGAAAGATTATTTGCGTGGAATTTTCTTTGTAGTCATCCGACTTAGGGTAGGTGGCAGCTTTCAGTCGTGCACAACAGCCATCCGACTTAGGGTAGGTGGCAGCTTTCAGTCGTGCACAACAGCCAACTGTTGCTGTCAGAATGCCATATGCTAGCAGGTGGCAGCTTTCGTGTATAACTGTGATGCTTATGATAAGAGACATATCTCTCCTTGTAAAGGAGAGATGGCATGGTAAAAGACTATTATATTTAGGCATTTTCCAAATTGCCGTGTTGAGGGCAACTGTTTTCCTTTCTCTGCCAGGGAGAACGCAGGACCTGTAAAGCCCGGCGTTGATATAGTGGAGCAGACCGTGAAGACCGTGGTTGGCTCTTCTTTCGAATCGGCAGGGACTGCCATTGATTGCAATTCTGGTTACAAGCATGAAGACACCTGCCCATGTCTAGCTTTTATGTGTACCCTCCGTTGATGCCAAAAGCCTTCAGGAATCCCACACTCCAATTACATATAGAAAGCGTTGATGACAAAAGCCTTCAGGAATCCCACACTCCAATTACATTTAGAAAATTGTTATGGCTGTGATACTAGCAAAAGCCCAAAAAAAAAATCATATTTTTTCGTAAAACCCCATTTTGACTAAACTGCATAATTGACAACGGCAAACTAATGAATAAACCAGAGAACAAGAGCGGTTCTCTAGGTCGCTTGTGCTCCTCGGGCAGGTGCTCCTTAGCAAACACGCATGATGATCTTAAGGTAGCTGATTAGCAAGCGAACATGCATGAAATGTTTTACGACAGGCCAAACAAGTGGTCACTAAATGGCCCCCGATTGTATTTTATAGTTGATCAATTACTTTTCTGGCGGTGTGCTTCTCCATGTGTCAAAGGGAAATAGTATTAAATGAAAGAGTATTAAGATGTATGGCACCTTCTCTGTCTAGAAATCAGACATTATAAACCGGTGTCCATATTTTTGGATAGCTTGGCCATTTACAACTCCCTTTTGAATTGATAACCAGGGGTGGACAGGTTGTCTACTCGATCCCTCAAGAATAGAATTATTAATGGAATGGAATTTTGAAATAGGTAACAACTCTCATCTCATCATACCATGTTTGTGTTATAATTATATTGCTTTTTCCATGCTGCGCAGCTGGAGCCAATTCATAAATATTTGCCCTCAACAATTCCAAAACGCTAGATATCACTTTGCAATCCGTGGTAAAACTATATATTTATGTTTGCGCCATCCTTCGAATGAACAAATCTTATTTTCTGATTCTTTTCAATTGTGATTATGTTTTTGGCAAAGTGAAATTAAGCAAGACTTACGTAAACTCCAGATATTAATGAGAATCTGGTTATATAAGTTGAACATATTATTATCCAGTTATGTGATGTGGAAATACACTTTGATTTTTGTATTGTACAATTGTGCATCGATTGGCGTGATTTTCATTTGACTTCATGACGTACTCTTTGTATTGTACAACTGTGCATCGATTGGCGTGATTTTCATTTGACTTCGTGACGTACTCTTTCTCAACAATGTTGGCAGAATACAATCCGTTTAATGTTGACAAAATAAGATTTATTTAATGAAGTAAAAATTTACAATAAAACTTTTGCTATTAAAAAAATCTTAGTAATGAAGTTCTAAAACATCTTTAATCCAACTCTTTTAGAGTGCATTTACAACAAACAAATCTTAGTAATGAAGTTCTAAAACATCCTTAATTCAACTCTTTTAGAGTGCATTTACAACAAACAAGCAGTTCACATTGATCACAGGGCTCAACCAACATATTCTTGAGCATAGATGCCATTTTGGATTTGTAGTTTTTCGACCTCTTCGATTTCTTGCAATGATATTATGAATATGAGTTGTGTCATATTGTCATAAAAAGTTCACATCACAGGGCTCAAGCAGCATGCACATGGTTGAAGATAGATGCTTTGTGGGATTTGTACTTTCCGGAGCTCTATTTTCAAATTCTTGGTATGATAATGTGTAATCTGCTTGTGCATATATGCGTTGTGCCTAATTTTCATATGGGAAGGAAAAGACAACAAACAAGGAAAAAACAACAATCAAACAAAAAACAACAATCAAGAAGCTTGCATCACAGGGCTTATGTAATTTAAGTGTTCCTTTCTCTAATCTACTGTAACAACGTAAATATCTATATCTTTCTCTTTTTGTGTCTTCGTATAACTATGCGCATTTCTATGTAAAAAAAAACAATATAGGTACTAATATAAACTAAATAGTATATCTATTTAAGAGGAACATGATTATCACAAATGAATGAATTATCTATTATGAATGAATTATGAATTATCTATTATATTATATATATTGTAGATCATTATGGAGATTCATTATCTCTATTTTGTACGTAGTTGGTCTATCTTATCCATGTTTTTTTATTGTTAAATTCATTTATTTAATTACAATAGTCTTTTCTTTTCTAACATATTTATATTGGTACAAGGATATGGATGACTTTTTTGGAACTTTAACCAATAATGGCTCGTGCAAATTTGTAAAAGAAAGATGTCAAATATAGTTTTTCTTCTTTCTTTCTTCTTTTATCCAAAAAAGAGTTGTTTGCCTTTTAATAAAGCTTCAATGATCTTTGTCTTTTAATAAAGCTTAAATGATCTTAGATCTATCCAAATAAAAACTCTTTGCCTTTGAATAAAACTTGAATGATCTTAGATCCATTTTCAAGTGCTGATCAAACAAATGTTTGAATAAAGCTTGAATGATCTTAGATCCATTTCCAGCGCATATAAAAAAATTGTTACATATGGTCCTTTTCCTTTTCAGTACGGAATTCCGCCACTACTATGGTTCTTGTTTATCATGAAATAAAATTAATCTATCTCCATAGTCTCATGTTGTCTTTTCCTTACATTAGTTTTTGTAAGTACTTATATATTTAAATATCGTCACCCACTAAGTTTATATGCAACTTTAGTTTCCTTTCTTATCTATATGATTTTGAATTCATATTCATAGATTAACTCCGGTTACTTTTTTAAATACAATAAATTTTAAAAAATTAACTAAAAATATTCTTTTTTGGGGTTTTTTAACACATATATATATATATCCATTTGTTTAATAAAAAAGTGTTTTTGAAAATTATTATTTAGTAAAGAATTTTAGATTATTTTTATTTTTCAATTTTCCCAATTTTCCTAATACCATGTAGGTATGATGTAAACATCAAATTCCAAGGTTTTAATAGTATTTTTTTTCTTGTGTGGTTCATGAATTCCATACCATGTAGGTATGATGTAAACATCAAATTCCAAAGTTGTAATAATAGTTTTTTTCTTGTGTGGTTCATGAATTCCAAAGATAAGATCACTTTTTGTGTGTGGTTCAAGGAAGATTGAGAGCTGTCATCATTTCTTGCTAGGTAATCATTTCTGTGTGGTTCAACATCAAATTCCAAGGTTGTAATAATAGTTTTTTTTCTTGTGTGGTTCATGAATTCCAAAGATAAGATCAGTTTTTGTGTGTGGTTCAAGGAAGATTGAGAGCTATGATCATTTCTTGCTAGGTAATCATTTCTGTGTGGTTCAAGGAAGATCGAGAGCGGTGATCATTTCTTGCTAGGTAATCATTTCTCGCCAACTCAAGCGGTGATCATTTCTTGCTAGGTAATCATTTCTCGCCAACTCAATCATTTCTTGCCAGGTAATCATTTATAGCCAATTCAACCAAAGAACCTATTTCTAAAAGTGTGGAGAAAATTGAACCCGTGATCTCTCAATAGAGATGGTGCTTTTAATGACTGGGACTCACCAATTTAACTAATACTGGAGGCTTACAATAGTGCTTATCTTATTTACAATGATTTGATTTGATTATATTATATAAATTTTAATGTCTCTAAAGTCAATAATTTTAAACTAAACTAAGTTTGCTCATATTAGTTTATTTCTCCTCCAATCCACTCATTATATGTTCATTTAAATTCACTCACTTATTCACAAAATAATATTCTAAATCATGACTCAAATCCCTACCTATGGAAATAAAATATCTTAGGGTTATAATGGATTTTAATTATACATATTAATGATGAACATTTTTTGTGGTGGATTATTATTATGAATGTTGTGAGGACTTCTAAGTTTTGAACTTTAAAAATGGTTTGCACCTTGAGAGATTTAATCCCTTTTGGTGCTTGATACACCAACGTTAATATGAATTTATGTTGGTTGAGTAGAAAGTAGGAAGAATAAGTTCTTGTCATAACCATTCAAAAGCGATAATGTCTATTATAACTCCATAATAAGTAAGGCATAGTTCTTATTTTTCTATTTAGTTATGATATCATTATTTTTAAAAAACAACTTATGTTCAATGTGTTCATTTCAATTTTTAAGCAATGTACTTGTAATATTATGTTTTAATTATAAGTAAAAATATATACCCTCAAAGTATTTTATGATTGCAGTGGGAGTTGTTGTGGAACCTAATATGGGGAGATATCATTATGTTACGCACAAAAAAGATAAAAAATTTTAGGTTACAATAAGAAGAAAAAATGGATGTTGACTATAAATATATAAATATCATTATATTTATCAATAGAATCATGCTCATGCTCTAAGGATAAACAAATTGTCTAAAGAGTTCTAAGATTTATATGGTTAATTAGCCACCATAAAAATAATGTAGGTTAGGCTTTAACCCGGTACAAAAATTACATACAAACAAATCTTTGATTTTTCATTATATTCCTTTCAATGTTACAATACAAATATATATGTGTTGAAGCATTCAGAAACACCAATCTCTTGACCGGATCTACAAAATACCATGGGTAGAAAACCATCATACCCAAAACAATGTGCAAACTCCATGCACAAAACCATGGATAGGTACACACACCATTCAGAAACACCAATCTCTTGACCGGATCTACAAAATACCATGGGTAGAAAACCATCATACCCAAAACAATGTGCAAACTCCATGCACAAAACCATGGATAGGTACACACACCATCTTTGGGTCTGTGCCCCATCCTTGGGTTGCCCAACTATTACTAACTCCACATGAAATGAAAAAATCCGCTTAAAGCTAATAGTGAAAAAAAATATAACACACACCCAACAAATAATACTAATCTAATTTATTTAAAAAAAAATCAGATTCCTTCGCATATCATTGAAGGCCATAATTAATATTCTCAGCATTGCACTTAAAACCTATTAATCCAATGGGTTTTTCTCTAACTAAAACATCACATAGATTTAGGCCTTTAAAATGACTTTAATATTTACTTTTCTTTAATTATGATACATTGGAATTTTGTGTAGATTGAGATTTGGATCCAAGAGTGTCTTCCAACTCATCGCGGAGATATAAACATTGATATCCAAAAGTTTTGATACATAATATTGTTGTTGATGTCCATCTTTCTATCAGTTATGGAGTAACTATATCGAGGAGAAGCGATACATCACAGTAAAGCTTTTAAATTAGTTGGGTTAATTGACTATATTTATTGACAGTGATATTTCAGTAGTTGCTCATTCTAAAGTCATACTGAAGTTGCGGGCCCCTTTATCTTTTGGGTTTAAAAAGAGGAAATTAGATATATTTATTTTTTTGTTTTTTAAATAATATTAGTATGATATATAATCAAATAATATGTTTTTGTTTTTAAATATTGTTTGGCTAGATATATAATCAAATAATAAATAAAAATTTATAATAAATAAAAAAAAATCGATATATTTGAAAATGGCTGTCATGTATATTGAATTGATTTTAGTGTTTGTCGTATTGATGGAAACCAATATACATGTATTGGTTTTAATGTTTCTAGCATTCATTTCAATTTCAATATGTTTCATATTTGATTTCAATTATGTAATATAATTTTAATTAAAAAAATTTAATGTGGAATTTCAATTATCTAATATAATTTTAATTAAATGTCATCTCATAATAACACTAAGAAAATGGGTAATGTATAAAACGAAAAAGTTTATTTCAATGTTCATTTATTGTTTTAGTGTTTATTACATTGATTTTAATATTTTTTCCCTTTGATTTATGGTTTTAACTACAATTATGTCTTACTATAATGAATACATGGATGATGTATATGTTGAAGATGTAAGAAGATTAAAAAGAGAATATGTTAGGTAATAAAGGGAGGAATTAGGATCGATTACAAATGAATAACAAAGACATTGAAGATAAAAAAAAATGTAAAATACAAAGTGCAAGACAAACAATACAGTTAAAACAAATAACAATTGACCAACAACAAGAACAAAGGAAAAAATTATGGATAACAAAGATCATATCAATAAATAAAGTTATAATAAATGACAAGTGACCAACAAGAAGAACATGGAAAAAGAATTTGTAAATGATAAAGAGCATATCAAGAAAGAAAGTCACAAGAAATGACAAATGAACAACAACAAAAAACTGTGAAAACAAAACTTTGAGTGACAAAGAGCATATCTATAATTTTAGACATAGAAAGTCACAATTGATTAACAAAAAGAAATGAGAAAATAATTTTTAAAATGATAAAGAACATGTTGATAAAGAAAACGAAATTCAATAAATATAACCATAATATTAGATGTATTAGATGTAGAACTTGAAGAAAAAATTAACATCTAAACCTTATTGGGTATGTGTTATATTCTTTGCACGATTATTTCCATGCATTGTGCGTTGTGGCAAGCATAGTGGGAGGATCATAGCGGGGTGGAAGATCTCACACACAAAGGTTTTGAGGAATCACCCACCCCCGTCTAATTTTTTGGTAGTTTTTACATCCGTTTTTAGTGGTTTTGGGCAAATGATTTTTTCCTTGAGCAATTTTGTTGTACATGGTGATTCAACCCATGGTTTTGTAATTCCAATTAAGGAACATAGTTGTATTATAATCCAAGCTAAATAGATTGCTAATATATAGATGCCTTGGGCTATACATATTGTGTTGTAACACTATGAGAATAAAATGAAACACATTTCTCGTTTTCCCAGATTATGCTTTCAAGGTAAAATATTTGTGTCAATGTATATTTGTGCCATTGCATCTTTTCCTTTTTTATTAAAAATATATTGACAATAGGTAACTACACAAGGTTAAAACCCTCATTTGGTATGAGAGTAGTATAACATCAAGGGAAGACCTTTGTGGCTAAGGGGTTTGGCTTAGTCCTATGGAAAACCTTGTTATATTCAAAGATCTATAGTATATATGCTCGTGGTGAAAGGAAATGGCAAGTAGTCAAAGAGAGAGATTAAGAAATTTAATGGGAAATTTTTTTATTTGTGGAACCTCAAAATGGAAGATCTGTTGGTGGACAAAGGTTAATGGATTATTATGGATCCTAGTACCACATCAATGGGGATGTTGACAAAAGACTAGACCAAGTTGGATCAGAAGGAAAAAGAGAATAATATAGCTGTTCCTCTTAGATTTAGTATTACTAAATATTTCAGGAGAAGCTACAATGAAGGAATCATGGAACAAAGTAGTGGTGTTATATTAGTCTAAGTTCTTGGGAACAAATTATTCCCATGAAAGAATTCGTATAACTCGATGATGAATGATGCATACTTGGTGATAGAGCATTTGAATTCCTTCAATATAATGACAAGTAAGCTATTATCTATTGAAATTAAGATTCTAGCTGAAGATAAGAATATCATTTTATCGTATTCTTTACCAAATTCATGGTATAGGCTAGTTAATTCTATAGGTAGTAATTCAACTTCTTTATGCTTTGATAAAATAGTCTCATCCTTGATATCAGAGGAGATGGGATCAAAAAACATGGAAATTTAGAATGTAGATGCCCTATCTGTAAGAGGAAAATGCCATAATATAAATACAAATAAGTCTCAAGTGGGAGATATATAGAAGAAGATCAAAATATCATGGGAAATTTTTAAATATATGTTGGATATGTGGAAAAAAATAGAATTACCAGAAATAATGTAGATCCAAAATTTCTGAGAAAGAGAAGGGATATGATGATGCTCATTCTATAAAAGCAAAAGCTTACTCATATGAAAGGAGGGGATGTGTGAATGGATTCTTAAAGTAGACATGTAGATAATGAGGCATGCCTAGTTGAATTAGCTTCATCCTTTCATATGACTCCTCATGGGGAGTGGTTTTGTGAGTATGAAACATATGATGGTGGTTATGTTTTATTAGGAGATGAATCGAAAAGTAGAGTTATAATATGTGCTAAGTTGAGGTTGAAGCTCATGGATGGAAGGATTACAATGCTCCATTGTGTTTTTTATATCCTAGTATTGGCTAGAAATTTGACTTTTGTAAGAAATATGAGAAATGCAAGTGTAAAAAAAATGTTTGAAAAGGGTACCTATAGGATGGTTCGAGGAGAAATGGTAATACTAAGGGGAGTTTGGATTGGAACTCTGTATAAGATTTCAAGAAGCACTATTAGTGTGCAACAATTTCATTTTCTTGACAGTGGAGTAGAAAAAGGAAAAACTCCTATGGTCTCTGGAAAAAGACTATGTTGTGGAATTAAAGATTGACATATATTGGAGAAAAGATCCTTTGAGTACTACATGGTAATTGTATGGTAGAAGGTATGTCTAATTCCTCTCTAGATTTTGATTCTTTTTGAAAATTACTTATAAGGAAAGAAAATTTGAGTAAGGTTCTCCTTTGGTGCTACTAGGGTAGAGGTAATACTACATCTAGTGCAAAATGATGTGTTTGGACCTATGTTAGTTCCATCATTGGGTAAATTTGTATACTATGTCTCATTTATAGATGACTTCTTGAGGAATGCATCGATTTATTTCCTCAAGAACAAATATGAATTCTTTGACAAATTTAAAGAGTTTAAGGATATTGTGGGAAATCAGATAGAGAAAAAAATCAATGTGTTGAGGATAGATAATTGTGGAGATTTCTTTCAAAATGAATTTAAATAATTCTATAAGAAGTGTAATATAAGGCGGTATAATAGTAATCTATAAATACCTTAGTATAATGAAGTTGTAGAAATGAAAAACAAGGCACTGATGGGGAAAGAAAGAAGCATGTTGAATGGTGTTGTGTTAGGAAGGGAATTCTAGTTAGAGCTAATGGACACGACATAATACCTAGGAAATAGATCACCCTCATTAATGTTGGACTACAATACTCCACATGAGGTTTGGACTAGTAAGAAACCCTCTATTAAACACTTTAGGGTATTTGGCTATGATGCTTATGCACATGTTCCAAAGGATAATAGGAGTAAGTTTTAAAAAGAGTTGAAAAGTGTTTCTGCATTGGATATAAAGATGGTATGAAAAATTATATCCTTTGGAAACCGAAATCTAATAAAGTTGTGTATAGTTGAGATGAGGTATTTAGAGAAATCAAAGATATTGTCAAACAAGAAGTCCAACCTATGGTTAAAGAATCGGAGGAGATAGAGTTTGAATGAAAGGTTGATGCACTAGACTCTACAAAAGAATAAGAAGAAGGACCACATACTATGGTATTGAGGGGATTGGTTGAGGAAATAAGGAAACTAGAAAGGTATATTCTAATATATTTTTAGTCTATTTTTTTTTTATGGATGTTGATCCTAAAAATGTTGAGGAAATGAATTTGGAGGATGAAAAACTTTGGGAAAAGGTCATGGCTAATGAAATGGTAGTCTTGAAAAAAATGAGGCTTTGGATCTAGTGGAGTTTCTAGCTAGAATAAAGGCCATTGGAAGAAAATGAGTTTTTAAGAAGAAGTTGAATATAGAAGGAAAAGTAAATCTTATTCCTAGGTAGAAGGAATTGACTTTTGTGAGATTTTCCCCTATTTCTAAGTTAACAATATTATATTTATTTTATCTTTTGCTACTATCTTTGATTTTGAAGTAAAAAGATGGACATGAAGACAACATTCCTACATGGGGATTTGGAAGAGATAATCTAAATGAAGCATTCATAAGGATTTGTGGTGAATGGAAAAAAAGAGTTGGTATGTACCTTGAAAAATTCCCTCCATGGGTTAAATTAATTACCAGGGATGGGCATAAAAAATTTGATACTTATATATTTGGACTCCACCTTCCAACTATGTGCATTTCAATTTAGTTGGTGATGATCTTATTTATTTGTTCTTGTATGTGGTTGATATGTTCTTGGTTGGAAATGACACTAAAATCATATAGGAAGTGAAAACTTAGTTTCCTCTAAATTTGAAATGGAGGATCTTGGTATTGAAAATTTCATTTTTTGGCATGGAAATTAAGAGATATTATGCAAATAAGAAACTCTAGTTAAATTAGAGGAATTATTTTGGGAGAAAATAACAGGCAAGAATGTAAACCAGTAAAGGTCCTATTCTTGTTGGTGTAAAGTTATATGAAAATCAATGTCTAAATACATAGGAGGAGAAAGAGGACATGTCTGGTGTTCCAAATGTTAGTTTAGTTGGATGTTTGATGTATGGACTAGATTGTACTAGATTAAACATTGCACATAAAGTAGGAGTATTTTACACAATTTTCCAAGATGTAATTTTCTATCATTTGATAAGGTTAAAAAATATTGGTGTCATTATGAATAACAACATTGCATATCTCCACACAAATTTCTATGGTTAAAACACACTACTAGATTAAAATACACTGTGGATTGGGAAGATATTGCACATATTACATTTACAAAAAATTAGTTTGATAGATGTGTACGTGAAGTGAATCCACACAATCAACACCAAAGAAATATTTAAGTTAGACTAAAAAATAATGATCATCCTTGATTAAAGGGAATTAAATAAATATTTCAATTTCATCTCAAGATGGATCATGAAGAACTTTTTAATTGTGTTGAGTGTTAATTAACCTATAATGATAAATATTTGAATGAAGGAAAGAAAAATAGTATTTCTTCATGTAAGGCACCAAGGGATCTATGTGATGAGTCAAACTTTATGTTAATGAGAATGGAGGAAAAAGTATGATATTAGATGAAATAATGATAGATTGAATACACACAATCATGACACATTAATGATGTGGAGGGATAAATAGATTGGGAACATACTCTTTCAAAGTGCTGAATCATTAATTACATAGAAAAATATGTAGAAAAAAAATAAAAATTGACTAGAAACATTCAACAATTGTTGATGCTTGTCTTATCTACTGAAAATCCAATACTGAAAATTCAAATGAACCTTGACAACACATACATAGAAGAGTTTTTTGTGTGAAACCATCGATCAGGACAAAGGTGCATATAATATGTTTCATTTACTTCTAGAGCTTACTCTTTCTATATGTAGCCATCAATTTGTGGTTCTAAATGTTGGTATGAAAGTTTTCAAAGTTGTGAACATTGAGGGATATAATGTTGGCAATAATAATTCTCTTATTGATGCATATATAAGTGGTTGTTGGATATGGAGAACCTTGTATTGATATATGTTGCAAAATCATGGTCATATGAAAAATATTGTTGTAGCAAATAATGGTTACCACTAAATAAAGTAGTTAGCATATGTTTGTTTCCTCGATTTAACTTTGTTCCATATAAAAAAGATGAAAAAGTTTGTAGAATTGTTTTGGTATGAGTTGTTTTTGTACATGAAATTTGTGCACATTTGTATGGATATAGGCCACACATCTAATGATATTGTGCATAATTAGGAAAAAATATTGGTACAACCTTGGCATGTTAATCGCAATACATTGCTTCTAGTGGATTTACTTAAATATGATGAAGAAGGATAAGTTCCAAATGTGCATAGATATTATAGGAAGCATGAGTAGGAGATTCTTTGTGGATCTTATAAATTACAAAGTAACAAATTACAACGAGTTTGAGATACTTGAACATATGATCATGCTGTTATGTATAATTGGAAAATTAATTTTGTGGATGAGGGCACTTACCACGTTTGATTTTGAATTCGATATGATAGAAAAAAATATCAAGAAAAATGTTTCAATTTTTTTTTCTACCAAAGTTCATTAGTATATACCAAGGAGTTACGGTATAAAATAAAAGCAATCTAAAGATAGGAAAAAATATTGTAATATTTTATGTTAAATATTTATAAATGTACACAAAAATTAGAAATACACTCTTTCAAATATATTTGAACTTCTATAAACACAAAAGAATAAACTTAATATTAGTAATGCAAATTATTGACAAAAACATCACTTCTCATTAATTAACTAAAAAATCTTGGGTACAATGGGAATAAGAACCCCAAATTCTAATGGAATCCATAATCTTGAGTTTCTCTATATTTATAAGTCACTCATAATAAAGATAAGAATATATATTCCCTTCTGTATATTTACCAAAAAATTAAACATCTATCGAAACCTACTGAAACACTTTTCTCCATTGAAATACTTTCCTTTTCTAAAAGCTAATCTCAAAGGTGTTTAAGGTTAAGGGGATATCTAAGGACAAGGAACATATTTGATATCACCTCCATATTTAGATCCATATGAATCACTTTATTTGGTGTAGCCAACGCATAAGGAATAATATTTCATGAGAGACCTTAGAAAAGAGGAATAATCCATCCCTTTATCACCTTGATTGTGTGATTAAATATAAAACGATTGGAATGGATATATGGGAAGGAATTCTTGATTGTGGATGAAAATGAAAGGTTGACTACTTAGGTTACTAATGAATTGCATATTTACTGAACTAAATTACACCATATGATTTATATACGAAATCAAACTCCTTAATCTCCTTATTGAATAACCTAGTTTGGCAGAATTTGGTAATTATGCTTCCACTCATGCAATTAATTTCAAATATTAAAGAAAAAATTGAATTTCATTCTTCCTAATAAGCATGTAAAGTCTTATCCTTTTGGGAGTTTGGGCGGTTAAGCAAAAAATCACTTATGATATTATCCTTGACCATTATGGAATAGGTGATGATCCACTATGTATGATAATCCAAGGAACTCTAGTTACCTAAAAGTTATATTTGATTGGAGTTATTAAAAATACCCTTTAAACTGAGTTTCTTCCTTAAAAGATTCCCTTAATTCTTTTAGCTCAGATGGGGGTTGCAACTTTCAACATGTGTACAACAATAGTCCATTATGCACTCCATATCACAATCAAAGAGAACACATTTATGGAGATCACATATAATTACTTTAAAAGAAGATATGAAAAAGTAAAATAGATCTTAATAGATGAAATAATTTCATTGAAATAAATTTATTAATAAAATTGATTCAAGACTTCACCAAGATTTACTAAAAAATTCCACTATTTCTTTTAGAGAGAGCTCAATTATATTGGTTGATATTTGGGATAGCTTCCACCTATTATGGATAAACCTATATATGCGTTTGAAGGTATTGCAAAGGAATTATTGAAATCATTCAGAACATTTGTGACCCATGATGATGTGCCTCAAAAAATGAGCAAAGGCATCAATGAATTTTTTTCATCTTTTGTTGATCAATGTTATGGATGTAATGCCAACTATAAAAGACTAGAGATTATTTATGACGTGTACAAATACCTCCTTGGATGCTTCCACAAAAGAGCCATTTAATAAGGTCATAGATTTGTTTGTGAGAAACTATGGTGTAGAACATCGTAACAATCATTGCCTAATATAACTAGATTGTCCCATTACATACAGTGTTGCTACAAGAGTAAGAAGCAATTATTTTATGGAAACAAATGATTAAGACTTGGAGCTTGAGTTACTTATTGTAGTTGGAGCTAGAGTGATGCTTACATTATGCATGTAGACTAATGTAGGACTTGTCAATGGTATTGTTGGAGTTGTAAGAAAAATTGTATATAATTATCAAAGTTTACACCCAAAACCACCTACATATGTTCTATTAAGATTTGATAATTATGTGTGAGATCCATAGGATGATCATTCCCTAATACTCTTCATAGACATATTGAAAGAGATAATAAAACATAAATTCCATTGAAACTCACTTGGGGCTAAACAATTCATAAGTCATAGGGATTAATTTTTGAGACAAATATCATGGGTATGACGTATAGTATAATATATCAAATGAAATCTTTAAAAGTTTTTCCATTTAAACCACCATTTTGATATAATAATTATGAAAAGATAGAAAAACTAGTCAATGTGGAAGATAGAAAAACTAACAGGTGTGGCTATAAAGAAAGCTGAAGAAATATATTGATATTTATTATAATGCAATAAATTTGTTATTGATTCTATACATCATATTATTTCTTTCTATTTACATTTTTTATCATTCAACATTGTACGTGACTTTATTACCATTCGACTTATTTCTCATGTAACTTTTCTAGTGGCCCTTTTAATAATACTCTTTATACTATAAATGATAGTAAATTTCAAATGATCAAATTCATCTTAAACATACACTAGTACAAAATGGTTAATTAGTTACTAAAAAAAATACTAAATTTTGCATATAAATGACCATTTTTCAGTTGGTGATCAATAGTGTTAGTTTACAATATCTTATAACATGGCCAGCTTTTAGTTGTATTTAGCTTAATCATTATTTGGTTGTCTCAATTTTATCATCTAGTAGTATACTTAATCATAAATTTCGTTATTGATTTAGTCATTGATTTAATCATCAATTGCCACAATTAATTACCAAATACACAACAAAATATACTACTACATAATCACCCAATAAAACCAATCAATAACCAAAGAAATATGACTAAAATGTTGGTCACATTATAAGATACTATAAATTAGCTAGTAATAGTTATATATATGCAAATTTTAGTTGTCGTTTGAAAACAATTAATGACAAAAGAAATATGACTAAATTTTAGTCGTATTACAAGATATTATAAATTAGCTACTAATAGTCGTATGTATGCAAAATTTAGTTGTCATTTGTAATAATAAATTTATCATTTATAGTAGTCATTTATCTTTTTTTGTAGTTTCATATTCATTATATAAACAACTGATTTAGTAGTTTATATTTATTCATTTTATTTTCATTAATAATCATTATAAACAACTAATTTAGTCATTGTATATTAATTTTATTTGTGTTCATCATTAATCAATATAAAGTACTAATTTAATAGTTTTATATTTATTTTATGTGTTCATTATTAATAAACATAAAATAATTAGTATGAGTTTGTGACTAAATTAAAAAAAATGTCATACAATAAGTTTGTTAATCTAATATGAAAACACAAAGTTACATATGTTAATTACGATACTAAATAATATCAAGTACAACTATAAATAATTTTAGCTACATAAATATATTATTGAAATATCAAGTATTACAATATGAGTTTCCAACTTAATATTTGTTAGACTACAATTTATACATGAAATATTGTTTCATCGCATTAAAACATTATCATTATGTTGCCAAGACATTGTAGGTGAATTTACCAACTCAAAAGAATTGACCATCAAGTTGTATGTGTGTGTTTCATGCGAAATATTGGCTTGGGGTTTGTGGTTCTCCGTCATCAACATTTGATGTAGGCAAGTGAGCATTTGCGACACTTCTTGTTGATGGAGATGATGCAGGTGCATCACTAGAAACAAGTACTTCTAGTTCATATGGTTGTGTGACCCTTAATAAAACAAAACCTTAGCATCTTTTCTTAATTGGCGTGTATCTACTGCCTTCAAAAAAACTTGATATACTTTTCTTTTGTTGGTAAAACCCTATTTGGATTTGCAAGAACCTTTGATATTAGTTCCACTTCAGTTTTCTTGTCAGATGTACTATCAACCTATAAGAATAACCAGTAAACCCAATCAAATAAGTGTAATGTATAGTGATAAGTGATGTGAGTGTGTGTGTGTGTGTGTGTACACATAGAGAGAACAATGATAAAAAAATTATTAAGTACATGATATTGGTCAGAACTTAGATATACATAATGCAAAATATATCATGATTTCTTGAGTACTCAAAGTCCCCACACACCCAAATGAGGTAGACTGATAGTAAGGCATGAACTAGAGATTTGGAGATATCAGTTAAGAGAGTCAGTACAGGTGGCTAAAATTCCATTTTTGTTAGACATTGTGTATTAATATTTATTTAACTTATAGGGGCAAACATACCATGAGTAAAACTGGGTTGACATAAATAATTCTTAATAGCACTAGCTTCTTAATAAGTCACCTGAATATTTAAGGGGAAAAATATGGGATGATTTTTGCATAAGATTAGCCACATTTTCAACCTTTTTTGATCAATAATAATATCTGAATTTGGATCCACCCCTTAATACCTCAGAAGAGGAAGGACATTACTATTTATCAGGGCAAAAAAAAAAAAAAAAAAAAACAAAACAAAACAAAACTAGAGAATATAGAAAAAAATAAACACAAATCACCATTCTCCACATAAGAAATGGCACCAATATGTTCATGAGTACTTTTCTAATTCTCTTTTAACAAAAGCCTCTCCTAATAAAATGCACCTAAAAAACAACACTAATTACCTACATTGGTTCACCATCCTTATCACTACATTTTAGGCCCGTTCAAAGCACACAACAACATTAACAGATATAGATGTATTACCATCATCACTAGGTAATTTTTCAACTGTACTTTTATTACATATTTCCTTTTTCCCTCTTGTTTTATCCCTTGCTATTTTTGGCAAAACAAATGTTGGTAACTTTGCAATTAAGGTGGTTCTTGGAGGTTCCATTGGGAAAGGATACTCGAAAAATAAATGTTTTGCATCAGATACAATTCAAACTTTGGGGTATTCAAATCATAGTTAAGCCAAATAAAATAAGTTAGTGTAAAAGATAGGCTCAAAAAGTAGATAATTGGATACCAATACCAAAATTGTGTGAATATTTCCATTCCAATAACAATGGCCATTCTATCATGCTTAGACCTTGTAAGTACTTTAATAGTTACATTCCAGCCACCTACATCTAAAATACTAGAAGCCAAAATTGCACCAATCTTACTCATTGTATCATCATGCTTATCGAGAATTATTTTCTCGAGTTGATGTCTGAAACAATATCAAGAAAACATTTTATTTTGGTGAAAATTGAAATAAATGTATATACCAACATTTTGAAAAAAAATTGGTAAGCGATGGAAATATTTTCTTTTAAAATTTGAACTTCCATGAAGTACTCCTAAGCCATTGCAAAGTCTAGAGGAAAACATACCTAAAGTTACCTACACATGGTTCATGTGATTCATTTTTCTGAACAAGAACCATAGTCATTGTTATTAGAGTTCCTTGATGAAAAAAACAAACTACATTTGATGTTAGAGGCTCTAGCATAAAAAATGACTTCGCTTAATACTATACCAGCACAAGAAACACCAACTGTTATAGATGCTCCATACCTAACATGTGGATTGTAAGACTCAGAAACAAAATATACAACTTCTGGTGTCTATGCAAATACAAGGAAAATTGTCAAATCAACACAAGATGAAAATTCATTCCACTAATGATTATGACTATAAAAAGATAGTTTTGTTGAGATGTGTAGAATCAAGTGTAACACCCTCCTCCCAGGCCTACCCAAAGTAACCATGCCAACTAGGGTAAACATGAGACGAGAGGCTACTATGATCAAATTTGACCTCCTATGTGAACTTAATGAAGTAGAATCGACTGAAGATCACATACAGTCATCCAACATCATCAACAGAACCCTCAAGAGAGAAGTCAGTCACTCATACAGCCTGTCCCTAGGTCCCACTGTTGTTCTGGACCTCTTAGGCCATAGTCGCTCTCATGCTATGGGAAAGGAAGCAACCATAGACCCAAATTTTCTCTCATAGGCCTACATGCTAGTGACTATGGACCACACTTTCCAGTTCTGTGCCAACAACCCCAGGATTTAAGCCACTTTTTCAGGCCCAAAGCCCAAGCCACTTCCCAGAATGCAATGAAAGCTTGAAATCAAGAAAAGTACAAGGAAATAATGAAGCAAAGGTAATAATCCCAACAAGACCTTAACCATACCCCTACTAGCCATGACAGGAATTTCATCAAACATATCATCGACATGTAACCTATAGGTGTAAACAACAAAATTAAGTGTAGGGATCTCATACTTATATGAGAATCACTATGAACCATTGTTCCCTGATGCCATTTTCTACCTTATAATCTATTAGGTCATAGACACATTATCCATTCATGTACAAGTAAAAACATGTTGAGAGCCATACATAATTGTTGTCAAAAAATGTCCATATAACCAACATAATAGGAACATAAATACCATGAACATATCATCCATCAAAATCTATATATACATCAATACATTTTCACATGAAAATCAATGGAATGAATTTCTAATTAATGAATGCAATAAACCAACTAGAGATGGGACTACGACGTTCCACCTGACCATATAATGGCTAATCCAAATCTCTCTTCATCCATTCACCCACATGCCATATTCCAAGCATGAATGTGGGATCTCATAGAGCACGTCAATCAAAACTCATCCAGGTATTCCAGAGACCATCTACCTTAACCCATCAACAACTATTCTACCTCACGGTCGGACATCACAAAACCATCATCAGATTGGTCTCCATCCAAGCCTTCAAGGCTTCCAGAGTGTTTGTCCAACCAAGGCTTCCAAAACTAGTAAGTCAAACCACAACTTATATAGGGATTCAAGAGCATTTGTCCAACCAAGGCTTCCAAGACTAGTAAATCAACCCACCAAGGGCTTCTAGAGTGGTTTTCCAATCAAGGCTTCTAGGAATAGTAACTCAACCCAAGTTTTTATAGGGCTTCCAAAGCGTTTGTTCAACTAGGGTTTCTAGAACTAATAACTCAACCCAAGCTAAGGAAACATCAGAAAAAACCAAAAAAAAAACAATGAAAGTAAACCCACAAACATCATGGCTACCCAAGAAAAGGGCAAGGCTAGGAAATCCAGTGTCGATCCAAGAAATTCTCCATGACAATGACACATCACAACCAAGAAACCACATGTATATGCCCTGCATGCCAAAACTAGTGAAGAAATTATACATGCAAATCGGTACCTGTAAGAAAATATGATATAGTTGCTAATGTCGATGCCTTCTTACGCTTTCCTACTCTTCCTTTTCCTTATTGCTACAAGAATCCAAGTATGCCACACCTTCTAAGAGTGCTCCAAGGAAACTCCAAGTATCCAAGAGTATGAGAGAGAGAGAGAGAGAATAATGAGAGAGAGATCCAACACTGAGATGACAAAAGGTTACCAACTCATCCTCAAAAGACTTTTTATGAATGAGGCCTATATTTTCTTCATTTTCCATTAATTTCCTTCATTTTCCTCCTCACATGAAACCTGTTACCTTTCACCTCCTTTTTATCCTAATTTCCATTATTTGCATAAATAAATGTGCTAAAAATGCCTTTTTTCCTTGTAATGCCATAGCCATTGCCTTTGCTAATTTCCTTAGCCATAAACAACCAAATGAACACCCCCTAGGATGTGTTTCCAAACATTCATATTGGAATAAGTGTCCCATTCATCTGTGGTTGTTGTTTTTAACTTTTATTACATGGAATTTTCACCTTGGCTGTTACAGAACCCTCCCCCTTGGGGGACACCGTCCTCGACGTTCAATCACGCATATACCTCAACAACCTGCTGAAAGAAGACATACGGCTTGTGGATATTTATAACACAACTCAATGAAATATTTACAATGAAAGATCTGCTCAAGAGAAAAACATCATGACAACATCGCAACATACCGCATAGTGGAGCTTTATAACACAACTCATCACAGTATTTACAATGATCATCTAACTGAGTACCAACTCATATAACATCATAACATCATGATAACATAACCACATGATAGAATAATAACATGACACCCATATTTCATAGTGAAGTTTTATAACATAGCTCGTTATAGTATTTACATCCATACACGGGTGTGCATATAACAACATCATCAAAATATAGATACGAAAACATATGGAAAATCATATACCAAAACATATACTAAACACTATGTCTAACATATATCAAAACATCATATAGCATATATCAAACCATCATAAAGAAAATACCAAACAATCATAAAGCATATACCAAACCACCATAAAGAAAATACTGAACCACCATAAGAAAACATCAAACCACCATAAGAAAATACCAAACCACCATGTCAAGATACTTTTATTCAACCTACAAACAAGGAAAGATACATGACCCGCATCTGATCTACCATCTCCCATGTAGCTTCATCAGGCCTAGAGTTCTTCCATTGCACTTTAACTTGCTTGATTTCTTGGTTTCGAAGCATGAGCACCTTTTTCGAAAATATACACTGAGGCTCTAGCTGGAGTTCTCCGTCTGGTTCCACCTGCAATATAGACCAGTGAAACACATGATCAACATCCTTAACATAATTCTTAAGCAAAGATACATGGAAAACATCATGGACTTTCATTTTCAGAGGAAGTGCAAGTCGATAGGCTACTGGCCCAATCCTCTCAATGATGCTAAAGGGTCCACAAAACTGTGGTGCCAGCTTGGCACATGATCCAATCCGCAAGTAGCTCTTCATCGGTTTTATGCGCAAAGTACACTTGTTCCCCAACCTGGAACTCCTTGAAAAACTTGTTCCTATATGCATAACTCTTTTGCCTATCCTGTGCTACCTTGAGATTCTTCTTGATCACTTGCATTTCATGTTCCATATATGTCAACATATCTGGTCCAAGCAATACTCTACTAACCGGATCACTCCAACTAATGGGAGTGTTACAGCTCCGCCCATGCAATGCCTCAAAAGGACTCATCCTCAATGACTCCTAATGATCGTTGTTGTATGCGAAATCTACCAAAGGGAGATACTATTCCCACTTCCTTTGCTGATGCACCACATACAAACTCAACATATACTCTAATATCTTGTTGACCCTCTCTGTCTATCCATCTGTCTGTGGATGCTAAGTTATGATGAAGGAAAACTCAATGCCCAAACCTGCAAATAACTCCTTCGAAAAATTGGAAGTGAAATTTGCATCCCCGTCTGACACAATATTATTTGGAACATCACGTAGTCTAGCCACATCTTAGATGAATAGCTGTGTCACATCACTAGTTGAGAATGTATACTTCACCGGAATGAAGTGTGCAACCTTTGTTAACCTATCCATAATGACCATGATGGAATCATGCTTCTTCACTATCCTTGGCAACCCTGTAATGAAATCCATGGAAATGAATTCCCATTTCCATTCTGGAATTGTGATCGGTTGTAGCAGTCCACCTAGGTGTTTACACTCTACTTTCACGCATTGAAAGTCGAAACACCTTGCCACAAACTCTGCTACATCCCTCTTCAAATTTTACCAATAATAATATCTCTTCACTATTGTCAAAGTCTTCTAATAACCTAGGTGACCTGAATATGGGTTCACTTGAAACTCCCTCAAGATAACCTTCTTAAGCTCACTGCTATCTGATGCATATATCCTGTCTCAAAACCTGACTAATCCATCTCCTTTAAGACAATAGCCCATGCCCTGTGCACCTTCACCTGTACCTGTACCACTACATGTACATGTACCTACACCTATACCTGTACCTATACCATGACCTGTACATGTACCTGCACTATCACCCTCTTGAAACTTGTGCACAATATCCATATACCTGACATTCTATTGTCTTGCTTGTAAGATCATATCCTATAAGTCTATCCCATTGAGCTCATAGCTACCAAGTAATGTACTTGTACCCATCTACTAAGAGAATCTTCCATCCTATTCTCTTTACCTTTGATGTACCTAATCCCGAAATCAAACTCGTTGATCGTGTCCAACCATCTAGCCTGTCTGGCATTCAGATTCAGCTAGTAAAACAAATAGCTCAACCCAATGTGATCACTCATAAGCACAAACCGTTTGCCAAGAAGATAATTCCTCCACATCTTTAGTGCATGTAAAATCGTTGTTAACTCAAGATCGCGTGTCGGGTAGTTCTGCTCGTGCTCATTTATTTTACGCGACTCATAACATACTACCTATCCATCTGCATAATGAATCCACCAAGCCCTCTCTTACAAGCATATGTGCATACCACAAACTCCTTGTCTGAATCTGCAATCTGTAGTACTGGTGCATGTGTCAACAACTTAAGTTTCTCAAAGCTAGCCTCACACTCCTCAGTCCATTCGAACTTCTTACCTTTCTTCTGCAATGATGTAATGGGATAAGAAATCTATGAGAATTTCTTCATTAACCTCCTCTAATATCCTACCAGACCCATGAAAGATCTCACCTCGTCCACACTTTTAGGAGATACCCACTCCATGATGGCCCTTATCTTCTCTGGGTCTACTGCAAGGCCTTCCTTGGAGACAACATGTCCCAAGTAGTGCACCTTAGTATGAAATAAACTACACTTGTTGAGCTTAGCATACAACTGGTGCTCTCTCAACAACCTCAACATTGCTGCTAAGTGCTCAACATGTTCTTCCTCATTTTTAGAATATACTAGTATATCATCAATGAACAAAATAACAAACTTGTCGAAATAAGGATCCAACACACTATTATCAAGCACATGAATGTAGCTAGATAATTAGTTAAGCGAAATGAAACAACAACAAACTCATAATGCCCATATCTGGTCTTGAACACAGTCTTGTAAATGTCCTCCTCTTTGATGCGTACCTGATGGTATCCAGATCTCAAGTCAATCTTTAAGAACACTATTGCTCCCTTTAGCTAATCAAACATGTCATCAATCCTCAGAAAAGGCTACCTGTTCTTGATAGTCACTTTGTTCAACTACCTATAATCAGTGCATAATATGTTAGTACCATATTTCTTCTTCACGAAGAAGATCGTTGTGCCCCAAGGCGATACACTTGGCCTAATGTATCCCTTGTCCAACATTTTCTTCAGCTACAATTTTAACTAAACCAACTCAGGTGTGCTCATCTTGTAAGGTTCTTTTAATGCTGGAGCTACCCTTGGCACTAACTCAATAGAAACATCTACCTCCCTGTGTGGTGGAAACTCTGTAATTTCCTCAGGAAATACATCCTGAAACTATTGAAAAACTGGGTACTTGTTTAACACATCTGCATCCTTAGCCTCCTTACCCTTATCACTAGAAATGTGTAGTACAAATAGCTTGCACCCTTTCCTACGTCTATGCTTTTCTTTTATTGTTGTCACCATCCTAACTGATGTGGCTTTCTTCTTACCTCACAAGACTCTTGGTTATCCATTATCATCAACACACTCAATAGCTTTATCATAGCAGTCTACCTCAGTTCTAAGTAGATACAACCAATCCATGCCCAATAACATACTGTATGAACCCAACGGTAATACATTTAAATGTGTTATAGTAAGCATACCATTTAAGTCAAATGTGCAATATTTTACCCAATGATGCACTTTCTTCTTTGTACCTATAGCCAACTGCACTAATCAAGACTTTGAATGCAACTCCTTATTCAAAGAACACTTATCCACAAAGTCAGGACTAACATAGCTATAAATAGATCCAGGGTCAGTCAAAATAGAAATAACTTGATCACAAAGCTTACCGTCCATCTCAATGATAGATGACTGGTGTTCCACCTACCTATTGTCCATTGCCGCATAGATACATGGAATACTCTGGCCTACATCTCTAACAGTTTGCACCTCCTGTGCACAGTATATATGGTGTCTACCACCTTTATTCTACAAACAATATCTCCTGCGATGATATTTACCACAAGTCCAACATTCTATAAGCTTCCAGGCTCCGTCCTTATTCTTTTCTTTAGTTCGATGTCCCTGTCCTCTATCTGATGCATTGAACCTCTTAGGTGGTGCGACATTCTCCTTTTTATCTATACCCTATGGCCTTTCTCGCTTTTTATCCCATTTTCCTTTGTTATTTACATTACCTCTCCAAATTAGCTTAGTTTTAGTGATGTGCTTCGATTGTTCATAGCAATGCTTCAACTTTCGAATGGCCTCCTCCAATGATCTAGGCTCATCGAATTCAATCCTATCTTTGAATGCAACTAGTAGTCCACTAATGAATCTTTGAATCTTAGCCTTATCGTCCTTGAAATATGGCACATACCTCAACAGTTCCAAGAACTTACTGGTGTACTCATCATCTATCATGGATCCCATCTTTAGTTCATAGAATTCTTTCTCCCAATCATCAAAGTATCTCTCTGATAGATAATTTTTCTTGAATAACTGCTCAAATTCACTCCAAGTCATATCTTCCTCATTTATGTCCCTGACATTCTTCACATCTTCCCACCAGATGTCTTCTTTACCTTTAAGACTGAAAATAGCCACTCTAGCTTTCATGTTCTCTGAGTAGTCATGCAACCTAAAGAAATTCTTCATAACGAGTAACCAAGCCTCTATAACCTGTGATCTCTTTACCTCTCCATCAAAAGGAGGTGTCTTTTCTTTCTTAAATTCATCTGCCAAGTATCCCCTATCACTTCTCCTGTAAGGATGATAATGGTGATTATCATAGTGTTTATCTGAATCGAAACTAGAGTCATACATGTGTCTATTCCTTCTCCTCTCCAGAGTGTCCAACAATCTTCCATCTCAGATTGTGTCCTCTATATCTCATCACTGATCGCCATGGGATCTACTGCCATATGCCCCATTAGTTTTTTCCTCCTACTCATGACTGATTTGAAGTGGCCCTTTCCGCTGCAAATATGGCAAACTCTGGAGTATCATTGAATTTAACTCTGCTAGCTTTTCTTGTGTTTGTATGATTCTGTCATTATCTACCTTACAACTCCTTATCTCTTCCTTTAAACTTCTCAGTGTTACTGCCAAATCAAAAGAGTTCCCAACACCATACTTCTCTTTGGATTCGTAGGGAGAGTCTCTGTAGTTAACCATCTTGCTAGCCATTTGATATTTCTTCTTGCAAGGCATAATATGTCAGATAAACCAAATCACAATAAATCAACAAACACATATTTCATTAAAATTGGAAAAATTATATTACAAGAAAACTGCTAGAATTGAGTTTTATGTGTACTTTGAAATTCTAGATCCATTGTTTAACTCCAAATTTAATGAAATATGTGTTAACATACCTTAGTATAGCTCGGCGAGGATACCTTGTCTGCAAGATCAACAAATCAACATGATCCATGTATAACATAATCATAACAACATATACACATATGAAAATAAATGTATCAACACATAAATATCACTCTAACTAGGGTCCAGTCATCAATGCAAGGCCATATCAACAATGCATGATATTACCTCATGCATGACAACCACTGCCTCATTATACACATTGCTACATGCAACCGAAAATATGCATAAGCAATACCTAACCAACTACAAAGACACATAAACACATGTATTCGAACATAATTGATTAGTTCTTATAGTCAACCTACAATACTAATAAATGTAATCCAAATATTCAAGAATGTAACCTAACATACAAGGATTAAAGTAGGTGCCATAAATTCAACGTGTAAGAGACATATAATCCATATGAAACTAGTCACATTCTCATGACAATTACTCTTCATGAAATCAATGTCAAATTCTCCATGATTACCATACTACAACCCTAATCAATCATCAAGAAAATGTACCAAGTATATAAGTGTAAGAGACACACATGCAATTGACATGCATGCATGACCAACACATTCAACCCATCCAGTCCAAGAGTTGAACCATGCTTTGATACCACCCTGTAACACCCTCTTGCCAGGCCTACCAAAATTAACCATGCCAACGAGGGTAAACATGAGATGAGTGGCTACTATGGTTAGATTCTACCTCCTATGTGAACTTAAGGAAGTGGAATCGATGAAACATCACATACAGTGATCCAACATCATCAACAAAACCCTCAGGAGGCAAGTTAGCCACTCTGAGAGTCTATCCCTGGGTCCCACTGTTGTTTTGGACCTCTTAGGAAATAGTCAATCTCATGCTATGGGCAAGGGAGTGACCATAGACACAAAGTCCCTCTCATAGGCATGCATGCGAGCGATTATGGTCCAAAATTGCCAGTTCTGTGCTAGCGACCCAAGGATTTAAGCCATTTTTTCAGGCCTAGAGCCCAGGCCACTGCCTAGAATGGAATGAAAGATTAAAATCAAGAAAAGTATAGGGAAACAATGAAGCAATAGTAATAAGCCCAACAAGACCTTAACCATACCCCTACTAGCCATGAAAAACATTTCGTCAAAAATATCATCGACATGTAACCTACAGGTGTAAACAACAGAATTAAGTGTAGGAATTTCATACTTATCTGTGAATCACTATGAACCATTGTTTCCTAATGCCATTTTCTGCATTATCATTTATTAGGTCGTAGAAACATTATTCATTCATGTACAAGTAAAAACATACTAAGAGCCATACATATCTTCTATAAAAATAAGTACATATAACCAACATAATAGGAACAAAAATACGATGAACATATCAACCATCAAAATCCATATATACATCAATACATTTTCACATGAAAATCAAGGGAATGGATTTCTCATTAATGAATGCAAAAAACCAACTAGAGATGGGACTACCACGTTCCACCCAACCATAGAATGGCTGAGCCAAATCTATCTTCATCCATTCACCCCCGTGCAATATTCCAAGCATGAATGTGGGATATCATAGTACACATCAAACAAAACTCATCCAGCGCTTCCAGAGGTTATCCACCTCAACCCATCAACAATGATTCCATCTCATGGCTAGACATCACAAAACCATCATCAGATTGGTCTCCATCCAAGCCTTTAGGGCTTCCAGAGCATTTTTCAACCCAAGGCTTCCATAACTAGTAACTCAACCCACATCTTATACAGGGCTTCTAGAGCGTTTGTTCAACCAAGGCTTCCAGGACTAGTAACTTAACTCACCAAGGGATTCCACAGTGTTTTTCCAACCAAGGCTTCTAGGACTAGTAACTCAACCCAAGTTGTTACAAGGCTCCCAAAGCATTTGTTCAACTAGGGCTTCCAGGACTAATAACTCAACCCAATCTAAGGAAACATGAGAACCAACCAAAAAAAAATAATGAAATCAAACCCACAATCACCATGTCTATCTAGGAAATGTCAAGGCTAGGCAATCCACTTTCGATTGAGGCAATCCTCCATTCCAATGACAAATCACTACAAACAAACCACATGCATATGCCATGCATGCCAAAACTAGTGAAGAAATCATACATGCAACTCGGTACCTACAAGAAAATATGATGTATCTACTGATTTCTGATTCCTTCTTGTGCTTTCCTGCTCTTCCTTTACCTTCTTGCTCCAAGAATTCATGTATGCCACACCCTGCAAGAGTGCTCCAAGAAAACTCTAAGTATCCGAGAGTATAAGAGAGAGAGATAGAGCTCCAACATTGAACTGACAAAGGTTACCAACTGATCCTCAAAAGCCTTTGTATGAATGAGGCCTCTATTTTCTTCATTTTCCTCCTCACATGCAAACTGCGACCTTTGACCTCCTTTTTCTCCTAATTTCCATTATTTCATAAATAAATGTGCCAAAAATGCCTTTTTGACTTTTAATTCCTTAGCCATTGCCTTTGCCAATTTCCTTAGCCATAAACAACCAAATGAACACCCCCTAGGATGCCTTGCCCAATATTCATCTTGGAGTAAGTGTCCCATTCATCCGTGGTTATTGTTTCCAACTTTTATTACATGGAATTTTGACTAGGACTGTTACATCAAGAACATGGAAAGAAAATTAACCTGCTTAGGTTCTCAGTATAAAACAAACCCACAGGCCAACTTGCAATTCTTCTCACATCATCACTAATATCTGAGACAAAAAAATGGAGAAGGTGTTGGACAACCTTGTTATTTGTTGTTCCACAGTATGCCATGGCAAGTGCATACATTCCACCATATCCAAAAATATGATCTTGATCCCATGTAGTTTGTTTAATAAGTGTATCTGCCTCCTCCTCTTCCATAAATAGTAAGGGCTATTCCAAGTTCCAAACCCAAGAATGCCATTTCTAAATTGGAACCATATCTTCTAGCAAGACCGAGGAAAAATAAGAAAATTTAAAAGTTAAGTAATAAACTATTTGAAAGTAGAGTTCTTTGTTACATAGAAAACGAATTAATGCCTAATAATATTCTTGTGTTATGTGCCATGTCCATATGCAAGAATTTCACTAGCTTTTTCACTTGCAATCCCAACCATAAGGAGACCCATGCTAATACCTGCAGCTTCCCCATTAATTGCACTATCTAAATAGAGAATATTCCTAATATCCTCATAAATTTCTTCATTGGTAGTTCCTTAAGCTGCCAATCCCAAACCCAAGCATGCACCACATTGAATTGCATATAGAAATGACAACACACATCTATAATGGCTCCCTTTAGAGAAAAACATGCTAGAAAAATAGGGTGAATTGATTTTTTTATTATAAAATAGTGCACATTTGCAAAGAAATGAGATACTTGCTTCAATATTTTCTCTGCGTAAGCTTTCATGAAGAAAATGCTTGATCCTCCTTCATGATTTTCATGTATATGTCCTAAGGGATATAGGGCTCCACCATCAGAAAAGGGACTTTGACCTCCACTAGCACCATTCTGAGGAAGATAAGAAGCCATCAAAGAATGACCTTGTTGAACATGACCCCTATGAATGACTCTCAAGCCAACCATAACATTGAATTTTACCTATTTTGTGGCTCTCCTAAAACTTTCCTGGTAACATAGAAGATCAAAGCCATAAAAGATCAAAGAATTCACATAAATGGTCGCACTGTGGCATACACTATTGTGCATTTCAATAGACTGTTTTATGGTTTTCAATATGAGGAGATTTGACCTGCACAAAATAAATATTGATTTGGTTTAGAAAATCTCATGCATTTAGAAGTAGTAAGGTTGACATATATAGGCTTTCAATTTTAATTTTAAATTTTAATAAATAAATAAATAAGCCAAGCAATGGTAAAAATAGTAACCTATCCATCAGTAGCCCATCCCTTGGAAAAACAAAATTACAAAACTAATTGGAGTGTTTCCAAACTGAGGTATTTAAACAAAAATAAATTGTATTATATGATTTACAAAAGAAAATTGATACACCAAGGCAAACAAGGATAAAATATTTTGAGGGGGTCATGCAGTAAATGGGCTTGTTATTAAATAGTTGGCTACTTTAATCCAGAAGATGATTTTTCCAAAATGACATGAGTAATTAAAGAGTGTAACATCTATCTTCTGTTGGCCTACAAGCACTTGTAAGGGCTAAGGCACACATTGAATTCTTGGCCTCTCTTATCTCTCATATAAATAGAGGAAGGATATTTTTTCCATTAAAATATGTTCATTCACTCTAGTGCACAGGAGCATCATGTAGTTCTACTGTTAAGGACCCTTGGAGATTAGAGATTAAGGTTTTGCGATCAAACCCTAGGGTGGAATTGTGAAGAATAGAAGGAAGATAAGACCTCTTGATTTGGAGGATGTGTTAGAGTGATACTTACATATTGGATATTATTGGTTACTAGGGGCTTGTCAATTTTCCCTAGCTAGGGTTTGGAGCATAAGAAGGATTTGTACCAGACTTGAGAGAATGCCATGATGTGTACATGTACTATTGGGTGTGGAGCCTGATTATCTTCTTTATTCAAAGGTATCACAACATTGGACCCCAATTCGTAATGTGGCGGAAACACTGGCCATAATATTTGCACTGCAAAGGGGGTCCAGGGGGGGCG
This sequence comes from Pinus tabuliformis, assembly GCA_031772625.1. Taxonomy (NCBI): domain Eukaryota; kingdom Viridiplantae; phylum Streptophyta; class Pinopsida; order Pinales; family Pinaceae; genus Pinus; species Pinus tabuliformis. The sequence goes on from CM062808.1 coordinate 932,769,044, forward strand.
ACAACAATCTTTAGGAGCCACCCCTTGGCAGAGGATCGGGGGCAACACCCCTGAAGCTAAAAATAGATGTAAAATTGCCTTGTAAAATGTTGTAATTTCGTAGTCAATCTGGGCCATTCACTAGGTGGAGATCTGACGATAGAAGTTATCTTTAATTTAGGATTTTTTTTCCCTAAAAGGCAACCCCTCGCTATATATGAGGAAATTTTATTGCGTCTATGTAGATCTGTATTTTGAGTGAGAAAGAGAGAGGAGATTGAGCAAGAGAGAATATGGAATTACAATGGATCTGCTGTAGGTTGTATCTCTTCAGCTTGCTAGATAATATTAAAGGGAGCATTGGTTGTTTTCGTGGACGTAGCCCAAATTGGGTGAACCAAGTATATATGTATCTCTCTTGTTTATGTGTTTTCTGTGTTTATATTTTTGCAATATATTTTATGTGTTCCATTGCTCTGTTATATATCATTTTTCTAACAATTGGTATCAGAGCCGAAGGTCTATTTGGCTGATAAACTCGCAGGAGAGAAGGGTTCGTGGTTCGAGTGGGAGTAATGGTGGAAGATGGTAGGTTTAGGGTTGAAAAATTTAATGGCCAAAACTAGCAGCTATGGAATATGCAGATGGAAGATTATTTGTACTAGAAATATCTATACCAACAATTGAACGGAAAGACAAAGAAGTCGACGAGTATGGCAGACACATAATGGGATATTCTTGACAGAAAGGCACTTGGAACAATACGGTTGTGCCTAGCCTGTTGGTAGCCTTTAATATTTCAAAGGAAGCAACAACAGAAGGTTTAATGTCGACATTGGCCAAACTATATGAAAAACCCTTGGCTTCAAATAAGGTATTTCTTATGAAGCATTTATTTAATATGAAGATGTCAGAAGGTGGATATGTTGCTGATCATTTAAATGAATTTAATACAGTTACCGGTTAGTTAAGTTCTATAGGGGTAACTTTTGATGATGAAGTTACGGCTATGTTATTTCTGTGCTCATTGCTAGAAAGTTAGAATGGTTTAGTTATGGCCATTAGTAACTCTGTCTTTGGATTTAGTACTTTAAAGTTTGATGATGTTGTCGGTGCAATCCTTAGCAAGGAAATGCAACGAAAAAACTCCGGTAAGACATCAGGTAATCCTTTGACCACAGAGACTAGGAGAAGAAAAATGGAAAGAGGAAAGAGCTGAGGATATCGCAGTAAGTCAAGGAAAGGAAAATCCAAGTCTAGATCAGGGATAGTGTGTTGGAAATGCGGGAAGAAAGGACACCTGAAGAAAGACTGCAAGTCTTAGAAGGGAAAAGAAGGAGATGCACAACAAGAAAACAATCATGAAGCGAATGTGCCAAGTGATGTGTTGCAAGATGCTTTGATTATTTCATTAGAAAATATTATTGATGCATGGTGGTAGATTCAGGGGCCTCATTCCATGCCACAACTGATAGGAAACATTTTCATGATTATGTTCAAGGAGATTTTGGACAGGTTTGATTGGGTGATGATAAACCCTGTAAAATAATCGGAATGGGTACATTTTTCATAAAACAACGGAATGGAAATCAATGGCTATTGAAGGAGCTAAGGCATGTTCTAGGTTTGAAGAAAAATATAATTTCAACAGGGTAGTTGGGAGGTGAAGGCTGTGTGACTACTTTTACAGATAAAACCTGGAAGGTCACTAAAGGATCCCTGGTAATAGCAAAAGGAGAAAAGGTTGGTACATTGTATTTATGCAATGGTATTTCTAATTTTGTTAATGCTTTAACCTCTACAAGAGAAGATACAACATTGTGGCATCATAGGCTTGGGCACATGAGTGAGAAGGGGATGCAGATTCTTCACTCAAGAAATTTGTTGCCATGTTTGAAGCATGTTGATTTAAAATTCTGTGAGAATTGTGTTTATGGAAAACAGAAGAGAGTTAGATTCCTCAAAGTTGGGAAAGAAAAGAAGAGCGAAAAATTAGAGCTTGTGCATACAAATGTATGGGGACCTACTCAGGTATCATATCTCGATGGCTCTTGTTATTATGTTACTTTTATTGATGATGAAACGAGAAAAACCTCGATTTATTTTATTTGAAATAAATCTGATGTATTTGATACTTTCAAGAAATGGAAAGCTTTTGTTGAAAATGACACAGGAAAAATGTTAAAGTGTCTCAGATCAGACAATGGAGCTGAATATTGCAGCAAAGAGTTTGATAGGTACTGTTCAGAGAATCAAATTGGCAGATAGAAGACAGTTCCAAGAACACCACAAGAAAATGGTGTATCAGAAAGGATGAACAGGATAATCATGGAGCATGCAAGGTGCATGAGATTGCATGCAGGATGCCTTTACAATTTTGCATAGATGCTATAGATATTGTTGTTTATCTAATAAATAGAGGGCCTTAAAGTTCCTTGGATGGCGGTTTTCTAGAAGATGCATGGACAAGTAAAAAGGTAAACTGCTCATTTTTAAAGACTTTTGGTTGTGAAGCCTTTGTCCACATCAATAAAGAAAATAGAACAAAGATTGAGGCAAAATCAAAGAAATGTACCTTTATTGGATATGGTGTTAATGATTTTGGTTATCTCTTTTATGATTATGAAAAACACAAAATCATTAGAAGCAAAGATGTCATATTCAATGAAAAGGTTTTGTATAAGGATCAACTACAGGAAAAGAAACAGGAAAAAGAAAACAGAGAATACACAGTGCTTGATGAGATCACAGAAAAAGTGATGGTGCCTGAAAATCATAATGATCAACAACCAGAACAACAACAACAACCATAACAACAACAAGCACCTCAAACACCTGAAAGTGGTGTTAGAAGATCTACCAGGATAAGTAGACCCCTGAATGATACTCTCCTTCATTATATTACGTATTGTTGACTAATTCTGGTGAACCAGAATGTTATGAAGAAGCAGTGCAGCTAGAAACCAAGAAGAAGTGGGAGCAAGCCATGAAAGAAGAGATGGACTCCTTATCACATAACCAAACTTGGGACTTAGTCAGGTTTCCTGCAAGTAAAACAACATTGCAAAATAAATGGCTTTAGAGGTTGAAGGAAGAAGATGGATGTAGGAAAAGGTATAAATCTAGACTTATGGTGAAGGGGTTTGCACAGAAAAAGGGTATAGACTTTGATGAGATATTTTATCCTGTTTTTAAAATGACTTCAATCAAAACTATTTAAAGTCTAGTAATAGCTAAAGATTTGCATCTTGAGCAGTTAGATGTAAAGACAACCTTTCTCCATGGGGATTTGGAGGAAGAGATATATATGTAGCAGCCACAAGGATATGAGGTAAAAGGGAAGGAGAAACTAGTGTGCTGGTTGAAGAAGAGCTTGTATGACTTAAAACAGGCTCTAAGGCAGTGGTATTTAAAATTTGATAGGTTTATGTTTGAACAAGGTTATACTAGATGTCAAACTAATCATTGTGTTTATCTCAAAAGAAAAAATGATGGCAACTATATTATATTGTTATTTTATGTAGATGACATGCTTGTTGTAGGTTCTAACAAGTAGGGAATAAATGTGCTCAAAATAAAATTGGTGAACTCATTTGCAATGAAGGATTTGGGTGCTGCAAAACAAATCCTTGGTATGAGAATAACTAGAGACAGGTAGAATCGAAAATTAACATTGTCTCAGAGTGAGTACATAGAAAAGGTGCTGAAAAGATTTAATATGCAAAATGCAAAACCAGTTAGTATACCTTTGGCTATCCATTTCAAACTAAGTAAGGAGGTGTGTCCCAAGACTTAGGAGAAATGACTTATATGTCTAAAGTTCCATATGCATCAGCAATTGGAAGCTTAATGTATGCAATGGTCTGCACAAGGCCTGATATTGCACATGCAGTGGGAGTTGTAAGCAGGGACATGAACAATCCAGGGAAAGAAAATTAGATGGCAGTGAAGTGGATTCTTAGGTATTTGAGAGGTACCACAAATCAAGCATTATGCTTTGGTGGTTCAAACATTTCTCTACAGGGATATGTTGATGCAGATATGGCGAGTGATAGAGATAACATGATGAGCACAACAATGTATGTGTTTACTGTAGGTGGAACAATCGTCAGTTGGGTTTCAAAAATACAAAGTGTTGTTGCACTCTCAACGACAGAAGCATATTATGTTGTTGCTACAGAGGCTAGTAAAGAAATGATTTGGTTCCAATGGTTTCTGGATGAATTGGGTAAGAAGCAGGAGTTGGGCAGGTTATACAGTGACAACCAAAGTTCCATACATCTTGCAAATAACTCTGCATTTCATTCCAAGACTAAACATATACAACTCAAGTACCATTTCATACGGTCAGTGTTGGAAGATGGACAGTTGAAGCTGGAAAAGATACACACTAGCCAAAATCCTGTAGATATGTTAACAAAAGTTGTAACCAGGGAGAAACTGAGATTCTTCTCATTTTCAATTGGTATTTAAGTATGATGAAGAAGATGAGAAACAACCAAGTCCAAAGTGGAGTCATTGTCCAGCAAATGAAGCAGCGGTGGAGTTGCTATAATCAGTCTCCAAGTGGGAGATTGTTGGGTGTGGAGCTCGATTATCTTCTTTATTCAGAGGTATCACCGCATTGGACCCCAGTTCATAATGTGGCAGCAACGCCACCAATAATATTTTCACTACAAGGGGGGTCCAGTGGTGGGGGCCAATGATCCTTAGGAGCCCCCCCTTGGCGGGGAATTGGGGGAAGCGCCCCCAAAGCTAAAAATAGATGTAAAATTGCCTTGTAAAATGTTGTAATTTCGTAGTGAATCTTGGTCGTTCATTAGGTGAAGATCTGACGGTAGAAGTCATGTTTAATTTAGGGTTTTTTTCCCTAGAAGGAAACTCCTCGCTATATATGAGGGAATTGTATTGCGTCTATGTAGATCTATATTCTGAGTGAGAAAGAGAGAGGAGATTGAGCGAGAGAGAAGAGGGAATTATTGCGGATCTACTGTAGGTTGTATCTCTTTAGTTTACTGGATAATATAAAAGGAAGGATTGGCTATTTCTGTGAACGTAGCCCAAATTGGGTGAACCGCGTATATCTGTATCTCTCTTGTTTTATGTGTTTTCTATGTTTATATTTCTACAATATATTTTGTGTGTTCCATTGTTCTGTAATATATAAATTTTCTAACATGTACTTCATCTTGAGAATATTAATTAAGCTTGGAGTTGTCCAAAAATTGTGCAATTTCCAAATTTGATTAAGTTACTTATGTTATTTGTGCATTGTTAGTTATATCCATATATGTCTTGCTTATTTGACACAAGTAAAAGCATAACTATGAAGTTATTTGACATCTAAGTGAAGAATATAACCTTCTTATTTTACTTTCTCATGTTTTGAATATTATTGTTGTGAAAGGGTTTTTTCATATTTGGTTATTGGAAGATAATTTTTCATAAAATGGATTGAAACTTCACCCTTTGATTTGGTATTTTTTCTCCTTGAATTTGCAAGAAGTTTGGGTTTTTCTAAAGTGAAACATTGTACTCTTTCCACTTTTGTTTCATATAGGGTTGAGATCCCAGAAACCTTCTAGGATGATTTTTTTTTTTTTTACATTAAATTTCGAATTGCGAGAGATTTCCAATTTCCAAAGGTGAGGTCCAATTAATATACACGGACAATGCCTAGACATCCTCTCTCATGGACCAATTCAGTTCTAGTCTAGTTGGCAAGGGATGGCTTGGCAAATCTAGAGAGTACTTTAAGTGGGAAAGGTGCTCTACGGAGAAGGTCATCCACTGGGGAAGTCAAGAAGGCTCTTAAAACCAATCTTAGGGACTCATAATTGATTTTGGATGTTGTCAAAGGACACCACTCTGTCCAACATCATAGGATTAGTAGGATAATAAAAAGGTGTCAATTCACCTCGTAGAAATTAAATAAAGTCTTTCAGTAGAAATCACATAAGAAAAAATTTTGGCCGACGTGTTTCGAACCAACAAGTGTGGCTCATCATCAGGACCAGATGAAGAGGCATACCATGGAAAAGGATTAAATAGAGAGCAATGTAGAGACATAATTTCAAGTAACAGCTATATTTGAACAATAATATTTAAATTATGATATCAAGTATTGATATCATACATGTGATGAGAAAAATAATGATGATATTATCTAAATTATTCAATTGGTAAAATAATGCTTTCAGGTCCATATAGAAGTCGTATCTTTGGGTGGGTTAAATATCTATACAATAATATATCAATGTTTAATGGAGCATCTAGAAGGAATTCCATCCCTTTTGAATCTGGAAGAGCCCAAGTGTAAATTTGCATGAAATGTAAGTATTCAATCAAGTAATATGGCAAAAAATTTGGTAGCCATGACATGAATTTAATTGTCATTTTGGTTACAAAAGCAAGCCATAATTTGCATACATTATTCAAATCGATTGTGAAAACTATTTAAGTACGTCATTTTGTCCAAAATCACAATATCAACATCACCATGGAGAAATTTCCAAACACTAAGTTAAAAATATGATAAGAAGCATAAAAAAATGGTTCATGGGATGGAAAATGAGACCATTGCCCTAGTGGGAGAGCTAAATATCCATTTTCTTGACAATGATGTGAATGTTTCAGTCCCAAGTATTTTGTAGTACCACAACCAACACAAATGATTTTCAAACACTGATATTGGACATGTGATGAGAAACAACGAAATCATATTAAAGAGTTTGATGGGATGGAAAATGAGGCCATTTCTACACCAGTGGGGGAACTAGAGATCTAGTTGCACCACAATTAGATCAATGTATTAGTTGCAAGAATTGCTTAGTACCACATCCAGGCCAAATGATTTACAATACGTATCTTGTTACCAACTATATGTATGCAATCCTAGGATTTCTAATAGCTGCAACTTCTTAATTTTCAATTGTTATGTTGATTAACTTTCATTTTTTTCAGAAGCGTAAAGGACAAGGGAAGCATGGATATCTGGCTATAGATTTATATTCTTGTTTCTTATTTTTATAGTTTAATAGCAGTATTTTTCATGTCCAAATCAGGAAAGGGTGCTTCATGTTTCCCTTAGCTTATATATGTAATCTTAAGTTCCATTATTAATATAAATCTTTGTGGATGTTAAGAGAAAAACAATAGAGAACTATGAGCATTTGAATTTGATTCTTAAGTTACCCATTATGTGCCTAACGGTATCTATAATGATGACTGTGAACAAAATCCCAATATAATATACTCACAACATTCATTGATAGAACTTAAAATAGTATTATATTCTCATTATTTTAACATGGTTGCATACTAGTTTCATTAAAAAATCCAACTTCAAATTAAAGCACACAAAATTCGTAAATGCATACCAGGGAATACTAAATCAAATTGCAAAAAAAATTGACATACAAAATCATTGCAAAGGATGAGAGTTCATATCCATTGTGACTTTACAAAATTGCACTATCATATGTATATTCGTTTCACCATATAAAATTATTTTTACCTTTGCTAGTATTTTTGCATAAATGAATTCTATTGCATCCAATTCATTATCAGCTCCATTGGGAACAATAACATCATATGTCATTTAGACATCATAAAATGTATCCATTGCAACAAGAGTTTGAGCCAAAGCATTGTTTCCATTATTAGAAACATCATTAAGAACAACTGAAGATTGTCTAGCATCTTCACTTGTAGTGTGTTGCTTCTTGGGCTTAGGAAGTTGGTTTCTACATTTATCAAGAAAGCATGATCCTCATTTAAAAAATATATATATTCTATATGAAATTCCAACAAGGCATCATCCTACAAAAAAGGGAGCAAAAATATTAGTTTCAATTCTAAACATTGAACATGCAACCAAATATTAGTTTAAGTTCATCCATTATCAAAATTTACATAAACATAGAAACATACAACCAAGTATCAACCTAAGCTCAACCATTATCAACATTTCCTAAAAATTCACCTTGTCCCCTCTTAGGAGTTTCTCCAATATACTTGCAACAATGCCAAGCTCCTTTATAAACATGAGGCACTGACAAATGCTTAAATAATCAGGTGAGGGCAACTTTTGATAAATTCTAACAAGAAGTGCAAGAATCTGCAAAACTAACATATATTTTATAATTTAAATAACATGTTGCATGTCCTATAATGTGGTTATCCGACTCTATATAGTTAGGGGCAATTACAACATTAAATTGACTTGACATATATGAGTCCCAAACTAGAATAACTGTAGGTGATGAACATCAAAATAAAAGCATGAAATTTATTGCAAAGAAAGTGAATTTGCAGTGGATAAGAGTGAAATTATAAAAGAAGATCCAAGCATGTTGACTCCTTTTGAACATGGATTGTAATTTATCAATATAAAACCATATATTTAAATTGGTGCCATAGATTTTTTAATGTACCACCTTTCCATGTTTTTATAAATAAATTTCACCTACTAATTACCATAGGAAAACCGTGCAAATGACATGGAAACTTTCCAATGCAGAAAATGCCAATAATTGACTAAGCATATTCATTTATAGGTACCACCTTTACCTATTTTTATAAATAGAGTTTATTTTCTAATTACCATAGGAAAGCCATGCAAATAAGATAACTTCCAACAAAAAAAAATGCTAATAATTCATTTATTGAAAAATATATACGTGAAATGTTTAAAGACACTTTTTATTCTCTCTAAGTAATTTTCGTAATATTTGAGAAACAATAATACAAGAAGAAAGCAATACAGTTCAATAAGACTGCCTCTTCCAATATTAACCAATATATGGAGTATTCAGTAATGCTTGTAAATGTTTGTGTCCTAAATTCCTAATTACTAGTAAAGTCCCATGCAAATGATTATAGATTAGTGAAAAACACTAGAAGGTTTAACAATCAACTAAGAAAACATATAATTTCTTCATAGATGTGCAAAATTGTTAGACATATTTATCTCATGTCGATACTCTCTTCAACCAACAAATCCATGAGAACCATTAATGCAATATGAAAGAATTCCAACAACATTGTCACTTTTTAATATTGCCTCTTCTAACTTATCAAGTCTTTAGCACTCGAACGCAATTCCGAAATCCTACTAGAACTTTCCATCTAGTATGCACCTACATATATTTTTAAATTTTATACAAATATAAGAGGAAACATTTCCATGTTCTACTAACAAAAATTATGCATATTAAAACACCAAAGAAATGTCAACATTTTTACTACGTACTTGTCAAGCATTCTTTCTACTATTTCCTCTAGTCTAGGATCTATATCCACTAAATCTTTACCAGATTTTGTAGCTTTCATATGAAAAGTGGAGTACTCATCTATGGCTTTATCTAAAAGAGAAATGGGAAAACCAAATTATTAAAAGCTGACAAATCTGCATTTGATAAGCAACTTTGAGTCACCTTTCTATGTTGATGCATGAAAAAATTGAAAAGAAATAAATTACAAATGATTAACATCCAATAGCTAGAAAGATTCCTACCAAGCAAAGTGTGCACGTAATCTGAATCCTCTGACACATTAAACAAATGTCCAACACCTATCACATATGAGAAGGAGTCATTGAGCTCACCAAGGTAATACAAAACCTATCAAGAAAACAATAGAAGCAACATATAAGCCCCATAGTAAGAGTGGGGATAGGAAATTAAGTTACTGCACCAACAATTACAAACATTCTGAATAAGAAAATTGACCTTTGATTGCACTAGTCCAACCAGTTGTTGTTGACCAAAAGTTTCATCCTCATATAAGATTTCTCTGCAGGAAGAGATATAAGTGTAGGTGAACACAACGTTCAATAATCAATGAAGATCAATATTATAAGATTCAAAAAAGTATCACCCAATGAATTTTCACAACATTTTTGTGATGTGTTGGCAAGAATCTAAATGCTCCATTTCATAGAAAAACATAAAATTTTAACTTTGACCTAACTTGGTATAGACAGTGGAAGTTATTCCCATTAAAATGTTTTTTTCCACTCAATGCCTTTATATGGGTTGAACTCTCCATCCTATTAATAGAGTTTAGAATCTTGTAATGTTCATAGTCTAAAGCGCTTGGTCATATTGCTTGTCGGGATCTCTTAAGAGACCAAAGAAAAGAACATTTGTGCAAGTCAACCCATAATAGTGACTTGAGGAAGAAATTGAAAACCGAGTTAGGGTTTACCTAAAAACAAAAGGTAAGCTATGTGAACATTTTCATCCATGCTTTAGGTGCCAGGAAACCAAGCGCAAGATCATAAATTTTTTGTTTCATGCCAAAACTTGGGGTTCATGACTTAGATACTAGGACACCAAACAAAACATCAGAAAAATGTTTTTTAATGCAACAAAGTGAACGGATATAACTATATTTATTAACACTTCTCCCTAAGATTGACATCTAGACTCTATAATAAGAAAATGTACTAGAGTAAGGCCATGACCTTCAGCTTTTTGATGACTATTCAAGGCTATGACAATTGGAAATCCAAGTAGCCTTAAGTCAAGGAATTTTTCCAAGCAACTTGCTTGAAGCCCAAATAACTTGCTTGCTTCAAACTATTAGAGGAAATTTCAGCCTAAAAGTGCCCATGATTTTTCATGTAATGTCCATGTCATAATATTTAAGCTAATCAAAATCCTTTAAATTTAAAAATAGGTACATGAAAATATTTTGGAGAGGAAAGAAGAAAAACTACATTTTTTAATTGTATTTTTGGCTTATCTCCTTATAGATTTACTCAAATTTTAAGTGTAGACACTTTTTGGATGCGGAATTAAATTCCACATCTAACGAATACCCATTATGCATACTTTTGAGAAGACCCACATTGATAAAAATTCATACCTGATATTTTATTATTTTAACTAATATATTATTATTTTTGGTTAGGAGATCACTTTTAGGTTGAAATGTCCTCTAAGGCAGCGTTTCATCCGACACATCAAACAAACAAAAAAATGCATAGTGTGATGGCGAAGACATCATCCTTCACTCTTATTGAGAGGATAATTTTTTAGCACAAACATGAAATTCTGACATGTCAAAGGATTTTTACCCTAAACAACAAAAATAAAACCTTGTTAATAACCAATGTTATTAGAATTGGTGATTCTAAAAAACAACATGTCTTATTTTTTGCAGAATTTTTCCATTTCTGCTCATTTTTTCCCTGACTTATTTTTCCAATCCTATTTGAGTTATTGTTGTACGTTATTTTTGAAACATTGAAAATAAGTTAATAACCCACTCAACACCTTTGTCTACCATAATGTAAAGAAAGGCATAAACTGTGAACAAATCATATATGGACAAGGTTAGCAACTACCATAATCTGACTAATGATCAGAATGACTCAATAGACAATCACTCTTTCCATATCCTAAAATTATGAGAAGTTAAATTCATATTTAACACGAAAACAACATTTGGAGTCATATGAGCTAAAATCAATAACTTTCCTTGAGTTCAATGAAGAAAAGGTGGTGTAGCCATACTCCCAATAGCGAATTTCAAAAGGAATGTTTTCATGTTAGTAAGATATTGCCCTAAAATAGTGTGAGCTTTGTTCAATTTCAATAGCATGGGGTCTTGTAGCATTTAAAAGGGCCAAATTTAAAAATGGATTGACACATATAATATCATTTGGCTTTGTGAAGCAAGGTTGAGTATCCAATATTACCCACGTATTAGTCCATTCACCAAAAATATTTCCTAAGGGCCACTAATCTCCAATATAAAGGGCCTAAGTCATTTCATATAAAACCTTATTTTAAGTTTGTAGGTGAACTTATGACAACCACGACACCGAAGCAAGCTAGAACGTTTATCAGATAAATTATTTGGGCAAGACACTTACCATTATCACTATGGAGCAAGCATGCCTTTTCCCAATATGAGAATATCACAATGCAATGTAATCAAATTACAACATTCTAAAAATATCCCTTCAGCTGAGAAGTCATGGCTGAGGATTATTTGTTGTGCCAAAGTCAACTAATACTTGAACCAGACACCGACCACTTAAGACAACCTACTTGCATAGGCAAGATGGCTCTGAAGGGGGAAAATGTGTCCCTGGGGAATTTGAAAGTTGGCGAGGATTGTGAAACACCCCTTTTTTACCATCTAACCAAAACCCCATAGTGACACAGTGTATAATTTTTAGCATGTGGTAAATATAAATTTGATCTTGTTATTGGTTCCATAATTTATCATTACATTTGTAATAACTTAGCCTCCTTTCAGTAAATGGTAAATGGATACAATTGAGAAAAAACTTGATTATCCCAAGAAGTGGCCACCAAATAGTCATCTTTTGGAATAAGAGAGAGGCTTGATATGCTATCATTTAGGGGTTGCATGATTTGAAAAATAAATAATTTGTGAAGATAATCATCTTTTTTCTTTTCTTTTTTTTTTTCCCGAAGTGAAGACTTCTGTGAGGAGTAATTTTGTTATGAAATATCCATATCACTCACTTTAAAATTATTTTTGGTCGAGGATGATACACACTTGTTGGAACATAATTACCTATCAAACGGGTACTGTACAAAGTTCTCACTTTTTTAGAGTTGCAAAAAATCATCCAGTTTTGAGAAGTGTTGATTCAAAATACACCTTTTTTTTGGAGTATATTTTTGACACTTTAAATTTTCATATGTATTAAGTATGCACATTTTACTTTAAATGTTAGTGATTTTCATGCCAATTTTAAAAGTGTTAATGCAACATCAACCCCTTTTTTTTTTTTTTTGGGGGGGGGGGGGGGGTGTTGGCTTGATGGGACCTGACTCAGGTTCAACGTTAAGGAACCAAGCAAATCCCTACACTACTAGCCCTTTCAGAATCAATCTGCAGAGCGCGGACTGAAGTCTCACCCGAAGCAGCATGGGGGGTTGTAGGAACCAAGTTTCTGCACCCTGAGATAGTTGTGATGTCGATCTTATACCCTCACTCTTGTCTTCACGTAGATCGATAAGCCTTTAGGGATTATCGATGTACTTCTTCTTCCGTCTTTCAGAACCTCCGCGAAGGTATCCGATTGCCCTTCACGCAACCCTAGATGATGATTCAGGCACTTACGCACCTCTATAACTAGGTTACTGACTTGTTTCCCAAATTTTCTTAGGTATTAGCCAACTTTACCATACAATTAAGATTATCCTTGCGTAAACATATATTATTACTTGCGTTCATGTAACAGATGGAAACATATATTTTCATGCATCAACTTAACATTATATCTGAAACTCAACATTCAACATAGCATAATCGCAACATTTATAATAGCAATAAAATAACGCTTACATAGATGGAAAGTACACAGTAAGTTCAAAACACGTCTCTTTATTGATGATTCATATTTTCAATATAAACTCTAACTGCCCTACGCACACAGCTGCAGGGGTCCGCGCACTTAGCTGCAGACTTCTACCCTAGGCCTCTGCGCACTCAACTGTAGAGCCTCTTCCTCCGCTAAGACTCTCACTCTTAGCTCTCACAAACCTATTACATCAATGACTCATGACTATTGAACTGCCTTAGACTCTCTAAGACTCTCCCTTTTATACAATCCCATGGTCCGCGGACCAAGGGTAGATCTCCAAAACTGACACAACCTATCTAGACTAAGGGCGGAAAACAATTTTTGACTTTAGATATATTTGCGCTCCACGACCACAAAATGTAGAGACTTTACATTATTTATACAAAATTCAGGCCTTCTGTCCCAAAACTTGGGTTTGTAACCCCAAAATTGATAAGGAAGCATGCGCTATATGCCAAGCGGTGTCCAAACAATCAGATTGTTAATCCTCCACCTTCCTTGGTCATCTTCCAACCTCGTGATGCACTCTTATAACTCAACTAGGAAGGAACAAAAGAAGATTTCATGTATTTCTCTGTACAAATATTTTTCCAACCACTTTTCTTTCGTCAATCATGGATTCTTATTTTCTTGCACTGCGAATTCATGGATATTTCTATCCAACCAATTCTCGATCTCTTTTTTAGTTGGATTCCAATGATACGACATCACACATCCTTTTATGCATATCTCGGCCTTGGTAACAGAACCATCTGTTGGCTTGATGGGCCCTGACCTAGGTTCAACATTAAGCAACCAAGCAAATCCCTACACTACTAGCCCTTTCGGCATCAATCCACAGAGCGCGGACTGAAGTCTCACCCGAAGCAGTATGGGGGGATGCAGGAACCAAGTTTCTGCACCCTTAGATAGTCGTGATGTCGATCTTATACCCTCACTCCTATCTTCGTGCAGATCTATAAGCCTTTAGGGCTTATGGATGTACTTCTTCTTCCATCTTTCAGAACCTCCGCAAAGGTATTCGATTGCCCTTTGCGCAACCCTAAGCGATGATTCAGGCACTTATGCACCTCTATAACTAGGTTACTGATTTGTTTCCCGAATTGTCTTAGGTATTAGCCAACTTTACCATACAATTAAGATTATCCTCGCGTAAACATATATTATTACTTGTGTTCATGTAACAGATGGAAACATATATTTTTGCGCATCAACTTAACATTATATTTGAAACTCAACATTCAACATAGCATAATCGCAACATTTATAGCAGCAGTAAAACAATGCTTACATAGATGGAAATTACACAGTAAGTTTAGAACACATCTCTTTATTGATGATTCAGATTTTCAATACAGACTCTAGCAGCTTTGCGCACACAGCTGCAGGGGTTCGCACATTCAGCTGTGGACTTCTACCCTATGCCTCTACGCACTCAACTACAGAGCCTCTTCCTCCGCTAAGACTCTCACTCTTAGCTCTCACAAACCTATTACATCAATGACTCATGACTATTGAACTACCTTAGACTCTCTAAGACTCTCCTTTTTATACAATCCCATGGTCCGCGGACCAAGGGCGGATCTCCAAAACCGACACAACCTATCTAGACTAAGGGCGGAAAACCCTTTTTGACTTTAGATATCTTCGCGCTCCGTGACCACAAAATGCAGAGACTTTACATTCTTTATACAAAATTCGGGCCTTCTGCCCCAAAACTTGGGTTTGTAACCCCAAAATTGACCCCCAGGGGACCTGTTCCCAATAGGGGGGCTTAGTTTTGACACTTTATTTATTTTTTTATATAATACGTATGGATAACTTTTTTAGAATATTAGTGATTTTCATGTAGATTTTGAATGTAGCATCAACCTTTTTTTTAGGCATATTTTTAACGCTTTAAATTTTCTTATGTCCTAAATATGCACAATTTTTTTAAATGATGATTATTTTAGCATTTTTCAAGTTGTCTTATTCTCTCCTTTTACTTTCTTTCCTAAGATATTTGTTTTTAAGGGTTTTCCAAACTTGTATTTTTGTTTTTCTTTGTAATGTTTTTTTAAATGATTTTTTTTTGGAAAGTTTAAAAAAATAATAAAGTTAATATTTTGAAGTTATCTTTTTTATATATTTATTTATCGTTAATTAATACTTCAATACACTTAAAATAATTCTCACTAAAATATAACAATTTTAAACATTTAACAATATATATATATATATATATATATATATATATATATATATATATATAGGGACATTTTCCTTAAAAATTACATGTTAAATAAACGTTTTTAATGAAAAAATTGAATAAAAAAGTTGGAAAAATAATAAATTTTATGAATTTTATATCCATAGATAATAGCATAAAAAAAAAATTGATTCACATAAAATTGTAAGTAAAAATAACAAAAAAAAAAATTTGTTTAAAAAACACACACACACACAATTTAAATAATAATAATAATAATACAAAAAAAATGTCCATGGGGTCTTGGATAGACGAGGATTGGGTGCTATGTTAAGGCACTCCTTGATGTGAAGTCACCGGTTCAATTCCCCACCCCCATTGGGGTGATGTATTGGACATGATGAAGATATAGTCACGCCAAACTTACAAAAGAAAATATTTAAAATTAAAAACATAAAAATTAAATTAAATTTAAAAAAAAATAGAACATTTTTTTTTAAACAATAAAATTAAAAAAAAAAAAAAACATTAAAATAATTGAAATAAAAAAATTTAAAATAAAAAATTATGAAAAAAAAATAAAATATAAAAAATAAACAAAACAACACTTTAAAAAAATAAAAATATTTAAAAAAAATTATTAAAATTTTAAAATAACATTGGCCCTACGACGACCCTCTGGCCTTGGCTGGTTGTGAGACGATTTTGGGAATCGACTGACTACTAATCGTGGGTTAGAGGACTATTGTAGGGTTGGAGGAGGGGCGTCAAGGCCTGCTCCGCTAGCTCTACGATGGCCCTCTGGCCATCAGCTAGCTCAAGGAAGATTCCAATAATCGGCCCACAACGGCCGGAGGACCAATTTGTTTTTTAGTTTTTTAATTTTTTATATCTTTTTTAAAGTGTTTTTTCTATTTATTTTTTAAATTTATGTTTTTTAATGCTTTTTTAATTTTAAAGATTTTTATTTTATTTTATTTATGTTATAAGTGTTTTTGTTTAATTTTATTCTAATTTTTTTATTTAAATTTTTGTATTTTTTTTAATGTGTTTGTGTGTGTGTCCTTTTGGTTTTCAGGGTCCTTGACGCTCTTACAAGGTACCTTGTTTTGGTTTCATTACCATTTTATGTTTGAAGCATCATGTATCTATTCTTACAATTTTGTTCTTTTGTCTACCCATTCTTCTCTGATTTGTATCCTCTCGTGGCCACAGAGTGATAATCTCTACAATCAATGGCAGTATAAGCTTTCTCATATTATGGATATCAATATGTTCTTGATCCAGATCTATGACAATGTAAAAAATTCCTTCTTAACGAAAATGCTCATTTTTTTCTCCTAATATATATATATATATATGTGTGTGTGTGTGTGTGTGTGTTTTCTCCATATATATATATATATATATATATATATATATATATATATATAGATATGGGGTACATTTTGCTCATTGTAGGCTATAGATGTAATGAGGCCCTGTTTAAGATTTTTTCCCTTCTATTCTGTTTGTATATGAAGGCCAACAAATCTGGTCTAAGTGAGCCTGATTTTTCACTCTCTCAGAACGTCTCACGATGTAATATTCTCATAATATAATAAAAAAAAGTTGACTTACCAAAAAAAAATATGATCTAAGTAAATTTTTTTAATTGCTTTTAATTTGTTTTTTTCTTAAATTATCCAATTTGCTTTTATTTATTTGTTTTTTTGTGTGTTAATTTTTTTTCCTTAAATTTTGGTTCTTTGGGAAATATTTGTTAGTTTTTTCGTTTTATTTTTTTATTTTGTTGTTTTTTAATTTCTTAATTTTTATCACGTGAGTTAATTTTTTTTTAATAATTTTTATATATTTTTAAATATATTTTATTGTGCTTTTTTTTATTGATGAACCATAGTAAGTGGTTCGAAACCACCGACCTTGAAAACTACTTTGTGATTTCTCCGAAAGATATTTGTATATATTTTTTGTCTGTTCGATATTTTTTTTGTCATTTTTAATCTTTTTATTTTCTTTTATGTTTTAATATATTTTTTTATTTATTAGTTATTTTTTTCTAAACTTTTTGCTTTTTGTTTTCGTTTTACTTTTTATTTTTTTTCAATCTTTTAATTTTTGTTTTGTTTTGTATTTTTCATTTTTATATATTTATTATTTTAATTTATTTTATTTGCAAGGTCCGTGTCAATCCTCAACTAGCAACTTGACCTCATGTATTAATTTGATAGTTCATTTTAAAGTTTTCATTATAATGGATCAAGTTTGCCCCCACAATGTGTCAATTTCATGGTTGATTTTTAATATTTCATTGCAATAGGTCGAATTCGCTTATACTGCATTTCAATTTGATGGTTGATTTTTAAATTTTCATTGCAATGTGTTAAGTAGTTTTAGACTAAGATTTTAAAATAGCTATGCTTTTAGCATTTAAAAATGAAATTACACTTGGTATAATGACTCTTTCATTTAGGTGTTCATTTTTAAAGTTTTTTTAGTCATATAATTTTTCCATAATGCCATGGTTGAAATATATTGAAAACTTAAGCTTTTTTGTAATCGTGATATTTGGTTTTTATTCCATGGTTATAAAATTGTCCAAATTTTAAGGTTTTTTCGAGTCACGATATTTTGTCTTTAATGCTGTGGTTGAAAATAGATATATGTATTTTATCTTTAACATCATCCTTGAAAATTAGTGGAATTTTAAGGATTTTCATATACATGATATTTTATCCTTAATTCCATGCCTAAAAATTATTGAAATTTTAGGGTTTTTAGAGTGATAATAATTTATTTTTAACTCCATTGCTAAAAAGTGTTGAAAATTTACCCAAAAAAAGATGTTATTCCAACATCAACACTTTTTCGTTTTCAAGGTGTTTTTTGCACCAAAAAAACTTGGCTTTTATTGGCGTTTACTGCATTTTTTTCGTGTTTTTTTGGAGTTTTTCTTAGAGTTCTCGTTTTGAGATAATAGTTCTAGATTGATAGATAACTTTGTTTTGGCTCAAAACGTTGACCAAAAAGAATTTTAATGTGAGCGATTTGAAAATGTCAAAACAATACAATCATCTTATTGTGTTACCTAATTCATGAAGATGGTGTAACAATATTCTGCAATAGAATGTCGGTAAAACAATCTAACATGACCCATGCATAAAATTTCCACATATAACAACAAAAAGAAATACAATGTCTATACTTTAGGAGGTCAAAGAAATTTTCTCGTGCTTACCTATAATAAATCTACATGGACATAATGAAATTGTCTGCTATATAAAATATGAATTCCAAGAAGCTTAATAGTCTTGGGGTTGATGGCCCTTGCCTAGAATCCTAAAATAGACATGGGCACACAGAGGTAGGGGTTGGACTTGTGGCTCCCAGAGATGAATATTTAGTGCTCAACATACAGACCAAACCCAACTCATGTTCACCTTAAGGCCTGAGAAGCAGTGATTTTAAGTCATTGGCCAAAGTTTCATTCCCAAGGGCTTTACCAAGCATCTATGGACCCACCTAGAGGTAGGTGTTGAACTTATGGCATATGGAGATGAATACCAAGTGCATGTATTACAAGCCCAGACCTGCTACTTAATTCTAACTTCCCCTGAAAGCTTAGAAAGTAAAGAGCTCAACACCATTAGTCAAAGTTCCATTTCCAAATTCTTTACCAGATAATCATGAGGGCACATGCAGGTAGGAATTAAACTTAGGGAACATATTTCATATAACATACCCAATCCCACCCCAATGTTCCCCTTAAGGCCCGTGGAGAGGGATCTTGACACCATTGACCTAGGTTCCATTCCCAAGGGCTTTACCGAACACCTTAGGGTGGCCTTATGGCACATTGAGGAAGGGATCAAACTCATAACACATGGATATCAGGGCCATGTGTTTATATTATAAATTCAAGCCCACCTCCATGGTGTGGTTTTTGATGAAATGGTAATTCAAGTGCACTTGAACCTAAGTTTAATTGTCTTAAAAGGCATGTTAATGCAACCAAATTTTGTGCTATATGTTCATATGTATCCAGGTGGAGACAATGTTCTGTGTAGGTCAGTAGCAAAGCCCCCATCTTTGATAAAGTTCCATTTGAATAACTCTCTCTCTCTCTCTCTCTCTATATATATATATATATAGACACAAAGAGAGAGGAATAGAGAGGTGAAGTTTTTCCAAACACCTACCAGAAAATAATTAACAAATTATATACTATGAATTTGAGTAAATTGTCTCTTGGAAAACATCCTTGAAGGACTTACAAACAAATTGTGATCTTTATTAAAGTCTTGTGCTATAAATTATTTATGGGCATGGACCAATTGACCTTCAGAAAGAAAATCCAATATAAGTAAACTATATTGTAACATGGTGCAAACTTTTAAGGTAATAGGGATAATCAATAATAAGCTCAAAACCATGGAAGTGTAGATTAGGCATATTTCTGGAGGATTTGACATTCTCCAAATTTATAGGAGGAAAAGACCGGCAAAATAAATGCATACCTTGAAGGATTTGTTGGCATTGTGAGGACTTGTGGCAGTATTAATGGTGCCGAAGGCAACAACCATTAAAGAAACTCTTTAATAATTAACTTTTGGAATATGAGGAAGCACAACATAATGCCTAAAGTGGAATTTACGGTGACCTAGAATCCCTCAATTTTGTCTCATTTAAAAGGTCATGGAAACTATCGCTATATAGAATCTCTCAAATCATGTTTTAACAGAAATGTTTAATATCCAAAACCCTCAAATATCTAGGAACCGTAGGATCTGTAAATTTTCATGTACAATTTTCCTTGGGCCTGTGTCTTAGCTTTGCCTCCAATTGATAACCATCTATATTTCAAATGTTTAACATGTATCCATCGTACCTCTCAATTTTTTAGCATCTGTTTTGCTATGGTCATAGCTCTGGAGCATTTTGTATATTTTGTTGGGCTCATGTGAGTTGTAGAGGATTCTCGCAATGGCCCTGATAGCCACAATGTTGGTCTTTTGAGCATCTAAGCCTCTTATTCAGGTCTTCTTCCCCTTCTCCTTTATTATGATAAATGGCCTCCCAAACACATCAAATTCCAACACCATCCCTAAAAGTAGTGACAAAATGTATCATAGACATTAATGCCTAAACATACAAGAGTGGCTGCAAAAAAATAGTTGATCTTGAACCAAAGATCTGATGTGTGTGTACTCCTCTCTATGTGGAAGACTGAATGTGGGGTAGAAACGCATTGAAGTTAAAAATGGAACATATATTTGTATCATCAATGTACTGAAGGTCTGATGGTGGCATTTGATATTTGGTCCGCTACTTGTAAAACCCTAATTCAAAACTCTGAAATCTCATTTTCGCCTCTGCTTGTGAAAAGTGAACAGATACAAAGTTCTTTTTCTGGAGGGGTTTGCGAAAAGAAAAATCTTAACTTTTCAAAAATGCTAAAATTTTTCTTTGTGAAAAAAAATAGACACAATACTTTATTTTCACTTACATTAGATTTTAGTTGTATTTGAGAAACTAATAGGCTTTTACATGTTGACTCCCTCCTCCCACATTTACCCAAGCTAACTGGTCCACTGGGGTGAATATGTGACAAAGCGGTACTATGATATGATTCAACTCCCCGACTGCAGTTAAGGAAGTGGAACCGACGTGACAAGGCCAATCTAACCTTACACATATGCCACAGAACCTTCAGGAGCGAACCAACCATTCCACGTGACCAACCCCTGAGGAAACGTTCTTTTTCATTACCCTAGAGCCTCAATCACTCCCATGAAAAGGCATGTATGTGACTATGAGCCTCTAGTTTCTCCCACAACAAGAAATCCATGTGATTGTGCCCTTTTCAGGTAGTGTTGTGCCGGCAACCCCGAATTTTGTGCCACTTTTTCAGGGTCAGGACTCGGGTGACTGCCCAAAACTTCAGGAAACTTCTAGAATAGATAAATAAATTATAAACGAGGGTACTAATGCAAACATCCAATCAATGACTTGAATGGATCCCTGCTAGTCATGACAAGAAGTTTTTTAAACATATCACAAATATGTAATCTGCAGGTCATAACAACATATCTAAACATAGGGGTCTCATATTTATATGAAATTTGTAAGTAAGTATTGATGACTTATCACAATAGTTGCATTATCATCTATTAGGTCATATATTCATTGTTTATTCAATTGCTAATCAAAAAATGCTAAGAGTCATACATCAAGACTGACATAAAACATCCTCATAACCAACATATATTCAACAAAAATAACAAAGATATAACAACCATAAAATCAGATATGAATATGTTGAAAATGCTATCAGAAAATCCTAATTTAATTTTGTCCTTGAATTAAATTAGGAATAAAATTGTAATTCCACATCTCATTATAACTTGTATTAGTTAACTAAGTTAATTTGACTTAGTTGGCTCAGTTAATTTGAGTTGGGGGTCTAACTTGAATAATGTAGAGTGCCTCCTACATTATAGGAGCCCCGATTTATTTTATTTTGAGCTGTAATTAATTAATTCAGTCTAATTGAGTTAAAGTCAGTCAAACTAGTTCCAATTGTTGGAGGAAATAATGGGAGGTCTAATAATGTGGTGTTGCATGTAGTGATTAACTAATTAACTGATGATTCACTCATAAATAAATTATGCATGTCAGATCTGAGAGTTACCCAGTTGAGATTGGAGCCCAGGGACAATGTACTATCAATTGTATAATCATATGGATTGTACATGTGGTGCATACAGTCAGAGGAAGGCCTATGGTGGATTGCACAATTCCTTTGAGGAATTTCCCTAATTAATAAGGGGCTAATTCCCAAGGAAACAACAAAAGTAAATAGGGACTTGGGAAATAGAGAAATCGATTAAGTATTGGCCTGGGATTGTCTAAGAGGTTGTGAGACAAATAAAGATAGTGCAGAGGTTGCTCGAGCTTGAGAAAAGCATTGTAATCTTCTCAGATTTTATAACTAATGTGATATACATATATCAGGGATTTTTAGTTGTGGCTTTCCCCAGGAAATCATTGCGTAATGTGTTGATTGAATTCTTTCTCTTGTACGCTTCATGATTTCATGATCGTTTAATTGTTTCCATTGATGAGTAGAGTATATTAATCTATTATTTTAGTAAATTACAATTAGAAGTTTGAATCTACAAGAAATTTATACATGGTATCATAGCAGAAATCACTTTAGAAGAGGAGAATACGAGGCTATCTTTTGCAGGTGAAATTGAATTTGCAGTATCATACTTCAGAGCCAATAGGATGTCATTCTATGGAATGAGACTCTAATATGCCCTTGAGGGTAGTTTGAAATATATTGGATGGAAGGGAAGGACAAAGGCAGTGTTGGAAGACAATGAGCTTAAGGTATTCATAGACAAATATATTCCTAAGCCTCTAGCAACTGATGCTAAAGATATGGCGGAGTGGAGAAAATGTGTTGCAAAGGTGAGAAGGATTATCCTGGAAGGAGTTCGAGATCATATTGTCTTACAACTCCATGGTAAGGAGACTCCATATGCTATGTGGAAGGCCTTGATAGACTTGTTTCAAAAAACAAGTGACCACATGAAGTTGGAACTGAAGTACAAGCGTAGGAAAATCAAGATGGAGAAGGGAGACACAATACCAAAGTACTTGACCAAATTCACCCAATGTTGGGATGATCTTGGAAGTATCGATGTTGTAGTTGTTGAAGATGATATGGTCAGCCTAACACTTCTAAGCCTTCCCAAGAGTTGGCACAACTACCAAGACTTAGTAAATGGGAGGGAGAAGCTACCAAAGTGGGAGCTTTTGTGGTTCGACTTTGTGCAAGCAGAGATTCAGCAAGACACTAGATATGGATTTTCATCCAAGCACGATGATGAGGAGAATTATGCCTTAGAGATGGAAAGGCAAAGAAATGGAAACAAAAGTCATCCCATTCCAAATCAGATTCTAATCAGGGCAGCAAGAAGAAGGAATTATCGAAGATTAAATGTTTTCACTGTCATGAGTTGTTACACTATGTCACAAAGTGTCCGCGCAAGAAGGCCGACAAGAAGCCCTTGGGAGGAGCAGCAAGTGAAGCTTTTGTTTCAAAAATCAAGGTGGATTTCACCATTATCTCTTGCATGGTGATATTGGTGATGGGTAGTGTGTGGTATCTGGATAGTGGATCCTCATTCCATATGATTGGAAAAAAATAATTCTTCAGTGACATGGAGGAGAAGGACCTCCATATGCACATTGAAATGGGAGATGATGGAAGGTATAGTGCGACCGACATAGGTATTGTTACTTTTTAGAGGGAGTCTGGTTCTCCTCTCACATTAAAATATGTCATGTATGTTCCTGGTCTGATGAAGAATTTTGTTTCAACTGTTATGTTGGACGACTGTGGCTACGATGTGATATTTAGCAAGAGAAATTATTTCCTTCATCACATAGTGCCAAGACAAGTGAAGCGGATCGGGGTTCGGGTGAAGAACCTCTATAAATTGGATGTAGAATAATGTGCTTCTTTGAGAAAAAAAGTAGAGAAGGTGCAGAGCCGAGACATCGGTGAGTTGTGGTATAGAAGATTGGGTCACTTGCACCACGGAGCCTTGAAGGTCATCCAACGGATTTCTAAAGGACTTCCCAAGGGTACACTAGAGCAAAGAGATATATGCAAATGGTGTACATTGGGTAAGTACATCAAAGCCACCTTTCATGATAAGGACATTCAAGCGCAAGCAATCCTTGAAAGATTTCACTCAGATGTGCGTTGACTGTTCTCGATTGCATCCACAACCAAGAACATGTATTATGTAATATTTGAAGATGATTTCTCACATAAGTGCAATATTTTCTGCATGCAAAAGAAATTTCAGACATTCTCTAAATTTTGTGAATTTAAAGCACTTGTTGAGAAAGACACTGGAAGGAACGTTAAGGCTCTTAGGAGCGATAACAATGGATAATATGTGTCGAATGAATTCAAGAACTTATGTGCATCAGAAGGAATTCAATGGGATTTAATAGCACCCCAAAACCTATAATAGAATGGGTAGCTGAAAGAAATAACAAAAGTATTGTGGGAGTTGCACAAGCAATGTTACATGATCAGGGCCTACCGTTGCACTTGTGGGCTGAAGCATGAAACACAGCTATATATGTATAGAACATAAGTCCTCATGAGATTCTGGGGATGAGTACACTAGAATAAACTCTTTCAGGTAATAAACCAGATTGGGCACACTTTAGGATCTTTGGTTCATCAATTTACTATCATGTTAACAAGGATGCAAGGGAAATACTAGAGCCAAAAACTAGGTTGGGCATATTTGTGGGGTACAATGATACACCTCACAACTATCGGGAGTACCTGCCATCTCACAGGATGAGAATGGTTCGTAGAGATGTGAAGTTTGATGAAGAGAAGGCCATGATATGTCCCCTTGAGAGGGAGCTTCAATTACATGATTATGAGGAGATTTTAGCTCCAAATGAAGAACCTCAAGATGATGTGGAGCAACAACATGCAAAGGAGAAAATATTGGAAACACCCACTCATGTAGAGACTTCCAGAGTTGGAAGAAAGAGCACCATAGAAGATGATATATTAATGCATGATTCTAGAGAGAATGTTGGAGCACCCACATCACAACGTAGGAAGAGGAGGTCACCATATCGATACATTGGCGACATGGCTTTGATGAGCGAGAGTGTAGAGATTGAGCCATCCTAATTCAAGGAAGAAGTGCAACAACCAGTATAGGTTAATGCCATGGTTGAGGAGTATGACTCCATTATCAGAAACAATGTTTGGGAAGTGTTCCCAAGACTAGCAGAAAAGTCAGTGGTGAATTCCAGATGGCTTTACAAGGTATATCAAGCAGCACATGGGAGTGTGGAGAAATGCAAGGCCGGATTTGTGGCTAGAGGGATCTCTCAAGGGGAGATAATTGACTATGAGGATACCTGGGGCTCATGCATTATTTCCTTGGTATGGAAGTATGGAAAGGAGATGGGGAAATGTTTGTCTCTCAGGGAAAGTATGCCAACGCGATACTGAAGAAGTTCCACATGGAGAGCAACAAACCCATGGATAAACCTCTAGGGAATTGGAGGAAGGAAGATGCTACTTCAGGTGAAGTAGTGGAGGCTACTATTTACAAGAATCTTGTGGGTTCACTTATGTATTTGGTGAACACATGACCAGACATACATTTTGTAGTTAACCATCTTAGTCAAGCAATGGTTAAGCCAACCAAACTCTATTGGAAGGAAGCTAAACATGTGTTGAGATACCTCAGAGGCACCAATCAGTTTGGTCTTTGGTATAGACGGACAGAGGGAGTGAAGCTTCAAGGGTTCACATATGCAGATTAGGTAGGGAGTCCATCTGACAGGAAGAGAACATAAGGGGGAATTTTCAGTATTGGGTTAGCAATAGTTTATTGGTACAATAAGAAGCAAAGATCAATTGCACTTAGTTCGGTAGACGCAGAGTACATCAGTGCTAGTCAAGAAGATTTTGAGGCTATCTAGATGAGGAAGATCATTGTTGGGTTATTTGGTCAACAGATGGATCCTACAATGATTTACTGTGACAACCAAAGTTGTATCAAACTCTCTGATAATCCATTTTTTCATGATCATTCCAATCATATCGACATCTGGTATCACCATCTATGAGATTGTGTGTAGAGGAGAATCATGTTGCTGGAGTACATTCCTACAGAAGAACAGGATGCAAATATTTTGACAAAGGCATTGTCAAGATGAAAATTTGAGTTTCATAGAGGCAAGATCGGGGTAGCAGATAATCCCTTTCTTGTTGAGAGGGAGTGTTGAAAATGCAACAAGAAAATCCTAATTTAATTTTTTCCTTGAATTAAATTAGGAATAAAATTGTAATTCCACATCTCATGACAACTTGTATTAGTTAACTAAGTTAATTTGACTTAGTTGTCTTAGTTAATTCAAGTTTAGGTTCTAACTTGAGTCATGCAGAGTGTCTCCTACATTATAAGATCCCTAGTTGAGTTTATTTTGAGTAGTAATTAATTAATTCAGTCTAAATAAGTTAAACTCGGTTAAACTAGTTCCAACTATATGAGGAACTAGTGGGAGGTCTAGTAGTGTGGTGTTGCCTGTAGTGGTCAACTAGTTAACTGATGATTCACTCATAAATAACTCATGCATATCAGATTTGAGAGTCACTGAGTTGAGATTGGAGTTCACGGACAATGTATTATCAATTGTATAATCATCTGAATTGTACAGGTGGTGCATGTAGTCAGAGGAAGGACTATGATGGATCACACAATTCTTTTGAGGAATTTCCCTAATTAATAGGGGGCTAATTCCCAAGGAAACAATGCAAGGAAATAGGGACTTGGGCAAGCGGGAATTGGTTAAGTATTGGCCTGGGCTAGTTTAGAAAGTTGTGAGATAGATAGAGATATTGCAAAGGTTGCTCGAGCTTGAGTAAAGCATTGTAATATTCTCAAATTTTCTGACTAATGCAATATATAGATAGTAGGGGTTCTCAGGATTGAGCAAAGCATTGTAATATTCTCATATTTTATGAATAATGCAATATATAGATAGTAGGGGTTTTTAGTTGTGGCTTTCCCTAAGAAATCATTGTGTAATGTGTTGATTCAACTCTTTCTCTTGTATGCTTTGTGATTTCGTGATCATTAAATTGTTTCCGCTGATGAGTAGAGTAGATTCAAGTCTATTGTTTTAGTAAATACAATTAGCAGTTTTAATCTACAAGAAATTTCTACATAATAAGTATATTTACCCATCAAATAAAAAAGGAAAGGAGCTCTTAGTAACATATGAAAAATGCAACTAGGTTTGGACTTCTACATACCACCTAACCATAGATTGGTTGAACCAAATATTTCTTTTAACTAATCACCCCCATTCCATATTCCAAGCATGAATGTGGGATCTCATGGAACAAATCAAACAAAACCAAACCAGGGATTCCAAAGGAAAAATCACCTGAACCCTCAACTAGTGATTATAACTCACAGCTGAACATCACTAATCATCACCAGATTCATCTCTACCCAAGTTGTTTAGGGCTCCAAAGCGTTTGTTCCAACCAGGGCTTCTAGGACTAGTAACTCAACCCACATCGGTTGTCAGGCTTCCAGAGAATTTGTCCAACCAGGACTTCTAGGACTATTAACTCAACCCACCAAGGGCTTCCAAAGAATTTTTCCAACCAGGGGTTCCAGGACTAGTAACTCAACCCAAGTTGTTACGAGGATTCCAGAGCATTTTTCCAACCAAGACTTCTAGGAACTAGTAACTCAACCCACAACCATAAGGAACATGAGAACCAACTAGAAAATAAAAGGAAAGACACCCATAACACCATGGTTATCCAGAAAATGGAAAGGTTGGGCAAATCCACCGTCAATCCAGGCAATCCTCCATTCGAACGACAAATCATAACCAAGAAACCACATGCATGTGCCATGCACGTGAAAACTAGCAAGGGAATCATACATGCAACTCAGTACATGCAAGAAAAACCTGTTGTAGTTGTTGATCCTGATGTCATCTTGTGTTTTCCTGCTTTTCTTTTGCCTTCTTTCTCTAAATCCCAAGTATGCCACACTCCTCCAAGAGGGATCCAAGAAAAATCTAAGTGTCCAAGAGTATGAGAGAGAGAGTAGAATAGAGAGCTCCAAGTTAAAATTGACAAAAGTTTGTCAATTGGTCCTTAGAAGCCTTTTTATTAATGAGTCCTATAATTTCTTCAATTTTCCATTATTTTCTTTCATTTCCTCCTCACATGCAACCTATGACCTTTCAACTTCCTTTTCTCCTAATTTCCATTATTTTCATAAATAAAATTCCAATAATTGTCTCATTCCTTTCCAAAGCCTTTTTCATTGCCTTTGCCAATTCCCATAGCCATTAATTAATCACAAGTGATCCCTATCACTTATGTTCTTTCACAACATTTAGCTTGGAATATGTGTCCCATGACCATGGTTATTATTTTTCCTTTATTAACTTTATTACATGGTTTTTTCACCAAGGATGTTATAGAACCCTCCTCTTTGGGTGTACACTGTCCTTGGTGTTCAATGATACCTACAACCAACAAGACCGTTGAAAGGAAAAACATACTACCCATGGAGATTTATAACTTAGCTCGTTGCAGTATTTACAATGATTATGTTGCTGAGAAGCAAACCAACATGAGAAACATAACAATATGACAACTAGACTAACCTGACAACCATACTGCTTATTGGAGCTTTATAGTATAGTTCATGGTAGTATTTACATCCATATATATATATATATATATATATATATATATAGATATATATATATATATATCTATATATATATATATATATATATATATATATATATATATATACACACACCAAAACATCAAACCAAAACATATGCCAAAAATATTTGCTCAACCAGCAAATAGAGAAGGATATGTAGCCAGCATCTGATCTACCATCTCCCATGTAGCTTCATTGGGCCCAAAGTTCTTCCATTGCACTTTAACCTACTTAATTTCTTAGTTCCAAAACATAAGCATATTTCTTTGCAAAATGAAGTGAGGTTCCAGTTGAAATTATCCTTCTAATTCCATGTGTAATACACACCAGTCAATCATATGATCAACATCTTTAACATACTTCTTAAGCAATGACACATGGAATACATCATGGACATTCACTGTCAGAGGTAGTTCAAGTCGATAGGCTACTCGTCCAATCCTCTTAAAAATATTGAAATGTCCGCAAAACCAAGGTGCCAACTTGGCACATGATCCAATCCTCAAGGAGCTCTTCTTGGGCTTGATGTGCAAGTACACATGTTCCCAAACCTAAAACTCCTTAAACAACCTGTTCTGTTCTACATAACTCTTATGTATATCTTGTGATTCCTTAATATTTTTCTTGATGACCTGCATTTCCTATTACATCTCTGCCAACATGTCTGGTCCAATCAACACCTTGTTCACATGATCACTCCAAGTGATGGGAGTATTACAACTTCGCCCATACAATGCTTGAAACAAACTCATCCTCAAATATTCCTAGTACCCATTGTTGTAAGCGAACTCAACCAGTGGAATATACTCTTCCCACTTCCGTTGTTCATGCATCACATACATCCTCAAAATATCCTCCAATATCATGTTGACCCTCTTTGTCTATCCATCTATCTGTGGATGCTAAGATATGCTAAAGGCCAACTGTGTACCCAAATTTGTAAATAACTCTTTCCATAATCTAGAAGTGAACTTGGAATCCCTGTGTATCATAATCTTCTTCAGAACACCATGAAACCTCACTACATCTCTGATGAAGACCTATGCTACATCATTAGTTGAATAAGTAGACTTCATTGAAATAAAGTGCGCTACCTTTTTCAACCATGATGGAATCATGTTGTCTAGATGTCCTTGTTAAACCTATAAGGAAGTCTAGGGAAATGACCTCCCATTTCCACTTTAGAATAAGAATTGGCTATAGTAGACCACCTGGATGCTTACACTTTGCTTTTACTTGGTTACAATCCAAGAATCTAGCCACAAACTCTCCCAATTCCTTCTTTAGATTTAGACAATAGTAGAATGTGTTGACTATTGTCAATGACTTTTGATATCCTAGGTAACCTGAATATGGCTTAGCATCAAATTCCCTCAAGATAAGTTTCTTAATCTCACTATTATATGGAACATATATCCTGTCCCTAAATCTAACCAGGCCATCTGTTGTGATACGATAATCCACATCTTGGTCACTTGTACCCTGCTATAACTTGTGCATAAGCTCCCTATACCTGTCATCATGTTGTCCTACCTACAAGATCTGATCATATAAATCTATCCCATAAGAACTCATAGCTGCTATTTGATTTAATTGTATCCGCCTACTAAGAGCATTTGCAACCTTGTTCTCTTTATCATTAATGTACCTGATCTCAAAGTCGAACTCACTAATAGTGGCCAACCATCTAGCTTGTCTGGCATTCAAATTCAGTTGGTTAATTAGATACCATAATCCACAGTGATCACTCATTAAGATGAACCTCTTACCAAGAATAAAGTTCCTCCACATCTTCAAAACATGGACGATCACTTCCAACTCAAGATCATGTGTTGGATAATTCTGCTCATGCTCATTATGTTTCCTTGATTCATATCATAATACTTATCCTTCCTGCATAAGGAATCCACCAAGCCCTCTCTTGCAAGCATCTATACATACCACAAACTTTGTATCTAGATCTTGAATCTTTAGAACTTGAGCATTTGTCAACAACTGCTTTAACTGCCCAAAACTGGCTGCACATTCCTATGTCCATTCAAATTTCTTACCTTTCCTTTGCAATGACGTAATAGGATAAGAAATATGTGAGATGTTTCTTGAAGAACCTAGTGTAGTAACCTACTAACCCCATGAATGATCTTACCTCATCCACATTTATAGGATTTTCCCACTCCATGATAGCACTTATCTTTTCTAGATCCACTACAATTTCTTCCTTGGAAACCACATGTCCCATGTAATGTATCTTTGTCTGAAAAAAGTTGTATTTGATAAGATTGGAATAAAGCTGTTGCTTTCTTAGCAATCTCAATATTATTTCTTAGTGTTCAGCATACTCTTCCTCATTTTTAGAATATACCAATATATCAGAAATTAATACAATAATAAAATTCTCAAGATAAGGACGCAACACATTATTTATCAAGCACATAAATGTATTTGGAGCATTATTCAAACCAAATCAAACTACAACGAACTCATAATTCCCATACCTGGTCTCAAAAGCAGTCTTGTAGATGTCCTCTTCTTTAATGCGTACCTCATGGTATCCTGATCTCAGATCAATCTTTGAGAACACTATTTCTCCCTTCAAATAATCAAACAAGTCATCGATCCTCGGCAACTGATACATGTTCCTGATGGTCACTTTGTTAAATTCCCTATAATGAATGCATAACCTGAGAGTACCATCCTTCTTCTTCCCAAACAACATCGGTGTACCCCAAGGCGACACACTTGGCCTAATGTATCCATTGTCAATAATTTCCTTCAATTGCAAATTCAACTCCACCAACTCTGGTGTGCTCATCCTATAAGGTGCCTTTGATGCTGGTGTTACCCCTAATACCAACTCAATAGAAAAGTCCACTTCCCTGTGAGACAGAAAACTTGAAATCTCTACCGGAAACACATCCTAAAATTTTTGTAAAATCGGGTACCTACTCAATACATCCCCATCCTCAACTTCCTTACCTTTGTCATTGGAAATATGCACCCCGAATAACACACACCCTTTCCTATGACTACGCTTCGCCTGCATAGTTGTCACCATTTGAACTAATTTTTCCTTCTTCTTACCTTGCAAGACTCTTTGTTTCCCATTGTCATCCAAACACTCAATAGCCTTGTCATAATAATCCACCTTGCTCCTTTGAAGATACAACCAGTCTATACCCAACAACATATTGTATAATCCCAACAACAATACATTCAAATGTGTTGATGTAGGCATACCATTCAACTCAAATGAACAAGCTCTTACCCAGTGATGAACTCTCTTCTTTGTACCTGTAGCCAACTTCACTAACCATGATTATGCATGCACGTCTATCTCGATAATATATGTTTGATGATATGCCTGCATGTTCTCTAATGTTGCATAAACCATGGAATACTTTGTCCAACATCCGCCACCCCCCCCCCCCCCCCCCGCCTGTTTGTGCCTCCTGCGCACTATAGATATGCGATATACCACCCTCATGTTATGGGCAATCTCTATTGCGATGCTCTCATCCACAAGTCCAACAATGCAAAGGCTTCTAACTTGCACCCTCATTCTTCTCCTTAGACTCAAATCCCTGTCCTATATCAGGTGCATTGAACTTCTTATGTGATGTTGCATTCTCTTTGTTACTTGTATGTTGAGGTCTTGTTCGCTTCTTGTCTCATTTTCCTTTATTCTTTGCATCAACTTTCTATTCTGGCTTCAACTCACATCTACGCTTTGATTACTTAAAACAATGCTTTAGATTTTGGATGGCCTCTTCCAATGATCTCAGCTCATCAAACTCAATCATGTCCTTGAATGCTATTGACAACCCACTGATGAATCATTGGATCTTGGCCTTCTCCTCCTTGAGGTCAGAAGCATACCTCAATAAATACAAGAATCTTATAGTTTACTTCTCATCAGTCATAGATCCCATCTTTAGCTGATAAAACTCTTTTTCCCTGTCATCATAGTATCTCTCTAATAGATACTTATTCCTAAATAGTCTCTTGAACTCACTCCAAGTCAACTCCTCTTCACGAATACCTCTAACATTATTTACATCTTCGCACCAGATATATGCTTTACCTTTAAGGTTGAATCTCGCTATCATGGCCTTCATGCTTGCTAAGTAATTATGCAACCTGAAGAACTTATTCATCCCAAACAATCATGCTTCGACTGTAACACTCTCCTCCCACATATAGCCAAGTAATTGACCAACCAGGGTAAACATGTGACGAGCATGGAAAATTTTAGGGGCTAATGTTCGCCTCGTGGGCTAATTTTCCATGATTTTTCCACAAAAAAGATTCGCCAATTTCAATTTTTATAAAAGACGATTCGCCCAAATTTTATAATATAAAATTATTTTACCTTAAAAATCGCCAAAATTATATAGAGAATATATATATAATTATTATATAGTTGAATAATTTTACAAATATGCCAATAAACATTTTATAGTTTGCATATTAGGGATTAGTGAGATTCGTCAATGTTTTTAAACTTCAAGAAAATTTTCCATCTTTAAAATTTTCCTTGGTCACGAGAGGCTACTATGATGGGATTCAACCTCCTAGATGACCTTAAGGAAGTGTAATCGATAGAAACACACCATACAGACCTTCCATATCAACAACATGACTCCCAAAAACCATCCCAACCTCTTAGGTAACTTGCCCCTGGGTCCAACTAAAGTTTTAGACCATTAAACTCTTGGACACTCCCTTGATATGGGAATGCGTGTGTGTAGAGGGCTCTGGATGCTCCCACAGCATGGTATGCCAACATCCAGGGACTTTTTTGCCCAGTACTGTGCCTGCGTCCCTGGGATTTGAGCCACTTTTTCAGGCCGAGAGCCAAGGTCACTACCCATAACTAAATGAAACCTTCAGAACATAAAGATAACAGTGGAATGATGATACAAATGTAATTACTTGAACAAGGGCTTGATTGAACCCCTACTGGACATGACATGCATTTCTTAAAACATATCACGAATAGATAATCTATAGGTTTAAACAACAGATCTAAGAATAGGGGTCTCAGACTTGAGAATATCTAAGAAGCATTGTTCCCTTATATCATTAGCTACATTATCATCTATTAGGTCATAGATACATGTTCATTCATTTACAAATCAAAACATGAGGAGAGCCATACATCATCACTGTCATAATACATGCTTATAATATGCATAATAACAACAGAAATATCAAGGACACATCAGCCATAGAATCCACATATAAACTAGTACATTTATACATATGATATCAAGGAAATAACCTCTTATTAATGAATGAAAAATCCAACCCAGGATGGGACTACCACGTTCCACCAGACCATAGAATGGCTGAGCCAATTCTCTCTTCATCCATTCACCCCTGTGCCATATTCCAAGCATGAATGTGGGACTCAAACCAAAAGAACCAACCAGGGCATGCCGAGGCTAAACCACTTCACCCTCATCAATAAAAACTAGGCTTTACCGCAATCCATCTCAGATCCCTAGGCCAACACGCTCAACATGTAATAACACGGTTTACCATGATCTCCAATAGATCACTAGGCCAAAACAAGCATGGATTCCATCGGATTTCTCCACCTACACCATGAGTACTTTTCCTGTCTCCTAGTCTCTCAAGTTTTACCGTAATCCACAGTCTGATCCAGGGATCACTATGCCCTAAACCGAGACACCACTCTCTAGGCTTTATCGTATATCCCTCCATTCACTAGCAAGGATTCCTTGGCCTAGTTAAGGGAAACCACCTCTAGGCTTTACCGTATATCCCACCATTCACTGGTAAGGATTCCTAGGCCCACCGAGGAAACACAAAATTCGGCTTTACCGCAACCCATTGTCTGGTTCAGAGGTTACCAAGCCATGTGTTCTATCATTTAGAGATCCACCTCACTTAGCCTCGAATCCATATAGAAATCCAGCTCAACCAAAACATGAGAACCCCATCACACCATGGATATCCGAAAATGATAGGGCTAGGCTGAAAACACTATCACACCTGGTAAAACCTATGCCATAACAACAAAGAAACACATGCAATACCATGCATGCCAAATCTAGCAAGGAAAACACACATGCAAATCAATACCCATAAAGAATCTTGTTGTAGCTACTTTTCTTGCTCTTCCTTGCCTTCGCCTTACTTCCTCTTGCCTTATTTTCCTTTCTTGATCCAATGCCAAAGTGCTCCAATAAAACTCTAAGTTTCCAAGAGTGGGAGAGAGAGAGACCAATGAGAGATCTCCAAAATTGAACTGAAAAAAGGTACCAACTGATCCTTAGAAGCATTTTTATCAATTAGGCCTCTAATTTCTTCATTTTCCATTATTTTCCTTCAATTTCCTCTTCACATGCAACCTGTGAGCTTTCACCTTCCTTTTCTCCTAATTTCCATTATTTTCATAAATAAATGTGCCAAAAAATGCCATTTTGCCTTTCCACAGCCTTAGTCACTGCCTTTGCCAATTTCCCTAGCTATAATAAACCAAATGAACACCCAGTATGATGTTTTCCCAACATTAAGCTTGGAATAACTGTTTCATCAACCGTGGTTATTATTTTTTCCTTTATTAATTTTTATTACATGTAATTTTCACCACGGTTGTTACATCAACATCTTGTGACTTCTTCATCTCCCCATCAAATGTATGAGGATTTACTTTCTTGAACGCATCTAACAAATATCCCCTATCACTCCTTCTGTAAGGATGATAACGATGATTACCATGATACCTACCTGAACCAAAACTAGAGTAAATCCCTTGTCCACTACCTTGTCTATCGAGTGTATCCATGAATCTACCATCTCTAATTGTGTGATCTCTATCCAACCTGTTCCCACCATCTGACCTGCTACCATATGCTCCATTAGTCATATCCTCTTGCCCATGACTAATTCTAAGTGGTCCCTGTCTCTGCAAGTCTGAAAAGCTCTGAAGAATCACCGCATTGACCTCTGCTTGTTTCTCCTGTGCCCTAGCAAGTCTCTCTTGTGATTGAATGATTCAGTCATTATCTTCTTTGCAACTCCTTATTTCTACCTTCAAACTTATCAGAGCACCTGCTATGTCAGGAGAATATCCCTAATAATGTTGCTCATCTTATCTATAGGGAGAATCTTGTGAGTTGTAGTCTACCATCTTGCTAGTTATCTTCGATATTCTCTTCCTGCAAGGTACATCATGTCATCTAAACCAAATTATAAACAAACCAATGTACCTCAGTGTATTTTAGGGGAGGATATCTCGTCTGTAAGACCAACCAGATTAATGCAATACATATATAAACATAATCATATCAACATTTAATCATCATTTAAATCATTGTTGAGTCATACCAACCACATACTATGACTTCATGCACGACAACTATCATGATGTCAATATATTCATAAGAACATATAAACAGTGACATGCATGGCCAATGCACAATTAACATGCACTCATGATGACCACATCCAACAAAAACACCATCAACTTTTCACATGGCGACACCACTGCAACTATGACCAATGACATGCATATGCAACAAGCATAAGGAACACATATGTAATCTACATGTATGCAAGACCAACACATACCACCCATCCAGTAAAAGGGGTGAACCACGCTCTGATACCACTCTGTAAAAACCTCCTCCCACATTTACCTAAGCTAACCGGTCCACCAGGGTAAACGTGTGAGGAAGAGTTACTATGATATGATTCAAGTCCCCAAGTACAGTTAAGGAATTGGAATCGACATGAAAAGACCAATCTGACCTTCCATGCATGCTAAAGAACCTTTAGGAGCCAACCAACCCTTCCAGGTGACCAATCCCCGAAGAAAATTTCTTTTTCACTACCCTAGAGCCTCAGTCACTCCCATGACAAGGCATGCATGCGATTGGGACCCTATAGTCACTCCCATAGCAAGGAATCCATGCGATTGTGGTCCTTTTTCAGGAAATTTTGTGCTAGCAACCGTTGATTCTATGCCACTTTTTCAGGTCCAGGAGTCAGGACACTGCCCAAAACTTCATGAAACTTCAAAAAATGATAAATAGCATAGTAACAAGGGTACTAATGAAAACATTTGATCAATGACTTGATTGGACCCCTACTAGCCATGACATACATTTCATCAAACATATCACAAATATGTAATCTATAGGTCATAACAACATATTTGAGCATAGGGGTCTCATATTTATTTGAGATTCATAAGTAAGTATTGATGACTTATCACAATAGATGCATTATCATCCATTACGTCAAATATTCATTGTTCATTCAATTGCTAATCAAAACATGCTGAGAGCCATACATCAAGATGGTCATAAAACATCCTCATAACTAGCATATATTCAAGATAAATAAAAAATATATAACAGCCATAAAACCACATATGAATAAGTATATTTACCCATCAAATATAAAAGGAAATGAGCTCTTATTAACATTTGCAAAATGCAACTAGGTCTAGGACTTCCACATACCACTCGACCATAGATTCGTTGAACTAAATCTTTCTTTTAGCCAATCACCCCCGTGCCATATTCTAAGCATGAATGTGAGATCTCATGGAACAAATCAAACAAAACCAAAATAGAGCTTCCAAAGGCCAAACCGCCTCAACCCTCAACTAGTGATTCAACCTCACGGTCAAGCATCACTATCCATCACCAGATTGATCTCTACCAAAGTTGTCTAGGGCTTCAGAGAGTTTGTTTCAACCAAAGCTTCTAGGAATATTCACTCAACCCACAGATGTTGTCGAGATTCGAAAGAATTTTTCCAACCATGGCTTCCAAGACTAGTAATTCAACCCACCAAGGGCTTCCAAAGTGTTTGTCCAACCAAAGCTTCTAGGAACTAGTAACTCAAACCACAGCCATAAGGAACATGAGAACCAACCAGAAAACAAAAGGGAAGGCACCTACAACACCA
The DNA here is from genome assembly GCA_031772625.1 of Pinus tabuliformis. NCBI lineage: Eukaryota > Viridiplantae > Streptophyta > Pinopsida > Pinales > Pinaceae > Pinus > Pinus tabuliformis. Next base: position 932,806,845 of record CM062808.1, read on the forward strand.
TGGTTATCCAGAAAATGGTGAGGCTAGGTAGATCCACCATCAATCTAGGTAATCCTCCATGCTAATGAAATATCATAACCAAGAAACCACATGCATGTGTCATGCATGCCAAAACTAACAAGGACATCATACATGCAACTCGGTACTTGCAAGAAAAAACTGTTGTAGCTACTGATTTTGATGTCCTATTCCACTTTCCTACTCTTCCTTTGCTTCTTGCTCCAAATCCCAAGTATGCCACACTCCTCCAAGGGTGCTCCAAGAAAACTCTTTGTGTCCAACACTATGAAGAGAGAGTAGAATAGAGAGCTCCAAGCTAAATCTAAAAGAATTCTGTGAACTGATACTCAAAAGTTTTTTTATTAATGAGGCCTCTAATTTCTTCAACATTCCTTTATTTTCCTTCATTTTCCTCCTCACATGCAACATGTGACTATTCACCTTTTTTTCTCCTAATTTCCATTATTTTCATAAGTAAAATGCCAATAAATGTCTCATGCCTTTCCAAATCCTTTGTTATTGCCTTTGCCAATTTCCATAGCCATTAATTAATCACAAGTGATCCCTATCACTTGTATTTTTGCCCAACATTTAGCTTGGAATATGTATCCCATGACCATGGTTATTATTTTTCCTTTATTAACTTTATTACATGGATTTTTGACCAGGGTTGTTACAACATGTTTTTGATTGAAAATATTTATTGCATATTAGGTGGTATTTATAATAATAATAATAATAATAATAATAATTTAATTTTAAGATTATGGTTTCTATGCAATGATTTTGTTGTTAAAGTTTATGGAGGTAGAACCTTAGATGTTGGAAGAAAACAAGTGCTCTTAACTTGGTTGTATTGAAAACATTTAGGTGTTGTTGCATATTAGGTGAATGCAAACAAAAAAAGAGTATATAATAAGGGGATTTAATAGTTAAAAAGAAGTGTTATCTTTGTAAAATTCATCTATCAAATTTGGAAGGAGTAAGGTATGTACCCTTCTTTAGGTTAAATATATTCAAATTGTTGTGTGAATGGGGTTGTAAGACCCTATTCTTTCATCTTTAGAAAATGGATTCCTCTCTTAGTCAGTCACATAGTTTAGGTTGTCATAAGAAAACTAGGTGTTTTTCCTTAAGATGTGAACATTTCATTTTAAGCAATGTTATAATGTAGTTTCAACGAGGCACTAAAAGAGGGAACAATCGTGCACATTTGGGATGCTAGTTTTATGTTTTGCTTAAGGCATGAGTGCACGTCTAAGAAGACTCTAACAAGAGTTGAAAAGGTTGAATATTTAGACACGTTGGGGGATTGTAGTCTCACTAGAGTTGTAGACAAATAAGTTAAGCACCATGAGAAGTTGTGAAGCAAACTTAAGACATTTGACATGTTGCATGAAGGAAACTTAGCAATGGTACTAAGTGAGCATTCCTTGATTGAAGTTGATACCCTCTCCTTGTTACTACACTTTGCAAGATGAAGAAGGAATGTGAAATAGATGTGCAACCCACTAACTAATTTGGAAAGGTTGTTGCAACATATATAAGTGGTTAGGTCATGTTGCAAAAGGAGGTGTTGGCCCACTCCCATTTTGGATAATTTATCAACCTTTGAATTTAATTCGTTGTGAATAACAATGTAAACTTTGAAACGGGAACTGATACTATTACTTGTTTCATAGAGATAGCAAAAAAGTGACCCGATTTTGAAAAGGAACGATGCAGAACACACACATTTTTTTAGAGCATAGTTTTTGACACTTTAAATCTTTCTATGTACATTACGTTATAGAATGTTAGTGATTTGCATGCTGATTTAAAAAAGTAGTGATTCCACATCAAGCCATTTTTTTAAAAGACTTTTTTTTTTTACTTTAAATTTTTTAATGTATGAAATGTAAATAACCTTTTTCTAAATTTAACAATTTTTGACACTTCAACTTTTTAATGTATTAAGTGTGGATATTTTTTTAAAATGTTACATTTTTTTACACTTAAAATTTTTTATGTCAATTTTTTTTTGACATAAAATATATATATATATATATATATATATATATATATATATATATAAAACCAAAAAAGAAAAAACATAAAATATATATATATATATATATATATATCGATTGTAAACCATTAAAAAAAATTGGAAAAAAAAAAACAACAACAACAACAAAAAAAATTAAAAACTATAAAACTAAATAAAAATAGAAATATTTTTAAGAACATTAAAAAAAACTAAAAAAATTAAAAAAAACAAACTAGATTAAAAAAAAATAGAAAATAGAAAATAAATATATAAATAAAATAAAAATAAAAGCCAATAAAAATCTAAAAAACTATTAAAATCAAAATATATATAAATAGAAAATAAATATATAAATAAAATAAAAATAAAAGCCAATAAAAATCTAAAAAACTATTAAAAAAAAAAAAAAAAAATATATATATATATATATATATATATATATATATATATATCTATATCTATATATATATACTCAAAAAAAAATATTTATATATATATATATATATGAGAGAAAAAGAAAAAAAAGAAAAACTGAAAAGATTTTAAATTTTAAAATATATATATATATATATATATATATATATATATATATATATATATTCAATTTTAAAAAAATAAAAAACAATTAAAACTTTACGGGTGGTCGGGCGGTGGCTATCTGATTCTCGGAATCGGATAGTCACCGCCCGGTCGCCCATTGGGGGTTGTCGGGCAGTGGCTATCTGATTCTTGGAATCAGATAGCCATTGCTGAGCCGCCCATGGGGGTGGTGGCAAATAACTTACTTTTTTTTAATAAAAAATAAAGTTTGTTAAATATGTTAATTGTATATATATATATATATATATATATATATATATATATATATATATATATATATATATATAATATTTTTTAAAATTATATATATATATATATATTTGTAAAATATTTTTTTTTTAATATTTTAAATGTTATTTTAAAAAATATTAAAAAAAAAAAAAACCATCGTTCCAGTGTCAACACTTTTCATTTTTGTTTTCACTGCCATTTTTAAAACATGTTCAAAATTGACCCTAAAAAAAAATCTATCATTCCAATATACACACTTTTCGTTTTTAGCACTGTTTTTCATGTTTTTTCGGGGTTTTTTGGCCAGAGTTCCCATTTTGAGTTTATAGTTCCCGTTTCAAAGTTTACATTGTTCAATCTGATCAAAGGATATAACCCTGGAGATTCTAATCAGCTCCATAACTTTAATCATCTATTGATCCAATAAATAAGTGTTTACAGAGTTATAACCTTTCAACCAATCTATAACAACGTTTGAATCCCCTATCACTTGTAAGTTTAGATTGTTGAAGTGAATCAATTAAAATGACTAACATAAATGATGGATTCGTATAATTGTAATACTTGTTAGGCAGTCATATTTTTGTTCCTAGAATAAATTAATCATTCATGTTAGTTATTTTTAGTTGTATTATTTATTAGCTAGTCATATATTTTAACCCGAGACTAAATTAGTCGTTTATAGTTCGGTCACTTAAGACTGCTATTTTTTTGTAATATTTCACTTGGAAAAACTGAGATAACTAGCTTTTTTACTCACCTAGTCACTAATTTCCCCATTGTTTACTAGCGATACATGTACATAATGATGATAAATAAAAATTTTCATGAACTCCGATCTAAATTCATTTTAGCTGCAACTTTGAATTTACCAAATATTCAAAGAAATACAACTTTGAATTTAACAAATATCTAGACAAATCATATTCGTGGAGGTGAGTCAAATTTTGTACTCTTAGAAAAAATTACACTTTGAATTTACCAAATATTTAGACAAATCAAATTCGTGGAGGTGAGTCAAATTTTGTACTCTTAGAAAACATTACACCTTGAAGTATTTGATCCCTCTTGATATTTCGTAAATGAAAAATTAAAATAAATTTTAAAATTCAAAATTTAACATAATATAATAAAACATCTCCAACAATTTACAAATTTAAAAATTATATCATTTTAAATTTTGACATAAACAAAAATGTCCATATATCATGTTTTAAGCTATATACCATTGATTAGAAATATACATATATCCAGAGGGTGGTGGCACAAAAGTTGTAATTAACACTCTTTTTTTAGGAATAATAGGTTGATAGCATGTTGCATTTAGCACGATGAATGATATTTTTTTTAGGATATAGGCTGAATAATTATTGTGAAGACATTATTGAGCCGAGAGGCTCATTCTACAACCCAATATGATGTGTAACCATGTTCATCCGTCATCAAAGTTGAAATTTTGCCAAAATAAAATTATATAAAAAATAATAATAATAATAATAATAATAATAATAGAACATATTATATAACTATACAAAACATTTAAATAATGCCTGCTCATAAAAAAATTTGCAAATTAAGAAATTGGATCCCTCTTGTCTCATGTTAGTTTCATATTTTTTAAAAAGAGACAGAAAATGCATATCATTAAATCATTTTGAAAAGTTTAACAACAGTATACTAACTCATGTTTCTGCTTCCTTTGCTATCATCACGGAGTCTTCGCTGACAAAGAAATACCATATCATGTGCGTTCATATTGGGGCTTAAAAAATGAGGAAAAAATGAAATAATATATTGAACATATAATAGGGTGGTAAAGGGTTTTTATATGTTGTATACCAAGATTTTTATTATAAGGTATTGTTTATGCAATACATTGGCCACACGAAGGCAAAAAACAAGTGGGCTGGATAAGTAGAGGTTTAGGAGTATTGTGGGAGTATCGAGAGTGGGAGGGATAAATAAAAACTATGGTAATATTGGGTCCATAGAAGACTAATATTAAAACCTATGGCCCTAGTATTGACATGCAATTCATGGTAATGTTAAATTCTTAAAGTAAAAGTGGCATTCTACTTTATCTTTCATTTTCATCATTTTACTTAAATTTTTAACATTACCATGAAATGACTTGGGATGTTTGAGAGTGGTTCCGACCTCATTAGATTTCATATGGAGAAAGTAGAATTTTAGATCTCACTCAAAATCTAGCAGACTTATTAGTTTTTTAGGATTTCAAGATTGGGGGATCTCAATGTTTCCATTGGATTTTGTCATGTACTAGGGTATGGAACTCATATTTAATCAAGAGAACCAAACCCTCTATGTACCTTGATGTTAGTGACATTGGTTTTCAAACTCCTCTATCATGACCCTACTAAAAATGTACCTATCACTCAAACAAAATCTTGACTTGACATGCTACATTTTTTTCTATCTTATGTTAATGCTTAGAGGGTGATATTAATGACAAAGATCCCAATATAGGCAACGATTTTGATGATATGTAGGTATTTGTTGTAGCATGATTTTTTTGGATGCTAGAGGCCATCCAAAGGCTATTTGTTGATGTATTTTCTATTAATAGATGGATTGCACTCGATGTTATTTTGGTTATGTGCACCCTTACATTCTATATACATGAGAACTTGCAATTTGTGGACTTGAGGTTGATGAAGATTATAACTACTAGATAAATGATGTTATATGGTTTAATCCATGTTTTTATTTTTATTTTATCACAAATTTGTCATTATAGAATCTTTTGTTGACATATATGCATCAAAATATATATGGATATATATTATATAAAATTCACTCCCAAAATTGCTCCTAACATGGGAGGTTTGGAAAATGTTACTCCTCGCTCCTCCTTCCATTTCCACTTCCCGCTTCTACTCTCACTTCCCACTTCCGCTCCCACTCCCAAGCATCCTTACTCTAAAACATACATGCATCACATTACTAATACCTCTATGATCTATGTTTAATGTGTGTGTTAATATTTTATACCTGTTGCAAAGCTATTGATCCTCCCAATGATGGGGGAGTAGATAAGACAACGTACATGGCACCTTAACCCTTTCCTTACGTTAGTGATGAATAGGTTGAATGAAAGTGAAGGAGACAATGATACATATTATTGATTGGTATAGGGCACATGCATCCCACAAGAGATAGTTAAATAAACTATTGTTTGGAAGAGGGTGCATGCATGCTAAGGGCATGCATGTCACACCTTCAATTAATTCCAATTTAGATGTTGTTTGAAATTTATCAATTTTAGTTTTTGATAAACATTTTCTATTATTAGAGGTTTTCTTTTGTTATTTTTAGCATGCATGATCTATTCTTACTAAGAGGGAGTAGATCCTTAGTAAATTTGAATACTTATGCATGAGAAATTCCCATATTAGGTAGAGGATACAGATCTCAATGAAGGGATGCATGCTTGCATGCTCCAATTCATCTTTTGATGGAGATGCGCTTACTTGGCACTCTTACCATGCAACTATGGTGCACTAGGTGACTAGGTTAGGGTTGTGATTTGAGAAAGTCCAACGATATAGGATTTTTCATGTGTCCATATTCATTTTACTTTCTCTCCTCTTCATATTCTATAAGTGAGATGAAAGGTACGCCATTGTGTTGGTTATCAACGTTTTGTTTTGCATTGTTTTAGTGTATCTTTTTCAGTGTTCAGTAGAATATAGATGCAATTGAGAGTTCAAATCTATGTATTTTCCATTCAAATATTCCACAGTATGTATTTGTAAATCAACCAACTTATAACTGCCTCTTTTTTGTTGAAACTTTTAGGTTTTCAGCTACCTAGTATTTAGGTTATTCTTTCTAGGTGCAGAATTTTCTCACCATTCTTAATGAAAATAAATGGATATAAATATAAAGGGGTATAAAAAAATGTTAATGAAAAAACAAATACCTACAATATCTAGTGAAATTAGGGGCTTTTTAAATTGGGAAGCTATATTGGGTTTGTATTGGTAGGGGGTTAAATAATGTGATTTTAGAGGTATTTTCCAATATGTAGTCAAATTAAAGGTATTGTTTAGTATGCCATGAACGCACATGTTATGTTAGAGGTTCATTGAGTGAAGCTCCCATGACTACCATTTCTACTTATTGTTTTGGTAATAAAGTGTTTGACGGTAGAAAATCCATAGAATTCATTAGAACCTTAAAGCATTTGCATATTCATGAGTTGAGAATGTATTGTTGTGAAATGAAACTACTCCGTTAAAGCATTTACATATTTCATGAGTTGACAATATACTCTTGTGAAATGAAACCGTATGTGTATATATGCATCCTTTCTCCCAATAACCATATTTTAGGTTTAAAGGTAGGTTTAAAGTTTTTTTTTGTATTTTTTAATTAAATTTATTTAAAATCCGATAAAAAATTATTGGAATCATAAATTTTTAAATTCTCTACAATTTAAATGCTAACTTTTCAAATTCGTGTTCCATAAAATTTTCAAAATCTAAATCAATTTATAAATTAAAAAAAAATAAAAAAAATCAAACTAGATATTATTTATTTCAACTCTTCATAGTAAAAGATTATTTCAGATTATTCTAACCAAAAACTTCATAGAAAACTCACTTTGTGGTCCACTGAAAGGTGGGTGCATATGATGTTTCTCCACCGGTTCCTTGGTTGGATTTATATATTTTAGTACATTTCAAAAGAAAACTCACTTTGTGGTCTACTGAAAGGTGGGTAACATGCCTTAAGGTCTTCATGGCTTCTGAGCATATGATGTTTTTCCACAGGTTTGGGTAGTTAGATTTATATATTTTAGTAAATTTAAGTTTTGAAAGTTAGTTTAATTAGTGGTCGTTGATAAATATGTTTTTCCACTGGTTTGGGTAGTTGGATTTATATATTTTGGTAAATTTAAGTTTTGAAAGTTAGTTTAATTAGTTGTGGTTGATAAATATGTTTTTCCACAGGCAGTTGGATTTATATATTTTGGTAAATTTAATTTTTGAAAGTTAGTTTAATTAGTCGTTGTTGATAAATATTTAGCTGATTGAGAAATTATAGAAAACTCATTTTGTGGTCTATTAAAAAACATGACCAAGGTTTTCATGGCTTAGAAGGATATGATGTTTTTCCACAGGTTTGATTAATTAGATTTATAAATTTTAGTAATTTTAAGTTTTGAAAATTAGTTTAATGAGTCGTTGTTGATAAATATTTAGCATTGAGAAATTATAGAGTTAATTTTCCAGGGTCAATCCTTCAAGGTATTTTCAAAATTAAGCTTTATTAATTTGGCCAAAAATATTTCCTCATACATTGATCTGTTAAAATTTTCAAAAAATTGAAAAACAAAAAGTCTTTCGACGGGATGATTAATCGTAGATGGTGATTACGACTTCTGATTGAATAAGGTGAGGTATAAAAAACTTCAATCCACCCTAAAACTTCCCCGTAGCTATGCATACATTGTATCCTTTTTTGACATTGTACACTTTCGAGGACGTCCGTACTCGTAATGAAGGGTTAAAATGTTAAAAATGTGGATTTCAAATTTTAAAATATTTTTATAAAAAAAATTAATAGCATTTAATAGAGGTAATTGTTTGAGTCAAAATATGTTGGAATTTGATTGGTGGTGGTGGTGGTGTTGTTGTTGTTGTTTAAAAGAGGGTATGAATTTTATTTTTAATAAGAGTGTGACAATTATAATTGGGATTTCTAAAAAAATTCACAAGATTTTTAATAAAATATTATTGAAATTTCCATTATTTTCTAAACAAATTTATAACTTTATTAGACTAAATATATAACATGGTTACCAAATTGGAGTACAAATTCATATTTGAAACATAAAAAATGGACTATCTAAAATTCAATATGGAAAGAATTTGAATATATATATATATATAAAATTAAAAACAAAAATCAATATACTCAAATCTCAAAAAAAAAAAAAAAAATCATTAAATCTTTATGTCACAAGAATACTAATCATGCTATATGGTTAAAAAATAATAAAGAAGAAATTACATCAAATTTATTAATATTGCAAATTAAAAAAACATGTAAAGTAAAATATAATAATATAAGTAATAAGAATTTAATTTAAAAAATGAATATTGAATATTAAAATTGAGTTTCAATTGATCCACATACTAAGAAATTTATGTCTTAATCTTTAAACGTATATATATAAGCTTTAAAAATATAAAATCATTTTCATTTCTAAAAAGAAAAGCATGCATTAGTTCAAGATTTCAAGCGGCTTTGGGTTTAATTAATGAAAGCTGAATTATCACCTCATGGATGGAGATTTGAATACAATAAAAATTTCATGGGGCTTTGGGTTTAATTAGTGAAAGTTGAATTATCACCTAATGGATGGAGATTTGAATACAGTAAAACATCAGATTATTAAATCCAAAATTTAAATACTTTTTTTTTAAAGGGGTACAAAACCCTAGAAGAAGCTCACCTTTTGCTTAATTCATGGAGCGGTACATCAGACATATACATCATAGTTGCATCATCAGACATACAACATAATCTCCGACTTAATTCACGCAGCGATACATACATCAGACATATACATCATAGTTGTATCATCATATATACAACATAGTCGCTTCTCATATAGTTGTGTTATCAGACATACAACATAATTGCTTCTCATGAGACTGACACCTGTGTGGAGAGATTATCATTAAACCCTCCCAACCACCCTGAATATCTTTCATTGATCAAAATTTAAATACTTATAAAAAACTATATTAAAAACATCACATAAATTTCACATCCAAATTTATTCAACAAAAGACAAATTAATATTAAAATAATCACATAAATTTCACATCCAAATTTATTCAACAAAAAGACATTAATATTCAAAGACAAACCTTTTTATTATAAAATGTAAAAAGAAAAAGATATATTTAAATTTTGCAACGGCCTACAACCTTGGTCATCGCTATCGTCCCACCTCTATCGTCCAAAAGAATTTGAAATGTGTTTTAGATTTTTTACAATTTTTGAAATAAAAAAATTATCTTTTTTCACATTTTTTAATATAGAACTTTTCTGGATGGGTTTTTTTTAATATAGAATTGGTGATAAATCGAAAATTCAAAGCCGTACTGTATTTCACGTGTTAACACACGAATCGAAACGAATCAGCGAATATTTGATTTTTTAAGCCAATTCACCTGAATTGGTTAAATAGGGTATTTAACAAGATGAGTTGCAAGGCAACTAGTCCCTGCCTAGGGGTAGCGCGACGGTTTCACTCTGCGGTTAAGGACTACTAACCGTAACCTCTGCTTGTTTGCCAGACCACTCACGTGCTGTTTGATGCAGTTAGAGGCCAGCGGTTAGCTTTGCGGTCAAGACAAATGTTAACTGCAACCCCGATGGATAGCATACCCCGATCACATGGCACAATCCTTCGTTGCAGTTACAGTCTCTGCTATGGTTTTGATAACCCGGCGGTTAGTACTGCACTGATCACATGCCCCAACGCGGTTAGCTATCCCGATGCCGGGTACACCTTTCATGTTCTTCCAAAGCATAACACCTGTGCAGATAATTCATTGGCCGCATGTTTTTCCAGAGCATAACACCCTGCACATAAACCATTGGCTCCGTCATCACTATGCCAATCTGTAAGCATTGCCATTATCGCCTTCACTGTCGAATACTGGAGCTGTTGCAGAACGAGCTCTATCTGCTCAATGGCGAAGCCGTGGAATTCGAAGTTAACAAGATACCGAAGTACTTGCAAATCCTTGCCATTTAGATTTTGCGTGTATTCAAAGTCACTTGCTTTGCAAAATTCAGTTATATTTCTGAAAATCAATGTTTTGAATGAGATATGGAAGAATGTGTTGCAGAGGTTGTTTTGAATAAGATATAGAAGAATGTGTTGCAGAGGTTGTTGAATTGAGCTTAAATTCGGTAATGGTTGTCGCTGCAATAAATTCGTGATGAACAACAGAGGTAAATTGTCTTTATTCGTTTTTAAAAGCTCTAACAGTAAAAGTTTTTCTTCACTGCATACCGAGACAGACAAAGTAGAGGTCCTGGGTGTATCAAGGGCTTGCAATTGACAGGCCGTGTCCTTTAATTCTGCGATGTAACTTGCTATCAGGTTTGAATCTTTAGCACCTATATTTTTCGCTACTTTTGGTTGCTGTAGCTGGATACATTCTGATTCGGCTTTTAGTTTGCTAATACATTGAAGTGCATGCCTTTTATGTATTGCCACTCTGTAGTCTCCACGTAACACTTACCAGTCAGCTATGGGAAAACAAGCGATGGGTATTTATGTCACAAATTACCAGCTTAGAATGGTATTGTATTGTTCTGGTCCTCTGTTACTTTTTAAATTTTTTACTGTAGGACACCTTGCCATATCTACTCTATTATCTGCAGAAGTTAGAACAACTCCAGCTATTGAGGTCATCAATCACTTTAAATTTGTTACTCTGCAGGATACCTTAGCGTATGTATTGTACTATCCACAAAAACCACTTGTAACAACGCGTGCCATGGAACATTTGCACTTTAGGGAGCTGCTAGCAGGGATCGTAAGTGTTTTTCTAATTTAATTTTTGTTCACAGATTTTGATTTTGGCTATTTCATGGCTAGTAATAATCTTTCACACAACTTTCTGGTGATGTATATTTGTTTTGCTATTCTTTCGATTCCCTGATTTTTAAACAAGTCTAACATGATTTCCTTCAGAATGCGAAAATTTCAAAAGTTTGAGCAGTACATGAGAAACATAGGCATAATAATAGCCATGCAGACTCCTTGATTACGAAGTCCCTTACATGCGGTTTTTGCATGAATGACAGGTGTCTTCTGCATTGCCAAACAGGCCTACGTATACCGTCTGCACCCCAAATATCCAGCAGCAGATGGTAATGAAGGAGGTGTCACCTTATTTGTCCATATGCTGACATCTGTCATTTTTTACTTGCCAGATCTCTTCACAGGCTTTGAAACTTGAACGGATGGACTATCCAAGCAGAACGATTTATATTCATTCTTCCTCAGAAACAAAATTGTGACTGGAAGAGGAAAGGTATGTTACAATATTTAGTAATAGTAATGCATTCAGATGGTAAGAACTGGTAACAAAAAATAAAAATTGCAGATTATGAACCAAGTTTGTAAGGCAAAAACTGAAAATTGTGACCGGAAGAGGAAAGGTATGTTACAATATTTAGTAATAGTAATGCATTCAGATGGTAAGAACTGGTAACAAACAAAAAATTGCAGATTATGAGCCAAGTTTCTAAGGCAGAAACTGCTTGTGCTACTTGCAATTTCCAGAAAAAAGAAAGCTCAGAGAGAAATGTGTGCTCGGTCATTTCTCACAGAACGATCCAAACAATTTCCTATTGGTACGCAGATTATTCGGAAATGATCATGTCATAAAACTACTACAGGTTAGTTGGATTGTTTTCAATTTTAGTATGACTTTACAGCATGTGCTATGTGATCAAGGCAGCAATAATCAGTTGAAATGCAAACGTATTTGATTCCAGTTTGAAAAAAAAATTATTTAGTATGATGCACAACATTAATTCTTGAAACAGAAAGCACTATTAGCTTAGGTTAGTTAATCAGCTTTCATAATATTGTAGATCCCTAATTTCATAGTGACACTATCTCAACTTTATTGAGCATGCAAAGTCAGCCATGGATTCTCAGAAGAAACCTGACATCAAAGTTGGGGCGAAAACAAGTCAACATTGTTCCATATGGGTAATGTAGAAGACAATCAGAATTTCATTCTTAGCTCTGAATTCATGGTTTGTTTTAGAATATGCAACTGATTATGGTGGAATTGCAGACTCTATTATGTTACTATGTTAAAAAGTTGTGTCATATTATAACTACCTTTCGTGCTCGGATATTGTTCAATGCCCGCTCAGCGTGGACCTCCTTCCTCCTTCTTTGACAGGTTTTGTTTGCTCCCATTGGTCATGCTACTTTTTACCTGAAACATCTGCAGGATGCAAGCAACGTGCCTTGGATCTGTCTTTGCAAGATCATGCATGGACGCAAGGCATTATAACAAAGAAAGAAAGCTCAGAGAGAAATGTGTGCTCGGTCATTTCTCACAGAACGATCCAAACAATTTCCTATTGGTACGCAGATTATTCGGAAATGATCATGTCATAAAACTACTACAGGTTAGTTGGATTGTTTTCAATTTTAGTATGACTTTACAGCATGTGGTATGTGATCAAGGCAGCAATAATCAGTTGAAATGCAAACGTATTTGATTCCAGTTTGAAAAAAAAATTATTTAGTATGATGCACAACATTAATTCTTGAAACAGAAAGCACTATTAGCTTAGGTTAGTTAATCAGCTTTCATAATATTGTAGATCCCTAATTTCATAGCGACACTATCTCAGCTTTATTGAGCATGCAAAGTCAGCCATGGATTCTCAGAAGAAACCTGACATCAAAGTTGGGGCGAAAACAAGTCAACATTGTTCCATATGGGTAATGTAGAAGACAATCAGAATTTCATTCTTAGCTCTGAATTCATGGTTTGTTTTAGAATATGCAACTGATTATGGTGGAATTGCAGACTCTATTATGTTACTATGTTAAAAAGTTGTGTCATATTATAACTACCTTTCGTGCTCGGATATTGTTCAATGCCCGCTCAGCTTGGACCTCCTTCCTCCTTCTTTGACAGGTTCTGTTCACTCCCACTGGTCATGCTACTTTTTACCTGAAACATCTGCAGGATGCAAGCAACGTGCCTTGGATCTGGCTTTGCAAGAGGATGCATGGACGCAAGGCATTATAACAAAGAAAGAAAGTTATACTACAAAGGAAATCTGGGTTGGCAAGATACCAAGGCAGGTTCATGACACCTGCCGGCATCCACGGACACCTGCTGCGCAACACCCGTTAACACCAAACCTTACGAAACCTTAGCATACCCCTGCAGATAATACGAATTAATCGAATTAATGTTAACATTAAAACGAGACCGTTGACGGTTAGCGATAATGCACTGGGCGTAAAAGCAATTTAAGCTATGATCGAGCCTCTTCCGCCTCGGGAAGAGGCCAAATAAGATGGCGAAGCCTCAGGCGGAAATGAAACTTAGGTTATCTCGGCACATCGTCGCACAGGGCATTTGCAAACCTTATGATAAACAACGAATAACACCGGGCAGCGACTAAGAACTAATGCTAACTCAGACTAATTCGATTACTATAGTCCCTGCCGAATGCCAGATGGCAGGGACTAATAAATTAATCGTATAATTTTTGTTAGCATAATTCACAGAGATTTTGGTTTATTTTGTTTAACATTAAATACAGATTTCTTAGAATGGTAAATTTGAATATTTTATGGCAAACATTTTATAAATATTTCAAAGACATTGAATTCATTTCTTAAATTCTGTTCCCCTTTTTTGGGCACATTCCTATATTGTCGGACCATGCAATGTGGAGAGTGGCCACACTTTAACCCCACCATCAACGGGTCCTTATCCGCAAAACTTGTGAACAAAACATAGAAATCTCCATTTCGTATTTTGTTTTAGGGTTGATGTCAAAGTCTCAACGTATGTTTTAGGGTGTGAGTTTTTGGATTGGTAGCGAAAGTTTTTTTTTTTTTTTTAAAATCACTGTAATGTTTGTTTTCGATGTAGTTTTTAATTAAAGTGGGAGTTTCTTGAATGTGAGTTTTTAATTGAAGTTACAACCTTTTTTCTTTCTAAATTACTAATATTGATATATTGGTATGTTGAGGGTATGTTTATTTTATTAGTTTATTAGCTTTTATGATGTTGGTTTTGCGTCGAATTTTTAAATTAATGTGAAAATATAAAATTAATTTTTAATTTTTTAAATTGAATTTTTGGAAATTTTAATTCTTAAAATCTAAGTATTTTTTTGTAATAATTAAATTTTGTATTTTGACAATGACGATGATGATTAGCGTCACTAAGACAAATGCATTGTATTAGGCTTTAAGAAATAGATTAGTTGCAACTCTTTAATATTTTATTTCTATGATAAAAAAGAAGAAGAAGAGAGAAGTGCTCCAAGATCACTCTAGTTTTGGTGACTTAACAATTCAAGAAGGTTGTAAGTGTGGCAAACGTTATGGAGTTTTACTGACTTAACAATTCAAGAAGGTTGTAAGTGTGACAAATGTTATGGAATTGAGAACAAATGTGAGTAAGAGCAGGGAAACCTAAGAGAAAGTGTTTTCATCTTCAACCCTCTTAGTATCACAAAGATGGAAAATTCGTTCATCCCAAGGTGTTTTGGGAATAGACCAGCACCCAGTTTCACTTCGGAGCTCATGAGAATTAGTTCTTATCCTTGCAATGTTCATTTTCTTCTTAGCATTGGTCAGAATCGAGAGATAATTTGGTTACCAAGGATGGGGTTGATCACCTCCTTATAATACCTTAGCTTCCTTTTTCCCTATAGCTTCTTATCATCCCACAATTTATCTTTAAATTTTGAGGCAATAATATTTTTAATACTATATTTATTCCCCAAAATGATCTCCTCTTTTATCCCCCAATGGCCAAGCCCAGACTGGGCATTATTGTGTCATCTATGATTGCGACAGAGGTGGGGTTTTTGTGTAGAGTTAGAGGCAATTTTGGGAAGCCTCATGACTTCCATGTTGTAAAGCTTCTTCCCGTACATCAAATATCTAAACATAGCCATGCTTTGAATGGGGGGAAATCTAGCTTCAATCAAGAGGATCAAATAGGTAGTATTTCCCTTAATCTTGAGGTTGTAGGTTATAAATTGTTTTTGAAGAAGTCCAATCTTCCTCATGATTCTCTAGAAATACTGCAACCCCAAACCTCACAGCCATATAAAATAACAAGGGTGACAAAAGTCTCAAAGAGGAACCCTTTTGTGCTCCAAATCTAGAGATCGCCTAACTTACATTGTTTTCCAACTGATAGTAGGTTTTCCATCCTCCAATAATCCTTTTCTCAATGTTATAATTCTAATTGATCTTATGATGAATGTCAACACCTAAATAATTTTAGGAAGAAACCTACTCCAAGTAATTGTTATCATAGATGAAATTATCATGGTTAGTCTTTTTGGATTTAAAAATCATGACTTTAGTCTTGTTAGTATTAACTATCATGCCCATCTTAGAGAAGAAATCATGGAGGGTCTTAAGTTGCTTGTTGAGATCATCATGACTTATGGCTAGAAGAATGATATCCTTAGTATAGAGGAGAAGAGTAATGACCATACCAACGAGCTCGAGGCCATTGCAACCTGTGACTTCCAAACACTCTTCTAGCTTATCAATGTAAATACCGAAAAGGGTAGGGTAAATAGGACACCCTTGCTTAACCTCAATATTACAATTAACCTCTTTAGACCACCCCTGATTGGTTTGAAGCTTGGCAACAACATTCTTGTACAGTTGAAAAACAACAATCCTCAACTTAGAAGGGATCATTATCTCTTTACGTCTTTTCCATAGTTTATCCCAAGCAATAGTGTCAAAATATTTTTGAAGTCAACAGAACAACAAAACTAGAGATTAGTTTTACTGTTGCGACACTCCTCAATAATGATCCAAAGCATGACAAGATGATCAATAGTCGAGTAATGTCTCCTAAAACCAGCTTGCCCTTTAGCCTTTCTACTATGGCTTTCAAGCTAGAGGCTAATATTCTTTTCTAACATGATCCAATATAGTTTTGATAGAGTGTATCTAATCATAATGGTCTTATAGTTACAAGGAACATTTTTATCTCCACTTTTAAAGATAGGCACAATAAATATTTGAGTCCAAATATTAGGAAAGCAGTGTTTTACCACCATATTGAGATTTTTATGGACATGAGAGATGAGGATAGACTTTCTCATCTTGAAGATTTCAACTTGGTATCCCTCAATATCCCTGGCTTTTCCATTAGCGAGTTTCATAATCCTAGACTTCCCGTCTTCCAAAGAAAAGATATATTCCTTAATTTTAGTGTTTAATATGATCCCCATGGTGTTGTGAGAGTCATAAAGCTTCTTAAGATAAATATAACAGTTCTTTAAGGGTATTGAATGATTTTCTTTATTTTTATGATCAAGTATATTTCGTTGAAGCTTTCTAGGCTTCACTTTAGAAAGGTGAAGAAGGCGCTCTTGTCTCTTATTAATATATGATCGTTTCTTCATTTTGATAAGGGATTTGTATATACTTATGTTTTAGAACTTTACAGTTTCATTAGGGGCGCCTTTAATCGCTTTCCTAGCAATTTTACAGTCCTTATCACACCAATGGTTGGAAGTTCTATTATTCTTATTATACGATACCTTGGTATATAATTTATTAATGGTAGTGGAAAGGGTCGTAGGAAAATGCTAATAGATTTGATCAATGTTATTATTATAAGTTAGGAAGCCTAAGTCCCTCTTTAGATCCTTTACGAAGGCATCTTTTTTACTTCTATCAAAGAAAGTGTGTCTTTGACTCTCATAGTTATTTTGCATGGGGCTGGTATGTATGACAACATTGAGAATTAAGGATAAAGGTCTATGGTAAGAATCAGGATCGTGACCATTAAGCAGTTCAAAGTATCAATACGGTTGAGAAAATGGGTGTCAGCTATAGCGTAATCAACAACATTATTGCCTAGCTCATGAATACAGGTCATCTGACTGGAGGTTGTCCACTTGTCAATTCCATTCCATATTATCAAGTCTTGGGAACTACAAATCTTTAGAAGTTCACTACCAAACAAGTTCTCAGTTATTTCTTTTGAATCTATTAGCTAAGTCACCATCTTCATTAAAACATAGGGTGTCAGGGCTAGAGTTATTGCAAAGGACAATAACATGATTAGTAGCAGCTCTATCGTGAAAGTACTCAAACGAAAGGATATTACCTTCATTCCTTAGGATATTGATGTCTCGTTCCAAGGTATTGAAGGGGCAGTTCTTATCCAAATTCTTTTTCTTATAATAAGTAGAGTTGATAGGGGCAAAATAACATATTAAGAAAAAAAATCCTATTGGATTTAGACTTGGAAATTTCGATCCAAAGGTATTGATTGAAGGGGTCAATTTTATGAAGTTGAATGTGAGAAGAAACATGAGTCTTTATATAAAAGGTTATACCACCAACACCTCTACGAGAGGATTTCATGTTCCAGGAGGACTAGAGAATAAACCCGTCGATGTGAGGGACCCTAGATTCATCATGCTCCCAAGTTTCAACTAAGAAAATAAGATCAATATCACTTCGGATCCAACTTAACATAAGAGCTTTACATCATGAAAAACCACGAAAACTCTAAAAGAGGATCCAAAGTGATTCTAATTGCTATTTATCACTCTAATTTTGGACTCTATCTCTAATAACAACTTTCTATTCCTAATGATTGCTCATTTCCCTTCCTTTCTTGCCTCTTCGACCTTTTGGACCTCTTTCCTTAGCTCATCTTGGTCTTCTGAAATAAGATCTTCATTTATAAAGATTCCTAATCCTTTTAGGCTTGGGGATTTTCTAAGAAAATCACGAATTAGTCTGTGTTTATGTTCAAGTATATTTCCCACCCTTGTTTCTTTTGTGAGATAAGTTGTTTGAATTTGTGATTTGGTTTTCAAATGTTGTTTTACTATTTCCAAAGTGTCCTCATCATTTTTCTCTTCTATGCTAGCTATTATAAAGTTTAGGGCTCTCTTGTGGCGTTCATGGTCTAGTTCAATTAGTTTGTTTATTTCTTATGTTATGGGTTTGATATCAAATTTATTCTCTATGCTACATAGGGTTGAAATATTATTTAATTTTTCTTTTATATCTTTAATCTCATCTCTCACGGTGCAGTTTCCCACTGCCATTGATTTGTTTTCAATTTCATGCATTTTATTTTTTTACTTCTTTAAGTTCATTAAGTGTTATCATTTTCTTTTCTAAATATTTGTAGTTGTTGTCAAATATTGTAGATAATTTGAGCTTATGCTCAACCAAAATTGTGTGTAATTCTTGTTGAGCCGACAGGCTCATTTTACAACCCAGTGTGAAGGAGATGTGTAAGTATGTCCGTGCTCAATTTAGAGTTGACACATATCCCTCTTAACATAAAATAAAAATATTCTCTAAATAGAAAAAAAAATGTAGATTATAATAAAAAAGAAAAAACTATATGCTATGCATGTTTAATTAGTTGTTCATATAACCTAATATAATTTCATATAAAGTGATTAGAAGTAAGAAAAACATGTGAGTAAGATGTTTAACCTTATACTTTAAAAAGATTATTTTAGCAGGTGATTTAAATTAACTATTTGAATATATATGTTAACTAATTTATGTGGAAATTAACCTCATATATATCTATATATACAAAAAGAAAATGTTAAAAGAAAATATTTTAGTGTTGTATGTATCTATTATATTCCATATGGATTATGAGTAAAATATTAATTTATGAATTAATATTGACCTATACTTAAAAATATATTAGTAACCAGAAAATATTTTAATGTGTTATGATAAAATAGCTGAATGCACATGTTATGTAAAATATTTTATATATTGTTTTAAAAAATTATCTATATATCATATAAAGTTATTGAAAAAAAAAGTTTTTATGGTTAAAACATTTAAAGTCGTTTTATTATTTTATGTAATCTTTATAGCATTCAAAAATACAATTTAAACTATGAAAATGACACATTATTTTTTGTATTTTAAAATAAGTTTGAACCCAAAAAAATTTGATCCTTCTCGGCTCGTGTTACATCTAGGATTAAGATGAATCTATGCTGGTTTAAGTTCCATGTCTTTCTCCTATCTTCTGTTTTTTACACCTTTAAAATAGTCATGCATTTCTTGCTTAAATTGCTCTTCACAATTTTTTTTTGGTGAAATTGTTCTTCTCTTTGATTTTCTATGGATTCAATGTAATCATAAATATTCTCTAAAGTAATTTTGTGGGGCCTCCCTTCTATAGAAGGAAGTTTAGAAATATAAAAATAATTACTCACAATTTTAACAAATGTCATTTAACAAAAAACAGGAGAAGAGAATGTATGCACGTGGAAGGTCAAATATTGTCAGAGAGGTTGAATATTTCCACAGAGATCACCACAGATGCAAGTATTGATGATTCAAGCTTATCTTATTAGTCCCTTCCGGTAGGCGGCTGGGACTATAGTAATCGAAAATGTGTTGTTAGCATTAATCTAGGCTAATCTGTATGGCAAATAACCTAAGTTTTTAGCTGCTGAAATTTTTATGGCTTATGAAATTTGTTTTACAGTCTTATTTGGCCTCTTCCCGAGGCAGGGAGGCCAAAGCATAGGTTATATTGATGTGTTCCCATAACATATTGATGTGTTCCCATCACGTTTAGAGAAAATGTAAACTAATGCTAGCATTAGTCGAAGAAATTAAATGTTATGCCACTGATCTTAGAGGCGATATCACTTAGCTAGGCTGGTATTTGCATGTTGACCCAACCCAGAGCTCTTATTTTCTTTAGCGCTCCTCTCCTTTAGCGAAACTTTTTCTTATTCCTCTTAGACCCATCAAAAAGTCGACATTGGTAAATGAAACCACTAAATGGGACTTTTTTCTGCGATAAATTCAAAGTGAAATTATAGCTTGCCGTGAACTTGGTCGGCCATTGAAAAAACGATATCTGAGAATGTATCTAAGCTTGAGTATTATTATATACGTAATTAACCACTATTTGAGATTAGCTCCTATAAGCAGCATTGACCAGAGCTTCTAGGAATGAGTATCCCAGCCCAGCCGCCTCCTCCTCGTCAAACCCGGGATGCTACACTCACAAGAGCCCAAATAGGAGTAAAAAGGTTTCCCAGCCTGTTCATTCTGTTGGTTCAGTCGATGAAGCAGGCAGTTGGTGATTCAGTAGTTCCAGAAGGGGCACAAGCAACAATTGCAGTCCCAGATGCAGATATATAAGATCGAGATGGAGATCCAGTATTTTCAGCCTTGTTTAAGCAGCAGGTACAGTAGCAGATCCTCTGGTCTATCAACGATCTATACGCCTCAGTTCAGGGTCGCGGATGATTGACCAGTCGATTCAACCTGGCTATGACATCAGTTGGCCTGTTGTGATTGAAGTCTCATATATAACTGCACGTAGGTGAGGCAGAGACCACTCAAACACAACCAGCGGTCGACCAACTCAACCCCACAAACCAATCATCAAGTCAACGAGTAGTCAGTTATACTGAAGAATAAAAACAACTGGGCTCAACATCGCATTTTTGGGCTCAGACTCGCTCTGCAATTTGTTTCGATGTCGATAGTACCACCGCGGGCTATAACTACTACCATCAACTGGCTACCAGCGGGTACCATACAGTGTCTGCCGGTCGATATGTTTACTACGTGTACCAGTTGAAGGGTCGGTAGAATCGTAAGGTTCAGGGTCAAAAAGTTCTCGAATTTTCTGACGAACAAGACCAGCTGCTATAACTCTCGCTCTACTACCAACCAGCACATCCTAGGTCTCTAGGGAATCATGGGTCTATACCATCCACACCAGTACCTGGTCCGCTATGCAACGCCAAATTGAGACATTCATTCGCAATTACCCTTTGCAGTACCAACAAACGTACAAATTGGAAACACGACCTTTATAAGCCTTTACATGTTCCTTTGTGGCCATGTGAATCTTTATCTATTTCTTTTCTGGGTAATAGTTTGTGTTCCAGGCTTTGAACCTATCTGCTTTGTTGCTGGGGTGGCGTTACAATAGTAAGACGGTCCTCAAGCGAGGGGTGATTCCATTTAAGTTTTTCAAGGCCATCTATTTTACTAGGATAATGACATGTACATGTCTCATTTCATAATCTTATTGCAACGTGGGCTAGTTTCATAATCTTATTTGCAACGTGGGTTGCATGCAATCAAGGCATGAGCACCCATGAGTCTGAAGTTGGTACACATGTTTCTTTTTTTGGTTTTCTTGTAGCATTCATTCTGATATTTTATGATTAGGCAGAAAATACATTATGCATTCGCATTGATACCAATGTTATGCTCATATTTTGATCAAGGAGTTGCGTTTCTCTTTATTAATGTGTTTGGAAGTTTTCAGGACATAGGCTTATGGTTGTTGTTCTATATGTATTTTTAGTTGGTATTTTAATTTTGATAGCTTCATTTTTCGTTGTAAAGTGCTGACCCATCTAACCTAATCTATCTTTTTCATTGTAAAGTGTTGACTCATCTAACATAATCTATCTGTTCTACTTTCATTTGGTCTTTATTCTGTTGTTTATTCTGCAAATAAAGTTCACTTTTGCATTGGTACCAAGGTTAGTTTCATTTATTTATCTGGAGTGAAGCTTCTTTATGTTCGCTTGTAAGAAAGATTTCATGAATTGGCATTATGGTCTATGTTTTGTATGTGTGTTACTAATTGTATTTTTATTATTTTATATTTTTCCTTTGTTAATCATGGAATTGGGTTTCTCCTTGTTCATAAAGTTTTCCAAAATTGGGCTTATGGTCTCTTTTCTGGTCTCTTTTCTGTAAAGTGTTCATCCAACTATATTTGCATTGATGATGGACCATCTTCTTACCCTGCAATGTATACAGAAATGTTTTCTTCAGGTGGAAGAAGAAACCACAAGAGGTGTGGCATATCTCAGAGCTCTACTAGTTGTGATTAGTATAATAATGGTTGTGATTCGTATAATAATGTTTGGCATATTCCCAAAGTTTCTTACCAGGTAAGAAAACTTAACAATAACTGCTACAAACTTTTCTGTATAGTTGTTACTTCTGATTGTCTGTCAGAGTTGAATTCTTCTGGATAATTTAAGGCTAATAATCAATCCAAGAAGTCTGAGAAATGTAAATTCAAGCAAGATATCTCTCAGAAAATGATGCCAAGATTCTACTGAGAACCAAAATGGAACTCAAGTCTATGGGCTCTCTTCTCATTCAATTTCAGTTGTAGGCAAGCATCTTCAAACTTCAGATGAGGTTGTATAATAGCTTTTCAAGCTTACGTTGTCTTCTCATTCAATTTCAGTCGTAGGCAAGCATCTTCAGACTTCAGTTGAGGTTGTATAATAGCTTTTCAAGCTTATGGTATTGTTTTCTTTTTCTTAGTATTTTTCCCACCAAATTTATCCACTGCATATTGTTTCTAATATATGAGTCCTGTGCCCTACACTATTTCAGAATCTGAATGATAAAACCAATCTTGAAGTTGTTTGGAAGGCCATTAAGGCTTCTTCTCATTCTAGTTCTGTAACAAGGACAATAGAGAGCGAGGTAGAGTTCGAGGTTCGAAGCTCTAGTCTATTTATTAGAAGTGGGGTTGATTGCAAGGGTAACTAATTAGTAGCAGGCTCGGTAGTAAGGAGGTGGGTTGTTCAGTAGCACTTCTTAGTAGCAGGCTCGGTAGTAAGGAGGTGGGTTGTTCCGTAGCACTTCTTTCTATATATCCCACCACTAACTAACATATCGGGAAGACTTATATATTGCATTCCACAATGACTTATATATCGCTCAAGGCAGAGAGCTCTCCATAATCGTTGAAGTAACTGTACTACTGCTCCTGTATTTTGAGTTGAAGTAACTGTACTGTTGCTCCTGAATTTCTTCAAAATGGGCGTCTTTAGGTATAATAAGCAAGTTGAAAGCACCAGTTCAAACTCATTATTTATAGCTTAGACTCTTCTATCTTTCTACCTTCACTACTTTATTAAGTTCGGTGCCTGTAGCTACGTTCCACTTAGCCACCCCTAGCTGACCTTGAACGATTTATTGACTAAATGAAATAAGTGAATGTGGTGCTAGTTGGAATCCCAACATTCGAGCCAGTTGTTGTAGCATCCTTACTTGCGTCCCTCCATGTTCTTACATTTCTAGTTGTTCCCCTCAGTGATGATGTTACAGGATTTTCTTATCTTCAAAGAAAGAGTCCTAACATTAGGATCTTGACTATAGTGGTCTCTTATCTTGTTCCTACAAGTGGTGCAGTGAAGCCATTTGTACTAGTTCCTCGGACTTCTCAAAGTCTTATAAGGCTTTGTAGTGTTGTTCCTAAACTTTGTGCCGGCATTTGCTAGTGTTCCCACTTGTGGTGCTCTATTATTCCATGATGCTCCGACTTGTGCTGTTATGGCATCCGCTAGTGTTCCAAGATGTGGTGTTCTAATATAAGCATATGTTGCTATAAGCATCTCTACTTGTTTCTACAAGTGTTGTTCAGGCATTAGCTAGTGTTCCTACTAGGTGCATTGTTGTTCCTATATTCTATGATGTTCATCGAAGTCTTGTCGTGCTCTCTACGTGGATCTGGATCTGGATTCACTGACACTGAATCTTCTGTTTCAACAACGGGGTCTGCTGCTGCGGTTCCAAAAGCCGTTGATGAACGGGAACCAGTAAATGATTCCGCAGAGGAAGGAGTTTCATCCTCAGTGTTGTTTGGAAGGCCATTAAGGCTTCTTCTCATTCTAGTTCTGTAACAAGGAGTTAAAATTGCAGTATGTGTAATTTCACCTAAGAAAGCAGGTACAACACAAAAAAACTTGGACTTATGTTTTCTCAACGATTTGAAGGACGGTAAGGCAAATTTAGGTAAGGCATACTCAGCAGGTGAGATGGGTAAGGCAGGCAGACTCAGGTCAGGCACAAAGAAGCCTGCATTTGTGTTCTCATTAGCACTAGGGAAGCAACCTGCATTTGTGTTCTCATTAGCACTAGGGAAGCCTGCACTGGCCTACATGTGTCAGAAAGCTTGTCAAACACTTTCATAGTCTGTCAAACACTTTCATTAACCTTTGGCTTTTTCGAACATAGCGTTTTGGCAGGGACTTGCTGCTTAGCAGCCTCTCTTGTTCATATAAGAATTAAAAGGCCGCAAAGAGTTGTGGTTATGCCGCAAGTCTGTAACACCATAGACAGTGAAGTCTGTTGATTAGAGCGAAGTTGTGGAGTAAATTTGTGTCCATTTCTGAGACCGTTGAGTATTAATACCATGAATATCATCAACTAACTGGCTTTAAGATCACATATGATCAAAAATCTGCAGATGGTCCAAGACCACCAATGTTCAAAGGGGCCACAAATTTCCAGAATACTGCAAAAGGTCCGAGACTGCAGACGTTCAAAAGGCCGCAGAATATAATAATTAAAAGGCTGCAAATTTTAGTTTTTTTATGGCCTTAGAGAATTGTTATTCTGCTGTAGAGTTCAAAGTCACAAAGAATATATATGTTATGGAGTGATTTTATTAAAAATATTGATTAGTTTTTTTTTAATATTGTGTACAAAAAGGTTTTTTTGTTTGTTTTCTTGTTTTTTTTTAATACAAAGATTTTAGGGTTAAGTGGTTTGTAAAGCTAAGAAAATTTAAGGTTACAAAGTTGAAATTTTTAAAATAAGAAGGTTTATGTTCATTTTTCACATAGACAAGTTTTTTTAATTTGATAATGAAATAAGGATTTTGGAAATCCGGGACATAGAGTGGTATTGTACCTATCTTTAAAAGTGGGGATAAAAGAATTCCCTTTTATTATAGGACCATTATGATTAACTCAATTTAGACAAGCTATCCAAATTTTTTTTGGAAAAGAAGACCACCTTATGGCTAGAAAGTCATGATAAAAGAGATAAAGGTCAGGTCAGGTTTTAGAGATATCATTCTATTATGGACTACCTTGTTACTCTTTGGATTATTACAAAGGAGTGTCACAATAATATAATTGATCTCCTTCATTTATTCAATTACTTCAAAAAAATATTTTAACACTATTCCCTAGACAAGCCTTTGGAAGAATTTGGAAGAGATAAAGGTTCCTCTCAAATTGAGGGTTGTTGTGACAAGGTTATATGATAATGTTGTTTCCAAGGTTAGGAGGGTTGACGATAAGTCGAAATAAATTTGTTGCAATGTGAAAGTAAAATAGAGTGTCCCTTGTCCCTAACCCTTTTTGGCATATCCATTGATAAGTTAGAAGAGTATTTGGAAGAAATAGGTTATGTTGTCCCTACTCTCAATGATATTGTCATCATTCTTCTTCTTTATGTTGATGATATTGTTCTCATGGCAAGGAGTCCTTATGATCTTGGTAATCATCTTAGAATCCTCCAACATTTGTGTGCAAGATGGGTATGACCATTGATGTTGAACAAATAAAAGTCATGACAATTAAATCCAAGAATATCACATATGATATATTCATACGTGACAATGACAACATGGGGAATTTCCTTCATACAAATGTGTTGGAAAAATAATCCATCATAAGCTCAACAAGAATTATGGCATTGAGAAAAGGAAAAATGGAGGATGAAAATCTTATTATGAACACGAAAACAATTTGAAATTAATAGATATATGGATATTGTAATTAAAAAACAACTCTTCTTTAAGACTATTGTCACCCGTGTTATTTTATATGTATGTGAGTTCCAGGGATGTAGCTTCTCCAAAGAGTTGTGGAGGAACATAAAATATATCCAATACTAATTTATAAGCTATAATCTCAAGATTAAAGGAAACAAGCCCTATTATATCCTCCTCACGTAAGTAATTCATTCTCCCACTGAAAGCATGGCTATAATGAGGTATATTATACATAAGAAGATGTTAAATATCATGCAAGACAAAAGGTTTCATAAAATTTCTTTTGACTCTAGCGAAAACATCCTTTGGCTGATGTAGGGATGGCATAATGATGCCCAATATTGGGTAGACCATTAGGGGATAAAGGAAGAGTTCATTGTGCAGAATAAGGATAATATTAAAATTATTGTGACATCAAAATTTAAGGAGAAATTGTGGGGTGATAAAGACTTATAAGGAAAAGAAAATCGAGATAATATGAGGTGAGTAATCTAAATATTGAAAATCCAAGTATTTTTCTACCTTAACTAGTGTAAAGAAATGCATATTCCATATGAAGATGAACCACCGTTGCTGGTTCAAAACGTCGATCTAAAAAGAAATTGAATGCGATGGATCCAGAAGAAAATCTACACAAATATACATCATGTCACTTGCAAAATTTGAACTTTGGTGTGGAGGATTCCATTCCTTGCTCCCAACTACCTAGGATAACTCCAATTGACAATTGGATTATCTAGGTTATATTAACCTAATTTTCAAAATATTTGTGACATTACCAACCTTCCCAACTTTTATAATTCAACAAAAATATGGCTTTCTTGGAATGATGATCTTAATGGTTGCCTAGCATAGAAATAAAAGTATAAATAATTCTAAGTAATCTCTTACCTTTTTAAGGTCTAATAAAACATCCTAGACCATACTTGATATTGGTGGACATTAATCATCATCACCATCAATGTTTATTTGACGGTAATATTTCAACCTAATATGAATTTTTTTTTCTATAAAATTGTTAATAAATTGACACATCAATTTCATGACAATAAATCATTTGTATTCTAATTAGTTTTAAAGTATTAATTTTTACATTATGTAATAATTTAGCATTAATGTTATGATTTAAGGGTCATTTTTAATTTAAGTAATGTTGAAATTTTTTTCACATTAATATTGACATTTTTGTGTCAAGTTAATGTTCATTAAAAAAAATTATAATGCATAATTCTTTAAATCAATTTGATAACTATCTCTTAATTGCAATATTATAATTATTTCAGCTCATTAATGAAAATAATTTAAGAGCGAAAAATTTATAAACTCCAATTACTTTAATTTAAGAGGCTGAAAATATATTTAAGAGTTAAGTATATTTCATAAAGAGTTTATTATATTATATACAAGTTTTTAATCATGAATATTTGCCATGGATATTATTAACTTCTATGTAGGTTTTTTACAATACCATGGGCTACTACCATGGGCCATATAGATTTTGGATTATTATGTTATGGATCTACGCTTTTAATTGTTAAAATACCATGGGCCAATACCATGGCTTATCAATACCACATGCCCAAAAACAATAACTTATAACTTTTGAGGTATATCTAAACCCTCCATCCTCACGACTACTAACAATATTTTCATAGAGATTAAATGGAGGTTTTAATAAATTAAAAAATGAAAATATTTTTATATATACATATGTGAAATTTATATAATATAAATAATATTATAATGAACTAGGATAGATGCATCTTAACCAAGGATCCAAGCGAAGTGAGAAAGAAAAGTGATTAACAATGATAGAGGAAATATTGTGCGTGATTCTTTTAATCTTTTTATTATTGTATTTTCTTTAACATGATTGATCCAAAATATAGGTTTAATATTTTACAACCAATTATGTTTTTTATTAATTTAGATATTTTTCTTAAATACAATACAATGGGATGATATTTAAGAAAGAGAGAGATGGAACGGGGAATAGAGTGTGGGAGACATAGATAGAGGTGAGAGACAAAGTGAGAAAAAGAAAGGAAGAGAGAGAAGAGGGGGAGGGGGAGGGAGAGAGATGGATTTGGAGGGGGAGAGAGAAGGAATGACAAGGGAGAGATGAAGATGGAATGAGGGAGAGGGAAGACGATGGACGAGAGAGAAAATGAGAGGATAAAGACAGGGAAATAAGGGGAAGACATAGATATGGAGGGGGGAGAGAGAAGGAGAGAGGGGGAGAGAGAGAAGGAGAGCGGGAGGGAGATTGTGTCAGAGTTGGAGAGTGGAGAGAGAGTGTGTGTATGATGGGGGGAGAGACAGAGGGAGGTGGGAGAGAAGGGGAGAGACAGGAAGGAAAAATAGAGAGGATTTGAGAGAGAGGAGAGAGAGCGGGAGAAAGAGATGTAGTTGGAAGGGGAAGAAATACATAGAGAGAGAAAGGTGGAGAGGGATTTTCAAGGGAGAGATGGAGAGTTAGAGAAAGAGATAGAGACATAGATAGATATGGAGAGTGTGTGTGTGTTTTTGGGGTGAGAAGGAGAGACAATGGGAGATAGAGATATAGATGGGGCGGGGGAGCGGGTAGAAGATAGAGGCAAAGAGAGGGAGGGAGGAAGAGGGACAGATAGGATATAGAGATATAGATGGAGAGAGAGAGAGAGAGAGAGAGAGAGAGAGAGAGAGAGAGAGAAGGGGGAAAGATAGAGATGGAAAGGAAGAGGGAGAGATAGATGGATAGATAGATAGATATGGGGAGAGAGAGAGTGTGACATATGTTAAGGGGGTTGAGATAGAGATGCAAATAAGGAGATATGGAGGGAGGTATAAATATAGATGGAAGGGGGGATAGGAAACAAGAGAAAGATAGAGTAAGTTAGGGAGAGGAAAATAGAGTGATACATGGGATAGAGGAAGGGGAAGAGAGAGAAGGAGAGGGGGAGGTAGATAGACACATAAGGGAAGGTAGAGAGAGAGGGAAGAAGAAAGAGTCTCATAGAGACAAATACAGACACAAAAGCTAGATCTAGAAAGTCATGAATATTTTAGATTTTCAGTAAAATAGATGTATTGATTTCAATGTAGGTGTTGATTTCTAATTCTATTTGATCACATGCACTATATGCACTGATTTCAATGTCAATGTCGATTTATAATTCTATTTAATACCTTACACTAGATGCATTGATATCAATGTCGATGTTGATTTATACTCCTATTTTATGACTTGCACATGATGCATTGGTTTCAGTGTAGATATTGATTTCTTATCTTATTTGATTACTTGCACTAGATGAATTGATTTCAATGTAGATGTCGATTTCTAATCATATTTAATACCTTACACTAGATGCATTGATTTCAGAATAGATGTTGATTTCTACTCATATTTGATTACTTGCATTAGATGCATCGGTTTCAATGTAGATATTTGTTTCTACTCTTGTTTGATTGCTTGCACAAGATGCATTGGTTTCAGCGTAGATATTGATTTCTAATCTTATTTAATCACTTCCACTAGATGCATTGATTTTAGTGTAGATGTCGATTTCTAATCATATTTAATATCTTACACTAGATGCATTGATTTCAATGTAGATGTTGATTTCTACTCATATTTTATTTCTTGCATTAAATGCATTGGTTTCAATATAGATATTGATTTCTAATCCTATTTGATTTCTTGCACTAGATGCATTGATTTCAGTATAGATGTTGATTTCTAATCCTATTTGATTGTTTGCACTAGATGCATTGATTTTAGTGTAGATGTTGATTTATGATTTGATGCAACAAGATGTATGATGTACATTAATTTCAAAGTAATTAGATTAATAGTGTGCATTGATTTCAGTGTAAGCACATCTTTACCTCCTCCATCTATATCTCTATCTCCCATTGTCTCTCCTTCTCTATCTCTTTATCTCAGCCCCTAAATATACACAGTTTCTCTCTATATCTATCTATCTCTCTCTCTCTACCTCCCTTTCCCCTCCCTCTCTCTCTCTTCCCCTTCTCTCTCTCTTTAACATTTATCTCTCCATATATATATCTCTTCCTCCCTCTCCCTGCCCCATCTATATCTCTATCTCCCCTTGCCTCTCCTTCTCACCCCCAAAACACACACACACTCTCAATGTAAGCACATAAAAATTATTCAACCATAAATACAATACTTGAATTTTCATCTTAAATAAAACATTTGCTTACCCCAAATGTTTGCTTCTTGAAACTATAAACTATTTATAATTGGGTACATTCTTATTATTCCCATTTTCCATCATTCAACATTGTTAATTACTTTGCATTCAAATGCAGTAATAGAAAATAACTACCATTGAAAATTATTTGGAGTTTAACAATCCAGAAGTCACAATGATTGACTATGGAGAAAATGACTATTAATATTGGAAAGAAACATAGACAAGGTATGTTGTTTGGTATAGTGGGTCGAGTTAAATATTTGAATGGTCTATGATTCCAACTACTCTTTTCATATGATCGATATGAGAAATTGGAAAAAATAATAGTTGTGACAATAGGAACAATTAAAGAAAATAGTTTCAGATTGAGGTGTGAAAATAGGAACAATAGAAGAAGAAAATAGTTTGAGATTGATTGCAATGAAGATTGTTTGTAATGAATATATTCCTAGTATTCACATTTTCTATCTATCAAATTGTTACATTGACACTTTGCACTCAAAATTTGTATTTCATCATTTTTCATCATTCAAGTTACTAACAATCTCTCTCATCTCAACAAACTGAGGTAACTAAGCAAATTTTAAATTAAATTGACCAAATTAATCTTACACATATTTAGCATATTTAAAATGATCAAAATAATTAGATGTTCAACAAATTTTGTATGCCCTCACACGACTGAAACCAACCTAGATCCATCTTAACACCGGATCTATCAAGCGCCGAGAGGGATCAAATCTCTCGAGGTGCAAACCTCCTCAATTTTTGCACTCAAAAAATAGGTTTGCACCTCAAGAGATTTGATCCCTCGCGATGCTTGATAGATCCGGTGTTAAGATAGATCTAGACTGGTCGTAAAATATATTAACATAAATTTATTTTAATATCAAATTTAATACATTTTTGTATTAAAGAAAAAATATGTATAAATAACTGAAACATTTTAAGTAGAAGCCAATATTTGATATAAATGTTGTTCTCTATCAAATAAGAAAAGTAACAGTCTAAATTGACCTTTTTTTTCCTAAATTTAAATAATAATATCACAAAATTTAATATAAAAACCAAATAACAAACTCTCCCAAAAAAACTACCAATATGTTTTAAACAAATAACACTAATATTAAGCATTAACTTGAACATTATTTCATTATAAATAACCCACTAACTTAACCATTTCACAATCATTTTTTCATTCATGATATTAGATTCTTACGGGAATCTGAACCAAACTTATAATGTTAATACAAAACTATAGTTACATATAATTATATTAAAAAATAATAACTTAATATAAATTTTCATACTAAAATATGTTTTTATGTTTTAAAATCATAATATGAAAAAACATATACTTCATATAAATCTACATTCCAAGGGAATCCTTTTTGAAAAATGAGACCTAAAATAGCTGCAACACATCTATCCTAGTTCATTATACATTGATAATGAAAAACATGTAAGCAGTAAAAAGAAATTGAAAGGGAAAATATTTACTAAAAAACATGAAACATATCCCAATGATGTTCTAAGTAATATGAGGATTCCTAATGATTTTTGTTCTCTTACCACCTTTGCAATCATAAAGAGGAGTTTAATCACTTGCCACCTTTACAATTATAAAACTATTTACACTTACCATCGGTGGCGTACCTTTTAACAACATCACATATCATATCATCCTTTTGTTCCTAGGAAACCATTTCATATTCACTTTATTTTAAAGTACATTTGAAGATTACATCATGATCACATCATAATTTAGTGTTTGTATCTAAATGAGTAGAAGATATAAATTCATAGTTTAGTTTAGTGTAGTTAAGAAATCTTGCTGGCACATTTACATGGACTAAGATTATATGGTCCAACCTTTCCTATCTTGTATCAACAATATGTCGGTGATGCAGTTCTTTATGGACTACTAACGATGAAAGAGGGACGGAAAATTTTTAAGGTTCTCTAACTTTTTATGAAATCATATGGTACAATAGTAAACAATGAAAAGATAAGTGTTTTTTTCTCTAATTGCCTAGATATCGTCTAGAAACAGTTGATCCAAGCATTTGGATTTCGTAAAAAGTTTCTCCCTTCCAAATACTTCGGCGTCCCTTTAATCATTCACTCCAATCAGGTAGTATCTTGGTAGGATCTTCTCGAGAAGACGAGGACTAAGTTCAACAATTGGACGTTCAGATCTTTGAATTTTCCAAGTCGACTCACATTGTTGAACTTGGCAGTTCTACAGCAAATGCCGAATTATCAACTTCTTGTCGTGCTTATTCCCTTAGTAGCTACACAACGATTTCTCTCTCTATGGACTCCTTTCTTGTGGAAAAGTGCAACTAAAGTGGGCACTCATTGGTTGGGACAAATTGATTGTACCTAAGTGTAGCGAAGGATTAGGTCTTCAATACCCACAATTGATTAGCCAAGCGCATGACATGAAATTATGGTGGTTTTGGATCCAGGGTGGTCCACAACTTTAGAAACAAATTTGGCAAAGAAAATATTTACTCCTTTTTTCTCCAGAGGAGAGATTACAATACAATGGAAACATCAAAGGATATGGTATATGGAACTTGACTATTGAAGCCAAAGATTTTGTCTATAAACATGCATTTTTGGATATCAAAGATGGAAGAACAATGACTTTTTGGGAAGAATCTTGGAAACAATTCCTATTCCTACAACAACATCAACAATTTCAAGCAATAAAAAATCTCTCCAAAAGACTTGGGGATCATACCTTGGCATATTTTTGGAAACCTCAAACAGGGAACCAAGAATGGAAGGTGAGGAAAGAAAAGGAGGATTATATAGGCAGTGGCAAGAACTCCCCATGGCAGGAATTCAAAGAATTATTAGCGAATAGAATTATCAGAGTATCACATGATCAAGATATTCTAAGATGGGGATATCTATCATCTGGTACATTCTCTCTAAAGGAAGCATATCAGATTCTTGTAGGTGAACATTCAGAAGCCAACACAGGGTTATGGAGGAAAATATGGGATGAAGAGATGGCCAAAAATTTGTCTTTTCCTTTGGTTTGTTGCACATGGATGGACCCTCACATGGGATCGACTACAAAGAAAAGGATATAAGGGACCATCAATTTTCTCCCTATGTTGTCAATAAGAAGAGAAACCACAACATATTTTTATGAATTGTGTTTTTGTGCACAGTACTTGGGACATTATAGTGCAAGTTTTTCATTGTTCTATGCCATGCTTTGGCACAATCATATATTTTCTCTCTCATTGTTTTGAAAATAAGTTTAAAAATACCATAGTCTTGCAAGCTTGGTGCTTCGCTTGTGGATTTGTTATATGGAATCTGTGGAAAGAGCAGAAACGTAGAGTATTTGAGACAAAAATAAGAGACATTGTTGCTCTTCAAGAGATTATAATCAGAAATATCCAAGAAACTATACTAGTATCCTCTTTTACATAGGATGACTCGATAAGTACGAAGACGGAGGATTATATACTAAAAAAAAATTGATTTACATCCAAAGATGTTGATTTCTCCTCCAAATCAGTTATTCAGGTGTAGGTATTGTGGTTCAAATATTTTTACACCTCTACAACCAAAACTTTGAAATTTTAAGCTTTGATGGTGCCTCGAAGGGAATCCTGGGACCAGTGGATTATGGTGGTATATTTCATGATGATAGTTCTTCACCATTGCATCTTTATGCATTCTATTGTGGCACAATAAAAAATAACATGGAATATTTCCTTGGGTTAGAAAAGGCCTTAAAATAGTAGCTTGTGAAGGATATAGGATGCTACAAATCCATGTTTATTCGCATACTTCCATACAATGTCTATGTAAGTTGTTGTAGGACCAACCGGAATACCAATTAAGTCATAATTGGAGATTACATGGAGTAATAATGAGTATCAAAAACCTATTATCCTCATTTCACTCTATTATTCCACATCATACAAGGCTCGAAGATAATAAGGTGGCAGAAATCTTCGTTGATTGGGGCAACAGATCACCAAGCCTCACTTATGATAAACCTTGGTCGAATGAAAACCCTATAGAGGAGATCCAATGCATCCAACAATGCTTACAACAAAATCTATCATAACTCAATGGTCTTAATTCCTGGTCTAGTTGAAGTCACAGGTCAGCGAATGATCGAATAATTCCACAAGACTCTATCCCCAATGGGGGTGAGTTCATGTCATTAACTTCTATCAGATTGCATTATTTGCATGAGAAGGTGCACACTAGATAATATGATGGTGATCCTAGGGATTAGGACCCATGTCACCATGTGTCTAGCAATAATCCATGCATGGTGACTACACCTTCCATAGGCTCAACCATGAGTTTGTATGTCCAATCAGTTTAAATGAAGGCAGGCGGTGTGTGAGAGATTTTAATACAACATTCCTTTTGCTTCAAACGCTCTACCATGATGCTGGTTATGGATTCCCTACACATGAATATGGTCTTTAATGCATATATTAACCTATGTGCCAATAAGCACACATGTCCTCCACAACTTCTCCATAGTCGGGAGCTCTTTTCGGCTTGTGTCATCCTCAGGGTATAGGTTATTTATATAAAGCACGGGATCCCAATGAGGTTTTCAGCTACAATAACCCATTCATTCATTTCCTCCATTACAGGTCAACAAAATTTTTGGACAGTTAGTCTGGTGAAGGCGAGGTGATATTTTTTAGTACCTTGGGTTTTCGTGCTTGTCGTTAACTCATAGTTTATGGTGAAATTGGTTTTCGTTGTCTAGTTCAGTCTTGTAGGAATCCATGTTTTTCTTCCTTTTTTTACATAACACAACGACATGCCCTTCATTTGAGTTGGCCATTGCGTTACCCTCTTCCCCCTCTAAAATCGCCAATTATGCGGGTGTCTCATTCAATTGCCCAGTCACTGTTTGTGGTGTCTGGTACGTAGGAACATTCCCAATTTGGTTTTCATTGAGTTCTTCATTGGGTGGTCTATCAGCCTTTACATTTAATTTACATAGGCCTTGCATATACACAAATCCAAATTCAAGAGGAGGTTTATTTTGGTATCAGTTAGGGAGTGTCCATCCTGTTCGTGGTTGATGATTTTTCCCTCACGTATTCCCCTCCAGTACCTAACCCGTCTTCATAGTCTAATTTTCCATTTGCATTCCATTATGTTCATTCCAAAACTCTAACTCTGCTACCAATTCAGTCATGGGGTTCGATTTTGGGTCACGTATTTGGAGGCGGGTTTGACTTGCTACATTACTCTAGTCTTGTCAAGTTTGGTTTTAATACAAGTTTTCATGGCCTCGAGGCTATGCCAACCTAGTTGTCGGCATTGTTTTGCTCGAAGCTCCACCTCTCAACGTTAGCCCCTCTTTGGTTAGCACTCAATGGCATATCACTTTGAATTTGTTCCTCCAGAAGTTCAAAACAAGATTATTCATTTGGAAGTAAAAGAGTTTTGCGATAGGATATATTTCTCGGATACAAAAATCAATGGGCATACTTCTTGGTGGATTTCAAATCCTTGAAAATTTCATAAAAGAAGACTCCACTTCTTATATGAGTGGCATTGCACCACAAAATTGAAATTTTTTTTCATCCATACTTATGTAGGAACACAACAAAATACATAAATACACATATACACAAAGATGTAGAAGAAATAAAACTTCATGTCATTAATATCAAAGAACTAAAATAGGCTTACATATAGAAATGGAAATAAACTAGCTCAGGTGATGGTAACTTATCTTTGAGAAGAGATATGGAGGCTACATGCCCGTAAACTGTGTTACAATGAGGAATGAAGGCCTATTTATTCTAGAAAAATATTGGAAAACCATAAACATCCAAAAACCTAACCCTAGGAGACGAAGCGCCAAAACTATGGGCCCCGTATGGGTAAATTGGTACATCAACTTCCCGGGGTCGTAACTTTGGCATACGATCTCCGTTTGACGTGCACAATACCTTGTTAGAAATATATATCCAAGGACTACAAATTTTGGCTACAAACATTAATCAAAATTCATTTTTTTTTTCAATTTTCTACAAAAAAGTCGTTTAGGGCCTCAAAACGGCTCCAAAAGTTCAGGACTCAAAAATTGCTAAAAATAGTAAATTGTGCTACAGTTAAGGAAACTAAAAAACTAAAAGAAAAAGTAGTGGGGTCCAAGTGAAATAGGTGGGTGGACACCAATATCCACCTGTATTAGACCTCCACCCTTTAGAAGAAATGGTCCCAATTGCGTTGAGTGCCTCCATGAGATGAGGAAACTTTTGCTCAACTTGGTCCCTGATGAGCCACTTGCCTTAGTGCAGGAGTTGGCTAGCTTTGGCAACCTGATATAGTTGTATATGTTGTTGGAGAGTATTATTGATTTGCGTGTCTATGATTCGATCAGTTGTGGCATGTTCCATGTAGTTTGGGTTTAACTCTATTGGTGTGAGTTGTTCTACAATGTCTGTTGTGTCCAGTAACAATGGAAAGTATGGTTGAAGGCGATCCACATTGAACTCTGGGTGCAGGCCAAGGAATGTTCAAATGCTGAGATCAAAATAATTATGTACTACAGTCTTAGTGATGTTTTAAGGCCCATATCAGAGTGGGAAAATCTTGTGGTGGGGCCTAGCGAGGCGCTCCTTCTGCAAATGTAACCAAACTTTGTCGCCCACCTGGAACTTGTGTGGCACCCAATGTTGATCATGAAGCTACTTGTACTTAGCATTGTCTCTATCCAATATGTCGTGTACCTATTGGTGGATCTGCTGAATGTAGTCAATGAAGTTGTTAGCCCTTTCATCTTCAGACTAAACATGAGTCGAATCTACCAGAGTAGCTGCAAATGGTATGACCACATCAATGGGATGGTGGCTGGAATCCCAATCCCACCTAAAAGGGTTGTGTCTAGTTGATCTATGGAGAGCTCTGTTGTAGTTGTGTTGGACATAGGGGAGGCTTTCATCCCATGTGTGTGGATGCTTCGAGTTGTACATGCACATAATGTGTATGATCATCCTGTTGAAGACC